>CM038142.1:194940261-196140261 GCA_021437245.1 Aegilops speltoides | reverse complement strand
GTCCGGATCCCAGAATAACTTATGATTTTCCTTTTGCCGCATAGTGTCTTCTAATGCCGAACACAACCATATAGCCCGCCCAAGGATGATCTCCCCACTTCGTCGAGCAGGTCCCTGGGTTCGTCGGATGTGAATAGCGCTTCACTTCCGACCGCCTCCTCCCCTCGTGACATAGAAGACGCTGAGGCGGGGTCCCAGAAGGGGACCGGCCAGGAGGAGGAGGTGCCGCAGGGCAACCTCCCGGACTTTGGGTCGTACTCCGCGCCGGAACCTTTGGTGGTTCCGGAGTCCGGTGGGCGGCCCCTTTGTAAGAAGTTAGAGACGGCGACGCCAGTGATCTCCGTCCAATCGGAGGCGCCGGATAACTTGCTGGAGGCGCTCAACTGCGCTTCCATCAAAGAGGAACACCATACATTATGAGTGTGGTGATTCAGAAAGTTCAGTCCGCCAAGAGCGGGCTGACCGAAGCCTGCACCAGCCTTCTAATAGGCTTTGAGGTAAGGATTTTAAGATATGTGAAATAGTACCGCATAGATAGTATCCCCTGATGCTTAGTTCGGTGTTTGGAAAGAAAAGCCGAACTTGTCAGATTTCTGGTTCCGGCAAACCCTTGAGGTTCGAACACTGGGGTGCGCACGGAGATTTCGCCCTCTGCCTACCTGCGCCTTGCCGAATCGCTAGGATATAAACTACGAAAAGAACAACACAAGAGACACAGGGTTTATACTGGTTCATGCCACCATTGTGGTGTAATACCCTACTCCAGTGTGTGGTGTGGTGGATTGCCTCTCGGGCTGATGATGAACAATACAAGGAAGAACAACCTCGCGAGTGCATTTCTTGGTGATCACGACAAATTGCTAGGAGGAGTTCAGTCGCTCTATCTACTGGTTTCTTGGTGAGGATCCAGATGCCTCTACCCTGAGGGTGGCTAGTCCTATTTATAGGCAAAGGCCCTGGGCCTCTCCCCAAATATTGAGCGGGAAGGGCGCCAACAATTGGCCATTTTGAAGGGGAACAACGGCTACACCTATCCTGACTAAAGTTGGTCCTCGCCTGTCAAAGGCTCTAGTGGTGACGCCTGCTTGGGCTCCACAATGACTTCCTCCCTGCCGTTGGGATGGTCTTGGTCTTGTTGCACCAAAATGGATGCCTTTGTTGGATGCTCTCGCCTGCGCTTGCTCCCTTTGCACCAAAGAGGAAAGGAGGACACTGCGCGGGCTGGCGCCCGATTGGCGCCCTTGGTCGTCATGGCTTGCATCATGGGCACCTCATGAGGTACCCCGCCTTGAACTCTCCGCCTCCTCGTGAGCCGGCCTGACGAGGCCATGCCTGAGGAAGCTCCTTGTCGTCCGCCATGCGAGGCTTGGCAACTCGCGAGGGTCTTGAGCTTGTGTTGATGAAGGCGGGCTGCGTTGGGCCCCCTTGAGCCCTGTGGCAGCCGCGAGCGAGCAAGTCTGGGACCCCCATTCCCAAAGCGCGGCAGTAGCCCCGGGCCTGGCGCGCCCGGACAGCAGCGAGGCGAAGGGAAAGTCTGGCGTCGCGGGCCCTAACAGCCTGCGGCCTTGGGCGCCGCGTGGCGGTTGATTGGACGTGGGCACCTCCGCTTCCCCACGACGCCTCGGCAACTGAACGGATTCGACAAGTCCCTACATGCAAAGCGGGTCATGATTACCTGTGATCGTGGAGGTCGACGGTTGGCCTTCGCCGGCTATAAGTACGGAATGGCGCGCGCCCTTCCAGTCTATCCCCTCTCGCTTCTCCTTCTTCTCCATGGCTCTGCAAGGAAGTTCTCGGTCGCATAGAAAGGAAAGGCTCGCCAGGTCGAGGCTACCTCACCCCCGCCCAAGCTTGGTCGAGGTTGCCCTTGCGAACATCCTGTGGCCTCCTGGCGCCCCCCCATGTAGCGGGCGGTGGCTCTCTATGCGGCGATGAGCGGTTGGCCATGGTCGGGGGGCGTGCTCCGGCCGTGCGACCCCCGAGGCCGCGCTTCCATACTATGGAGGTGTTGGCGGAGTTCATTGTGTGGGCGGCGGAGGCAACCAGCGCCCGGCTTCAGCTCCCTCGCTTCCTCCTAGGTGAGCTCCCAGCTGGCGCCCTGGGCGGCCTCTGGCTCCAGGCAAATGGCTGCTGCATCCGAGGCTCGTGGGCTTCGCTGGAGGTCTCCGCAGCCGGGAGCCTGGCCTTGACCCACGACTGGCAGACGTTTGCCCGCGCGCGTGGCCTGAGCCGCCGGTGCACTCTACACTTCAAGTTCGACGGCGACGCCACCCTCTATGTGAGGGTGTTTGGGAAAGATAGTGCAGCAGTGCTGCCACAGCAGCGACAACATGGCGAGAATCCAGCCTCGGCGAGAGGCGGAGAGGACAGCAGCGTGCGTGGTTGGCGGCGCCGGGACTCCTCAAGCTTCACCAGCTCTTCTTGGTGGCGACTCTTCTAGCAGCGGCAGTCAGTCATTGCGCTGTCATGCCTGCTTGGAGGGCGGCAGTGGGTCTGCCCGCCATCGCGCCCCGGTGAAGCGCGAGAGGGGGTCCGCCTGAGCTCCGGAGGCGGCTTGAGTCTTCCCTGAGGGCCGGCGTAGGGCGAGCTTTGCCTGATTTGTTCTTTCTTTTCTTTTCTCCTGCGCAAAAAAAGACAGCAGTGTGGGGCCCCGTGGGGGCGTGTTTGGGTTATCGTCATCAATCATCGTACTGTTTCTGTTATTTCGGTATTGTTCCTTGCTGTCGCATGCCCGTGCGTAGGTAATCTCTAGCCTCAGCCGTGGGGGCGACCGACCCAGGCCCTGTATTCGTTTCATGGTGCCTGTGAGGCATGGACTGGAGGGGTGCTCCTGTAGTGGACCCGGGCTGTGAACCTTGAGCGATAGGGACAAGAACACTCGCGAGGGCGCCCGGGGCTCCCACCTCGTGAGCCCTTGCGCAAGATAAATCGAGGCAGGATAGCGAAAAAGTCGAAGAACCACAAGTCAAAAGGCGGCGATAGTTTCAGTAAAACTCCAAATGAGAATGAACTAGCCAATTGCAGAAAGCAAATGAAAAAGCCGCGTCCGGCACCTAGTCTAGTCTTCGACGTCTTCTCACCAGCGCGGAGCTAAGTGCTGCCACTGGGCATGGGAGGGAGCCCCAGGGCCTGAGGCTGGCACCCCTGAGACTCCAGGGCATGTACAGCCCCAACTCATTATTACGTGAGAGTGTCACGGGCGGCGAGCTTCACAGGCGTTGGCCTTCTTCACAGGTTCCGGGCCTTTCTTCGGGGAGGCAAGCTTCACGGGCATTGGCCCTCTTCATAGGCTCCGGGCCTTTCCCAAAACGCGATAGCTTCACAGGCGTTCGCCTTCTTCATAGGCTCTAGGACTTCTCCAAAAAGTTGAGCTTCACAGGCATTCGCCTTCTTCACAGGCTCTGGGCCTTTTCCAAAAAGTTGAGCTTCACAGGCATTCGCCTTCTTCACAGGCTCTGGGCCTTTTCCAAAAAGTTGAGCTTCACAGGCATTCGCCTTCTTCACAGGCTCTGGGCATTTTCCAAAAAGTTGAGCTTCACAGGCTTTCGCCTTCTTCACAGGCTCTGGGACTTTTTAGGGGTAAAACCTCTGGAGGTGCTGGATGTTCCACGCGTTCTGGACAGGTACTCCTCCACGAGTCTCCAAGCGCCGCGGGCCGGGCACAGAAACATGAACAACCTTGAACGGGTCCTCCCACATGGGAGAGAGCTTATGCAGTCCCTCCCTGGAGAGGACCCGCCAGAGCACGAGGTCCCCTACCTCGAGAGTTCTGGGGTGGATGTTGCGGCAGTGGTATCGCCGCAGTGCTTGTTGGTACCTTATCGCTCTGGCCTTGCGCTACCGACGACGCGCTCCTCCCCGGCCGAGGTCCATCCCCGCATGGCGTCTGCTGCGTCTCATCGAATGCTAGGACCAGCGGGCGGCGCTGACCTCGTGAGGAGGACGCCGGCTTTGTAGACCGGAAGAAGGGGGTCTCCCTAGTCAGCTTGGTCGCGGTTGTGCGGATGGACCACAACACGGACTGTAGCTCGTCGTGCCAACCTCTGCCACAGGCCTCCAGTTTCTTCTTGAATGTTCAGTGCAGAGGCCCTCGGGACTTCTGCGTTGGCCCGCTTCGGCTGGCGTTGCCGAAGTGCGCCAGCAGGCGTAGCATATCTGCGTTCCAAGGTTAGCACAGTACGTTTTGAAGAAGTTATTGGTGAACTTCGAACCGTTGTCAGTGATGATGTGGTTCGGCACCCCTAACCGGCTCATGATGCCCTTGATGAACTTAACCGCAGGACCAGCAGGGATGGTGCGGACGGCCTCGACTTCAGCCCACTTGGTGAACTTGTCCACGGCGCCATAGAGGTAGCGATAGCCCCCTGGCGCCCGAGGAAACGGGACTAGGATATCCAGCCCCCAGACTGGAAACAGCCACGTGAGGGGAATGGTTCGCAGACCTCCTGCCGGTTGATGGATCTGCTTGGCATGGTATTGGCAAGCCTCGTAAACCTTCACTAGTTCAATAGCGTCATTGAGCGCAGTAGGCCAATAGAAACCGCTGCGGAACGCCTTGCCGACGAGGGTCCGTGACGATGAATGATGCCCATAGTCTCCACCGTGTATATCTGCCAGCAGTTCCTTCCCTTGCTCCCTAGTGATGCAACGCAGGGACACATCGTTTGGTCGTTTCTGGTAGAGCTCTCCATCCCTGATGTAGTATGTTGTGGCTTGCCACGCCACATGCTCTGCTTCCTCCTCCTTCTCCGGCAGGGTCCCTTGCATTAAGTAGCTCCGGAGCTCTGTGATCCAGCACCCCTCCCGAGGCTCCATCGTCAGGAGCAGGCGTGCTCCTGAGGCCGGGCCACGGGCTAGGGCTCCCGAGGCAGGTGGCTGGGGAAGCTCCACCCGAGGCTGTGCTGTGTTCGATAATGATGGCAGGGCCGAGGGCTTGAAGAGCCGTTCCTCGAAGACGCCCGGCTCCTGGGGCAACCACCTGGAGGCTTGTTCAGCAATGTCGTCGGCCTCTTGATTAGTGCCGCGGGGCACATGCTGTAGCTCCAACCCCTAGAACTGCTTCTCCATCCTGTGGACCTCCGCAAGGTAGGCTTCCATGTGCTCATCTCTTGGCTCGTATACCTTGTTGGAGAAATTGACGAGGAGCTGTGAATCACCCTTGATAGTAAGGCGCTTCACCCCTAGGGCAGCGGTGTCCTTCAAGCCCGCTATCAGTCCTTCGTACTCCGCTATATTGTTGGAGACCTTTTCACCCTACTGGAAACAGAGCTACACAGCGTAGTAACGCTTGTCCTGAGTGGGAGATATGAGCACCGCCCCAGCCCCTGCGCCATGCCTGGAGAACGCTCCGACGAATTACACGACCCAGCCTTCTGACGCCTTGCTTCCCGGGGAGAGGGATCGGTCCTCGTCGGCCTTGAGGTCCGGTGCCTCCGTCCATTCAGCCACGAAATATGCTAGCGCGGCTCCCTTGATGACCCTGGTCATGCTGAATTCGAGCTAAAACGCTTGCAGTTCAATGTTCCACTCGGCGACCCTTCCGGCCGAGTTGGGGCTCCTGAGCACCCTTTCCAAGTGGTATGCTGAGACAACCTTGATCGGGTGACCCTGGAAGTAGTGCCGCAGCTTGCGTGAGGCCACCAGTAGCGCGAGGAGGAGCTTCTGTGGCATGGGGTACCGTGCCCTCGCATCCCGCAACACCGTGCTGATGAAGTACACGGGTGCTCGGCGAGGCTTGGGCGTCGGTCTTTGGTGGCGTCCTCCGGGCCGTGGCGCTGTTGAGGCGATGGGGCCTCCGGAAGCTGGTTACTGGGAAGGGCCTCCTCTGTTCCCGGCGCACTCCCCTGCGGCGGCTGATCCTCCTCAGCCGTGGTAGCGATCTCTGCGAGTCCTTTTTGGTCCTGCTTTGCCTTAACACGGGTAGCAGCCGTGGCTTTGGTTCGATGCTCCTCCTAAGCGCCACGAGCAGTTGTTGGCGGGTAAGGAGTGGCGGCGAGGTAGAGTACCAAGGGCTCTTGAGGGCGTGGGGGCACCATCATCGGAGGGCTGGTTAAGTATCTCTTGAGATCTTGAAACGCCTTGTCGGCCTCTTCAGTCCATTCAAAGGGCCCCTTTTTCTTCATCAGCTAGAAGAAAGGCAGCGCTCGCTCCCTAACACAGAGATGAAGCGCCCAGTGCGATCCAGCGCATGATGAGCTTCTGCATTTCTCACGAGGGTCTTTGGTGGGCTCATATCCTCGACTGCCTTGACCTTTTCTAGGTTGGCCTCGATGCCTCGGTGGGACACGAGGAAGCCCAAGAGCTTGCCCGAGGGGACTCCAAACACACACTTCTCTGGGTTGAACCGCAGGCTCACTGCGCTGAGGCTTGCGAAGGTTTCCTCGAGGTCTTGTATCAGGGTCTTGGCCTCGCGAGACTTCACTACGATGTCGTCCATGTAAGCCTCCACATTCTTCCTGAGCTGCGGGCCCAAGGTGATGTGCATGAGCCGCTGAAAGGTTGCCCCAGAGTTGCGCAGTCTGAACGGCATGCATGTATAGTAGTACACCCCACACGGGGTCAGGAAGGCCGTCTTCTCCGCGTCTTCCACCGCCATCTTGATCTGGTGATACCCGGAGAAGGCATCCAAGAAGCATAACAGGTCACACTCAGCAGTGGAATCGATGATCTGATCAATGCGTGGGAGCGGGAACGGATCTTGCGGGCATGCTTTGTTGAGGTTGGTGAAGTCGACACACATCCGATCCTTCCCTCCCTTCTTTGGCACAACCACGGGGTTGGTCAACCAATCTGGATATCGGACCTCGCGAATAACCCCCGCGGCTTCTAGCTTGCGGGTCTCCTGGATGATGAAGGCCTGCTTTTCAGTGGACTGCCTCCTCGCCTTCTGCTTCACGGGGCGCACGTTGGGGCACACGTTGAGGTGGTGCTCGATTACGCCTCGTGGGATCCCTGCCAACTGATCGGGCTCCCAGGCAAACACCTTGTTTGCGCGCAGGAACTTGACCAGGGCTTCCTCCTGCTCGGGCCCGAGGTTGGCGCCTATGGTGAAAGTGGTGTTAGTGGACCCGTCCTCGTCGACAGGTATCTGCTTGGTCTCTGCCTTGTCTTGGGTGAACAACTATTTCTTCTTGGTTGGCGCAGCCCCCTTGGGCTTGGGGGTTTTTGCGTTGGCGGGCCGTGCCGCCGCCACCGTCTTGAGGGCGAGCTTGAGTACTCGCAGCGCATCTCCGGTGTCCCTGGGCATGGTGAGGACACCGTTGCTCCCGGGCATCTTCATGAGGTTGTACGTCGGGTGAGTCACGGCCATGAATTTGGCCAGTGCTGGATAGCCGAGGATGGCGTTGTAGGGGAGGCTGATGGGGGCGATGTCGAAATCGACCAGCTCTGTGCGAAAATTGTCGTAAGTGCCGAAAGTTACCGGGAGCCGGATCTGTCCCAAGGAGCTGGACAACCCGCCTCCGACGCCCGAGAAAGGCCGGCTGCGTTGCAGCCGCTCCCGGGGTATGCAGAGGAAGTTGAAGACCTCAACTGAGAGCACGCTGAGGCCTGCGCCGCCGTCGATGAGAGTCTTGGTGACAGCCACCAGGAAGATGGTGGGCGTGCAGAGCACGGGGAGCGCACCCGAGCAGGCCGAGTTGGAGGGGTGGTCCTCAGAACTGAAGGCCAGTCTGGCCGATGGCTCCGACCGGCCCGTGGGAGCCCCCTGCCGCGTGGAGGTGGCGCCGACCCGGCGGACGAATGGCAGCGTGGTGGGTGGAGGAGGCTCCTGCGAGCGCCCGGGAGGCTGCGACGACCGAGGAGCGGCGGCGGCGGGTGGGTGAGGAAGAGGCCCGTGGCTCTCCCAAGAGGCCACGGAGGATCTTGGGGCGATGCTTGCTGCCCGTTCCCGTCGGGCGGTGGCGGCGTTAATGGCGGTGACGAGGAGCAGCGAGGGCGCCCGCCCGGCAGCGAGCCGTCTGGGCGACCACGGGAAGCGGCGGCTCGGTGCTCGGCGGGCCCGACAGCGTCGACATGGATCACGATGGTCGAGAGAAGAACGAGGCGACGGAAGGCAATTCGGCACACCCTACAGCGCGCCAAATGTCGGATTTCAGGTTCCGGCAAACCCTTGAGGTTCGAACACTGGGGTGCGCGCAGAGATTTCGCCCTCTGCCTACCTGCTCCTCGCCGAATCTCTAGGATCTAAACACCAGAGACACAGGGTTTATACTGGTTCAGGCCACCATTGTGGTGTAATACCCTACTACAGTGTGTGGTGTGGTGGATTGCCTCTCGGGCTGATGATGAACAATACAAGGAAGAACAGCCTCGCGAGGGTCTGGTCTTGACTGATGCGACAAACTGCTTGGAGGAGTTCAGTCGCTCTATCTACTTGTTTCTTGGTGAGGATCCAGATGCCTCTACCCTGGGGGTGGCTAGTCCTATTTATAGGCAAAGGCCCTAGGCCTCTCCCTAAATATTGAGCGGGAAGGGCGCCAACAATTGGCCATTTTGAAGGGGAACAGCGGGTACACCTATCCTGACTAAAGTTGGTCCTCGCCTGTCAAAGGCTCTGGTGGTGACGCTTGCTTGGGCTCCACAATGACTTCCTCCCTGCCATTGGGCTGGTCTTGGTCTTGTTGCACCGAAATGGATGCCTTTGCTAGATGCTCTCCCCTGCGCTTGCTCCCTTTGCACCAAAGAGGAAAGGAGGACATCTGCTTGTTGGCGCCTCGTGGCGCCCTTGGTAAATCATGGCTTGCGTCATGGGCACCTCACGAGTACCCGCCTTGCACTCTCCGCCTCCTCGTGAGCCCTTTGATGAGGCCATGCTGAGAAGCTCCTTGTCGTCCGCCCGCAATCTCAGCCCCTCGCGAGGTCTTGAACTTGTGTTGATGAAGGCGGGCTCGCTAGTCCCCCTTTGAACCACGCCGCAGGCCATGAGCGAGCAAGTCAGGGACCCCGTTCCCAAAGCGCCCGGCAGGCGAGGATCTAAAAGATATCGTGGGAGTCTAACACAAATATGTCAATATGGGAATGCAGGCTGCACTGCTGACCTCTGCCACACTGACTGTGGAGGTCACTGCCTTGAAGTAGAGCCTCGAGCGGTCCGAGAGCGAGCTCTGCCGTGCCAAGAAGCAGCTCGAGGACAAGGAAGGTAAGTAATACCTTATTAAAGTGATACCTTATAGAAAGGATTTGGTTGCAAAAATGGCAGGAATAACGTGGGTATTGCGGGGGCTCTGAGCGAGGTGGTGACCACGAAGGAGGCGGTGTCATGACCGAGCATAATCTTGGCCGTGGAGCACGCCAGCGATAAAGCGAGGCGCCGGTGGCGGAGGTGCGGCAAAGCTTGAGCTCGTGGAAAAACACGAGTTTGGGCGTGACTCGAACTCAAGAGTCGAGCTTGCTCGCTCTTGAAGTCTGCCACTAAGGCGAAGCCCAAAAGGCCCTCGGAGATCGTCTGATAAATAAAATAGCGGCGGGTAAGGCATTCTTCATGCAAAGCAAGAATGTAAAAGTGAGTTACTTGTTACTTACCCGAATTCGGAGCTCTCCAGGAGCGTTCGCACATCTGCTCCGTAGCATGTCCGATGCTGCCGTGTTTTACAGAGCCGAGGAGGGGAGCTCGACGGAAAGGTGTTCTGGTCTCGGTATCTTTGAGGCGGACATCCAGTGCCTGGCGACCAGTGAAGCAGCTGGTCGAGCTCCACAAGGTGGCGAACAGGCCATGAAGGGCCTCATAGTTTGGCTGTGGCCCAAAGAAGCCATGCACAGGAGCTACATCGGCTGGTGCGGCGGCTGGTGGGCCTTTGTCCATGGGTTGAAGTCATCAAGCACTCCTTTGCATTGAAGGTGCCGTCGGGCCCTTGCCGTGCTAAAGTGCTTTGAGGCGGGATGGGCGCCAAGAAGCTTGTGACGGACGCGCCACCGTCGGGCAAGGAGTATCGCACGCCGAGATATATTATAAGGGTGTCTGAAGGGTGCTGCCTTATTGCGGTGAATGCTCCAAAGATGTAATTTTTGAGTAGACTAGCATTTTGTTATCTGTCGCTGAAAACTTTGTTCATTTGCGCTAAGCAACGCTTGTTAATTTAAAATATTACCTTACGTGCGGCCGTTTATCAAATCGAGAGATGGCAAGTCGTTGGTTTGGCCCCCATGCCACGAGTCTTTGGGGTGTTGGGATAAACTTGGCGCCCTTATTCCCATTTTGGGTCCTTCTAGGAGGCGCTCAACACAACTGAGCAGGCAAACAGACTTATAATGCTTGAACACTCTCACTTAGCCATAGAATTATATAATTTTAAATTTGGTGAAGCCCCTCGTATTCGAAGGCGAATTGAGGCGCTATCACGCTGAGCCCGGACAAAGCCGGCTCCTCGCTCTAAGCGGCATAAGTCTTTAGGGACTCGAAAAGACCTCTCGAGCAGCGACCAGCTCTCGCCTTATCATGACGGTCAGTTTAGCTTTCTCCAGCGAGGTGCTCATCCCAGCTCAAGCTGGGGCACAATCGCAGATGGTTCTCCCAGCCTACCTTAGCCGATATAACGAGCGTAAGGTACCAAAACATGGGGCAGAAACCCAACTATTGACCCAAGACATGATTGAACCGATGCATATAATGCTATAAGTTCGGTGCCGCACTTGTGAAAGTGTTAGGACTTATCACACCATACTTTGGGGAACTTAAGCCCCTGGTGTATTTGGCCGTACCAAGGTGTACGGGTGCAACATGTCATAAGTTAACATATATAGAAAGGAATGCAATGATAGGCAAACAGTGATGCATTGTTTATTGAAAAGATACTGCAATAAAGGCAGAATGATACAAATAGTGCGATAAGCGAGGGGTGGGACTATTTAACATGTCCCCCTCTAGGGGTAGGCTGCGGAATGGCATGTAAAACAGGTATAATGCTCGTAATGGAGACCACCTGGATACTCGTCGTAGCCTTTCTGCTTCCCTAGCTGTTGCATCGTGAGTTCGGCAGATCTACAGCCGGACAGGGCTGCTGGAAAATGGAGTCCTGAGAATAAGAAAAAAATGACAAATTTGGGAGCCCCTGGTGTGGTTGATCCGCACTCTGGGCATGCCATGGTCGTGCCCCTCCCCCTCTGCCCATGGTACCTCCAGAGCGTAGTGATGTACGTGTGGTACTGGTCTCGCGATTTTGCGAGGGCTGGGGTTGGAGCCACATTGCTATCGTGCTCGAGCGTGCGGTGGTCTTGTTTTAGGTTACTCCGGGCGGCAGCGGTGTCTGGTAAACAACAGCTGGACTCGAGAATTGCATTAGGAGGCTACTCTGTACTTCTGACGCGAGAGCCGCTCTGTGCTCCTCCATTCGGAGAGAGCGTTCGGTGTTTCCGTTGACTGTGATGACTCCTCGAGGGCTGGCATCTTGAGCTTGAGGTATCGCGAAATGCGGCACGCATTGAACTTTGCGTCACGATTCTTCCGGCGGTGCATGATAGCCGCTGCGAGCGGGACTATGTCAAAGATTAACTCCTCGCGCCGGAAGTTATCCGGGATCGAAGACCACTTCAAGTGTGGCGAGCTGTACAATTGGCCTCTACACCTGGTATGGCGCCTTTAAAGGTCGTCTTTGTGGGTTTAATCCTTAAGGGTCTATGTCCATCTTGTGCCTTTGTATCACGATAAAGCGAGGTTCGAGTTGCTTGCCGCCGTCCATCAGGACTCTAGTGAGGTGAAATCCATTGGCGATTGGGTCTAAAACCAATGCGGCGAATCCGCCATGGCGGATCTTGGTGAGGTGGTCCTTCGATCAAAAGTGATCGGGCGGGAGGACCACGGATTGAACTTTAGGCGGATGGCTCCATCAGCGTATCGTCCTGGCGCATGCTTCCGCTCCCTTTGGGTATGTGGGTTGCGTATATCATGTTCACCGTCCGCACTTGTGGGGAATCCTTCATCCTCTATTGTTCGCGGCCGTGTCTCCTCCTCGTCATCGCTTTGCAGCCCCTTGTCGTTGCCTTCGGCGATTAACTTGCCTGCCTGCTTGAACACCCAACAATTTCTGTTGGTGTGATAAGCTAACTTTCGAAGTGCCGTGTATCTCGCACGAGCAATCGAGTATCCGGTCCAAATTGGACGGGCCCGGAGTAGTTCTTTTGAATGGCTTTTTCCACTGACCGGGTTTGGAGCCTCTGAATCCGGCGTTGACTGCCGTATCTTCAGTATTATCGCCGTTAATGCAGCGTTTGTGCTTATTGCGACGCGACCTGCCATTGCTGTCTTTGGTATCCGAACTACCAAAGTTTTTGGTTAGGTTGTTACTGCGGGCTAGCCAGCTATCTTCTCCCGCACAGAAGTGGGTCATGAGTGATGTGAGGGCTGCCATTGATTTCGGCTTTTCCTGTCCTAGGTGCCGGGCAAGCCATTCGTCGCGGATGTTGTGTTTGAAGGCTGCAAGGGCCTCTGCATCCGGACAGTCGACGATTTGATTTTTCTTGGTTAAGAACCGTGCCCAAAATTGTGCGGCGATTAAATGCGGCTGCTGAATTATGTGGCTTAGGTCATCGGTGTCTGGTGGTCGCACATATGTGCCCTGGAAATTATCGAGGAATGCGGCTTCCAGGTCCTCCCAACACCCAATTGATTCTGCTGGCAGGCTGTTGAGCCAATGCCGAGCTGGTCCTTTAAGCTCGAGTGGGAGGTATTTGATGGCGTGAAGATCATTACCACGGGCCATGTGGATATGAAGGAGATAGTCTTCGATCCAAACCGCAGGATCTGTTGTGCCATCGTAGGATTAAAGTTCACGGGTTTGAACCCTTTGGGGATTTGATGATCCATTACTTCATATGTGAAGCATAGTGGGTGTGCGGCGCCTCTGTATTGGGCTATATCACGACGCAGCTCAAACAAGCTTTGTCTACTGTGTTCGGCCCGGCCGGGATTGCTGTATCCGGCATGACGGTTGTCGTCGCGTATCGTAGGGCGCCCACGCGATCCGTAGATCGATCTTGTTTGCCTCGCCTTATCCTCCAATATGTCTTGCAAGTCCGGCACGTTCCCCCGTGGCTTTGTACTTTTCGAGCGATGCCGGGGTGCGGCTTTAGTGGAGGGCCTCGGGGCCTCTTTGTCGCAGCCACGAGGTGGCCGGTCGACCGTATTGTGTGCTGGTGATGTAGGTTTATTGGCTTCCTCCTCTAATCAGGGTAGCAGCTTCCGTTTGGGGTAGCTTTTGAGGGGCGTTCGAGTTCATACTCTTCGGCCGCGAGGACTTCAGTCCATCTATCGGCTAGCAAGTCTTGGTCAGCTCTAAGATGTTGCTGCTTTTTCTTGAGGCTGCTTGCCGTGGCCATAAGCCTGCATTTGAAACGCTCTTGTTCGACGGGATCCTCAGGCACGACAAATTCATCATCATCGAGGATTGCCTCGTCTCCGAAGGGAGGCATGTAATTATCGTCCTCTACCTCTTCGTCTGCCGCTCTCTCACGAGGGCTAGCTTCTCCATCCTCCTGTGCTGAATCTTCTTTGGAGGGTTGTCTTCGCACTTGTCGGGGTGTTATTATCTCCGGTGCCGGAATCTCTATTCTCGCTGTGGCGGGATTTGGAGCGGCGCCGCGGACGCCGGCGCTTAGGCTGTTTTTTGGAGGGGTCGTCCTCCGCTGTTCCATCGCCATTCCCATCCTTTGGGATGTCCACCATGTATATGTCATATGATGAGGTGGATTTCCAGTGCCCTATAGGCGCTGGTTCTTGGTCGTCTCAGGCATCGTCGTCCATACCGTCGATGTCTTCGGAGTCGAAATCTAGCATGTCAGCTAAGTCATCGACAGTGGCTACGAAGTGGGTGGTGGGTGGGCTTTGAATTTCTTCATCGTCTGCATCCCAACCGTTCCGACCATAATCCGGCCAGGGCTCTCCTGATAAAGAGAGACACTTTAGCGAATTCAGGATGTCGCTAAAAGGCGAGCACTGAAAGATGTCCGCAGCGGTGAACTCCATGATCGGTGCCCAATTGGAATCGATTGGTAGGGGCGCGGAAGGTTCGGGGTCCGGAGAGGAGTCCGGCACCTTGGAGTCACGAGCTTCACAAGGGACAGGGTCGGTATTCAGCTCTATCGCCGTAGAGGTAGCAGCCCCCGAGGTGGTGTCCAGCCACCCATCCTCGATTGGCTCCGTCGGCTCCGAGCTAAGGTCGGGCGGACTCTTATCTTGACCTCGGGGCCTTTGTTGGCGGCAGAGCTAGATCGTGCCCATCACGACAGTGCGGCGCACATGGCTGTGGCTCGAATCCGTCGAATATCAAGTCTCCACGGATGTCGGCCGTATAGATCAAACTTCCAAATTCGACCTGATGGCCAGGGGTGTAGCTTTCGATCTGCTCCAGATGGCCAATTGAATTGGCCCGCAGTGCAAAGCCGCCAAATACGAAGATCTGTCCGGGGAGATAATTCTCAGCCTGGACCGCGTTGTTGATGATCGAAGGAGCCATCGGGACTATAGGTGACGACACAGAGGAACTCTCAATGAAAGCACCAATGTCGGTGTCAAAACCGGCGGATCTTGGGTAGGGGGTCCCGAACTGTGCGTCTAGGCGGATGGTAACAGGAGACAGGGGACACGATGTTTTTACCCAGGTTCGGGCCCTCACGGTGGAGGTAAAACCCTACTCCTGCTTGATTAATGTTGATGATATGGGTAGTGCAAGAGTAGATCTACCATGAGGTCAAGGAGGCTAAACCCTAGAGGCTAGCCTATGGTATGATTGTTCTTCATCCTACGGACTAAAACCCTCCGGTTTATATAGACACCGGAGTGGGCTAGGGTTATACAGAGTCGGTTACAATGGTGGGAGATCTACATATCCGTATCGCCAAGCTTGCCTTCCACGCCAAGGAAAGTCCCATCCTGACACGGGACGAAGTCTTCAATCTTGTATCTTCATAGTCTTGGAGTCGGGCCAATGGTGATAGTTCGGCTATCCGGACACCCCCGAGTCCAGGACTCCCTCAATACCCATGGTAATTGGATTGCTAAGTCCTCATGGCTCACATATTACTAGAACAACAGTTGTAGGTATAGGTAATGTGACGATCACATGTGAGAGCGATGCTTGCTTGATTTCGAGTTCTTTAACTTCTTCTTTGATCAGGGTATAGGTTCCTGGTCGACAGCCTGGCTAGCAGGGTGGATTTTGTTTGAGTTTTTCGTTTGTGTTTCATCCATAATCGGACGTTGATCTTCTATATGAGGTTTGATGTATTCATGTGGCGATTTTACGCCTTTGTATGTATCCCCATCTACTATGTAATGGCACGATGTAATGATATCCAACTTGCAAAGCGTCTTCAATATGTGCTTCTATCGTTGGTGAGACCTTCGAGTTCATCTCAGTTAGGGTCGCATATTGGGCGTGATAAGTTGGTATCAGAGCCTCGACCGACCAGAGGAGCCCCCTTGATTGATTGTAGTTTGGCCGTTGTCGAGTCTAGAAGAAAAGTTTTTTGGAGTCTAGTTATATCGGAGAGTATGAATTCTTTTTGCTCCTCAATCTCTTCATCGCTCTGTTCAGAAATCTTGACGTAGGTGTTTTGATATACTTCTATTCCCCTTAAAATTTTCTTTAGGATCACGCAATTAGTTTTATGAGCTTTGTGATGTCATCTCTTTTCATCCGGCACACTTCTCTTTGAGTCATTTGACCCTCTTCGTCTTTTGCAAGATCAATCCTCAGATATTTCTCAACGACATTGTTTCCCCGTCCAAATTTGTCTTTCTTTTTACCGCCTGCCAACCCTTTTCTTCTCGGAGCCGGAGTCCACAACCGAGTGTCCATCCTACTCGCGCCTAGCCTTAGCATCCTTTCCTCAATTATTTCAACTAGTGGATTCTTGTCTAGTTCTTTATTATCCGTGTCATTTTTCTTTTCCGGTGGCTTCAATTCATGTTTTGGGGTTAATCATATTCCTTTTCTTGGCTCAAAATATTTCCCCTTGCTCGTTCGCCTCTCGCTATTCAATTGTTCCGAAGTGACGAAGACATCTCAGAAGATTCGCGTGTGTGTTCCAATTAATTTGAGGTTGTCGCCTCATTCAAGTTGTTCAATCATTCTGGTGCATCATTTATCATTCAACAATCCTTTTCAATGGTGTATTCTCCTCAGTGATCCCTAACCCACATGTTCATTCTAATTTTTCTGGAGAATTCGCACATTCTTTCCAGGTTCGACGTTAGAGGGAGCTCTCATCGATCAATTGCCTTCTTTGGATTTTACTTTCAAGTCCTTTTCATTTTGTCTCATCCTTCCTATTCCATCTCATTCCTAAGATCTCGGGACGAGATCTCTTGTTAGTGGGGGAGTGTTGTGACGCCCTGAGACCGATGCTCCAGTTACCTTCCATTTATTTTCATTATTGTCGTGTGTTTATTGTTCTTGTCGCATTATCATAATTGTTTTGCATATTTCATTCCTATATGTTTATGCCATAATCATGTTGAGTGCCTTGCCATATTTTCTCTTCTTGCATCATGTTCATCATTGGTTATATTGCATTGACATGCCCATCTCATTGTCATATTGCATTATGTTGTTGCCATGATCATCTTGTGCATTGCCCCTTATATATGTGGTGTGTTGCTTTAGTTGATGTATGTGTGCATCACCCCCCCTTATCTATGTCCCTCAAAGTTAGCCATGCACCATCATCTCATTCTTCTTTCATTTTGGCTATTTTCCCAAGTGGCATTTTTCTTGTCTAGAAAAATGTTCATCTTTTGCCTATAAATCTTAAACCATGTCCTAAACCCCACTACCAAATTTCATTCTATTTGGAGTTGTTTTGGTTAGGTTCAAAAATACCTCTAGTTTCAATTTTATTCAAACTTGTTTTATTTTTCTACCTATAAAAATGTCCAAACCAATTTTATCGAATAGAATATATTTCCAGGAGCTTGAGGATATTTTTCTATCTGAAAAACTCCTCTTCTAGCCCCCTGGCCTTTTCTTTTCTTGACTTTTTTTTAAATAAACATGAAGTAAATGAAAAAGGAACATGCTTACCTGGGTCGGCCTCCCAGCGCAGCAGCCACAACAGCCCAGCTAGCGCGGCCCAGCCAAGCACCCCGCAGCCTAGCTGGCACCCGTGCGAGCCCCTCTCCCTCCTTTTCTCACCCAGGCGCCCACTCTCCCCCGCTGCCGCTCCGCCACGTGTCCAAGGAAGGCCCACTAGTCAGCGACCGTGCCCGCGCCCTCACCCACCTTTTCTTCCTCCTCGGTCCCCCTCTCTCAGCACGCACACAGGGCCACGGCCGCGACGACGGCGTGCTCCACCTGTCGCCCTGGCCCCCTAAAGAGCCCCTCTCCTTGTCCACCCACTCCCTAGGGTTCCCTCTTCCATCCTTTGTCGTTGCCAGGAGTTTAGAGCCACCAGATCCACCGTCCGGATCGTGTCTGGAGCACACAAGAGTGCACGACCATGGCGCTACCTTGAGCTCCGGCCTCCTTCGCCTCACCAAGCTTTTCCGGCAAGTTCGCCGACGTCGACTACATCCCCTGCTACCTCTATGGCCCACGGGATGCCAAGTCCAAGCCAGCTTCTTCCTCGACGTCCATGTCGGCCGCCTCATCTTCTCCGGTGATCCACTCCATCTTCGTCTATGTCCTGAGAGGCCAAGCACACCACCATGCTTGTGGTGAGCCACCGCGTCTCCCGACCCCCCCTTTTCTTTGCCAGTATGGCTCTGTGTCACCGTTAGCTACTCGCGCCCGACCTCGCCGCCGACGAATGCTCTGGCCTCCGTAGCTCCTCGCGCATGCCCGTCGTGCTCGCCGCAATGTGTAGGCCAGATCCACGCGCCTAGTAGCTCCTTTAGGTTGCCGCTGCGTCACGTTCCGCTTCACGTCGCCGCCACTATTTTCTCATGGCCAGCATCGACTCCGTCATCACCAAGTGTCGTGCGTTGCACGTACGTGTGCGGGATCTTCCTACAACCCCATTGCACCCCTCTGCCGCCCCTTTGGTTGGCCACAGCCTTCTCCGGTGGCCTCCTCTGCCTCGCCTCACTCATCGCCGGTAAGGCTCTGCTGGGTTGGTTCAAAACCAATAGAGACCCCTCTATGTCACACGCAGAGCCCCCTCTATGTCACAAGCACGCACGCAGCCGAGCTGGTCTGCACCCTGTGCGCCTACTACAGCGACTCGGGTTTGATCCCCTGCGGGTGCAAATAAACTCCTCTCTTTTTCTCTCCCACTGACAGGCAGGGCCCACCTATCATGCTCACTGCCAATCAGGCACCACAGGTTATACACACACACACACACACATGTCCAGGCCCACATGTCATCCCCTCTTCCCATGTTTTCTTTTATTTATTTCAGCAAATTACATTTCTGGGAAGTGGCATCATTCCATTTCTGTCCATGTCCAAATCTGGACATTCCTTTTCTGGTCATTTTCCTTTTTCTGGCATTTCCCTTTTTGGGCAGTAGTGCAAATGTTGCATTTGTGAGCATTCTTCTTGCAGCTACATATACATGTTATATATAATTTTGGACTAAGAAAATCCAACTGATCCATTGGTGGCATTAGTTTCATCATTTCAGCAAGTTTTGGAACATGTTATTTTTATAACATATGCCATTTAAGCATTTCTACATGATTTTGTGTGATTTTCATATGAGCTATATCATGACATGAATCTAAGCACAAACATGCCATCTTACTACTAGATTTTGTTTTGTGCCATGAAATGCATTGTAGTGAGTGTAACAAGCTTGCAACATGTCTACTTGAATCACAAGCTTGCAACATGTCTACTTGAATCTGTTTTGGCATGCCCTGTTTATTTTTGCAAAGTCTGAAACTGCTTATATGACTTGCCATTTTGCATTGATGCTACCATCATATCTGAAAATCTTTGGAGCATGTTCAGTAAGGGAGTTTTGTTAAGTGAATTTCATAAATGAATATCAAGTTCTTGTTTGCGCTGATAAGTTCCTGTAGCATATAACTTACTAGCCGCGAACATTGCAATCTGAATCTGTTTTCTACCATGTCCAGGATTTTTACTATGACTGTAAAACTATTATCATTTGCCTTTTTCCCATGTTTAAGTTCTGCATCATCATTAAATGTTGCATCGAAAGTGCCATGTTGTTGTTATGGTCAGTTTCGCATTGCATATTGTTCTGCTCACCGTTTGGGATCCGTGCATCCGTTTTCGATGATCTTTATATCGATTTCAACCGAAATCTTCCAATCTTTCTAGTGGCCTACTTGGGTTACCAAGATTCTGCCCATATCCATCTAGTCTCCATCGTTTCTTTCCTTTTTACCTATCCCTCATACTGGTAGCCCGTTAGCTCCATCTTTTGCATTCTTCATATGCATTCATGTTCCTCGTGCATGTAGCATGTCTTCTTTTCCATGTCATGTTTATGCTTGTGTGTTTACCATGTTGTTTTCTTCTTTCCGGTTGTGTTTCTTCTCGATAGTTCATGTTCCGTTGTGACCATGAGGATTCGTTCGACTACGCTCGGTTCATCTACGCCCGCTCGTCTTCTTCATGGACTCGGTCTTCTTCCTACTGGGATTTCATGCAAGATGACACTACCCTGGATACCACTAATATCTTTTCTTTGCTAGTTGTCTCGATGTTATCACTATGTCGCACTACCTACCACTTGTTTACCAAGCCTCCCAAATTGCCATGACAGCCTCTAACCTTTTCCACCATCCTAGCAAACCGTTGTTTGGCTACGTTACCGCTTTGCTCATCCCCTCTTATAGTGTTGCTAGTTGCAGGTGTAGTGTAGGTTGTTCGATGTTGGGACATGGATATCATGGGATATCACAATATCTCTTCTTTAATTAATGCATATATATACTTGGTAAAGGGAGGAAGGCTCGGCCTTTTTCCTGGTGCTTTGTTCCTCTCTTGCCGCCCTAGTTTTTGTCATATCGGTGTTATGTTCCTTGAATTTTGCGTTCCTAACGAGGTCGGGGTTTATGGGCCCCCCTTGACAGTTTGCTTTGAATAAAACTCTTCCAGCAAAGCCCAACTTTGGCTTTATTTGCCTAATAACAACTAAAACTTGCATAGGGACCGGCCAGTGCTCCTCATGAGTGTTGGTCCAAACTAGAGCACTGTGCGAGGCCGCCCTGGGCAACCTGGGTCATTTTGGCACCTTTACACATAGCTCATCCATCGAGGCCTAAGACGACATACGCGCGGCTACTATCAGGGTGTCGGCACGTCCGGAGGTCTTGTTGGTTTTGTTTAACCATTGTCGAAATGTCCTGTGCACCAGGATCCCGAGTTTGATTGGGTTGTCCCGCGATGGAGGATTGTCTCTGCAAATCGTGATCTTATCATGGGCTTAGTTGGGACACCCCTGCAGGGTTTAACTTTCGAGAGCCGTGCCCGCGGTTATGTGGCAGATGGAAATTTTAAATATCCAGTTGTAGAGAACTTGACAAATGATCCAAAGTAAAATACACCAACTGTGTGCATAACCGTGACCGTCTCTTTTCTAGAAAGTTCGAGAAGAGAACACGGTTGGGTTATGTTTGACTCGTAAGTAGTTCTGGATCACTTCTTGATCATTACTAGTTTGCGACCGTTATGCGTAGTTTCTCTTCTTCTTCTTGTATTCATAAGTTAGCCACCATACAATGCTTAGTCGCTTGCTGAAACCTCGCGACTTATCCTTTCCCTACCCATTAAACTTTGCTAGTCATGATACCCATGGTAATGGGATTGCTGAGTCCTTGTGGCTCACAGATTATTACAACAACAGCTACAGGTATAGGTAACGCAATGATCTGACGTAAGAGCGATGCTTGCTTGTTTCGAGTTCTTCTGCTTCTTCTTCGATCAAGGGATCGGTTGTTGGTCGGTAGCCTAGGCTAGCAGGGTGGATGTTGTTTGAGTTTTACGTTTGTGTTTCATCCATAGTCGGATGTTGATCTTCTGTATGTTGTTTGATGTATTCATGTGGCGATTGTACGCCTTTGTATGTATCCCCATCTATTATGTAATGGTATGATGTAATGATATCCACCTTGCAAAGCGTCTTCAATATGCCCTTCTATCATTGGTGGGACCATTGAGTTCCTCTCGGATAGGGTCGCATATTGGGCGTGAAAAGTCGGACCCCCTAGCCCATCTTTGTCTGCTCGCCTCCTTGCCTTCGAACTTTGCCATAGTTGCCATGGCGCCCCTGAGAAGGTTCTCCACTGCAGAGAAGGGCAAGGCAACACTTGAGGGAGTAGAGTCACCGCAGCCTGCAAGAAGGCGGGGCAGCCCCTGCAAGTCCGCGGCTTCACCCGTGGTGCCCCCGAGGACGCGGGCGTCCTCCATTGGCTGCTCGCACCGGCTCTGGTAGCCGTGGGGCGAACCCCACTTGCGGGCGCACTCATGGGGGCTGAGGCAGCCATGGCCGAGGAGGGAGGTATCGCATGGCCACCTAGCCGCCTCAGGCACCTTCCCACTCTACCGACTCGGCTCGCGAGTTCATCGTCTAGATGAACACTCTGCCCCGCACCTGGCTCCAACCCCCAAACTCCTTCGCAGAGGAGCTGACGGTGGGCGCACCCCCGTGGGATGTGGCTGCAGCCAGATGGCTGCTACAGCAAGTCTTCCTCGGTGGAGGCTGAGGTCATTCCTGCCGGCTTTGTGTACCTGAATTGGGGGTGGAACTCATTCTCCCACACCCATGGCTTGAATGAGGGGCACACCCTCCACTTCAAGTTTGACGGGGCCACGATGCTCTTCCTGAAGGTCTTTGGAGTGGCCGGCGGCCTCCTAGGGTGTTGGATGGAGAGCGACAGCAGCGGCGGCGGCCTCTCCCCCAGCAACTACAGCAGCAATGGCGACAGCACCACCTCCGGGGGAAGCGGGAGCAACAACGACTCCGATGAGCCACCACACAACCGCGTCAAGGTGGGAGACTCCAATTAGGCATCAATGAGGCTGGAATTGGAGTCCGAGGAGCGGCGTCCTTTGGGAGGAAGTTTATCTTGCTTCTTCATTTCCTGCATCTGAACAGCATAAGCCCCGTCGGGGCATGTAAGAACCTGCGGCGTTTGCCCCTTTATTTTTAAGCTCCTAGTTCGCATTTAGATTATTGTGGTGCTCCTCATTCGTGCTTATCCGCTTTTTCTTACGATCTCTTAGTGCTCTGCGTCTCCGGCACCCAGTCCCCAAGCAGGCCTCAGCCGTCACTGGTGTGCCAGGTCGCGATGGCTAGGGCAAGGCGAGGAGGTGAGGGGCTCGAGGTCCGGTGATACCTCCCCAGGAGTGATGCTCAAGAGATTCCCCTTGACACGCAAGTGGCTTACGATAGAAGAAGGGGTTCTCGCCCATACGATATTGTGAAAATAATGGCGAACTGTTATCGGTAAGACTCGCGTAGGGCGTGAAGAGGACGACATAGCTTAGGGTGTAGAATGAGGCATCCACGGCCTGTGGGGAATCCTTTCCTTGCAAGGTGCACTTCCTTGGAGCTTGATTCCCAGTGGGCCTTTGCTCTGCGATTAGTGAATACAAGTCCCGCGAGGGGTGCGTGAAAAATCGACATTCTTTATGTTTCAAGCGATGTCGACAATGCTGGGCCGTGCCCCTCTTCTCATACTCCCTCGCGAGGTTCGCCTTTGTTTTCCTTGCTTGCCGATGCTCTACGTCCTCGGGACCTAGCCCTCAAGCGATGCTCAGCTTCCGCTAGTATGTCAAGTCGCTATGCCTGGGACATGGCCAGGGGGTGAGGGCCCGCGAGCCAGTAAGTGCTCTTGATCTTAAGAGCTCCCCTTTTCACGTGTAATCGACTCGTGCAGAAAAGAGGTGGCTTGCCTTGCAAGGGTTGGGAAGGAAGGGACTTCATCCAATAATAGCACGGTGTATGAGGTGATTGTACTTATCTTTTTGCGGGCCAGGTCCATGCCTGACCGAGGTCGACCCCCCTGAGGCGGGAAGGTGCTGCCTAAGGCACCATTCGGGTACTTGTCCCCTGAAAACTCCTGCACATCGGTAGATTACAAGGTACAAAAAGCAACGTGCACTTGCTTATCTACTCATGATAGTTTCGTGAGGAGACAGGGAACTAAGGACCTAACAAGGTGAGGTGCACGGGGCCGGCCCGTGAGCCAGAGCTCGGTCACTTCGGTTTTTTAGCACTCTAGGGACGGACCGAGCACAGATGCTATGCCACTAGCCCCCATTCATGGGACATTCGGGAGAAGAGCAGCTGGCGCGCGAAGCCACAAGGGGCGAGACCTCGGAACATAATACGGTGTTAGAACACAAGGTTATTGATCAAAACAACTTATGAAAGCATAGTTGGTTCTGATACATGAGCAAAACCATGCACTTGTAGGGTGGCCCCTTACAGCCTAAGGATAATGAAGCCCATGAGGCGCCCTCAATTGAACAAACTAAAAAGTCACCTGGCAATGTTTGTTGTAGGAGCGTTGAGGGAGTCGGTGAAGTGTGCCGTGGAGATTCGCTCTTCATGAGCCGGATGGCTCCTAAGGCTCGATAGGCTCACGAGGGGCTGGAGCCTCGTGGGACGTCAGCGCCAAGCGCTGGTCAGATGCCTGCACGAGCTGCGGGAACTGCTGGTACACGGCTCCCTTGTTTAGTAGGCCGAAGGGCCTGCAGATGTAGTTGCAGGGGAAGCCCCCACTCCGGCCGACACACGACGTCCAGAAGAGGTCTTGAGAAGTGGCCCTATTGAGGCCCGGAATGCTAACGCAAACACGCAGCTCACCGCTCGCGTCGGGATCGGCAACTGAGTCGGTGAGGCACGCGAGGCGACGCTCACCGTGCATGGTCTGAGCTTCCTGAAGTTCACAGATTGCCTTGGTGATGAATTATTGTGCTCCTGGCACCTCGAGCCTCGTTCCTTGCTCGTGGGGGTGTGCATCAAAGCACATCACCAACTAGTGCCCGAGCACCTCCCTTGTCGCACTGGTCTGGTCAGACACTCTCCAGATGGAAGTCCCCGAGCCATCCAATGGGAAGCGCCGAGCACGCCTTCCTTTGCGGGAGGAAGAGGCGCCTCGACGGCAGGCGCGGCACCTAAAGCGTCGCCGGCGAGTTTCTTGGCCTCGGGACGGCTCTTTGGGAGGAGCTGCTTCTTCTTCACGGGGGCATGTTCTGGGGGCGCGATTTCGCCTTCACCGCGGGATTTCTCGGCCGCTGCGACCTGGTAGGCGTGCTCAAGGGAGCAGACTGCATCCTTCTGATCACAGGCGATAGTGATGACACCGCTGCACCCTGGCATCTTGAGGACATTGTAGCCATGGTGGGTAGCCCCCATGAACTTGGCTAGGGCAGGGTACCCAAGGATGGCATTGTATGGGAGGCCGATGTGGGCCACGTCGAAGTCAATCAGCGCGGTGTGGTAGTTGTTGCGCTGCCGAAGGTGACCGGGAGGCGCACCTGCCCCAGAGGAGTGGTCGAGTCGTCGGTCACCCCAGAGAATGGAATGGTGGGTATGAGCTGGTCATAAGGCACTTCAAGCGTCTCAAAGGTCTCCACAGAGAGGATGTTGAGGCCGGCGCCGCCATCGATGAGGGTCTTGGCGACTGAAACATTGCTGATGGTGGGTGTGCTACTTCACATATCTTTGTTGATGATAAGTATTATGAATTCTATGTCAAACCAGAGTTAATTACTTTGGTTGAATCTGATCCTTTTCATGGCTATGAAACAGAAACTGTTGTGGCACACCTTACTAAATTAAATGATATAGCCACCCTAATTTCTCATGATGAGAAGATTTGCTATTATTATATTCTCAAATTATTTCTATTCTCATTAAAGGGTGATGCTAAGATGTCCTGGTTGTGTGCGTAGTCCCCAGGATATGATTTATTACTTCTATGAAAAATATTTTCCTACTCATAAGAAAACAAGATGCCTTGCAGGAAATATTTAATTTTGTGCAAATTGATGAAGAGAGTCCCCCACAAGCTTGGGGGAGGCTTCTCCAATTGCTTAATGATTTGCCTGATCATCCTCTTAAGAAAAATGTAATACTTGATATATTATATAATGGACTAACCGATGCTTCTAGGGACTTCCTAGATAGTTGTGCTGGTTGTGTTTTGAGGGAATGAACTGTTGAACAAGCTGACGAATTATTGAATAATATATTGAAAAATTATGATGATTGGACCCTTCCTGAATCACCGCCTAACCCCACTCCAAAGAAGAGGGGTACCTTATATCTCAGTCTCGAAGATATGCAAGAGGCAAAGAAAAGTATGAAGGAAAAGGTATTACAGTAGAGGATGTAAAGAATATACCACCTATTGAAGAAATAAATGGACTTGACACATCACCACCAAAGGTGGTAGAGGTAAATTCTTTGCTGAAGTTTGATGAAAGTGATATTCCTTACAATAAACATCCTAGTTAATACCTTTATGAGTTTCACAACTACATTAGAAAATAAGATCACTTCAATGAAAATGTAATGAAACAATTGAAATACAACTCCAATATGATTGCTCGCTTGAGTGACTTGTTATTTAGAATATCTAATGATGTAAGGGGTGTTGGAAAACATGCTTCTATGGATCAACTCGATTAGAACAAGTTGCGAAAACTCAGAGAGAATTGCTTGCTGAAATGAATAATAATATGAATGATCATGCTATAAGATTAGTGACTAGAGGAGGTAGAATGTCTCAGGAACCACTTTATCCTAAGGGACACCCGAAAAGAATTGAACAAGATTCACAAAAAATAAATAGTGATGCACCTAGTCCTTCTAAAAAGAAAAATAAGAAGAAAAATGGTAGGGCTTTGCACACCTCTAATGAACCTGAGATAGAAAAACTTACAAAAGACAACAATGATGTCTCTATTTCTGATACTGAAACTCAATTTGGTAATGAACATTCATCTAGTGATAATGAAGATGAAAATGAAGATGTTCATGTAGACACTCAACCAGACAATGATAAACAACTGGATGATGATGTTGAAATAGAACCAACTGTTGATCTTGATAACCCACAACCTAAAAATAAAAGATATGACAAAAGAGACTTTGTTGCTAGAAAACATGGAAGAGAAAGAGAACCATAGGTTCCAAAACCCATGCCCTTTCCCCATAAATCAACTAAGAAAAAAGATGATGATGAATTTGAATGCTTTATTGAGCTGCTTAGGCCAGTCTTTTTGCGTACTCGCTTGACTGATATTTTAAAGATGGCCCATTATGAAAAATATATGAAAGACATCATCACTAATAAAAGAAAGATATCTAAGGCTAAAATATCAATCATGCTTGCTAATTATTTGTCACGCCCAATATGTGATACTATCCTAAAGAGACTCGAAGGTCCCACCAAGGATAGAACCGCATATTGATACGCTTTTGCAAGGTGGATATCATTACATCAACATTACATAATAGTTGGGGGTACATACAGAGGCATACAATGCCACATGAATTCGTCAATAAATCATACACAAGATCAACATCCGACTACGGATGAAAGACAAACAGAAACTCAAACGACATCCACCCTGCTAGCCCAGGCTGCCGACCTGGAACCTATCCCCTGATCGAAGAAGAAGCAGAAGAAGAACTCCAAAACAAGCAAACATCGCTCTCACATCATGACCATCGCAAACCTGTACCTGCAACTGTTGTTGTAGTAATCTGTGAGCCACGAGGACTCAGCAATCCCATTACCATGGGTATCAAGACTAGCAAAGCTTAAAGGGAAAGGAAGGGGGTAAAGTGGTGAGGTTGCAGCAGCGACTAAGCATATATGGTGGCTAAACATACGCAAATGAGAGCGAGAAGAGAAGCAAAGGAACGGTCGTCAACTAGTAATGATCAAGAGGTGATCCTGAACTCCTACTTACGTCAATCATAACACAGAAACCGTGTTCACTTCCCGGACTCCGCCAAGAAGAGACCATCACGGCTACACACATGGTTGATGTGTTTTAATTCGGATCTGGTGTCAAGTTATCTACAACCGGACATTAACAAATTCCCATCTGCCACATAACCGCGGGCACGGCTCTCGAAAGTTTAAACCCTGCAGGGGTGTCCCAACTTAGCCCATGATAAGCTCTCGCGATCAACGAAGGATATTCCTTCTCCCGGAAGACTGATCGGTCTCGGAATCGGTTTACAAGACTTTTTGACAATGGTAAAACAAGACCAGCAAATCCGCCCGATCGCCGACAATCCCGATAGGAGCTGCACATATCTCGTTCTCGGGCAACCTTTGGATAGGTCACCTCGATTAAAACCAGACCTCGAGTTGCCCCGAGGGGGCCCTGCAGTCTGCCCGGTTTAGACCAGCACTTAGACAAGCACTGGCCCGGGGGGGCTAAAATAAAGATGACCCTCGGGTTGGCCGACCCAAGGGAAAGGTATAGGTGGTGGTGAGGCAAATGGTAAAACCAAGGTTGGTCCTTGCTGGACAAGTTTTATTCAAAGCGAACTGTCGAGGGGGTCCCATAAATCACCCGACCACGTTAGGAACGCAAAATCCGGGAACATAACACCGGTATGACGGAAACTAGGGCGGCAAGAGTGGAACAAAACACCAGGCATAAGGCCAAGCCTTCCACCCTTTACCAAATATATAGATGCATTAATAATATAAGAGATATTGTGATATCCCAACATAACCCTGTCCACCATGGAGCAATCTTCAACTTCACCTGCAACTAGCAACGCTATAAGAGGGGCTGAGCAAAGTGGTAACATAGCCAAACAACGGTTTGCTAGGAAGGGTGTCAAAAGGTTAGAGGTTCATGGCAATTTGGGAGGCTTGATGAGCAAAAGATAGGTAACGCAGCTGCGATAGAACGAAGCAACTAGTATAGCAATGATAGTAGTGAGATCCAGGGTAGCGGTCATCTTGCATGAAATCCCGCTAGGAAGAAGAACGAGTCCATGAAGAATATGAAGCCACGAAGACGATCCAAGCGTAGACGAACAAATCCTCACGATTGCAACGAAACGGGAACTATCGAGAAGAAGCACACAACATGGTAAACACACCACACATGACAAGACATGATGCACAACAAGCATGATGCATGAGAAAGCTATATGAGGCTACTCATGGCAAGAGATGATGCAAACAAGAACCACACATCAAGGCAAGTTTAAATGAGGCCGGAAACAACATATAACAATTCTGGTAAGTCCTCATATGCAAATTTCGAAATTGGTCCAGAACTGAATAAACCTTATGTTCAAGTTGTTAAACAGCAATTTAAGATGCACCACGATGAACTACACGAAATTCTAGTCAAGTTACATAAAAAGTTCATTAGATTTGGAGCTACTGCCTAGAAGATATGAGCAAAACAAGTTAAGCATGGCATTGATGCAAAATGCACCCAAACATCAAGCAAACACCTCAAAACAAGGATGCAACATGATAATATGAAACAACATGCAAAATCAAGCAAGTTCCATATAGAGCACACTCAAAACGGAGCAACGGTCCAACACATACACTCTATACAAGTCATAGCAACAATCTGTCCAAAACAGGAACTAGGCATATTGCAAGCATCAAAACAATATGCTACAGCATCCCAACATAATAACAAAAGGCATGGGCATGAACTACACGTAAAGCATAAGAAAACATGAACACTGAGCTATCTCCAGAAAACGATAGAACATGCTCAAAAGGACATGGAAAGATTGCAAATAATAACAGTTTCAGACTTTGCAGAAATAACATCAGATTACAATGTTTAGAGCTATCAAACAATATGTTACAGGAACATATCATGGCAAACAAAGGCATGGCATGATACTACTAAATTCTTAGAACAAGAGTCCCTTACTGACCAAGAGCCAAAAGGGTGCAGAAAATATGATGGCACACATCTAAACATGGCAAGTTATATTACAGATTCATACATGGCAGAACAACAATAAGTAGGCATGTTGGTGAGCTTGAACCACTCACCACAGAGCAATGCATGGCATGGAAAGACAACCAACAGTAAGAAGGCATGTTTGTAAAGCTAAGCATGGCAAGAGCAAGTTCATAGGGTGCATGGATCACTAGCAAACAATCATGGAAACATTGAACTTAATGTTAACAGGCTGACAGCAACATTATTTAGCAAGTTTGGAGCAAGATAACAACATGCTACAGCAAGCTATAAATGCAACCAGAGGAATGAATGGATAGATCAAGACATGTAGATCAAAACATATTTATAGAACATCTCCAGATTATGCATAGAATGATTAGTAGCAACATGTTAACATAGCAACAAAATAAAACAGAATCTGCCTAGCAAAACAGCAACAACAAGTAACCTACTTAACAAGCTTGATGCACTCACTACACAAGTCACAAAAATACATGGTTGGCACCACTGGAAATATGGCATGTCATAGATCAAAACACATGTAGATCTCAACCTCATAGGATGCACACATCAATCATGGCAAAAATGACAAATGAGCAAGTTATAACAGTTTGAGCAGATTAACATCAACATGCACTCTTCCAACAGTATTTCGGGCATCAAGATGAGCTCAAATGAAAATGATGCAATGGAATGAAATTAAGTACTCATTGAGATGAACAATTTGACATATTACACGCACGAAACGGAGCTACGGATGGAGAGATACAATGCAATGAACATGGCATGAAAATATGACAGAAAAAGGACTTAAACGAATTTTAACCTCATGGAGAAGTTGGACGGGGAGAACCCTGGACGGAGCGGAGCGGGACTGCGGGGCGCGTTTGGTTCGGGGATGGATGGATCTCGTCCACCCCGTCTGGATCCGGCCGGAGAGAGCTCCGGCGAGCGGTGGTGCGGAGAGAGAGAAACGGCGGCACTGACGTGGCGAAGCGGGGTTGGCGGGGCGCGGCGGCGGCGGACATGTCCGGCCATCGCGGACACGTCCGGTGGCGGCGGAGGGTGATTTTAGGGTTTCGTCTGTGAAATCATCCGTGAATTTCGGGGGAGGGGCTAGTTTTATAGGTGGAGGGAGCTAGGAGAGTCCAAATGAGGAGCGGTTTTTGGCCACGCGATCGTGATCGAACGACCGAGAGCATGGAGGGGAGTTAGATGGGTTTTGGGCCACTTTGGAAGGGTGTTGGGCTGCAAAGAGAAGGAGGGTTTTAGGGTTATCCGGTTAACCGTTGGAGTATCAAACGACCTCCAAATGGCATGAAACTTGACAGGCGGTCTACCGGTGGTATACCGAGGCCGCCTGGCAAACCTCAGGCCATTCTGAGAAAGTTTAACACCCGCACAAGAGAAGAGGCAAAAGGAGGACGCCGGAGGACATAGGAGTGCCGGATTGCAAAACGGCCAACGGGGAAAATGCTCGGATGCATGAGATGAACACGTATGCAAAATGAAATGCACATGATGACATGGCAATATGCAACACGCAAGCAAATGACATGGCAACAACGGCGAATAACTGGCAGACACCTAGCGCAACAAATTCGGGGCATTACATTATTCTTTTAAGGATGGAGTACCTAAAAAACTTGGAGATCCAGGAATACCAATTATACCTTGCTCCATCAAAAGAAATTATGTTAAAACTGTTGTGTGTGATTTAGGACCTGGTGTTAGTGTTATGCCTTTCTCCTTATATAAAGACTTGATTTGAATAAACTCATACCTACTGAAATATCTTTGCAAATGGATGACAAATCATCTGCCATACCTATCGGTATTGGTGAGGATGTGCCCGTTGTTGTTGCAAATGTTACCATCTTAACTGACTTTGTTATACTTGAGATGCCCGAGGACGATAACATGTCTATTATCCTTGGTAGACCCCTTTTGAATACTGCACGGGCTGTTATTGATTGCAATAAAAGAAATACCATTTTCATACCAATGGTAATGAACATACGGTGCACTTCCCGAAGAAACAATTCCAAGTGAATGGTATTGATGTTATTGAAAAATCTCCTACACTCACTATTGAAAATTTTCAACTACCTCTACCTACAGCCAAAAAGAAATATGAAATGCTTATTATTGCGGACATACATATCCCCGTTGAGATAACTTAGTGTTTTATGAAAGTTATAAGGTTTCATGCTAATCGAAGGTGGTTATTAATAAGACATGATCAACCTTAGTAATGGATCATCTTTGAGAGGTATGAAGTTGATGAATTTAGTAAGCACAACCTTCTGTCCCTACATTTTGTTTTCTGTTTTTCTTAGTTAAATAAAAAATGCCATGTTTTGTCTGTTTTCCGAATTTCCCGTGCAATAAAAAATCACCCAAAAATAAAAGTTCTCAGAATACCATGAAAATTTAATACGATTTTTTTCTTAATATTTCTAAATTTTAGTGCAAATAACCTCATAGGGGGTGCACTAGGTGAGCGCAACTCACCTAGGCGCACCTGCAACCCCACGAGCGCCCTGGTGGGTTGTGGACCCCACGCGCCGCCCCCCCCCCTGACTTATCTCTTTAGCCCATGTAATCTCATACCTCCAAAAAAACACCATTGCTCTCTCTCTCTCTCTCTCTCTCTCTCTCTCTCTCTCTCTCTCTCTCTCTCTCTCTCGTGTTCTTGCTCTTAAACCCGCGGATTTCGATCTCTTTGCTCGAATCTCCGTTTCTGAAACTGTTTTGGGGGATTGCTACTTGGTATGTGACTCCTCCATTGCTCCAATTAGTTTTTGCTTTTGTGGATTATATTTTGAATAATTAGCTACTCTTGGTGCGATTGTAGATGAGCTTGCATGTTGAATTCTTAGAGTTCTAAGTAAGTTTGAATGCTTAATATATCCTCTATGCCTCCTTATGAGTAGTTGCTATCAATCTTGTTAAGTTTTGTTGACAAAAATTTTGTAACCCAAAACTTTCAGAAATTTGTACGCAAATAAAATGTACCTTTTTGGACATCATCTAGTTGTGATGCGATACGTCGGTCTTATGTTCAACAAAGTGCAAGTTCAATACGAGATGCCACTATCAAATCATGCCTATGGCCATGCAACGACTTTATGGTGAGTGCAGGTATTAAAGAAGAATTTGAGCAATATGTTCACGACGCCGAGCTCGGTTAATACATTGAAGATAAGTGCAACCAGCATCTCATCCTCATAGGATCGTTTACTAAAGAATTTAAATTTCATCCTAGTGTGGCTAGAGTTTTGTTTAAACTTTATGACCGTCCATTTACCATGCCTCTAGAAGTGTTTTGTGGTATTTGTAAAATTCCATTTTGGTGTTCACTGGACGAGCCACCAAGATATGAATATGAGTCATTTTTTACTAGTCTTAGCACTACTAGGAAATGGGCTATAGATGAAATGGACACTAATGGCGCACCAGACATGTGGTGCGCCACTACTATATACTAATGGCGCACCATGTGTTGGTGCGCGAATAGTGTCCAAATACTAATGGCGCACCACATCCACGGTGCGCCATTAGTAACAATTTTTTTTTCAAAACTAGTAATGGCGCACCAGGGGATAGTGCGCCATCCACGGTGCGCCATTAGTAAAAAAGTTCAAGCTTTGTCAATTTTTTTTTCAAAACTAGTAATGGCGCACTAGGGGATAGTGCACCATTACTAGTTAAACTAGTAATGGCGCACCACATCCATGGTGCGCCATTACTAGTTCCCCTCCCCCTGGACCGCCTTTTCAGTTTAAAAAATAAAAGAAAATGATGAAAATGTCAAAAAAATAAAAGATAATAAGTTTCCCATGTCATATGCGGTCTAGTTGTTGGGAAAATTTACAAATAAGAATTTCGACTTTAGTTGCAAAATCTCTCTGGATTTTGTAAAATGGGCATAACTTTTGCATACGAACTCGGATTAAAAAGTTTTCTATATGAAAAATCATCTACTCGAAAAGTTACCCTGTTAAAAATTTTCAAAATCCTCAAAAACCTAACAGAAAAAAGTTACGGGGCTTTTAAGATCTGGAGGCAAAAAAATTCAAAAAAAATCAAACTTACTAGTGGCGCACCATTTGCTAGGTGCGCCACTAGTAACAGGAAAAAAAATAGTTTCGATTTTTTTTTCAGGAATTTTTTTTTCAAAATATGATACGTAATATGAATGGAAGTTTGAAATATTTTTTCAAAATTTCATCACACTCATGAACATGAATAAAGTCCTAAACATCAACAAGGTTTAATAGGATTGATATTCTAGATATATCAACAAGTGCCTTTGAATTGAGTTGGTGCTGGGGTTGGATAGAACTCTGAAGTTAAGCGGAGTGCAATTTGACCTGAGATTAAGCATATTGACCCAAGATTAAGCCATAGTGACCCGAGATTAAGAAAAATAAAAATATAAAAAAAATTATAAAAAAAAATATAAAAAAAATTATGAAAAAAAATTTGAAAAAAAATTATTACTGATGGCGCACTTCTATGTGGTTCACCATTACTAAGTCAGATAGTAATGGCGCACCTCTAGGCATAATAATGGCGCACTACAGGTGCGCCATAAGTATCTGGTATACTAATGGCGCACCAGTGGTGCGCCATTAGTAAAAAATACTAGTGGCGTGGTACTGGTGGCGCACCAGTAGTGCGCCATTAGTAGGCAAAACTGGTGCGCCACTAGTAGGCCTTTTCCTAGTAGTGTAGGTACGGTGAGGATAGAGGAATGACACAAGGTAGAAAGAAAAGTATTCATTTTCCATCAGTTCAATACTTTGCACTCTTTAATGGTAAATGCATTGTGGGCAAGCAGGATTGCGGCACACTATGTGCCCCTAACTTGAGCATCATACACACTGCACTGACTGGAATTAAATGTTATAATCTTGGAGAGATTTTTGCACGCAGATTGCAACACAAAGCTGGTAGTGGTTATTTTTATGGTGGGATTTATACTTCTCGCTTAGCTAAAGAGGTTGGATTTATACCTCTGCCTTATGACCCCATCGTACCTACTTAGTACTTAGACTTCGATGCCATGAAACATCATAAGTTCACTAAGGGCAAAATCAATGATTATACTTATAACTTGTGGTTTAATAAAGAAACCAGTGTGCATACTGGTTTGCCTGCGCCTGCTCTCTATGATTATCACAGCAAAGGAAGATATTATGTTTTTGAGGACGAGACCCACGCGCACAACAGAGAGGTCGCAGATGCTCGACACGTTGAAGAGGCTGCACCAAGAGCCTCTGTGAGCTATCGCTCTGATTATTATGTAGGCCACGGATGGTGATTACCAAGCTCGGCCAAAAGCCTAAGCTTGGGGGAGTACGTATTTCCACCGACATTACATTCATGTTCACACATCTCATTCTAGTTGTTTGTGTTCACACTTTTTCATTGTATTATCCATGCTGGATTTATTTTCTCGATTTCTTCTTGTGTGTTTGAAAAAATCCAAAAAAAATCTTGCTTATTTTAGGTTTTTCTTTATAGTTTAGTTAGTTGTAGAATTAAAAAGAACACCCAAAAAGATTTCCTTGTTCTTCTTTTTGTTTGTTGGGAACTTTCCCGTGTAAATAGTTTTTTCTTGTTTTTGTTCTTGATTTTCTTTAATTTGCTTTCTTCAAGAAAAAATAAAAAGTCCAAAAATATTTCGATGTGTTTTTCCGAAATTCTCTTCTTTTTATTGAGTCATACCGGGAGAAGACCACGATGAAAATGTTTAGTGGCTCTCATATGCATTTCTATTGATCTAATAAAGAGCCCATATTACCTTGTCTTCTCCTTTTGAATAAAATGTTTGCAGATTCTAGTTTAGTCTATGGCACTCTTGCACTATTATTATTTTCATATCATTCGGTCGTGCAAGTGAAAGGAAATAATGATGACATTTGATGAACTAGTTGTGGCAGAGAGAAACGGGTATGAACTCAACTTGTTCTGTTTTTGTAAATATGTTTAACCTAGTATCCATGATTCAACATATTATGATCAAACATGTTTGCAATAACAATTAGAGATTATAGTTTCTCATGCCATGCTTGCGTAGCTAGGAGTGGATAATGATTTATCTTGGATGTCAACATGCATTAAAATGATTGTGATGTAGTATGATGATATGGTATCCTCCTCTGAATGTGTCAAGTGGCTCGACTTGGCACATGTTCATGCATGTAGTTGAATCAAAACCAACATATCCTCTATGATATTTATGTTCATGGTGTCCATATCCTACTCATGCTACTATCCAAAGTTAATTATCATAACGCATGTTCATGACCGTTTTCGCTCTCTAGTTGGCCGCTTCTCAACCTATTTGCTAGCCTTCGCCTGTACTAAGCGGAAATACTTCATGTACATCAAAATCCTAAAACCCAAGTTATTCCAGATGAGTCCACCATATCTACCTATATGCGGTATTACCCTACCGTTCCAGGTAAATTTGCATGTGCCACCTCTCTAACCTCAAATAAACATCAGTTTTTGTGTGCATGGATTGTTCATAGAGCGATAGCGGGTAGCTAGTATCTTCCATGCTAAGCGGGTTATTCTCATGATGAGTGATTATTCACTAGTACCTGCATCAGAGGGGCGGTAATAGGGATTCCCAATCCCAAAATCAAAAATTACAAATAACTAAACAAAACTCCCCCAGGATTGTTGTTGGTATGAACGATACCCATGGATTTGGCTAGCCGTGGAGTGTGTTTGTTGGTGGACTGGGAGCAAACCTTTACTTTTATCGCTTGGGAACCTCCACTAATGTGTTTAGCATGGAAGATATTGATAACTTTTGGTCGTGAAGTAAACATGAAGGGTGCATTTACCAAAATTACATTTATTTCTTATTTTAAAAAACTTTTAGCTCTAGCACCACTGCAAATCCCTGCTTCCCTCTACAAAGGGATTATCTATTTACTTTTATGTTGAGTCATCACCTTCTCAAATAAGCGCCAGATCTGAGAGCACTATGTCATCCTCATGCATTGTGCATAGTTCACGTTTGATGCATCATGACTGGATCTTTTCTACCATGAATTACAATGTTTAGTCACTGTTAGAACTTTGGAGGTGCTCTGCATTTATGTTTTGCGGTCTCGGGAAGGACTAGCGAGATACCACTATTGTCATATTATATCACGGTTGTTTTGATGTGTTGTTACTTGAGATATATATTATTATTGCTCGCTAGTTGCTTATGCCATTGATTTGAGTTAATATAATTTCTAAGAGTTATTGTGAATATGGTTAGTCATAATCTTTGCTGAAAACTTGGGTGCTACTTAAGCTTATTTATCTAAACAAGAAGAAAATACTTTTTAATAGTTTTTCTTTTTCACTTTCAGTTTCTCAACTGAATTGCTTGAGGACAAGCAATGGTTTAAGCTTGGGGGAGTTAGTACGTCTCCGTCATATCTACTTTTCCTAACACTTTTGCTCTTGTTTTGGACTCTAATTTGCATGATTTGAACGAAACTAACCCAGACTGACATTGTTTTTAGTAGAACTACCATGGTGTTGTTTTTTGTGCAGAAATAAAAGTTCTTGAAAATGCAACGAAACTTTTAGGCGAATTATTTCAGAATATATAAAAATACTGGAGCCAAGAACCACCGGCAGGAGGGCTCGGGTAAGCACAACCCACCAGGGCGCCCCCTCCAGGCGCGCCCAAGTGGGTCGTGCTCACCTGGTGGCCCCGCAGACCCTGATTCCAACTCTATAAAATCCTATTTTTGGAGAAAAAAATAGCCAGAAAGAATTATCGGGATTCACGAGACGAAGTCGTCGCCACCTCCTATTCTTCACCTCCTGTTCTTCAATTTTCATCAACACCAACCCTTCTCCATCAATTCCATGATGCTCCCCACCGGGAGTGAGTAATTCCTTTGGCTCGCTGGTCGGTGACGAGTTGGATGAGATCCATCATGTAATCGAGTTAGTTTTGTTAGGGCTTGGTCCCTAGTGTCCACTATGTTCTAAGATTGATGTTGCTATGACTGTGCCATGCTTAATGCTTGGCACTTTGGACCTGGGTGCCATGATTTCAGATCTGAACTATTTATGTTTTCATCATTATATCTATGTTCTAGATCCGATGTTGCAAGTTATATGCACCTACTATGTGTTATGATCCGTAAACCCCGGAGTGACAATAGTCGGGATACTTTCCGATGATGACCGTAGTTTGAAGAGTTCATGTATTCACTATGTGTTAATGCTTTGTTCAGATTCTCTATTAAAAGAAGGCCTTAATATCCCTTAGTTTCCTTATGGACCCCGCTGCCACGGGAGGGTAGGACAAAAGATGTCATGCAAGTTCTTTCCATATGCACGTATGACTATTTAGGGAATACATGCCAACATTATATTTATGAAATGGAGGTAGGGTCGTCTTGCCCTATGTTATGACTATTATTTGATGAATATCATCCAACGAATACACCGAACCAATGCATACGAAATTTCCTAATATTGTTCTTGCTAAGTTACTATTGCTGCTGCTACTATTACACTTGCTACAAAATCATTGCTATCACTGTTACCGTTACTTTTACTATTACCACTGCTGTCAAAACTATCATATTACTTTGCTACTAATCATATTGCTACAGATACTTAATCTCCAGGTGTGGTTGAATTGACAACTCAAATGCTAATACTTACAAATATTCTCTGGCTCCCCTTCTGTCGAGTCTATAAATTTGGGTTGAATATTCTACCCTCGAAAACTTTTAAGATCCCCTATACTTGTGAGTTATCATTCACCTCATGACAGAACTGCTTGAAGAGGCGGTTGGAGGCGGGCGCCTAAGCACCGCCGAGGATGCAAGGTATCGCGTGAGGCTCCTGGTAGCCCCCGACCCCCTCGTCTTGTTGGTTGTTGTCGTTCCTCCTTGGCGGGGGTGGCATAGGTGGAAGGCTAGCATTTCCCTGAGGTTGGGCCTCGCAAGATTGATCGCACCAGGCACCGTCACGAGGCTGGTCACACCAGCCACCCTCGCGAGGCTCATCATGCCAGCCCTGACGGGGGTTGTAGTTGCCCCAGCGGCCTCCACCGCGGCCTCCTCTATGGCCGAAGCCACGTTCACTATGCTTGGGGCGACGGCCCAAGCGCTCCTCCCGAAGCGCCCTGAGCTCCTGACGGTCATCGGTATTGTGGGTGTGCACATTATGGACGTAGAATGAGCCCCCTCATCACGTTCACGGCCGCGCTTCAGCTCAGGCTCTCCTGCCACCATGGCGGGGCCCTTGCGCTTCACTTCCTTGGCCTTGGCCTTCTTATCCTTGGGATCGATGTCCGGGTGGTTGAGGAGGGAGAGCGGCCTTCCTCCACCCTTGCGCACCTAGCGTCCAGGTTGAATAGTTCCAGCACCATGCATAGATCGTCGTTGATGGCGAGATCCTTGCCCATCCTTATGTCCGTTATGTCGTCGGTGAACGCCGAGATGATGTCTTAGTCCGAGGCCTTCGGAGTCTTGAGGCATACTTGGGTGAACCGTTGAATATACTTGCAGAGAGTCTCGCCCGGGCACTCCTTGAGGCATCACAGGTCGTTGATATGGAGGGTGCGGTCGCTGGTGCCTAAAAGTTGGCAATCAATCGCTCGCAGAGCTCGTCCCACGAGGAGATCAACCCCTCTCGGAGGTGCATGAGCCAGGAGTGCACGTCGTCCTTGTTCGCTGCCTTGATGCTTAGCACGTAGAGCTGGAGGAGTTCCGTAGGGTCGGGGACGCCATCGTAGCATGGGGTAGCTCTGGCTTGAACTTGACTTACCAGATAACACGGCGCAACTCACGAGTGAAGGCGCGGCAGCCCACCGCCCTCACAGGCATAGACGGTGTGGGAGGGGCAGTCTCCTGACGCCCACGCTCCGCAGCCTCCAGAACGGCCAAATCCAGAAGCGCACACACATTGTCCAGCGGCTGCTGCACAACCTGGGAGCTGGCCTTGTGCCGCACCGGCACCGGTGCTCCACGCGGTAGGTCGTGCAGCCGTGCCTCGTGCCTTAGCCCAACATCGTCGCTGTGTAGGGGAGGAGGTAGAGGCGTGTCGTGCGCCACATTGCCCGCGCGAGGCGGCAGTGGACGGAGCGAGTGGGAGGGCGCAGGGGTCTCGCCCACAGTGTTGACAATCTTGGTGATGCGGCCCAGCCAGGCGTCGTAGCCTTCGTTGGCGGGGCGGTAGCGCGGCAGCTCGCGCGCCATGCCCAGCGGCGAGCTTGTACTACAAAAAAATACACTTTCGTGATGATACATGTTCGTCACAGTATGTTTTCTTTCATGCATGTACATCCATGACGATTTTATGGAAGAATCAAGATAGTCATAGTTGTGCTGTCGTAGAAGTATTCCATGAAAATACCAAAATTATCATCACGGAAGTGTCCTTCCATGATGATAAATGGCGTGTCATGGAAGTGTTTTCGTCAAGGGTAACCGAACCGTGGCGTCCACCATAATGGGTCGTCGTTAAGCTATCAGGTTCCGGTTTGGATCCGATAACCCGTTAATAGCCCTGACCAATGGGGATTTTCCTCGTGTAAAATTCTCATTCGCTGGAGGATCCAATTGTCGGCTCAGCGCTGGGACAAATGTCATCCACTCATTCTACGAGAGGCACTTATGATACATTGGCATGTGGCAAGGCCCAACAGTGGCACATTTAGGTGAAAGAGGTCGGCTCAGTCAAAATTAGTAGGTCAGCCTATATAGGGCCTACTTGTGTCTGGTCCACTTAAGCTCATGGCCCCTATGAGATGTGCCAATTCAGCCCGTCAACCGCCCATTAACTATTCAACACCATTGCAGCCCATCATCAGTTTGAGCCTGTTAACAACCAGCTATATATTTGGGCTCAATAACGGCCCGATGTGGTTTCGGCCTGTTAACGGCACATTCAAGGGATGGGCCAATTTTCAAGTTGTGCGTCTTTCGGCCTTTTAGCGACCCATTTAAATGTTGGGCCAATTTCCAACCCGGTGTGTCTTTCAGCCTGATAACAACCCATAAATAACTTGGGCCATTTGCAGTTGGACCTGAGTTTTGGCCTCTTAACGGCCCATGCTCTTCATAGTCCAATACTAGCCTGGTTTCTCTTTCAGCCTGATAAAGGCCCACAACACAATTGGGCCATATACTGTCTGACCTGACTTTCGGCCTCTTAGCGGCCCGTGCTCTTCATGGTCCAATATGAGCCCGCTGTCTCTTTCGGCCTGGTAAAGGCCCAAAGTACAGTTGGGCCATATATAGTCTGACCTTAGTATCGGCCTGTTAACGGCCCGTGAAATCGAATGGGTGCACTTATTGCCTGCTTTGATGTCGGCCTGTTAATCACCCGGGAGGTAACAGGGCCAAGCATTAACTCTCATTTCAATTATAGCGGCCCAATAGAGCTTTCGGCCTGGTTACAGACCATCAACTTAATGGGTCCGCTAAAGCTCGAACATGTCTGTAGGCCAATAAGATAACGCTGATTCCGGCCTAGCTATAATTTGAGAGCATCACGACGAGCAATTATGGACAGGACCAAAACCGATCAAGTAAAGGCCTATGTTGATTTTGGCCCCTGAGAGCCCATTGGGGAAGCCCATTAAGGGCAGTGGGCCGCTATCCTTCATATAGTGCCCACGACTATTCGTGCTAACTAATATTTTCACTGCTTTTTGGCTTCCTAGCGACCAGTTAGCTGGAATGCGAGGCGGGCTAAGCAAACGTACGTCATACAAGTAAAAACGTAGCACATCCAGCATATATTACAGGAAATTACATCCACTAGGCAATCAAAGATTGATGCGAGTGGAAATAAATGAACAGAACTTGATGATCTACAACCTCACAATTTGCAACCTCAGTGCGGCTGACGCCCATAAGCATGTGAGCAAGTTCTTCCTTCTTTACTACACTGTCTCTGAAAACATTGATCAGTTGTTGTGGTGCGAGAATGTACAACTCTGGTTCCTCCATGATTTTCATCATTGCTTCAGCCACTAATTGATTCACAAACATAAATTTTTCCGTTGGGTTCGAGACAGAGGAACTAAACAGATTTAGATGGCGATTTTGGCAGGCTTGTATTATTGATAGTGGAGAGTCTCTCGACCACTGCATCATAACATAAATTAGGAGGGGAACCGAACAGATTAATCAAGAGTTATTTCCATATTACCCGGCCTAGATTTATTGGAAAGAAACAATGGAGTTGCCTTGATGTTTTCAGAGTTTGTCTTCTTATGTTCAGCACCCTGCACCAAATTAACACCCTAGCATTGCTATCATTGGCCAGGTCAGATAATAGGAAAGCAACATTGACACAACAAATGTTTGGGCAACCAAACCACACTAGCCTACACCAAATTAACACAATATGGCACAACTATCATCAGCCAGGTAAGGTAATAGGAAAGCAACATTGACACAATGAATGATTGGGAAACCAGAACAACACTACAATTTAGTAATGTGCATGATATGAGATAGTACACTCATGCAGCTCAGTATGCAAAACTACTAGACAGTTTTCCTTACAAAAATCAACATTGTCGCCTTTAATTATACATTTTGCTACAAGTAAATTTAGATCAGATAAAGGTTGGATTCATGCCGATTAACAAAATACATGCTTATATAAATTATAGTGATATACAACAGGTACTTAGATCATCATTGGAGCACAGAGAATTCCTGCAAGGTACTTTCCTCGAACACTATCCCAGTTTAGAAAGTCTTTTATCCTTTAAGCTTATTTTCTAAAAGAGAGATGGGTAAGAAACATGTAGAAAATATGATCTGAATGCTATAAAATTTTATGATGTGAGGATATGCACGTGCTTTTTAGAATGGAGTTGACATATTTTTGCTGGACTAGAGCGGACTAGCTCTTTGGCCAGTTGGATCTACTTATTTTCAGTAGGAGTTGGGTTTATTCGTGCTGGAGCAGTATCTATGAACACTAGAGTTGGTTTACTATCTCGTAGCATTTGGATATTTTGCAAAGACCTTGTTCAAAACCCTTCAGATTATAAAATAGAAAACATGCTACGACAGAGAGATGGAATAGGTACTGAAGAATAGGAAGGCATGACATATTGACATGTATTCCCTCCATCCAGGAATAAATGGATGTGTCTAGGCGTATTTCAATTCTAGATACATCCATTTTTATCCATTTCTGCGACATGTGATCCAGATAGAGGGAGTATCATGTAAGAGCTAGGGATACGACAGGACAACAGAGTAATAAAACACTAGTTGAATGTAAAATTGTATGATAGCGGAATAAATATAGAAAAACACTAAGGCAACATATCCTTGTATTACTGGGAAACTAAGATAGCATTGCAACAGACCACTAGAACAACACTTCAATGTAAAAAACATGGTTTGGTAGACAGATAGAGTACATACTGATGGATAACAATGCATAAGATATTCAGAAGCATGATTTCCAAACTAAGCATATGGCATTGTGATGGAGTAGAATGATAGTACTTGAAATTGAAAACATGTAATCATGAATGGAATAGGCATTGAAAAATATGAAGGCATGACATATTTACATGCATGATCAGCAGGCGAAGCACATGGCATTGCAACAGAGTAGATGCACTCCATGACATTATATGCATGTTGTACCCATATCACGGGCCAAGTTAGAACAAGGACTTGTGGGGTGAATAGGATTCATCATCGTTTTGCAAGTCTTCTGAAGAACTGCCTTTACATGTTCCATCATATTGGGTATCATTGATGTCAAGTTTGTTGGCCGTTACATTGCTCCGTGAGGTTCTTGTGGATATATCAGTGTGTGCAATTATATCTGATATGCATGGAAGACAACTAGTAGTTAGATTTATGTAATGAGTGCCTGTAGGAGACGGCATAAATAGTAGGACTGGGCTTAACTAGCAGCAACAGGTCTCAAAAAGTAAAGGGAGAACACAGATGAAAGCTACAGAATATGTATCGTTTGTACTCTTGATTAACTAGATGGCACACAAAAGTACTAAAGAACAACATAGGTAATACTAGAAGTGGTATAATCACCAGCCGGGGAATAGCATTGGCGGATGGATGATAACTATGGAACATCGTTACCTAAAGAACAAGTCTCTTATCTGAACTATGGAACAACGTTAACTCCTGAACAAGACTCTTAAGAGATCAACATGAATATACAATGAAATGTGATAATCTATTTTCTATGCTTAGATGAATAACAAAACCATAAATGTTGCACACAAGTAAGATGAGGGTGCAACCTATCTGGCCGCCATCCATAGGAGTGAGCATCATGTGCTCACTTGTCGATGGCCCTGCAGTTATTGTGGCTGTCCAGGTCAGGCACGCACATTCAATGCAGGGAACTATTGAGTGGGGACTATAGCTCCCTTATGGTGTATGATTCCCTTGTTGGACCAGCTGCGTGATACGTCTCCATCGTATCTACTTTTCCTAATGTGTTTCCTCTTATTTTGGACTCTAATTAGCATGATTTGAATGAAACTAACCCGCACTGACGCTGTTCTCAGTAGAACTACCATGGTGTTGTTTTTGTGCAGAAATAAAAGTTCTCAGAATGGAACGGAACTTTGCGAGCAGTTTTATACAATAAAAGAGAATATCTGGAGCCAAGAACCACCGAAGGGGGCACCTGGGTGGGCACAACCCAATAGGGTGGGCCACCCCCTCCAGGCGCGCCTAGGTGGGCAGTCCCCACCTAGTGGCCCCGCAGACCCTGAAACCAATGCTATAAAATCCTATTTTTCCAGAAAAGAATGAGGGAGAAGGAATTATCACATTTTACGAGACGGAGCCGCCGCCGTCTCCTGTTCTTCATCGGGAGGACATATCTAGACTCTATTTGGGGCTCCAGAGAGGGGACTCTTTGATCTTCGTCATCACCAACACTTCTCCATCGCCACTCCCATGATGCTCCCTACCCGGAGTGAGTAATTCCTTCGTAGGCTCACTGGTCGGTGAGGAGATGGATGAGATTCATCATGTAATTGAGTTAGTTTTGTTAGGGCATGATCCCTAGTATCCATTATGTTCTAAGATTGATGTTCCTCTGACTTTGCCATGCTTAATGTTTGTCACTTTGGGCCCGGGTGCCATGATTTCAGATCTGAACTGTTTATTTTATCACCATTATATCCATGTTCTAGATCTGATCTTGCAAGTTATAGTCACCTATTACATGTTATGATCCGGCAACCCCGATGTGACAATAGTCGGGACCACTCCCGGTGATGACCGTAGTTTGAGGAGTACATGTATTCATCGTGTGTTAATGCTTTGTTCCGGCTCTCTATGAAGGAAATATGCCCTAGAGGCAATAATAAAGTTATTATTTATTTCCTTATTTCATGATGAATGTTTATTATTCATGCTAGAATTGTATTAACCGGAAACATAATACATGCGTGAATATATATACAAACAGAGTGTCACTAGTATGCCTCTACTTGACTAGCTTGTTAATCAAAGATGGTTTTGTTTCCTAACCATGGACAAAGAGTTGTTATTTGATTAACAGGATCACATCATTAGTTGAATGATCTGATTGACATGACCCATTCCGTTAGCTTAGAACCCGATCGCTTAGTATGTTGCTATTGCTTTCTTCATGACTTATACATGTTCCTATGACTATGAGATTATGCAACTCCCGTTTACCGGAGGAACACTTTGTGTGCTACCAAGCGTCATAGCGTAATCGGGTGATTATAAAGGTGCTCTCAGGTGTCTCCAAAGGTACTTGTTGGGTTGGCGTATTTCGTGATTAGGATTTGTCACTCCGAATGTCGGAGAGGTATCTCTGGGCCCTCTCGGTAATGCACATCACTTAAGCCTTGCAAGCATTGCAACTAATGAGTTAGTTGCGATATGATGTATTACGGAACGAGTAAAGAGACTTGCCGGTAACGAGATTGAACTAGGTATTGGATACCGACGATCGAATCTCGGGCAAGTAACATACCGATGACAAAGGGAACAACGTATGTTGTTATGCGGTCTGACCGATAAAGATCTTCGTAGAATATGTAGGAACCAATATGGGCATCTAGGTCCCGCTATTGGTTTTTGACTGGAGACGTGTCTCGGTCATGTCTACATTGTTCTCGAACCGTAGGGTCCGCACGCTTAAGGTTTCGATGACAGTTATATTATGAGTTTATGAGTTTTTATGTACCGAAGAAGTTCGGAGTCCCGGATGAGATCGGAGACATGACAAGGAGTCTCGAAATGGTCGAGACGTAAAGATTGACATATTGGACGACTATATTTGGAGTTCGGAAAGGTTCTGAGTGATTCGGGTATTTATCGAGTCTGGGAGAGTTGAGGAATTCGCCGGGAGAAGTATTGGGCCTTATTGGGCCATACTGGGAAAGAGAGAGGGGCTGCCTAGGGCAGGCAGGCGCCCCCATGGCCTAGTCCGATTGGACTAGGGGAGGCCGCACCCTCCTTCCTTCCCTTCTCTCTTCCCCTTCTTTGTTTCCTACTCCTACTACATGGAAGGACTCCTAGTTGGACTAGGAAAGGGGGAATCCTACTCCCGGTGGGAGTAGGACTCCCCTAGGGCGCACCATAGAGAGGGTCGGCCCTCCCCTCCTCCACTCCTTTATATACGGGGGCAGGGGGCTCCCCATGGACACACAAGTTGATCTTCGTGATCGTTCCTTAGCCGTGTGCGGTGCCCCCCTCCACGATATTGTAGCGGTGCTTAGGCGAAGCCCTGCGATGGTTGAACATCAAGATCGTCACCACGCCGTCGTGCTGATGGAACTCCTCCCCGAAGCTCTGCTGGATCGGAGCCCGGGGTGCGTCATCGAGCTGTACTTGTGTCAAGAACTCGGAGGTGCCGGAGTAACGGTGCTTGGATCGGTTGGACCGTGAAGATGTACGACTACTTCCTCTACGTTGTGTCAATGCTTCCGCTTCGGTCTATGAGGGTACATAGACAACACTTTCCCCTCTCGTTGCTATGCATCACCATGATCTTGCGTGTGCGTAGGAAATTTTTGAAATTACTACATTCCCCAATAGTGGTATCAGAGCCTAGGTTTTATGGTTTGATGTTATATTCACGAGTAGAACACAAGTGAGTTGTGGGCGATATAAGTCATACTGCTTACCAGCATGTCATACTTTGGTTCGGCGGTATTGTTGGATGAAGCGGCCCGGACCGACATTACGCATACGCTTACGCGAGACTGGTTCCACCGCCGTGCTTTGCACACAGGTGGCTGGCGGGTGTCAATTTCTCCAACTTTAGTTGAACCGAGTGTGGCTACGCCCGGTGCTTGCGAAGGTTAAAACAACACTAACTTGACGAACTATCGTTGTGGTTTAGATGCGTAGGTAAGAATGGTTCTTGCTCAGCCCATAGCAGCCACGTAAAATTTGCAACAACAAAGTAGAGGACGTCTAACTTGTTTTTGCAGGGCATGTTGTGATGTGATATGGTCAAGACGTGATAAGATATAAGTTGTTGTATGAGATGATCATGTTTTGTTGAAGTTATCGGCAATGGCGAAGCCCTATGGATGTCTCTTTGTTGCATAAGATGCAAGTGCCAAATAATTGCTTTACTTTATCGCTATACGATAGCAATAGTTGCAAGAGCAATAGTTGGTGAGACAACCATGTGATGACACATTGATATAGATCAAGATGATGAAGATCATGGTGTCGTGCCGGTGACGATAGAGATCATGACAGTACTTTGGAGATGGAGATCAAAGGCGCAAGATGATCATGGCTATATCATGTCACATATTTTGATTGCATATGATGTTTATCTATTATACATCTTATTCTTGCTTTGATTGATGGTAGCATTTTAAGATGATCTCTCACTAATTATCAAGAAGTGTTCTCCCTGAGTATGCACCGTTGCCAAAGTTCGTCGTGCCCAGACACCACGTGATGATCGGGTGTGATAAGCTCTATGTCCATCTACAACGGGTGCAAGCCAGTTTTGCACACGCGGAATACTCAGGTTAAACTTGACGAGCCTAGCATATGCAGATATGGCCTCGAACACGGAGACCGAAAGGTCGGCGTGAATCATATAGTAGATATGATCAACATCTTGATGTTCACCATTGAAAACTACTCGATCTCACGTGATGATCGGTTATGGTTTAGTTGATTTGGATCACGTGATCACTTAGATGACTAGAGAGATGTCTGTCTAAGTGGGAGTTCTTAAGTAATATGATTAATTGAACTTAAATTTATCATGAACTTAGTCCTGGTAGTATTTTGCAAATTATGTTGTAAGATCAATAGCTTGCGTTGTTGCTTTCATATGTTTATTTTGATATGTTCCTAGAGAAAATTGTGTTGAAAAATGTTAGTAGCAATGATGCGGATTGGATCCGCGATCTGAGGTTTATCCTCATTGCTGCACAGAAGAATTATGTCCTTAATGCACCGCTAGGTGACATACCTATTGCAGGAGCAGATGCAGACGTTATGAACGTTTGGCTAGCTCAATATGATGACTGCTTGATAGTTTAGTGCACCATGCTTTATGGCTTAGAATCGGGACTTCAAAGATGTTTTGAACATCATGGACCATATTAGATGTTCCAAGAATTGAAGTTAATATTTCAAGCAAATACCCGAGTTGAGAGATATGAAGTCTCCAACAAGTTCTATAGCTAAAAGATGGAGGAGAATCGCTCAACTAGTGAGCATGTGCTCAGATTGTCAGGTACTACAATCGCTTGAATCAAGTGGGAGTTAATCTTCGAGATAAGATAGTGATTGATGAATTCTCTAGTCACCATCACCAAGTTAGTAGAACTTCGTGATGAACTATAGTATGCAAGGGATGATGAAAATGATTCGAGTTTTTCATGATGATAAAATCGATGAAGGTAGAAATCAAGAAAGAACATCAAGTGTTGATGGTTAACAAGACCACTAGTTTCAAGAAAAGGGCAAAGGGATAGAAGGAACTTCAAGAAGAGCGGCAAGCAAGTTGTTGCTCAAGTGAAGAAGCCCATGTGCGGACCTAAGCACGAGACTAAGTGCTTCTACTGCAAAGGGACTGGTCCTTCGAAGCGAACCACCCCAAGTATTTGGCGGATAAGAAGGATGGCAAAGTGAACAAGGGTATATTTGATATCTGAGGTTATTGATGTGTACCTTACTAGTGTTTATAGTAGCCCCGAGTATTTGATACTTGTTCGGTTGCTAAGATTAGTAACTCGAAACAGGAGTTACAGAATAAACAGAGACTAGTTGAGGGGGAAGTGACGATGAGTGTTGGAAGTAGTTCCAAGATTGATATGATCATCATCGGACACTCCCTATAATTTCGGGATTAGTGTTAAACCTAAATAAATGTTATTTGGTGTTTGCGTTGAGCATAAATATGATAAGATCATGTATATTGCAATACGATTATTCATTTGAAGTTAAGGAATAATTGTTATTCTGTTTACATGAATAAAGCCTTCGATGGTCATACACCCAATAAAAATAGTTTGTTGGATCTCGATCATAGTGATACACATATTCATAATATTGATGCCAAAAGATGCAAAGTTAATAATGATAGTGCAACTTATTTGTGGCACTGCCATTTGGGTCATATCGGTGTAAAGCGCATGAAGAAACTCCATAAAGTTGGATTTTCGGAATCACTTGGTTATGAATCACTTGATGCTTGCGAACCGTCCCTTTTGGGCAAGATGACTAAAACTCCGTTCTCCGGAACAATGGAACAAGCTACTGACTTATTGGAAATAATACATACCGATGTATGCGATCCAATGAGTGTTGATGCTCGTGGCAAGTATCGTTATTTTCTGACCTTCACAAGATGATTTGAGCAGATATGGGTATATCTACTTGATGAAACATAAGTCTGAAATAGTTGAAAGGTTCAAAGAATTTCAGAGTGAAGTGGAAAATCATCGTAACAAGAAAACAAAGTTTCTACGATCTGATCGCGGAGACAAATATTTGAGTTACGAGTTTGGTCTTCAATTAAAACAATGTGGAATAGTTTCACAAATTCATGCCACCTGGAACACCACATCATAATGGTGTGTCCGAACCTCATAACCGTACTTTATTGGATATAGTACAATCTATGATGTTTCTTACCGATTTACCAATATCGTTTTGGGATCATGCATTAGAGACAGCTGCATTAACATTAAATAGGGCACCATCTAAATCCGTTGAGACGACACCATATGAACTGTGGTTTAGCAAGAAACCCAAGTTGTCGTTTCTTAAAGTTTGGGGCTGCGATGCTTATGTGAAAAAGTTTCATCCTGATAAGCTCGAACCCAAATCGGAGAAGTGCGTCTTCATAGAATACCCAAAGGAAATTGTTGGGTACACCTTCTATCATAGATCCGAAGGCAAAGCATTCGTTGCTAATAATGGATCCTTTCTAGAGAAGGAGTTTTTCTCGAAAAAAAAGTGAATGGGAGGAAAGTAGAACTTGATGAGGTAACTGTACCTGTTCCCTTATTGGAAAGTAGTTCATCACAGAAATCTGTTCTTGTGACTACTATACCAATTAGTGAGGAAGCTAATGATGATGATCATGTAACTTCAGATCAAGTTACTACCGAACCTCGTAGGTAAAACAGAGTGAGATCTGCACTAGAGTGGTATGGTAATCCTGTTCTGGAGGTCGTGTTACTTGACCATGACAAACCTACGAACTATGAGGAAGCGATGATGAGCCTAGATTCCGCGAAATGGCTTGAGGCCATGAAATCTGAGATGAGATCCATGTATGAGAACAAAGTGTGGACTTTGGTGGAGTTGCCCGACGATCGGCAAGCCATAGAAAATAAATGGATCTTCAAGAGGAAGACGGACGCTGATAGTAGTGTTACTATCTACAAAGCTAGACTTGTCGAAAAAGGTTTTTGACAAAGTTCAAGATGTTGAATACAATGAGATTTTCTCACTCGTATCGATGCTTAAAAGTCTGTCCGAATCATGTTAGCAATTGCCACATTTTTTGAAATCTGGCAAAAGGATGTCAAAACTACATTTATTAATGGATTTATTAAAGAAGAGTTGTATATGATGCAACCAGAAGGTTTTGTCAATCCTAAAGGTGCTAACAAAATGTGCAAGCTCCAGCGATCCACCTATGGACTGGTGCAAGCATCTTGGAGTTGGAATATACGTTTTGATAAGTTGATCAAAGCATATAGTTTATACAGACTTGCAGTGAAGCCTGTATTTACTAGAAAGTGAGTGGGAGCACTACAACATTTCTGATAAGTATATGTGAATGACATATTGTAGATCGGAAATAATGTAGAATTATTCTGCAAAGCATAAAGGAATGTTTGAAAGGAGTTTTTCAAAGAAAGACCTCGGTGAATCTGCTTACATATTGACCATCAAGACCTATAGAGATAGATCAAGACGCTTGATAAGTTTTTTTCAATGAGTACATACCTTGACAAGATTTTGAAGTAGTTCAAAATGGAACAGTCAAAGAAAGAGTTCTTGCCTGTATTACAAGGTGTGAAATTGAGTAAGACTCAAAACCCGACCACGGCAAAAGATAGAAAGAGAATGAAAGTCATTCCCTATGCCTCAGCCATAGGTTCTATAAAGTATGACATGCTGTATACCAGATCTATTGTATACCCCACCACTAAGTTTGACAAGGGAGTACAGTAGTGATCTAAGAGTAGATCACTGGACAGCGGTCAAAATTATCCTTAATGGTATAATGATATGTTTCTCGATTATGGAAGTGCCAAAAGGTTCTTCGTAAAGGGTTACGTCGATGAAAGTTTTGCCACTGATCCAGATGACTCTAACTGTCAATCTGGATACATATTGAAAGTGGGAGCAATTAGCTAGAGTAGCTCCGTGCAGAGTATTGTAGACATAGAATATTTGCAAAATACATACGGCTCTGAATGTGACAGACCCGTTGACTAAACTTCTCTCACGAGCAAAAACCATGATCATACCTTTATACTCCTTGGGTGTTAATCACATAGCGATGTGATTATTGACTCTAGTAAACCCTTTTGGTGTTGGTCACATGACGATGTGAACTATGGGTGTTAATCATATACAGATATGATTATTGGTGTTAAATCACATGGCGATGTGAACTAGATTATTGACTCTAGTGCAAGTGGGAGACTGAAGGAAATATGCCCTAGAGGCAATAATAAAGTTATTATTTATTTCCTTATTTCATGATAAATGTTTATTATTCATGCTAGAATTGTATTAACCGGAAACATAATACATGTGTGAATATATATAAAAACAGAGTGTCACTAGTATGCCTCTACTTGACTAGCTTGTTAATCAAAGATGGTTATGTTTGCTAACCATGGACAAAGAGTAGTTATTTGATTAACAGGATCACATCATTAGTTGAATGATCTGATTGACATGACCCATTCCGTTAGCTTAGCACCTGATCGCTTAGTATGTTGCTATTGCTTTCTTCATGACTTATACATGTTCCTATGACTATGAGATTATGCAACTCACGTTTATCGGAGAAACACTTTGTGTGCAACCAAATGTCACAATGTAACTGGGTGATTATAAAGGTGCTCTACAGGTGTCTCCAAAGGTACTTGTTGGGTTGGCGTATTTCGAGATTAGGATTTGTCACTCCGAATGTCGGAGAGGTATCTCTGGGCCCTCTCGGTAATGCACATCACTTAAGCCTTGCAAGCATTACAACTAATGAGTTAGTGTGGGGACCCCAACTCGCAAGTCGTGATCGCCGAATGCACGTGTACAGTGATCCCAGAGATCAATGCTCACTGAACACACAGAAGCTGAATAACAAGAGTCTTACATCCATACATACCGTATTACACAAGTAGGACCATTATGGTCGAGCCTAGAGTACATCATCGCAGCGGAAACTTCGTCGATAACTTGGACCCATGCCATCTGCCTTAACCCTACAGGCATTCTGACTGGGAAGCGTCCTAGCTCGCGTGCTCGTCACCGAAGAGTTCTTCATCACATCCTGTTCTTTCATGCCCGGTCAATAAAATAACCAGTGGCAAGCCAATGAGTACTTTGAATGTACTCGCAAGCAACCCATGTTTTGGTTCAATGTACGAGAATGCATGACATAGGTAAAGTTTTGCATAAAGCTAGTTTTGAGTGCAAGGACATGTTCAACATCCTATAAAGCATGCATCAAGAGAATTCAAGTAACCATAAGAACTGGTCACAGATATCAACATAAATAGAATGGGCACCAACCCATTTATCATAAGCAGAGAGGGCACCAACCCATCTCGATCGTGTCAAGTCCTCGACTTGATCCAAGACAACACCATCATCTCACACACACGGGTTTGAAAACAAGTGGACGTAGCCCAAGAGCGGTTACCTAACTGTCCATGACCGTGGACACGGCTATTCAATAGTTTTACACTCTGCAGAGGTTGCACAATTTACCCACTAGATCCGGGAACTTCGTGTCAATCCACGACCAGCGGTACCTCAAGTACCGGGGTAAGCACCGATCACTATCTTTCCCTAGTCGACACTAACATGGAGTCCACTCGATTGGCAAGTAACCCCGTGCCCAACATTTCTCATAACATTTTCGTGGAGCCTTGCTCCCATATTCATCACATACCACCGCACGGGTACCAAGCGGTGTGTCCGGTGCCCCATAAAGATGGTCATGGCCGCCCTACCAGCACGACCCGTCCCAAGAGAGAGCACCAACTCTCCCCGTCACTAATAATGCGGGCTCCAAGCTAGTATCGGTCTAGGTACTCGATAATGCCCTTTCCCATATAAGGGTAGAGTGGTCGCGCATGTAAGGTTGGAATAACGGTCGCAACTCCGACCAATCCGTTTTCGAAAACAACACACACACTTGCCTCGGTACACCACTTCGTCATCAAGTGGTTACCCATCTCATCATCTCCCTCGGGCATAAGTGGCACCCGACGGGGTTTTCGAAAAGACTTTTGAAATCACTTTGCCTCTTTCTCCATGCACAAACCCATCCCATTTGCGTAGCATCTACATTTGCATCCTATCTACTCCCACCGGCATAACCCTCATAAGAAGGTAGGGCCATGCACAATGCAAGTATCAACGAGGGATGTAATCGTGGCAACCACCCACGTGGTTCACCATCTCGTCATGATTCCGATGCATCATCAATAAAGAGCTAAAAATGACATGCATATAAAGGGGGTATCATAGTCATGGTCAAAGGGCTGCTTGCCTGTTGTAACGAAGTCTTCGAGATCTTCAAATATCCCTGGTCCAACTCCGAGCATTCCGTCTACTTCGTCAACTATCGTCGAAAACAGGCATAATAAGCAACACAACAAGTCAGGAAATAGAAGTGCTCTAAAAATGTGAAGTTGACTTTTATTGGATACCTCTGGTCACATGAGGGATGACCTAGGTGATTTCATTGGAAGTGGATCAATGGACATCTCCGAACATTTCAATATGATGGAATCAAGAGATTTATGGATTTGCAAGAAGTGTACAGAAATACATTTTTGAAAAATGAGCAAAGGCACCCATTTAACAAAGGATGATTTTAGAAGCATCTAGGAATTGGTTTCACTGGATTTGGAGTTCAAATGAATATCCTATGATTTTGCAAAGTTGATAAATATGAAGAAATGGCTCAATAATTTATGTGGTACAGAAAGCATCAAGAAAAATGTTCATAAACTAGGTTATGAGCTTATATTCATCTAGGAATTTGAATCATGGCATTTGGATCAATATTGAGCTCTCTGTGATTTTCTAAAGTTTATCACAGAAATAGGAAAAATAGGATGTGATAATTGTTTGTGAAGAAAAAGTATCTGGAAAAATGTGCATGTTGCACCAACAGGTAGAGCATGATTTATGGAGTCTCTAGAAATTTGAATCATCAAATTTGGAGTCCATTTGAATTGTTTGGGAGATTTTACAAGTTGACTGGAAAAGAATATGGAAAAAGACAAGGGAAGGGGCGTTATACCTATGCCTCGCCTCTGCAAGAGAGTTAGGAGCACAAGACTTGGGCGGCCCACCGCACGGCCACGCAGCTAAGGAGGGCCACGCCGATGGCGTATTATGGGAGCACGCTTCCAGGGAGGCGGTCTCATGGGATTCCATCTCCACTTAAACGCGGGGCCCGCCGACCGAGTCGCTGACCCGGGGCCCGGTGCTCAGCCGTCTCCTACCTCCCGCCGAGCAGAGCAGAGCAGGGGAGGCGAGGCCGAGCGGGCGCCGGCGCTCTCCCGGGCGGCACGGGCCACCTCCGGCGGTGCTCCGCCCACCGGCATGCTCGGGAGGATGAGCCGCATCCATCGGTGTATGGATCGCTTGCCGAGGAGAGCCGTGGCGGCGACGGGCCGGGCGACCGCGGAGGAGGCCACCGGCCATCTTCGGCTTCGAGCATGCAATGCTCCTGGGACGAATGGCGGCGAGGGGAGGTCTTGCGGTGGTGCCAGAAGTGTGCGGAGCCATCCAGGGGGAAGAGAGAGGGGCCGAGGCCTTCGGATTTGAGCAGCGGCCGGCGGCTCGGCTCCGGCCTAGGAGGGGGATGGGGAGCGCGAGGAGGGGAGTGAGTTGGTTCAGGGGGTTCACAGGAGGGAGAGAGTGGCAAAGGAGGCCAGAGAGGGCTCGGGGAGACCTTTAAATAGGCGGACGGCGGGTGCCGTGGACTCGTGCGCCGGCGAGATCCTAGCCGCTGCTGGAGGCCACGGGGGCGCGCGTGGGAGTGTCTGGGGTGCTCGTGGGCATGGACCAGGTCGAGAGGAGAGGAGAGAAGGAGCGGGGGAGTGTCAGGGCGCCGCGCGTGTGAGCATGCCCATTGGAGCTCTCGGGCGGCCGACGCGCGTGCGAAAGGAGGCAGCAGGAGGGAGAAGGAGGAGGGGGCTAGCTTGGTGTCGTGTTGCGGACGTCGAGGAGCATCTACTGGCGCGAGGGGGAGGCTCGAGGTGGTCGGGAGTGCCGTGTCAACGGTCGGGAGCACGCTGACGTGCTCAGAGCGCAGAAATGGCCGGCACCTGCAGCTTTTCTCGCGTCCTCACGCGCCCACTTGTGTCTAGCGGCTGCTCAGGGAGTAAACAATGTGGGAAAGGCATTGGATGCCCAGGGCTTGCCAGAGGAGAGAGAGGTGAGAGAATGGGAGGAAAACTGTTGTCCAGAGGGGAAAGTGAGGGTTTCACCTCCAAATAATTGAGCTGTGGATCAGCCATTGCTACTGGACGTGCAAGGGGACTAGGTGGGGCTGTGGTAACAAGTTGAGCTCATGGAGAATAGTGGAGGTGGCCAAAATAGGCATTTTAATAATCTGCCAGAAGGTGTTTGATGGTGGTTTGGGCAAGTAAATGATTTGCATCTGCCATGAGACTCCATAGGGTGAAATGACACATATAATTAGGGCCTTCCACCAATTTGGAGATCATTTGAAGAAAGTTGACAATGCAACTTTGGTAAACCCTAGAATTTAGCAGAAATGAACTTGTGTAGATTTAGTTGAGCAAATCACTTCTCCTTCATGCACCACTTGGTGTGGTGGCCTCATTTGGTCATGTGATCATGCTCACAAAAGTTGGGGTCAAGGAGAGAAAGTTGGTAATGCAAAGTTGTTCAAATATGGTTACGGGACAGAAAGAGTTTTGGGGTACTTTGATCAAGTTAACTTGCTCTCCAACTTGTGCCATTTGGTCTAGATGAATTTTTGGACCATTTGAGCAAGTTCACAAGGTTTAAGAACATTTGGACATGTTTGGAAATGTAAAGTTGCTCAAACTTCAAAATGGACAGAAATGGTTTTGAGAGGTTTTGATGATGCTATCTTGTTCTCCAAGTCATGAGACTTGGCAAGATCACCAAATATGTCATATGTGACATGATAGAATTTTAATGGCATTTTTGGAGAACATTACCTTTGTAAATATTCCAAAAGCTTGAAACATCCAGAAAGGGGTTTTGAGGGATTTGACCAATATTTTGAACATGACCATGTGTTAAAACTCTTATATATGGACAATATATGTCCTATGAGTTTCCCTAAATTTTGTCAAATATTTTTGAAGCAGTAAAATAATTTTTACCTATTAAAGACCATTTCTGGCCTTAAGAAAAATCCTTTAAATAAAATAGGAAAATAACTTTTAAAATTATATTTCTGTGGTTTCTGGGTATCCTATATCTAATAGGAGTCAAATACATTTTAGAAAGATTTTTACTGCCCTTAATTAAGTACTTGCAAAGTGCAAACCTCAATTCAGGGTTTTTGAAAACTAATTTTGAAAATACTTTTTGGCCAAATTATTTTTGTAAGAAAATATTTTATGTCCTATACACATGGCATGATCATTGGGAAAGGTTTTTTTGGAGCAAGGAGGTGAAGTATAGGAGTTGGAGGATTTATTTTATTTTTAGAGCACTTGCAAACAGCAGACAAAAATCAAATCAAGCAAAGTCCAAAACACTCAAAAGTTTTTGTCAAACCACATTTTAGCATGATTAAGAGCTTAAGTGTTGTGCCATGAAAATCAGGGTGTGACAGTTAGTTGCGAGATGATGTATTATGGAACGAGTAAAGAGACTTGCCGGTAACGAGATTGAACTAGGTATTGGATACCGACATCGAATCTCGGGCAAGTAACATACTGATGACAAAGGGAACAATGTATGTTGTTATGCGGTCTGACCGATAAAGATCTTCGTAGTATATGTAGCAACCAATATGGGCATCCAGGTCCCGCTATTGGTTATTGACCGGAGACGTGTCTCGGTCATGTCTACATTGTTCTCGAACCGTAGGGTCCGCACGCTTAAGGTTTCGATGACAGTTATATTATGAGTTTATGAGTTTTGATGAACCGAAGGAGTTCGGAGTCCCGGATGAGATTGCGGACATGACGAGGAGTCTCGAAATGGTTGAGACGTAAAGATCGATATATTGGACGACTATACTCGGAGTTCGGAAAGGTTCCGAGTGATTCGGGTATTTATCGAGTACCGAGAGTTACGGAATTATTTGGGAGAAGTATTGGGCCTTATTGGGCCATACGGGAAAGAGAGAGGGGCTGCCGAGGGCAGGCCGCGCGCCCCCCATGGCCTAGTCCGAATTGGACTAGGGGGAGGGGCCGCACCCCCTCCTTCCTTCCCTTCTCTCTTCCCCTTCCTTGTTTCCTACTCCTACTACATGGAAGGACTCCTAGTTGGACTAGGAAAGGGGGAATCCTACTCCCGGTGGGAGTAGGACTCCCCAAGGGCGCGCCATAGAGAGGGTCAGCCCTCCCCTCCTCCACTCCTTTATATACGGGGGCAGGGGCACCCCATGGACACACAAGTTGATCTTCGTGATCGTTCCTTAGCCGTGTGCGGTGCCCCCCTCCACGATATTACACCTCGATCATATTGTAGCGGTGCTTAGGCGAAGCCCTGCGACGGTTGAACATCAAGATCATCACCACGCCGTCAGGTCGACGGAACTCCTCCCGAAGCTCTGCTGGATCGGAGCCCGGGTGCGCCATCGAGCTGACGTGTGTCAAGAACTCGGAGGTGCCGGAGTAACGGTGCTTGGATCGGTTGGACCGGGAAGACGTACGACTACTTCCTCTACGTTGTGTCAACGCTTCTGCTTCGGTCTACAAGGGTACGTAGACAACACTTTCCCCTCTCGTTGCTATGCATCACCATGATCTTGCGTGTGCGTAGGAAATTTTTGAAATTACTACATTCCCCAACACTCTATTAAAAGGAGGCCATAATATCCCTTAGTTTCCAATAGGACCCCGCTGCCATGGGAGGGTAGGACAAAAGATGTCATGCAATTTCTTTTCATAAGCACGTATGACTATTTACAGAATACATGCCTATATTATATTTATGAACTGGAGCCCTAGGTTATGACTATCTCATGATGAATATCATCCAACGAATCATCTATCCAATGCCTATGAATTTACCTTATATTGTTCTTGCTAAGTTACTACTGCTGTTGCTGCTATCGTTACTGCTACAAAACAATTGCAATCATGGTTACCGTTACTATTGCTATTGCCACTATTACCAAAACTATCATATTACTGTGCTACTGATCACTTTGCTGTAGATAATTAATCTCCAGATGTGGTTGAATGGACAACTTAGCTGCTAATACTTGCAAATATGCTTTGGCTCCCCTTGTGTTGAATCTATAAATTTGTGTTGAATACTCTACCCTCGAAAACTGTTGCGATCCCATATACTTGTGGGTTATCAAGACCTTTTTCTGGCGCCATTGCCGGGGAGCATACCTATATTTGTTGAGTCACTTGGGATTATTATCATATTATCACTATGAAGAATCTGAAGGATGCTAAGACTAAGATTTTTTCCTCTAAGACGAGGGGAGGTAAGGAACTGCCATCTAGCTCCGCTTTAGATTCACCTTCTATTGTAAGTAAACTTACAACACCACCACATGCTATTAATTCTGATATGTCACAAGTTGTTGGTGATGCTACTTCTGCTATGAATGCTACTCATGATGATGCTAGTACCTTGCTTGATGATGATGTGCCACTAGGTGAATTTCTTGATGAACAAATTGCTAGAGTAAGACAACATGATATTGTTGAACTGATGATGAGCTTGAAACTAAAAATATTGAAACACCTACTAGAACTATCCCTCCAAGATATGAATTGCCAAAGGTATCAGAAGGTTATGCTATGAGTGAGGAGGCAACTAGAGATATTCTTGCTTATACGGATAGAGATGATCTAGAAAAAATATTATGCAAGTATAAAGAAAGATCTTTGAATGCTAGAATGAAATGTGATCCTAAGTTTGCTACTTCACCTATCTTTATTGATGATAAGGATTATGAATTCTCTGTCGACCCAGAGTTAATTACTTTGGTTGAATCTTATCATTTCCGTGGTTATGAAACCGAAACTTTTGTGGCACATCTTACTATGCTAAATGCCACAGCCACCCTTTTTGCTCATGATGACAAGATTCGCTATTACTATATTCTCAAGTTATTTCCGTTCTCATTAAAGGGTGATGCTAAAGCTTGGTACAATACTCTTGCTCCTGGTTGTGTGCGTAGTCCCAAGGATATGACTTATTACTTCTCCAAAAAATATTTCTCTACTCATAGGAAACAAGCTGCCTTGCAGGAAATATTTAACTTTGTGCAAATTGAAGAAGAGCGTCTCCCACAATCTTGGAGGAGGCTTCTCCAATTGCTTAATCTTTTCCAGATCATCCTCTTAGGAAAAATGAAATACTTGATATCTTCTATAATGAACTAATCGATGCTTCTAGGGATTTCCTATATAGTTGTGCTAGTTGTGTGAACGAACTATTGGTCAAGCTACAGAATTATTGAATAACATATTGAAAAATTATGATGATTGGACTCCTCCTCAAACACCGATTAAACCCACTCTGAAGAAGAGGGTACCTTTTATCTCAGCCCTGAAGATATGCAAGAGGCAAAGAAATCTATAAAGGAAAAGGGTATTAAAGTAGAGGATGTTAAAAATTTACCACCTATTGAAGAAATACATGGGATTGAAGCACCACCACCACCTAAGGTGGTAGAGGTGAAATATTTAATGAAATTCAATGATAGTGATAATCCTCGTAATAAACATCCTAGTCAATGCCTTTATGAGTTTGACAATTACATTAGAAAGCAAGATCACTTCAATGCAAATGTTATGAAACAATTGAAATACAACTCGGATATGATTGCTCGCTTAAGTGACTTGTTATTCAGAATCTCGAATGATGTTAGAGGTGTAGGAAAGCATGCCTCTATGCTTCAAACTCAATTAGAACAAGTTGCTGAATCTCAAAGAGAGTTGCTTGAGGAAATGAACAATAATATAAGTTGCTGGTAGAAGAGCAACTAGAGGAGGTAAAATGACTCAGGAACCACTTTATCCTGAGGGGCACCCAAAGAGAATTGAACAAGACTTTCAAAGAATTAACACTAATGCACCTAGTCCTTCTCAAAAGAAAAAGAAAAATAAAAATGATAGGACTTTGCATGCCTCTAGTGAACCTAAAATAGAGATACCTCTTGATAATGATAATGAAGTTTCTACCTCTCATGCTGAAAATCAACCTGGTAGTGATACCTAACCTTCTCATAATGAAAAATATGATGATGACGTTCATGAAGACACTCAAACAAATAAAAAAGAACCAGACAATGATGTTGATATAGAACCAATTGTTGATCTTGATAACCCACAACCCAAGAATAAAAGATATGATGAGAGAGATTTTGTTGCTAGAAAACACGTTAAGGAAAGAGAACCACGGGTTCAAAAGCCTATGCCCTTTCCACCTAAGTCAACTTAAAAGAAAGATGATGAAGATTTTGAACACTTTGTTGAAATGATTAGGCCAGTCTTTTTGCGTACTCGCTTGACTCATATCTTAAAAATGCCTCCCTATGCAAAGTACATGAAAGACATCATCACCAATAAGAGAAAAATACCGGAAGCTGAAATCTCCACTATACTTGCTAATTATGCTTTTAAACATGGAGTACCCAAAAAACTTGGAGATCCGGGAATACCAACTATACCTTGCTCCATTAAAAGAAACTATGTAAAAGCTGCTTTATGTGATTTGGGAGCTGGTTTTAGTGTTATGCCTTTCTCTTTATTTAAAAGACTTAATTTGAATAAAATCACACCTACAAAAATATCTTTGCAAATGGCTGACAAGTCAATTGCCATACCTATTGGTATTTGTGAGGATGTGCCCGTTATTGTTGCTAATGTTACTATTCTGACTGACTTCGTTATACTTGAGATGCCTGTGGACGACAACATGTCGATTATCCTTGGTAGACCCTTCTTGAATACTTCAGGAGCTATTATTGATTGCAATGAAAGCAAGGTCACTTTTCATATCAATGGTAATGAGCGTAAAGTTTACTTCCTGAAGAAACAATTCCAAGTGAATGGTATTAATGTTATTGAAAAATCTCCAACAATCAATATTGGAAGTTTTCAACTACCTCTACCTACTGTTAAAAAGAAATATGAAATGCTTATTGTTGGGGACATTCATATCGCCGTTGAGGTAACTTAGTATTCATGAAAGTTCTTCGGTTTCATGCTAATCGGAAGTCGTTGTTAATAAGACTTGATCAACCTTACTAATGGATCATTTTTTAGAGGTATAAAGTTGATGAATTTAGTGAGCACTACCTTCTATCCCTACCTTTTGTTTTCTATTTTTCTTAGTTAAATAAAATAAAATGCCATGCTTTGTCTGTTTTCTGTGTTTTCTGTGCAATAAAAATGACCTAAAATAAATGTTCTCTGAATGATCTGATAATTTAATACAATTTTTTCAGAATATTTATGATTTTTTGGTGCAAATAATACCAGAGGGAGGTGCACCAGGTGGGCACAACACACCTGGGCGCGCCAGGACCCCCAGGCATCACCTGGTGGGTTGTGGTCCCCACGTGGGGCCCCTCACTTACTTCTTTTTCCCACATCACCACATTCCTCCAAAAAAATCACCATTTCTCTCTCTCTCTATCTCTCTCTCTCTCGTGTTGTTGCTCCCGAAACCGCGGATTTCGATCTCTTTGCTCGAAGCTCTGTTTTGGAAACTATTTCGGGGAATTGTTGCTTGGTATGTGACTCCTCCATGTGGCCAATTAGTTTTTTCTTTAGTGGTTTATATTTTGAATAATTAGCTACTCTTGGTGGTGATGTAGATGAGCTTGCATGTTGAATTCTTAGAGTTCTAAGTAGGTTGAATGTTTGCTATGGTCTCTATACATCCCTATGAGTAGTTGCTTACAATCTTATGAAGTTTTGTTGAGAAAAAATTTGTGGACTAAAAATTTCAGAGTTTTGTTCATTGGAAAAAGATGAGTTTGTTTAGGAACTTTGCTTCCAAGAAGAACTCCAATGGAGTTATTGGGGAGTCATCTGACAATGATCTCCACACCCGAAGGTTGGTAGAGTTACGACCGCGCGAATGGCCGCATAAACCGTTCATGGGAAGGGCTGGAATCCTTCAAGAGTTCACACAATATGTTGCTAATGCTGGCCTCACCGACTTCATCGGAGCTGAATGCGAACAATATCATCTCCTCACAAATTCCTTTATGCAAAACTTTCATTTCCATTCTAGGAATAACCCCCTGATGTGTCGTTTAATTTATATGCTGAAACCCACCAGATACCACTTAATGAATTTTGTGACATATGGATGCTTCCATCTGATGGTGATTTGGTAGAGCCTAGGCCCGTGGAGTTTGAGGGTTTTTACCATATGCGATGGGGATGAGAGAGGAGTATCGAGTGTCACCGCTGCTAGTTTGCATTTTCCTACTGTCCATTATTTTGCCCTATTCATTGCAAAATGCTTACTTGCTAGAGAGAAGGTGGGTGCACATTGCGCCCTAGACTTTGCTGTTTTGCATCGTGCACTTTATGGCGAGAACACTTATAGCTTGGGAGCTATGTGGCACGTCGCCTTCACCTTAACTGATCCAAGGGTAAAACACATGGGGGCATGTATGCTACTCGCTTGGCAACTCACTTTAACGTGCAGATACGCTACCATGACCATCGTTTGCCCAAGGTTTACTTAGATACAGTGGCTATGGAGGACCACTAGTTTATTGCTGCTGATTACCCTGATATTGATATTCCTTATGACTTAGCTTTTAGTGAGAAACTCGTGATATTATTCCATTGCCTGCACCTGCTTTGTTTGATCATGCTGCCAGGGGCGGATACAGGATTATGCGTGAGGACATTGTCTCTTACCGGAACACCCTGGCTACGACATAGCAGGAGCCTCAGCAGTGGGACCCTAGGGTACCAGCTCCCCAGCACTTCAACATTAGACCTCATGGCTTCTACGACTGGTGATTACCAAGGTAGACCAAATGCCTAATCTTCGGGGAGTACGTATTCCCACCAACATTACATTCATGCTCACACATTTCATTGCAGTTGTCGGTGTTCACACATTTTCATTGTATCATCCATGTTAAATTTGTTTTCTCGCTTTCTTCTTGTGTGTTCAAAAAAACACTGAGAAAATCCAAAAATATGTTTCTTGCTTCTTTTTTTTATTTTTCTTCCTAGTTTAAATTGTTGTAGCACTAAAAAGAAAACCCAAAAAGATTTCCTTGTTCTTCTTTTACTTGTCAGGAGCTTTCTTGTGTAAATTGTTTTTCTCGTTTTTGCTTTTCTCTTTTCATTTGCCTGTTTATAAAAAACCAAAAACGCCAAAAATATTTCAGTTTGTTTCTCTGAATTTCTTTTCTTTTTATTGAGTCATACCGAGGAGAAGACCACGATGAAAATATTGAGTGGTTCTCATTACCTTGTCTTCTCCTTTTGAGTAAATTGTTTGCAAATTTCAGCTTAGTCCACGACACTCATGCACTATTATTATTTTCAAATCATTCTGTCATGCAAGTGAAAGGCAATATTGACGATATTCGATGAACTGGCTGTGGCAGAGAGAAACAGGTATGAACTCGACTTGTTCTATATTTGTAAATATGTTTAACGGAGTATCCATGATTCAGCCTATTATGATCAAACATGTTTGCAATGAAATATAGAGATCATAGTTTCTCATGCCATGCATAAGTAGCTAGGAGTGGATAATGATTTATCTTGGATGTCAACATTGCGTTAAAATTATTGTGATGTAGTATGATGATATGGTATCCTCCTCTGAATGTTCGAGTGGCTTGACTTGGCACATGTTCATGCATGTACTTGTATCAAAACCAAGATAGCCTCTATGATGTTTATGTTCATACTGTTCATATCCTACTCATACTAGTATCCAACGATACTTACGCATAATGCATGCTCATGACCGTTGTTGCTCTCTAGCTGGCCGTTTCTCAACCTATTTGCTAGCCTTCACCTGTACTAAGTGGGAACTCTTCTTCTACATCAAAAATCTGAAACCCAAGTTATTCCAGATGAGTCTGCCATACCTACCTATAAGTGGTATTTGTCGGATTACAGGTTCTGCAAACCCTTGAAAGGTTCAAACTCTGGGGTGTGTGCGGAGATCTCAGCCTACCCAGCCTATCTATTCACAATCCTCCTAAGCCTAGCGCGTCGGGCTCAAAGAGACAAAGAGACACAACAGTTTATCCCGGTTCAGGCCACCTTGCGGTGTAATACCCTACTCCAGCGTTTTGGTGGATTGCCTTGAAGGGCTAAGGATGAACTAGTACAGTGGATGAACTGGCCTCAGGAGGTGAGATATTCTTGAGCTCAAGAGAGCTGGTGAGTGGTCGGGTGAGAATGGATCTCTTCCGCCCGATGTCGACTAGATGCCTCTCTATGGTGGTGGCTAAGTCCTATTTATAGTGGCATTGGTCCTCTTCCCAAATGTTGGCGGGAAGGGATCCAACAACGGCCAGATTTGAAAGGGGACAAGTAGTACATCCTATCCTGACTAAAGTGGTCTTTGTCGGTGTCAAAACCGGCGGATCTCGGGTAGGGGGTCCCGAACTGTGCGTCTAGGCGGATGGTAACAGGAGACGAGGGACACGATGTTTTTACCCAGGTTCGGGCCCTCTCGATGGAGGTAAAACCCTACGTCCTACTTGATTAATATTGATGATATGGGTAGTACAAGAGTAGATCTACCACGAGATCAAGAAGGCTAAACCCTAGAAGCTAGCCTATGGTATGATTGTTGTAATGTATGTTGTCCTACGGACTAAAGCCCTCTGGTTTATATAGACACCGGAGGAGGCTAGGGTTACACAGAGTCGGTTACAATGGTAGGAGATCTACATATCCGTATTGCCAAGCTTGCCTTCCACGCCAAGAAAAGTCCCATCCGGACACGGGACGGAGTCTTCAATCTTGTATCTTCGTAGTCTTGGAGTCCGGCGGATAATGATAGTCCGGCTGTCCGGACACCCCTAGTCCAGACTCCTCAAGAGTCCCCTAACCAGGCTTCAATGACGATAAGTCCAGCGTTTATAGTCTTGGCGCTGCAAGGCGGGTTCTCCTTCAAATTCCATGTACCGCCGAACAAAGGTCCGCTTCATCTTGAATACTGTGTTCCTCGGCTTTTACATCAAATAATGGCCCTCTTCCACGCGTCGCACGAATGCGAAAAGCCAGGGTGTATTTTAAATTCCACCCCCTAGTTGTGCGAGTCGTCCGCCCATAAAAGAGGCAAGAATCCAGATCCAAACCACACCGTCTTCCTCCGCGAATATCCCATCAAAGCGCCTTTGACCTAAAGATCCATTCCATCATGGATCGTCAACGCGGCTCTTCTTCACGCGCTCCCAACCCACCGCCGGGGAATTGGAGGAGGTGCTCTGTTTCACACAACGAGCTAGTGAAGCTCCAAACGGGGGGATTTCTCCCTCCGGCCTTCATGGTCCCAGTCCGGGCCGGACTGGTTACTTATCAAGGTGGGAGGCAGGCGGAGGACAGTCCAAGCCCCAATAAGGGGGAGTGTATGCTTGGCCCCTATCGATAAGGGGACTCGGATTCCCAATACATCCGTTCCTCCGCGGGCCTCGGAGTTCTACGGACTCAGCTCCACCACCTCACACCCGCCTCATCCCGCATATCGCGGGCTACGAGCTCTTTGTGAGCTATTCTCGGCATTGAGCCCCATTTTGCCTTGTGGAAGAGGTTGTTTTGCCTCGCACTCGCTCTCATGAGGGGTCCATATATCAAGTGGGCGGCGCTGAAATATGGCGATCGCCGGACCGGATACCTATCCGTACTCCTAAGAAGGCGTCCAAGACTAGCCTCTGAGTGGTTTTATATAGGAGACGCCCGCTACTGCACTCCATCCGGATTGGCCTCCCGAGTTTAGTGCTGCTCCCTTGAAGAACGCCACGGGCGCTCATGAGCCCCGATTGGAGGAAGACAAGAGCGCCCATTACTTGATGGGCCGAATAAGATTAATGGCCCATTCCAGTTAGACCATGATCGGAGTCATGGCGACATGCATCAAGCGTGGGGTACAGCCATTGCAATACAGAGGCCACCCCATGTGGGATTTCAACGGGGAAGACGATGCCACCCAGCATGGCTGCAAAGGGCCGGATTCGACCGAGGATCTGGTAGAGATCCTGTCCCGCCTGTACAAGGGGGAAAAGGAGGACTTCCTTCGAACGAACCCTTTGAATGGGTTTTCCATGATTAACCCTAGAGGATGGGTAAGTGAACACCTTGAAAGGTTCAACTCATGCTTTCGAAGTTTAGGCTTCTTATATTATGTCTTCGGCGCAGGATCTACGCCGGACTGTGGAGGACATGGTGAGTCCTGCTCCGCAACCCGAGGATCAAGAAAGATCCCTGGATCCAGCCTCCGAAGAGGACCCGGACATCGAGGTGGAGCTGATCGACGGGGTGTTTCACCAGCTCAGCATAGACAATGCTTTGGTCGCCATTACGGCGGACTACCCCGAACTAAGTCCGGCTTCCCAGGTGACCGCGACCGAGGTTAGGACACCATTATCTCTTCCCTGCCCATTTCTAACCTTCACGAACGACGGTATTTTGCAGGAAGAGCCTTTACGGCAGGAAGCCGAGCCCTCGGCGGCTGACCAACAAAGGTCAGTCCGGACCAACAGGCGGAAGAGGAGCGCGGTGCGGGCGGAGACGTCGCTGCAAAGGTATAGCCTATATTTAAATTTTCAGAGCAACGTTCCGAGGAAACGCCTGAGTGCTCATGGTCTTTGTAGGAGAAAAGCGCCGCCGGATCAAGGGCGAGAAGGCTGATCCGACCTACATCGCCAGCCCAGCGCCCGCCCTGGGGGGAGGCAAGCGCAAGACGCTGGCCGGGTCCTTCTCCAACGGAGGACACCGCAGATCGTCCGCCACCAAGTCTGAGGTGGAGAGCGCCATGAACCATAGGCGCCACGACAGATTTCGTGAAGCGTGCTTTTCCCGAGGCATTGGATGCCTTTAACGCAGGGGACGCGATCTCCGTGCCGCCAAGATGGTTTTACCAGAGCCACGGAGCAGATGTGAAAGACACGGGTAAGGGAATTTCAATGGTTGTATATACCAAGAGCCCCGAGACTTAAAGTAGTTATGCTAACTGATTTAAGGATCATTTGAAAACGCAGGCTCTTACCGAGAAGAACGCCCAGCTGTCTCGGGAGCTGCAAGATTGCAAGGCACAACTTGAGGCCGCACTTTCTGCCGCAAGAGGAGACGCAAAGACCCCTCCTGGTAACACATTTTTATTAATAAATATAAGCGCTGTCCGGCGTGCGCGCGAGTCTAATAATGGCATTGCAGGTACCGCCAGACAAGATCCGGACAGGCAAGCATTGCTGCGCCAGCTAAAGGCCGGCGAGAGTGTGCTGAATAGGGTTCAGCAGGAAAGGAACAAGCTCCAGGATGCCAACGCCAAGCTCGGAGAAGAGCTGAAAGGCGTTCGGGCCGAGCTGTCCGGCTCCGTTAAGGAGAATCAGCGGCTTCGTCGCGGCATTTATAGTAAGTGCTTGAGCGGACTCTTTTGAAAAGAAGAGTTCGGCGAGGAAGTATTTTGACATGATTTGTCTTATAGGTATACTCACGGGTCGTCCTGCAGAGGAGATGCCCATATCTACAGGTGATCAACTTCCCGAACTGTTGCAGCTGCTCGAACGAGTTTGGCAGGTAATGAGCGGCGTCGCTCAGGCTTTATGGCCAGCCCTCACCCTACCCGAAGGCCTCGGGGAGCTTGCGGAGAAGCTGCAGGGAGTGCGGCAGCGCTTCCGTTTGTGGAAGAGTTCGGCTTGCCGTCAAGGTGCCAGAGAGACTTGGGTCATGGTGAAGATGCGGTACAAGAGGGCGGATCCCAACCATATGGCCGAAGTTGGACCGGTGGGGCCCGATGGGAAGGAGATCCCCGTGAGTTTAGTGTACAGCCAGTAGAGTTGGCTGCTAAATTTTCCCAACGGGATCAGAACTAGACAGCTCGTTAGACGGGATTGAGGAGGAATACAATCAGTAAATTTGACAATGTATGTTATCCTTTAAATTGACATGTGAAATGCCTTCTAGCCAGATTGTAGATCGTTTGTCTTTGCCGACCTTTTCGCTTCAACCTCGGGACCCTAGAGTCCGGAGTGTGTCCGAATACCCTTTGGTTGAGAAACAACCGTGGTATGCATGGAGACCAGGCGTAGGGGTCATTAGTGCTTTATCAAACAAGTGCCCAACTAGTTATGTTATATTACATGGTTAGTAAGAAACATCTTCCAGGGAGAATAGTTCCGTTAAGGGTTCCTTTCCCTGGGACGCATGCCCTAAAGTGCAGGTCCGGACTGCAAAGAAAGCAGTAAAACATCTGGGGGCAGATAGATAAATAGGTAAAAAGTCATCTTTTAAATCACCGACCGAATATTCCCTTAAGAACGCTAGCTTTTGGCTTCACCCAGTCTGAGGTACACATCCGGCTGACCCGGCAGTAACAATCGCAAAGGTGCTCCCTTTACCTCCTAGCCGAACAATCGGGAACGTAGGGGTAAGCACAGGAGCCAGGCAACACCGCTTGGCCAAAACTTAAGTCATATCGATGCATATAATGGCGAGTAAAAGGTACACGTGGAAGCTTGACACATGTGCTGGGTACGAAACCCGTATAATTGAGCTTCTGTAAAAGAAGCCTCCAGGAATAATGAGTGCGAATGGCACATCATGCGTATGTAAAAAATGCAAAAATAGGCCCGTAAGGGCTTTTAAATAAAAAAGGGTAAAAAGAGAAACAAAAATACAGCCGAAGTGCAAAAGTTTGGACGCGGGAAGGGGACGAACTCTTAGTCCGGCGCTAGGCATAGAATTGTCGGAGGCGGGCTGCGTTCCATGGGTTCAGCTCCAGTCGGTTATCCGACGATTTAAGAGACGGTATGCTCACCGGTCAGACTTGATCGACAATGAAGGGGCCTCCCATTTGGGCTTGAGCTTGTCCTTTTTCTTGTCCGCAGCGAGAACTAGTTCACCAACGTTGTAAGTCTTGGCCCGTACTTCTCGCTTTGATATCTTCGGCCTGCTGCCGATAAAATGCGGAACGAGCCTTCGCGACGCCACGTTCTTCCTCCAATGTGTCCAAGCTGTCCCGCCGATCAAGCTCGCCTCTCTTTCCTCATACATGCGCACTCGAGGTGAGTCATGAATAATGTCACAGGCATGACCGCCTCTGCCCGATACCATAAAAATGGTGTGAATCCGGTAGTACGGTTAGGCGTTGTCCGCAGCCCCCAGTACGGAGTCGAGCTCCTCGACCCATTGTGTGTCGGATTTAGTAAGTGACCTCACTAATCTGGGTTTAATGCCGCCATTATTAGACCATTTGCTCTTTCCACTTGACCGCTGGTTTCGTGGTGATAAACCAAGCATAGTCGAGCTTGATGCCCATATTTTTGCACTATGACTTAACCTCATCGGCTGTGAAGTTCGTGCCGTTGTCGGTGATGATCTTTGTGGGGACTCAGAACGTGTACCACCCCGATAAAAAGTCTATCACTGGTCCGGACTCGCCGTTTTGACCGGTTTGGCCTCTATCCATTTGGTGAATTTATCAACCATGACCAATAGGTACCTTTGCTTGTGGGTTCCCCCTTTAAGGGGTCCAACCATGTCAAGCCCCTGCATCGCGAACGGCCGGTAATGGGTATGGTTTTGAGGGCGTGGGTGGCATATGGCTCGATTAGCAAAGAGTCGACAACCAACGATCGCCGACCAAGTCCCGCTCTCGCCCGAGCCGTCGGCCAATAAAATCCTGACGGAATGCCTTTCCTACAATGGCCCGGCTGCTGCGTGGTGTCCGCCTAGTCCGCATGAATTTCAGCCAGAGGTTTCGCCCTTCCTCTTAGGAGATACACCTCAAGGACTCCGGTTGTACTTTTCTTATAAAGTTCTCCTCATGGACCTTGTAGGCTTTTGATCACGGACTATGCAGCGGGCCTCGCTTTGGTCTTCGGAAGTTCATGCCTAAGCAAGTAGGCTAGAAAGGTTACGCCCACGCGGCGATTACCGCCATTATAACGTAATGAAGGTGTTATGTCGTCACGAGTCATCGATTGATGCGGTTTTTTCCGTTTATCGCTACGGGCTCCTCTTCCCATAGTACGGGCGGCTTGAAGAGCCGTTCTAGGAAGATATTTGAGGACAGCATCACGCCGCACCGATGCGCGCTGTGACGTCGGCCGCTTGGTTATTATCTCGGCTATGTGATGTAATTCAAGTCCTTCAAACCGAAATGACATTTTAGGACAGCGCTATGCGATATGCTGCCATTTTCGGATCCTTGGCGCCAAAGTCTCCGCTTATTTGGGATATTGCAAGGTTTGAATCTCGCACCTCTAGGCGTTGAATGCACATGGCGACCGCCATCCGGAGACCATGTAACAGGCCTCAGATTCGCTGCATTGTTGGAGTCCGTGTACATTATTTGAAGTACATATCGATCAGATCTCTGTTGGGGACGTCAAGACGACGCCTTGCCCCATCCGCCAACATTTTGGAGCCGTCGAAATGCATAGTCCATTGGAGTATGCGCCATACTCTTTAGGGAGTTCGCTTCATCCATTTGGCGGCGAAGTCAGCCAAAACTTGTGACTTTATAGCTCGTCGAGGTTTGTAAGTTATCTCGAATGGTAAGAGCTCAATGGCCCATTTTGCAATCCTGCCCGCTATGTCGCGGTTATTTATAATGTCATTGAGTGGTACTTCAGAGGCCATCGTTATCGAACACTCTTGAAAGTAGTGCCGAGCTGAGACGCCATGAACACCGTGATATGCTATCTTTCGATAGTGCGGTAACGGATTTGTGGGGTTAACACACGGTGGATACATAATACACCGGTTTTTGAAGAGGGAATTTATGCCCTTACGCCGCTCGCTCGACGACGAGGACCGCGCTTACAACTTGATGTGTTGCTGCGATGTATAACAACATTGGTTCGCCCAGAGTGGGCGCAGCCAGACCGGATTTCTTGCCAAGATGGCCTTTATTTCTTCGAGTCCGCAAGCGGCAAGATCCGCCCACTCAAAGTGTTGATGCGCATACCGAGGAGGCGATAAAGGGCAACGCCTTTTCTCCTAGACGGAGATAAAGCGCTTAAGGCTGCCACGCATCCTGTTAATTTTGTATTTGTTTGAGGTCCTTTGGAATATCCAACTGTGATGAGCTCGGATTTTAGCCGGATTTGCTTCAATTCCTCTACGGATACAATGAAGCCCAAAGAGCTTTCCGGCTCTTGCGTAAGATTGAGATTGCGTTTTCCTCTCGGCAGTCCTTTATCCTGCCCATAACCAGGAGGAATCGCCCAAGAATGATGTAATTGCTTCAAGGCTCTTGCCGATTAGAGATAGATCGATATGTCCGGGCGGTGGGTGGACTAAAATCGGATCCCTGCCCATCTTGGGGCTCAAAGGCCGAGGGGTTTCCAAATTCGAAGCTTGGTTTGCTGGACACAATCCAGCAAGTCCGAGCGATGCATGATTTTAAGTTCGATGCTCGATCGAAGTCCGCCCCTCCACGGAATCCGCGGAGGGTTCGGGAATCCGGACATGAATTGTTTTCAACATAGGAAAAGAGTTGCCGTGTTGCTCTTCTACAACTGTGATGTTGTGGGTGGCCTGGGGAGATTTAATCTCTCTCAGATCGGTTTTAAGCCCAATCTGATTGTAGTCCGTAGCGACTCCCAGGGAAGCGATGCGATCCAAGAGCTCGTTAACAAACAAGAGCTCTATTGGGTCCAACTGTTCGGCAGCTTTAGGGCTGACGCGAAGATTGCTTCTGACGACTTGCGAGGTCATTGTCGAAGCGGCGGCCGGACAGGCGGTCATAAGAAAACCACCGAGCCGAATAGTTTGGCGGCGGCCAAGGCCCTTCGGCGAAAAACACCGCCTTTGAAGACGGGTGGAGGCATCCGCTCTATCGGTGACGCATACGTAGGAACTCTCAACGAAAGCACCAATGTCGGTGTCAAACCGGCGGATCTCGGTAGGGGGTCCCGAATCGTGCGTCTAGGCGGATGGTAACAGGAGACGAGGGACACGATGTTTTTACCTGTGTTGGGCCCTCTCGATGGAGGTAAAACCCACGCCCCGCTTGATTAATATTGATGATATGGGTAGTACAAGAGTAGATCTACCACGAGATCAAGAAGGCTAAACCCTAGAAGCTAGCCTATGGTATGATTGTTGTAATGTATGTTGTCCTACGGACTAAAGCCCTCTGGTTTATATAGACACCAGAGGAGGCTAGGGTTACACAGAGTCGATTACAATGGTAGGAGATGTACATATCCGTATTGCCAAGCTTGCCTTCCACGCCAAGGAAAGTCCCATCCGGACACGGGACGGAGTCTTCAATCTTGTATCTTCGTAGTCTTGGAGTCCGGCAGATAATGATAGTCCGGCTGTCCGGACACCCCATAGTCCAGGACTCCCTCTGTCTTCGCCTGCGAAAAGCCTCTGGTCATGACACCGTCCTGGCAGTCTTGGTCTTGGTGCACCAGAATGGAAACCTTTGGCTGATTCCTCGGGACTCCACGCCTGTGGCTTGCCTCCTTGCATCAAGAGGAAATCGGTGCTCATACCGGGCGCTCACCGCCTTGGTCGTCATGGCTCACGTCAGCTGAACCTCATGAGGTGCACCTTGCATAGAACTCTCCGCCCCTCGGGAACCAGCCTGAGGAGGCCGATTCCCTCGGGGGTCTTGGTGTCGTCCGCCTCACGAGGCTTGGCCCCTCACGAGGGTCTTGAGTCGTTCATGCTGAAGCTGGGCCGTATATGGCTGTTGATGGAGCCACGTGGTGGGCCGCAAGCAGGCAAGTCTGGATATTCCCATATCCAGAACGCTGACAGTAGCCCCCGGGCCGAAGGCACCCTCAGACTTGGCTTCCAAGCGAAGCCAAAGGGCAAGTGCGGAGCGCCGTGGGCCCTAACCTCTTGCGGCCATGATGATGCATGGCGATTGATGGGACGTGGGCGTCTCCACTTCCACACACTACCTCGGCAACTATTTTTCGCCTGACAAAAGGGCTGCAATCTTCTGTCGTGCTTTCATTGCCTTCCCTTCGTCTTGCTCCAGATCCCCTTATCCCAACATCAAAAGAACTCACGGGATCTGACGATTCTCTCCTCCAATCTTCCGCCCAATGGTTGTTGAGAAGACCAAGGCTCCAGCCCCGGCTGCCGGCCTCGGCTGGTACAAGCCGGTGTTGACCGCGCCCACCGTCACCGAGGAGAAGCTCCAGACCGCGCTTCTCCTGACGACGAGCAAGGACAACGAGTGGGGGGAGACTGTGCTCCAGGTCACCGCTGCCATGCAGGAACCCGCAAGCAGTACCTTCTATCCTTTCTTCCTGCATAGCGTCTGCTTGGGGCTAGTGCCCCCATTCTCCCGCTTCTTCTATGCCGTTATCCACCATTACGGCCTCCATGCTCTCCACATCCATCCCTATTCCATCCTCCTCCTGCCCATCTTCGCCTTCTATTGTGAGGCGTTCGTGGGGGTGATGCCCTCCGTCGCCATGCTCCACCACTTCTTCTTCCTCTGCATGACTGTTGACCGGCCCGCAGGGTGCGTCGGCTTTGTTGTGGCTCGGGGCGGCAACGCGATCTCCCGCACGGGGAAGAAGGTGGAGGACGGCCTGAAGAGGTGTGTCCTAATGGACGCCAAGTGCTCGCGTGACCTGCTGGAGCTGCCAACCGAGCTCCCCTCCTCCGAGAAGAGGTGGCTTTCTAAGAAGATCACTGACCCTTCCATGAAGCCGTTGATGAAGAAGATGGAGAACACCTGAAGAATGAGAAGCTTACGGGGGCCATGATCATTAAGGAGTTCCTAATGCAGCGCCTAGCGCCGCTTCAGGACCGCTCCCACCCCTTGTGGGAGCTTGGGGGCGCTGACGACAAGATCCGCATGCGCCAGGACGCCCTTCCTGAGGAGCTGAGCAAGGTGTCGCTTTCCTTGACTAGAAAGGATCCAAGCATTCCTCCAGAGGAATGGTTCTTGATGTACCGCCGAGTTGACAGAGAGGAGATCGCTGCTGCCATGCCAGTCTTCGACGAGTTCGTGCCCGTGCGGACGGGGCCTCCCCCGCTGCCCGCCTCCTTGGTGGACCTGTCCTTTGGCGACCGTTCCTCCAAGGCCACCGAGGAGGAGGGTGAGGGGGAATCCTCTGCCCTGAGGCAGGGCGAGCTCCTTCGTAACTTCCCTGACGATGATGATGATGATGCACCTCCGGTGGTGGAGCTGGCTTGCCCCTCCGGGGTCACCATGAGATCCGGGGCGGCCTCCTCGAAGCAGCCCAAGCAATCGGCCGTGAAGAAGGGCAGGACCATGCTGATCCCTCCGGGCAGTACTCCGCCTTCGCCAGCAACGACCCGAGCGTTACCGACCGCATGCTCTCCTGCTCCCAAGAGCACGGCTCCGACTGCCCCGGTGAAGCCCCTGCTGCTGGGCCTGAAGAGGAACTACGTCTTCTCTAATCAATAAGTGTTTTCCCTTGGCCTTTACCCTGATGTGATGCTCAATGTCTCCGTCCGTTGTTAGGCAACAGTCGTCGAAGAAGAAGAAGGAGGGCGCTGGAGTCGCCGTAGTCGAGCGTGTCGAGGTGGCTGCCACAGCCCTGGCGAAGAAATGCGTTGCATCCCCTGTAGCTCCAGTGGCGACGTCGTCTTCTTAGGGCGCGGAAGCCCGTTCTCAGGAGGCGTCATCATACTCAGCGGGGCTGACCCCATCGACATCCATTTTTACTGCGGCAGCAGAGGTCACCAGGCCTCCGGTGCCCCTAGTCCTTCCTGTTGTTGTAGCTTCTCCTGCCTTGGTGTCGAGAACATCTCCTCTCCCGCCCGGCACGCAGCTGGGTAATGGCACTCCCGCCGCCTCCGGAGCCCTGGAAGCGGCTCGAGTGGAACTGAACCTTCTCCAAGGCGAACTTCAGGGCCCGGACCGGCATGCAGTGTTGGGGCGACTCGGGCTGATCTCTAGATGGCTTCAGGCTGACGCGCCTGTCCAAGCGGCCTGGAGCTCTTTGGAGGAGGCCCAGAAGGTGTCTGGGGTGGCTGCTGCCGAGCGTGACTTGGCACGAAAGGAGGCCAACGAAGCCGAGGATCGGTGCCGCGCAGTGGAGGCTGAGCTGAAGGCTTTTCAGGATCAAAGGTCGCCCAGGCCAGACAGCTACAGGAGCGGGAGGATAATCTGAAGGCCTAGGAGGCTGCCGTTGCTGATCGCGATGCTGGACTAGAGAAGGCGGCCCTGGAACAGGCTGCAGAGCACGGCCGCCTGACGAAGCTGAAGGAGGAGGCGAACACGGCCCAGGCATCCCTCCCCGAGGTCAAAGAAGCGACCACCATGGAGCGCAGCACCCTCGCCTCCCTCGAGGTGAGGTTCCACAAAGCTCAGTGGTCGCTCTTTGGGGGCATTCCCTCGAAGAAAGCGGTGGCCCCAAGGGAGAGCCTTGCCGCCCTACTCCCTGAGGTCGTGGCAGTGCTCGAGGACTCCGTTGATGGGTTTGGCTCTTTGGTGGAAGGTAAGGTTCACTTGCTTTCTTCGTCAGCCCTTACGTGTGTCTTCAGCCATCTCTATCTTCGGAACGCCGGCTTCGGCTTCGCCGCCCTCCTTGACCCCATGGACTCCAACTGCCGCAGCAGTGCTGCTGCCACCGTGAAAAAGAGCTCCATGGACGCCCTAGTGAGCAAGTTCCTTGTCATCGGTCCTGCGGCTGGGGCCGAGGGGACGGGCAACGAGGCTCCGCTGGCGGGCGATGATGGCACCCAGGGCTGAAGAGGTGGCTTGGTGGCACTCCTCCTTCCTGTTCGTCCTGTATCATGTAGCATGCCTTGTGGAGGCGTTTAAAACTGATTGCTTGGAACAATATGTTTTGCAATAATTAGATTGTGGTTCCCCGACTTTTTTGTTTGTTTGTTGTTCTGCGTCGGCAGAGCCCGACCCCACGCATACCCCAGCCGCCGTTGGGTCGTCCGGATCGCCACGACGAGCCCAAGGGGTGAGGGGCTACGTGGCCAGTTAGGCTCCTAAGACGCGATGCTCAGGAGTCCCCCTTGACGTGTGAACAACTTAGGAAAAAGTGTGAAGGCAAGCCTTGGCGTTCTGCTTTGGCAGGGCCCGGCCCCGTGCATACCTCAGCCGTCGTTGGGTCGCCCGAATCAACAGGACGTGACCAAGGGGTGAGGGGCTACGTGACTAGTTAGGCTCCTGAGACGCGATGCTCAGGAGTCCCCCTTGACATATGAATGGCTTGTAGGGACGAGAGTCAGGCCTTGGCATTCTGCATCGGCAGGGCCCGGCCCCGGCTTGAGGTGGCCGATTCCCTCGGGGGTCTTGGTGTCGTATGCCTCGCGAGGCTTGGCCCCTCACGAGGGTCTTGAGTCATTCATGCTGAAGTTGGGCCGTACCAGGCCATTGATGGAGCCACGTGGTGGGACGCTGGCAGGCAAGTCTGGATACCCCCATATCCAGAACGCCGATAGTATTACCCTGCCATCCTAAGTAAATTTGCATGTGCCACCTCTAAAAACTTAAAATAAATATCCTTTTTGTGTGCCTAGATTGTTCACAGAGCGACAGGAGGTAGGTGGTATCTTCCATTCTAAGCGGGTTATTCTCAGGTTGGGTGTTTATTCACTCACCATTGCACGAGAAAAGAGAGGTAATAGGGATTCCCAGTCCCAAGTTGCAAAAAGAACTTATCAATAATCAAACAAAAACTCCCGTGGAGCAAAAACCTTTACTTTACTGCTTGCGAACCACTACTAATTTGTTTAGCATGGAAGATATTGATAATTGATGGTCGCGAAGTAAACAAGAAGGGTGCATGTCTCAAAATTTCATTTACCTCCACTTTAAAAACTTGAGCTCTGGCACCTCTGCCAATAACTGCTTCCCTCTGCGAAGGGACTATCTATTTACTTATATGTTGTGTCATCACCCTCTCAAATAAGTGCCAAAACCTGAGAGCACTGCTGTCATGCTGATGCATTGTGTGTAGCTAATGTTGGATGCATCATGACTAGATCTTTTCTTCCATGAATTATAATGTTTAGTCGCCGCTTGAACTTTGGGGGTGCTCTGCATTTATGTTTTGCGGTCTAAGAAAGGGCTAGCGAGATACCACTATTTTCATATTGTATCAAGGTTGTTTTGACAACATGTTGCTGTTTGAGATTTCTTTTTATTGCTCGCTAGTTGATTATGTCATTGATATGAGTTAATATAAATTTTAAGAGTTATTGTCGACATGGTTAGTTATAATCTTTGTTGAAAACCTAGATGTTGTTTAAGCTTATTTATGGAAAGAAGAGCAAAAGAGTTCGTAAAAGTTTTTCTTTTTCACTTTCAGTTTATCAACTGAATTGCTTGAGGACAAGCAAAGGTTTAAGCTTGGGGGAGTTGATACATCTCCGTCATATCTACTTTTCCTAATGCTTTTCCTCTTGTTTTAGACTCTAATTTGCATGATTTGAATGAAACTAACCCAGACTGACAATGTTTTCAGCAAATCTACCATGGTGTTGTTTTTGTGCAGAAATAAAAGTTCTCGGAATGGAACGAAACTTTGCGAGGATTTTTTATACAATAAATGAGAATATCTAGAGCCAAGAACCACCGGAGGGGGGCACCTGGGTTGGCCCCACCTAGTGGCCAGGCAGACCCTGAAACCAATGCTATATAATCCTATTTTTCTAGAAAAAAATCATGAGAAAGAATTATCGTGTTTCACGAGATGGAGCCGCCACCGTCTCCTGTTCTTCATCGGGAGGCCAGATCTGGAGTCAGTATGGGGCTCCGGAGAGGGGGATCTTTGTTCTTCGTCATCACCAACACTTCTCCATTGCCAATTCCATGCTCCTCACCCCCGGGAGTGAGTAATTGCTTCGTAGGCTAGCTGGTCGGTGAGGAGTTGGATGAGATTCATCATGTAATCGAGTTAGTTTTGTTAGGGCATGATCCATAGTATCCATTATGTTCTGAGATAGATGTTTCTATGACTTTGCCATGCTTAATGCATGTCACTTTGGGCCTGGGTGCCATGATTTCAGATATGAACCGTTTATGTTATCACCATTATATCCATGTTCTAGATCCAATCATGCAAGTTATAGTCACCTACTACGCGTTATGATCCGGCACCCCCCCCGGTGACAATAGTCGGGACCACTCCCGGTGATGATCGTAGTTTGAGGAGCTCATGTATTCACCTTGTGTTAATGCTTTGTTCCGGTTCTTTATTAAAAGGAGGCCTTAATATCCCTTAGTTTCCAATAGGACCCCGCTGCCACAAAGGGTAGGACAAAAGATGTCATGCAAGTTCTTTCATAAGCATGTCTGACTATTTACGGAATACATGCCTACATTATATTTATGAACTGGAGCTAGTGCCGTATCACACTAGGTTATGACTGTCTCATGATGAATATCATCCAACGAATCATCGATCCAATGCCTACGAATTTACCTTATATTGTCTTTGCTAAGTTACTACTGTTGCTGTTGTTATCGTTATTGCTACCGCTACTATTGCTATTGCCACTATTACCAAAACTTTCATATTACTGTGCTACTGATCATTTTTCTATAGATAATTAATCTCCAAGTGTGGTTGAATTGACAACTCAGCTGATAATACTTGCAAATATTCTTTGGCTCCCCTTCTGTCGAATCTATAAATTCGGGTTGAATACTCTACCCTTGAAAACTCTTGCGATCCCATATACTTGTGGGTTATCATTGCGGTGAGAAGGATGAAAGTGTGGCTGAAGATGCAGAAAACGCATAATGGTAAGAACAACACATATCTCTGATCTCAAGAAATACCCTAAGAGATGAACAGTAAGGTACGAGAGTGGTCACTCGTCTGTTGAATGAAAACTAAATTTGGGTCACATGATTTTATTTTATTTTATTTTGGTGCTACCCGATCTGCGCCGAATGGCTTGATGGACGTCTTGTGCCTCTCAGCTGACACTATTCAGAATCTTCCCCAAAGATCCAGGGACCACCGGTAGAGCAGCATGCCTCCGCCGTCCCTGGCCGCAAGAGCTTCGACAAAAACCCCATCCCTCTCCCCACCGCACTGTCGTGATTGAACCGCCCAGGCCAATCCACAAAGACTTTCCGTCATCCATATCTGGTGGCGGTAGTACCTTCAACCTATGCAACTCTAAGATAGCCACCTAAGCACTGCTTCCGCGGCAAACTTGCACCCCCGCACCCTTACGATAGACACCAGCCAACCCGCAGCCTAGGAGCTCCACCGCCTCGAGGGGTACTGCTTCCCATGGGAATCGACTGGGCCTGAATAAAAATTTAGAGGACTAACACGTAAATAAAGTGATTCAACATGAGTGTACGACCTATCTTGCAGCCCGGTAAAGTAGGCACCTCCAGCTGCCGAGTCGGTGAGGCCGACACGGTTGCGGTGGCTATAGCCGGGAGAAAGGCAGACATGTCGCGACGGTCGACGGCTACAGGGAAGCAGCGCCAGGGCCCAGGACGCATGCACAGTTCGATCCGCTCCGGCGTCATGCACAACGGCGCAGTAAATCGACTCCGGTACGGTTCATGCGGTCGTCGTTGAGGCAGCTTCTGTAGCACGGAGTAAGAGGCACACGGCCTAGTGCACGACAACAACGGACAATGGCCGATACGTCTCCGTCGTATCTACTTTTCCTAATGCTTTTCCTCTCGTTTTGGACTCTAATTTGCATGATTTGAATGAAACTAACCCGGACATGGTGTTGTTTTTGTGCAAAAATAAAAGTTCTCGGAATGGAACGAAACTTTGTGAGGATTTCTTATGCAATAAAAGAGAATTTCTGGAGCCAAGATCTAGCGGAGGGGGCACCTGGGTGGGCACAACCCACCAGGGCGTTCCACCCCCTCCAGGCTCGCCCAGCTGGGTTGTCCCCACCTGGTGGCCCGACAGACCCTAAAACCAACGCTATAAAATCCTACTTTTCGAAAAAAATCATGAGAAATAATTATCGCGTTTCACGAGACTTAGCCGCCTCCGTCTCCTGTTCTTCATCAGGAGGCCAGATCTGGAGTCAGTATGGGGCTCCAGAGAGGGGGATCTTTGATCTTCATCATCACCAACCCTTATCCATTGCCAATTCCATGATGCTTCCCATCGGGAGTGAGTAACTCCTTTGTAGGCTCGCTGGTCGGTGAGGAGTTGGATGAGATTAACCATGTAATCGAGTTAGTTTTGTTAGGGCCTGATCCCTAGTATCCATTATGTTCTGAGATAGATGTTTCTATGAATTTTCCATGCTTAATGCTTGTCAGTTTGGGCCTGGGTGCCATGATTTCAGATCTTAACCGTTTATGTTATCACCATTATATCCATGTTCTAGATCCAATCTTGCAAGTTGTAGTCACCTACTACGTGTACCCCCCGGTGAAAATAGTCGGGACCACTCCCGGTGATGACCGTAGTTTGAGGAGTTCATGTATTCACCTTGTGTTAATGCTTTGTTCCGGTGCTTTATTAAAAGGAGGCCTTAATATCCCTTAGTTTCCAATAGGACATCGCTGCCACGGGAGGGTAGGACAAAAGATGCCATGCAAGTTCTTTCCATAAGCACGTATGACTATTTACAGAATACATGCCTACATTATATTTATGAACTGGAGCTAGTGTCATATCGCACTAGGTTATTACTGTCTCATGATGAATATGAGCCAACAAATCACTAATCCAATGCCTACGATGTTCCTTCATATTGTTTCTGCTAAGTTTCTATTGCTACTGTCACTATTGCACTTGCTACAAAACTACTATTTTATCACTGTTACTGTTACTATTATTGCTACCACTATTATCAAAACTATCATATTACTGTGCTACTGATCACTTTGTTGTAGATAATTAATCTCCAGGTGTCGTTGAATTGAAAACTCAGCTTCTAATACTTGCAAATATTCTTTGGCTCCCCTTGTGTCGAATCTATAAATTTGGGTTGAATAATCTACCCTCAAAAACCGTTGCGACCCCCTATACTTGTGGGTTATCAAGACCTTTTTCTGGCATCGTCGCCTGGGAGCATAGCTATATTTGTTGAGTCACTTGGGATTATTATCAAGTTATCACTATGAAGAATCTCAAGGATGCTAAGACTAAGATTTTTCCCTCTAAGACGAGGGGAGATAAGGAACCGCAATCCAGCTCCGCTTCAGATTCACCTTCTGTTATAAGTAAACTTGCAACACCACCACATATTATTAATTCTGATATGTCGCAAGTTATTGATGATGCTACTTCTTCTATGAATGCTACTCATGATGATGCTAGTACCTTACTTGATGATAATGTGCTACTAGGTGAATTTCTTGATGAACAAATTGCTAGAGTAAGACAGCATGATATTGTTGAAACTGATGATGAGCTTGAAACTAAAATTCTTAAAACACCTACTCGAGCTAGCCCTCCTAGATATGAATTGCCAAAGGTACCGGAAGGTTATGCTATGAGTGAGGAGGTAACTAGAGATATTCTTGCTTGTGAGGATAGAGATGATTTAGAAAAATTATTATGCAAGTATAAAGAAAATCTTTGAATGCTAGAATGAAAGGTGATCCTCAGTTTGCTACTTCACCTATCTTTATTGATGATAAGGATTATGAATTCTCTATCGACCCACAGTTATTACTGTAGTCAAATCTGATCCTTTACATGGTTATGAAACTGAAACCGTTGTGGCACTACTAAATTGAATGACATAGCCACCCTTTTTGCTCATGATGAGAAGATTCGCTATTACTATATGCTCAAGTTATTTCCATTCTCATTAAAGGGTGATGCTAAAGCTTGATACAATACTCTTGCTCATGGTTTTGTTCGTAGTCCCCAGTATATGATTTATTACTTCTTTGAAATATATTTCCCTGCTTATAAGAAACAATCTGCCTTGCAGAAAATATTTAGATTTGTGCAAATTGAAAAAGAGAGTCTCCCACAAGCTTGTGGGATGCTTCTCCAATTACTTAATGCTTTGCCTAATCATCCTCTTAAGAAAAATGAAATACATGATATCTTCTATAATGGACTAACCAATGCTTCTAGGGACTTCCTACATAGTTGTGCTGGTTGTGTTTTCAGGGAACGAACTATTGAGCAAGCTGAAGAATTATTGAATAACATATTGAAAAATTATGATGATTGGACTCCTCGTGAAAAAACCGCTTAAACCCACTCCGAAGAATAGGGGTATCTTATATCTCAGTCCTGAAGATATGCAAGAGGCAAAGAAATCTATTAAGGAAAAAGGTATTAAAGTCGAGGATGTTAAAAATTTACCTCCTATTGAAGAAATACATGGGCTTGATACACCACCACCACCTAAGGTGGTAGAGGTAAATTCTTTAATGAAATTCAATGATAGTGATGATCCTCATTGTCGGTGCAACATACCTTGGATATGTGGCCCTGACTCTGCACAGGCACGGCAACAAGATTATGGCATTAGGCCATGCCAGAGTACAAGAGACCAAGATCTTGGAAGGACCAGCATGAAGAACAAGAGAACAAAGATCAAGCCAGAGAAGGAAGATACCACCAGCAGCAAAGCCTCCCTTGTCGGGCAAACGGGCTTGGCAAGGGCAGAGCCACCCCCGGAAGAGAGTGCCCAAGACATCCCCGGAAGGCCTGCCGGGACTCGCGGAGGCACGAAACACCTCATCAACCACTCCCCCATGACACATGTCGTCAATCAGTGCGGTGTCAAGCTGCAAAGTGATTAAGTAGAAGCCATTCGCCACATGGCAGCCTCTTTCTACAAGAAAGCCTACAGATGACACTCGTCCTGTGACGTGTCAAACAAGCAGCTGTGGAGCTGGCAGAATAAGCCCGAAAAGGCTTGTCGGGAAGACAACGATGTGACGTTGAGTGGTGCATTTAATGCGCTCTGTCAGCATGCAGAGTTAGTATGATAGCCTTGTTTGCTATCTTATCAGTGAATAATGACTGATTTTCGACTCTGGTGACCCCTTAACCAATGAAAGGAGGCCCATGGAGCACCCGTAGAAAGGGTTCGCGAGGTTGGAGAGTCAAACACCCATACGCGCGTAGCCACTGCCGCCCCTGCCAGGAAAGTGTACTACTCTCCACCGCCGTTCTTCCACCATCAATCCACCAGAACAGGAGTAGGGTTTTACTCCTCGCGGCGGCACGAACCTGGGTAAAATTGCTCGTGTGATCCCTGTCGTGCTGCCCCATGATCCTCTTCTCTTTGTGCAACATGACATCCCCCTAGCCGAACCAGCAAGGGGCCCTTGGTCCCATAGGTGGTCATGGTTTCCCACCACTTATTTGGTGCGCCAGGTAGGGGGATCACTTGCACGAACCTGAAAGCGTGTGTAGCGCGTCATCTTCATCTCCATCTTCATATTCGACGGTGCCATCAACCGTGGCGCCCAAGAAGAAGTCCGGTGTTTTGGATCAACCGTCCACCTCAAAGGCTCTTCCGTCCATAGCTATCAACGCTACGGGAGGCGCGGAGACACGCAAGGATGCGGACGCTGCTGGGGATGTGGTTAGAGCAGGCGGCACCATCACCATTTCCCCCGTGGCCTAGGTAGGAGCAGGAGCCACTGAGGGAGAGAGACATGAGCAACAGCCCGATGGCCACACACTACGAGGTACGGGTGAAGGGGCTACTCCATCCACACTCCCTCCTCTCGCCGACGGGCACAACCGCAGTGATGGCGCTCGGTCCGGGGCGAACCGCCGCCCACCGGCCACCCCTGTCATGGGAGAGACCGCTGCGTGTGCGCCTTCCTCTGCCTCCCTAGGTCTCCGGACCGTCCTCCTCGTTGCCAGCTGCCGCCTACCGCTGGTCTCCACCGCCGTCAACGGGAATCGTCTCCGCCGTTGCCGCCGTAGCAAGTCCATCGCCGAACTAGGGTATGGACTTGGTCTTTGTGCTATTCATAACTCCAAATCTCTGGCACATTGTGTTTCCATTAATCTTGCCACGATTGAGATCATCTTATCCACCAAAAACACTCCGTAGATTTGAGGTGAATTGAAAATTTAGGGTTAGGTTTCCGCCGAGACCATCTCGGACAAACCGAGTTGTGGATTGCACATGTGATTCTCGGTCTGACCGAGAATTGCAAATCGGTGTGACCGAGTTTAGGACTTTGTGAAACCCTAGCAGTCTCGGTGCCATTTAATCGTGACTCACCGACCGAGTTCACTAGTTTAGGTTCCAAAAGCTGCTTCGTATCACCGAAGTTTACAAATCGGTATATCTGAAATGCTTTCAGGAAAACTAAAACTAAGTTTTTGACTCATTTTTTGCAAAACCTCAGATTTTGTGATGCTCATCTATTCTACCTCATCTATATCTATTCACAGGGTCTGCTGTCAGTGTTTGCAATATGTCTGATCAGAGTGACAGTCAAAACAAGTCAGAGGAGCAGGTTCAGGTGAGTGAGGGAACTAGTCCCTCTAGCAGCTATGATGAGGGTAGAAGCAGCACACCCAGCAACTTACCCAAGGCAGCCACCAGGGCCAGAAAGAAGAGAACCTCATATTCTGAGGATGAAGACTATGTGGCTATTGAGGATGAAGCCACTTCCAAGAAGAAGGTGCTCAAGAAAGAGTATGGCACAGCTGATGCCACTAAGCCTGGTATGAAGACCAAAGCACCTGCCAAAAGAATCCCCATGTCTAAGGCTAGAGCCTCTACTCGAGTACCTTTGGAATCTGAACCCAAAGAGGCTAATGCAGAAGGGAAGAAGAGGAAGGAAAGGGTCGAGAAGACCATGGCTAGGGTTGTTGGAAAGCCTTCCATGATGGAAAAGGAAGAGGTTGCTGCACCAGCACCCAAAGCTCAAAAGCTTATGGGTGATGCCATCAGGTCAGGGGCTGCTTCATCAAATCCCAAAGAAGCTCCTAAGGCAGCTGCTCCAAAGCGTAAATCTACAACCAAGAGGAACACCAGGAGCATTCCTGCTGCAGAGAAGAACAAGGCCCCAGTTCCTGAAGCTGCTGTTGGAGAAGAAGATGATGAGGAACATGTCTTGAGAAAGTTGAAGCCAAAAATTCCAGATCACAATGATGTTCATCCTGTGGCTGAGGATATGAAGCTGAGGAAGGATGTAGGACTCATACAGTGGAGATTGACTAATCCCTATGCAGTCAGGAGGAGAACTGCTGTGGACTACAGGTTCCACACAAAGGAACATCAAGACTTCTATGAGACAGTGCTGCTTGAGAAGAAGCCAATTGTCTATGACATGAGATGGGTAGACTGGGAATACATTAGGAAGAATGAAGAGCATTATCCAGGGGTGTATGACAGTTTCAATGCTTGTGGAGTGGATGGCTTTGTTGGGCAGAAGCTCACAAAGTGGAATGATGAGCTTATTATGCAGTTCTACTACATGTACCACTTCTACCCAGATGGAAAGATTGTCCGATGTCTCAAGGTACTAGGTACCACCATCGTTGAAGAATGGGCAAAGTTGATCAATGCACCTAAGGAGAATGAGGATGACTTGGATGTCTATGCCAAGAAGAAGAAGGATCACAACTCCATGGCACACATGTACAGAGAGATCCCAGATGCTGCTGTTGAGACTCACAAGTTTGGATCAGTACACTATCTTCTGTCAGGATTGCCAACAATCAACTGGATCCTCAGGCACACTCTTTTGCCTAAATCTGGATATCACAAGATGATCAGAGGCCATGCCATCAAACTACTTCACATATTTGATGTACCTCAAAAGTTCAAGGTCATGAGCCTCATAGTGGAAACTATCAAGAGGACAGATGCAGATTAGAAGAGAAGTTGTGGGTATGCCCCACAGATCCAGGAGCTCATCAACTCCAAGATGGGCACAGGAACATACCTCTTGGACAAGGAACACATGCCCATCTATCCAGATTTTGAGGACAACATAGTGGTAATGGATGAAGATGAACCATCTTCTGTGCAAGCACAAGTAAAGAAGGAGAAGGCAAGGACTGAAAAGGCTGCAAAGATGCCAACTATGGATGACGCATCTCAGTACTTCTTGAAGAGCAAGCAGGATCAGCTTGGCTACTAGATTGCCTCCACTCTGAGGATTGAGAAGGGACTGGCCACCCTGACTCAAAACCAGGAGATCCTGGAGAGGATCATGGAGCAGAAGTTCTATGACTTGGACGTGAAGGTCACTGAGATATAGTCAGTTGTTGAGCAACTTCAGGATGACATGCAGGAGAGGAAGGGCAAGAATACTATTGATGCTTTTGCCAGAGTGCCCAGAGCCGAGATCAGCTGCAGGCTCCTGCATGCACACACGAGCCACTTCATCTGCACCAGCTACAGCTTCTGTGCAACCAGCTCCAGCACCTACTCCACCAGCTCCATCCACAACTACTGAAGTCTTCGTCCAAGGAGCCATCTCTACACCACCACCTGAAGACCAAGCTTGAGAGTCGATTTAGTGCTATGCATTTTCTATGAACTTTTTGGTAACTTGTTGCCAAAGGGGGAGAAAAATGTATAGATCATAAGCTTCGAGAGAGAGTGTGTTTCTTTTGTTCTCTCTTGTTTTGGTGGTTGAACTTTATTTGCTTGTTTGAGATACTTTATGCTTTTGTGTGATACTTGGATGATCATGTGTTTGATCATATGCTACCTTAATGCTTGTTGGACGACATTATCCGTTTATCTCTATGATCATTCACTTCGCTTGGTGATGAGTGCATGTATTTAATTATTATCATTTTGAGTGCTCCACCAAGATGTATGTGACATGGAAGAGTGACTCATGATCTCAACTCATTGTGCATTTGCAGTCCAAAGGAAATATTCAAATATGCACAAATTTAGGGGGGGTGGCTCTTACATTTCACATACTTCTCAAAGCGACAATGTTTTTCAATCTTATTATCATTTGTCGAAGCTTTGATATATATGTTGTCATCAATTACCAATAAGGGGGAGATTGAAAGTGCAACTATCCCTAGGTGGTTTTGGTAATTCCTAACAACATATAGCTCATTGAGCTAATGCTACTTCAAGTTTAATATTTCAGGAAAGCTTAATGATTGACATGGAATGGATGAGAAAAGTGGACCCCTCAAAATTCTAAGGACAAAAGGATTGGCTCAAGTTCAAAGCTCAAGACTCTACATTTTATATTTTAGTGATCCAAGATCACATTGAGTCTATAGGAAAAGCCAGTACTATCAAGGAGGTGTTGCTTAATTGCTTACTTGCTCAAAATGCTTAGTGATATGCTCCAAAGTCCTCAACTACTTTCTCACATCCTCGTATGACCTAAACCAAAAGTCAAACTCGGCCCCACTGATTCTTTCTACCCGGCGCCACCGAGTTCAGATGTCATAGCCACTGCCACAAACCCTAGGCAAATCGGTCTCACCGATAAGGATCTCGGTCTCACCGAGATGGGATTGTAATCTCTCTGTTTCCCTTCGTAATGTTTCGGTACCACTGAGATGAGCGATAGGTCCCAACGAGATTGCAATGTAAACTTTTTGTTTCCTTTTCGTAACATTTCGGTCTCACCGAAATGAGCGAACCGGTCCCACCGAGTTTCCCTGACCAACTCTCTGGTTAGCTTATTACCAAAATCGGCCCCACCGAGTTTTGTAATCGGTCTCACCGAGATTACGTTATGACCTAACCCTAACCATATCAGTCCTACCGAGTTGCATGTCGGTCCCACCGAAAATCCTAACGGTCACTAGATTTGCTGAATCGGTCCGACCGAGTTTCTCAATTCAGTCCCACCGAGATTGGCAAGTTGTGTGTAATGGTTAGATTTTGTGTGGAGGCTATATATACCCCTCCACCTCCTCTTCATTCATTGAGAGAGCCATCAGAACGAACCTACACTTCGAACTTGCATTTTGTAAGAGAGAACCACCTACACTTGTGTTGAGGCCAAGATATTCCATTCCTACCAAATGAATCTTGATCTCTAGCCTTCCCCAAGTTGCTTTCCACTCAAATCTTCTTTCCACCAAATCCAAATCCTGTGAGAGAGAGTTGAGTGTTGGGGAGACTATCATTTGAAACACAGGAGCAAGGAGTTCATCATCAACACACCATTTCTTACTTCTTGGAGAGTGGTGTCTCCTAGATTGGCTAGGTGTTACTTGGGAGCCTCCGACAAGATTGTGGAGTTGAACCAAGGAGTTTGTTAGGGCAAGGAGATCGCCTACTTCGTGAAGATCTACCACTAGTGAGGCAAGTCCTTCGTGGGCGACGACCATGGTGGGATAGACAAGCTTGCTTCTTCGTGGACCCTTCATGGGTGGAGCCCTCCGTGGACTCACAAGAATCCGCATCGCCGGGCGCTCGGGAACAGGGTACCCAGACTTGCTCGCTATGGCCTGTGGCGTGGTTTCAAGGAGTGGCCCAGACGGCCCATCTTCATCAACACATGCTCAAGACCCTCGCGAGGGGCCAAGCCTCGCGGGGCGGACGACAGGAGGCTTCCTCAGGCACGGACTCGTCAGGCTAGCTCACGAGGAGGCAGAGAGATCAAGGCAGGGTATCTCATGAGGTGCCCATGATGCAAGCCATGACGACCAAGGCGCGGGCGGGCGTCGGCCTGCGTAGAGTCCTTGTTTCCCCTTTGGTGCAAAGAGGGCAAGCGGAGGCAAGGGTATCAAGCAAAGGCAACCATTTCGGTGCAACAAGACCAAGACCAGCAGGACGGCAGGACGGAGGTAATCGTGGAGCCCAAGCCAACATCATCGTCAGGGTCTTTTGGCAGGCGAGGACCAACTTTAGTCAAGATAAGTGTACTAGATGTTCCCCTTCAAAATGGCCAATTGTTGGCGCCCTACTCGCTCAATATTTGGGAAGAGGCCCGGGGCCTTCGCCTATAAATAGGACTAGCCACCCACAGGGTAGGGCATCTGGATCTGATTGAATTGACACCCAAGAGAGAAAGAGAGAGAGGTGACTGAACTCCCCTAGCAGTTCGTTGCACCAGCCAACAACAGACACTCACGAGGCTGTTCTTCCCTTGTACTGTTCCTCATCAGCCCCAGAGGCAATCCGCACATCACAAACTGGAGTAGCGTATTACACCACAATGGTGGCCTGAACCAGTATAAACTATGTGTCCTTTGTGTTGTTCTTCGAGTAGTTTAGATACTTGCGAGGCGGTGAAACATGGGTAGGCTGGGGGTGTGATCTCCGCGTGCACCCCAGTGTTCGAACCTCAAGGGTCTGCCGGAACCCGAAATCCGAAATTTGGCGCGCCAGGTAGGGGTGTGCCGAAGTCTTCTCCCATTCGCCTCGTGTTTCACCGCCCGTCGCCTTATTATCATCATGTCCGGCGACCCCACGGGCAACCAAGATCCCTGGGCGGCCTGGCCCTCCCACGCAGAGCCACTTGCCCAGCGCGACCTCAACCCCGCGCCCCAGGCAGACCATGGTCCACAGGGCGCTGCGGGCCGCGGGCGACGCGGTCAGGTGACACCAGCCCTCACGCCGCGGCAGGTGCGGTCGGTAGCGAGGGCGTCGAGCCACGCTGCGGCCACGGCGCCGTACTCACGATGAGAGCAGGCGAACTCAAGGGCCATGCTCACGGTAGCTCGAGAGCTACTGCAATGCAGGCTGCTAGAGGGCGGCCGCGACGTACTGCTGGAGCGGGTGGCAGAGCTGCTAGGCTCCGCCGCAACGGGGGCTCCCCCCTTCTGCACCCAACTATCGCCTCAAGCCCAAGGTGGATCGCACGGAGGCCCCACACGCGCCCGCACAGCTCCCAGCTGGTTCCAGGCTACCCAACGCCAACTCGCCTCGGCGCCGCCATCATCAGCGCCGCCCCGCCCGACCCACGGCGAATCCACTATAGCCCACAGTCCCGGTGAGCCGCCACGCTGCCGCTCCTAGGCTGGCATCGTGAGCAGAACTGCGTGGCACATGGGGCACTACGGCGAGGCATTCGGGGCGGCGGCCCCGGAGGTGTATGTGCCACACATGATGGATCAAGGGCACTGCAGGAGGAAGACCATGGCCAGTTCCTCGGCCCAGGCTGGGGAGAAGAAGCACCCGAAGCTGAGCTCTTTCAGGAGCCAAGGGAAGGCCCCGACGACCGCGCTGGAGGCGATGACTATCGGGTACCGCTAATCCCTCAGGAACAGGCATACGCTAACCATGGATCGCAAGAGGTATAGGTCGTCGCAGCGGGTGGCTACCCCAATCTAGCAGCTCCCCACCCTCAGGAGGACGGCACTGGGGGCTGCAGGAGAGGGGCCGAGATCCGGCCTCGCCCACACGGCGCTCGGAGCAAGGCACCCTCAGGAGGTAGGCCCTCTGCCGGGGAGGTGCCCAGGCCTACCCCCGCAGAGGACACGTGGTCGCCGGGGAATCACTGGCGACCACTCTATCCCATCGGGCGGCGCCCTCGGTCTTCGCCGCCGTCGGTGGCAATAAAGTGTGGCGCAAGGCGGGGCCCTCGTCTGGGCGATATGAAGCAAGGCCGGTACTGTGAAGAAGGCCCAAAGGCTCGTGAAGCTCGCCGCCTGCGACACTCTCACGTAATAATGAGTGGGGCTGTACACGCCTCGAGTTCGGAGAGCTGCCTCGGCCTCGAGGGCTCCCGCCCATGCCCAAGTGGCAGCACTTAGCCGCTACTGGTGAGAAGACGTCAAGACTAGACTAGGTGCCGGACGCGCTTTTTCTCGCTTTTTTCGCTTCCCTTGGTTGTTGTTTTTCCCTATTTGGATTTAAGTTGATTTGAGCTTAAAACTTGCGTGTGTCCGGGAGGGTGTTTAGTATCGCTCAAGCAATCTCTTGCGTTCTCGCTGCCGCTTATGTCCGTCCGAAGCTTCACTGCCTCCTCATGAGCCCTCACGAGCCGGGCCAGGCCCAGCATGAACGCAGCCCAGACTGCCGTCGGCACGCCCTCTCAGGAGGATTTACTTGCAGGTTCAACAGACCCTCCGCAGGCTAACTAAGGGCCCACGCGGGTCAAAGGTAAACAAGCCAGCCGGTTCACCATAATGCAGTCGCCCGGCGTAGGCACACGGGTGATATCATGTCTACAAATACTCTAACTGCGAGTTTTTACACGAGGGGCTCCCCCTCCCAAGATGCTCTTACAACCTTTTGGGTCGAGCCCAAACTCTCTCTGAGCAAGATAAAAACAGGAACAACACACGGTCAGTCGGATAAATCCCCCAATGCATCCCCGGGAACACCTCCGGAGCCGCCGCTGGCGTCGCTGGCCTCGCCATCGCCTCCTGCGTCGCCGTCAACAGCACCTGGGTCATTCATCACTCCGCCCTCACTAGCACCCGGGCCATTCACCACTCGTCGGCGGCTATGACCACACCATCATTGTCAGTGGAGAAGGCCCGAACCAGGGCGTCCATGTTGTCCTCCACCCAGCTCGCCAGATTGTCCCGGACAGCCAAGGGCACCGGTGCGATGGCGGCATCGAAGTCGAAGTGGGGATCCATGATATGAAGGTGAATGAAGACGCGAGAGAAGGCACGCCCAAGTAGGGCACGGCTCCTCTCCTCCACCAACCTGTCGGCTCTACCTGAACGGGCCTCCAGCTGCGTCACCAAGTCGGTGAAGAACTGAAGGTTACCAACATAGTTGACCACATGAGGTTCCCCAACGGATGCCTCGCAGATGACACCAAAGGCCGTGTTGGCTCTTTCCCGGAGCTCGCGGAGCATGGGGCTGTGCACGTGCTCTGTGGTCTGATACCGGGCGCTTTCGCCCTCATTCCGCCGCAAGAACGACCTCGGCCGCATCCACCCTTTGGAGGAGAATAAGCTTCTCGGCTCGGGAGGAAGCCAGTTCCGCCTGTGCCGCGCCAAGGGCCACCCCGTCGGTGTCGGCCCGCCGCACCACTTCATCCAGCTTGGCCTTCAGGGCGGCGGTCCTGCCCTCTGCTTCGACCTGGATCAGCTCAAGCCTTTCCTCAAACTCGTGCTCGAGGTTCGAGCAAGCCGCCGCTACCCGGCGATCAACTTCTTCTGAGGCTCGGGCTTCCCTCGCGGCGACATCATCCTCCGCCTGCACCACCATGCGGTCCTCGCTCCAATCGCCAAGCTGTGGGCGCCGGTGGCCTCCAGCCCTGTGGCCTCCTCACGCTTCAAGCTCGCCCGATCAACCGAGCCCCCCTCCATCGATGCAAGGGCCGCCTCATGCAACTCCACCTGTTGCTCCAGGAAGCTACTCTAGGCCCGGAGCTCCCGCGCCCGCTCTTCTACGACCCTGTGTCGCTGCTTGGCCTCCTGAGCCTCCTCGACGGCCCGGGAGCGGGCCTCTTGAGAAGCTACCAGCGACGCCTTGGCCTTCTCGTTGTTGAGGTCATGCTGGTGGCCCGCAAGGGCAATGGCCACCTTCAGCCTGCGCCTCTCCTCGGCTAGGCGCAGGCCCTCGGCCTCAAGGCACGCGTCCTCGTCAGCGAGCTCTACACCAAGCTAGCTCACCGCGTCCGCCGCCCTCCGGAGGAACCCTTGGCGGAGGGCACGGCGCTCCCGAGCGCGCTCAAGCACGTCTTCCGCATCACCTTCCTCCTCGAACACGGGAGGAGAGCTACGGATCAGCACTCCCCCGCTGGGCAGGGGGCTGGGGGATGGCGCCCTCGCGATGGCCGGACGCACCTCGCCAGAGGCCTGGCCTAGAGCCAATTCGCCCTCCAAAGAAGATCGCAAGACAGACCTCAGCCAGTCGTCATCCACAACCAGCCGAAGAGCCCAGGGCAGGCTGGCTATGCCCCGGGAGGGCTCATGAAGGATGGTCGAGAGGGGTGCGGAGCCAAGACGCACCGTAGGATCGCCCGCCTCTCCAACCGGCCTCACCGCAAGGGCAGTGCTGGAGCCCAGGACGCTTGGGGAAGGTGGAGAGGGCTAGACCAGGAGGGATGGCTCCTCAGCCACCTCCATGAACTCCGCAGGAAGGTCCCTGCAGGGTAATGATCAGCTGAAGCAGCAGGATAATAAGGAACAGAGGAAGGGAAAGGCTTACTCATCGGTGGCGAAGTACTTCCTGCGCTTCAATAGGTGGCAAGGGTAATCATCACCCAAGGCCTCCCTTCTCTTTCTGACAGCCTCGAAGTCGACACGGAAGCGACCCAGAAGCTCGGCGCAGGGGTCAGCTTGCGGCGAGGAAGAAGCGTCAAGGTGCCCGGCATCGGGAGTCTCGCCCAGGGACACCTCGCCAGACGCCACACCAAGGAGGGTGGCCTGGGCCTCGGGGGCCTCCGCAACGGGATTCGCAGGCAGTGGCACGGTACCTTCAGCCGCCGCAGGGCACGCCTCAGGAGCTGCCGCCTTAGGAGTACTGCGTGGCGTCATCATCTCGAAGGCGGCCCCCTCAGCCCCCGGTGCCCCTTGCCTCCCAGCTCCACCACTCGAGGAAGGACCGTCATGGGCAACCGGAAGGGCAACCACCACAACTGGGTTCTCGCGGGGTCCCCTAAGGCCTGCAGGATGCAGCCCCCATTCATCGGCCGGGCATCCGCTTCACGAATCGCCTTATTTGAGCAGAGGTACAGCAGGCGCCCCATGCCGGATGCTGCCAGAGAAGGGTCCCCAACAGATCAAGAGAACCTTCCTCAAGACCTCGGCGCCGATCTTCCTCTTGGAGCCTCATGCAGTCTTCACATCCTCGAAGGCCCACATCCGCCGGGAATGACGCTGGAGAGGGGCAATGCAGCACAGGAGGAACTCCTTCACCACCTTGGATGCAGTCACACCGAGCGACCTCAAGAACGTGAAGCGATGCCAAACGAAGGCGAGCCAGGGGTTTGTGAGCGTCTCCTGGCCCCAGCCCGAGTTGGGGATAGCGGGCAAGGTTGGCTCCGAAAGTAGGGGGCTGGGCACCCCAGCGTCCACGTACAGCCACCGCTCACGGAACCCGGTTGCGGGCGGAGGAAGGCTGAAATCAATTCCCGAAGCCGCTGTTTCTGGTGCGGCAAGGAAGCTCACACACCCCGAGCATTGGGTAGGATCGCTGAGACGCAGAGATAAGAAGTGGCGCAGCAAGGCAACTGAAGGAGGGATGCCCATCATCACCTCGCAGAAGAAAGCGAAAACGGCAAGAAGAGTAATGGATTCGGGACCCAAATGCATCATGTGGATCTGGTAATGAGAGAGCACAACGTTGAAGAAATCGGAAAAGGAGGGAACCAGACCCGCCCACAGAGCATCGACGAAGTACCGAAACTAGGTGACTGTTCTGTCAATGGAGAAGTGAGACGCGGGCCAGACCGTCGTCCTCCCGCACTAGTTGAAGATGGTGGCGATAGCGGAATTGACCTTGCCCGAGCCTTCCCGATTGAGTATGATCGACCGGTCAACAGCGGGAGCCACCGACGGCGACGGACGGGGCGAGGGCACAGGCTTTGGCCCTTTCCCCTTCTTTGTCGGGGCCATGGCAACAGGAAGGGGGAGGATGCGAGAGTGGATTGGAAGCAGAGGTTGGAGCTCGAGAGAAGGAAGAGCAGAAGGCGCGCGAGCGGCGAGAAGAGGGGAGATTGTGTACAACGGCGGGTCCGCCTAGCTGAGGCGCAAAATAAGGAGGCGTGGGGGAACAGGGACGTGCACGTCCAATCAACCGCAACGCGGCTCCCAAGGTCAAGATGCTATTGGGGCTCATGTAAGCCGTGACTTGCCTCTTTGCTTCTCCGCAGTTAAGTCCAAGCGCTTTGGGCCCGGGACTATGTTGGCATTCTCGGGAACGAGGGTACCAGACTTGCTCGCTTATGCCCGCGGGCGTGGTTTCAAGGAGTGGCCCCAGACGCCCATCTTCAAGAACACATGCTCAAGACCTCGCAAGGAGCCAAGCCTCGGGTGGATTTAAACGAGGCTTCTCGCACGGCCTCATCAAAGCTAGCTCACGAGGAGGCGAGAGATCAAGGCGGGTACTCACGAGGTGCCCATGACGCAAGCCATGACGACCAAGGCGCTGGCAGCGCCAGCAGCGCCGCCCCAAGCAGAAGTCCTTGTTTCCCCTTTGGTGCAAAGGGGGCAAGCGCAGGCAAGGGTATCAAGCAAAGGCAACCATTTCGATGCAACAAGACCAAGACCAGCAGGACAGCAGGACGGAAGTCATCGTGGAGCCCAAGCCAGCGTCATCGTCAGGGTCTTTTGGCAGGCGAGGACCAACTTTAGTCAGGATAAGTGTACTAGATGTTCACCTTCAAAATGGCCAATTGTTGGCGCCCGTCCCGCTCAATATTTGGGAAGAGGCCCGGGGCCTTCGCCTATAAATAGGACTAGCCACCCACAGGATAGGGCATCTGGATCTGATCGGATCGACACCCAAGAGAGAGAGAGAGAGAGAAGCGACTGAACTCCCCTAGCAGTTCGTCGCACCAGCCAAGAATAGACCCTCGCGAGGCTGTTCTTCCCTTGTACTGTTCCTTATCAGCCCCAGAGGCAATCTGCACACCACAAACTGGAGTGGGGTATTATACCACAATGGTGGCCTGAACCAGTATAAATCTTGTGTCCTTTGTGTTGTTCTTCGAGTAGTTTAGATCCTTGCGAGGTGGTGAAACTGGGTAGGCTGGGGGTGTGATCTCCGTGTGCACCCCAGTGTTCGAACCTCAAGGGTCTGCCGGAACCCGAAATCCGATAGTTACCCTTCGTGGGTTGAAGTCTCCATCAACGTGGATGTACGATAGCACCACCTATCGAAACCACGACAAAAACATTCATGTCTCCAATTGCGTTTGAATTCTCCAAACCCTTCCCTTTACAATCTTGCAAGTTGCATGCTTTACTTTCCACTGCTCATATACTCTTTGCATGCTTGCTTGAATTGTATTAAGATTGCTTGACTTGTGCTAAGTTAGTTAAAATCTACCAAAGACTAAAATTGGGAAAAGGATACGTTTTTATTTGGTCAAGTAGTCTAATCACCCCCCCCCTCTAGACATACTTTCGATCCTACAACATGCCATTCGGATTAAAGAGTGTCGGGTCTACTTTTGCAAGGGCAGTCCAGATTGGTTTTGAGCCACAGCTACACAGAAACATTGAAGCCTATATGGATGATATTGTGGTCAAGACCAAGGACAGAGCAACTCTTATCTAGGATTTGGAGGAGACATTTACAAATCTGCGCTAGATCAACTTGAAGGTCAACCCAAAGAAGTGTCTGTTTGGCATTCCCTCCGGCAAGCTACTTGGGTCCTTTGTATCCCATAGGGGGATCGAAGCCAATCCCGACAAGATCAAAGCCATCGAGCAGATCCAAGTGCAAGGATAGTTAAGGATGTGAGGCATTTGACGGGATGCGTTGCCGCGCTAAGCGGATTCATCTCCAAGTCTGTCGAGCATGCCCTGCCATTCTTCAAAATCTTGAAGAAGGCAGGACCCATGAAGTGGACCCTAGAAGCATATGCGGCCCTGCAAGAGTTGAAGGCCTACTTATCTTCTGTGCCCACCTTGGTTGCTCCTAAACCACAAGAGTTGTTGCTGCTATACTTAGCAGCAACCAACCAAGTGGTTAGTGCAGCTTTGGTGGCACAGCAGGAGGTGGACAAGGTAGAGAGTGAGCGAGGACCGGCAGAGTCAGATAAGGATCAGGACAGAAGTGAGCACGGCAGTGATGGCAACCCCGAGGACACGGCAAGGAAGAAAGTGGTGCAGCACCCAGTGTACTTTGTCAGTTCCTTGTTACAAGGGGCTCAATCGAGGTACTCTGGCATGCAAAAAATTATCTTTGGTCTCATCATGGCCTCAAGGAAATTGCGCCACTACTTCCAAGCCCATGAGATCACGGTTGTCACTCGCTTCCCGTTGCAAAGGATACTCTGAAACCCCAAGGCTACTGGCAGAATAGTGGAGTGGGCTTTGGATTTGTCCAGTTTTGGTCTGAAGTTTGAGAGCACATCAAAAATTTAGAGCAGGGCATTGGCAGAGTTTATTGCGGAATGGACGCCAACCCCTGATGAGGAAGTGACAGAAATAGTTATCCCCGGCAAGAGAGCACCCCAAGAATGGATTATGTGTTCTGATGGTGCCTTTTCCCTACAAGGTGCAGGGGCTGGTGTGCTTCTTGTTGCACCCTCTGGGGAGCAATTGAAGTTTGTCCTCTAGATGCATTTTGCCCGGGAAGAGGCAACCAACAATACAACAGAGTATGAAGGGCTCCTTGTCAGGCTCAGGAGTGCTGGAGAATTGGGAATCAAGAGGTTCATTATTTGATGAGATTCATAGCTTGTGGTGAGACAAGTCAACAAGGATTACCAAAGTTCATTGATGGAGGCATACATTGAGGAAGTGAGAAGATTGGAGGAGCCCTTTGACGGATTGCAAATAGAGCATGTACCTCGTGCAGAAAACGGCATAGCTGATCATCTGTCAAGGTGTGCTGCGCAAAAGCTTCCTGTGGAACCAGGAACTTTTGTTCTCCATCTTACTCAGCCCTCTGTATCCCCAGCAACAATGGCCCAGAAGAGGAGAAAGATAGACTCCGGTAAGCCTCTCCCGGTAGAGCCTCGTGCTCCTGGCAAAGACCCTGCCGGAAACTCACAACTTGTCGGCCCACACCCTCCCGCAAAGACCACAGTCCCCGTGGACAAGGAGTGTTCCCCCATAGTTGAGGAGGTGCCACTAGTCCTCGTTGCCGAGCCCCATGCTCCAACTTGGGCAGGGCACATAGTCCACTTTCTCCAAACCGGAGAACTCTCCAATGACCAAGATGAGGCTGAAAGAGTAGCCCAGAGTGCCAGTATGTACCAGTTTGTCGATGACACACTATACAGAAGGAGGCCCAATGGTGCGAAATTGAAGTGCATCTGCCGGGAAGAAGGAAAGGAACTGCTGGCTAAAATACATAGAAGCATGTGCGGCTCCCACATTGGATCAAGGGCATTAGTTGGGAAAGCATTCCGTCAAGGATTCTATTTGACCACAGCCCTCCAAGATGCGGTCAAGCTAGTTATGATATGTGAAGCGTGCCAGTTCCATTCCAAGAACATCCACCTGCCTGCCCCAGCTCTTCAGACAATCCCTTTATCATGGCCATTTTCTGTCTGGGGCTGGATATCCTAGGCCCTTTCCCCCGAGAAATCAAGGGCTTTGAATTCTTGTTTGTTGCCATCAACAAGTTTGCAAAGTGGTCAGAAGTGACTCCCATGAGAAAGGTAACTGCTCAGTCAGCTATCAAGTTCTTCAAAGAACTGGTGTGTCATTTTGGAATTCTGGCAAGGATCATTACCGATAATGGCACCCAGTTCATGAGTCGCGACTTCGTGCAATATGTTCGCACCCCCGGAAGCAAGCTCTCATTTTCATCTGTCGCACATCCCAGAAGCAATGGACAAGCTGAGAGGGCGGACGCTGAAGTGCTGCAGGGCCTCAAGACAATAACCTTTGATACACTGTGGAAGCACGGCACGTGGTGGATCGATGAGCTGCCGGTAATCCTACGGTCCCTCAGAAGGCCACGAAATCAAGCTACCGGGCAGACTCCTCTCTCCCCGGTCTATGGGGCAGAGGCAGTTATCCCCACGGAGCTCATTTATGGGTCGCCTTGAGTGCTTGCCTACGATGAAGTAGCGCAATATCAGCACTGGTGTGACGATGTTGTGCTACTCGAGGAGAACAGTCTTCGGGCTTCAATGCGTGATGCACGCTATCAGCAAGCCGTGTGTCGCTATCATAGCAGCGGGGTTCTTGCCCGGTGTTTTGATGAAGGCGACCTTGTCCTTAGGCGCATTCAGTCGGCCAAGGGTACAAACAAGTTGATGCCGAAGTGGGAAGGCCCTTACCGGGTAGTACGAGTCACCAGACCTGGCGCTGTCCGTCTGGAGACCGGAGATGGCATTCAATTTCAAAACTCATGGAATATTGAGCATCTTCGCAAGTTCTACCCATAAGGCGCGGCTCTCGGGCCCTTCCCAGCAGCCACCCATTTGTACAGGCCTTGCCTCAGCTGCATGTAACTGTCACGCCCAATATGCGACCCTATCCAAGAGGAACTCAAAGGTCCCACCAAGGATAGACCCGCATATTGAAACGCTTTTGCAAGGTGGATATCATTACATCAACATTACATAATAGACGGGATACATACAAGAGGCATACAATGCCACACTAATACAACATCATCTTACATAAGAGCACCATCCAACTACGGATGAAACACAAATGTAAACTCAAACGACATCCACCTCCTAGCCCAGGCCGCCGACCGAACCTATCCCCGATCAAGAAGAAGCGTAAGAAGAACTCCAAAAGCAAGTAACATCGCTCTCACATCATGAACATCGCGTAACCTGTACCTGCAACTGTTGTTGTAGTAATCTATGAGCCACGAGGAATCAGCAATCCCATTACCATGGGTATCAAGACTAGCAAAGCTTAATGGGAAAGGAAGGGGTAAAGTGGTGAGGTTGCAGCAGCGACTAAGCATGATATGGTGGCTAACATACGCACATAAGAGCGAGAAGAGAAGCAACAGAACGGTCGTGAAGCTAGCAATGATCAAGAGGTGATCCTGAACTCCTACTTACGTCAAGCATAACCCAAAACCGTGTTCACTTCTCGGACTCCGACGAGAAGAGACCATCATGGCTACACACACGGTTGATGCGCTTTAATTTGATCCGTGTCAAGTTATCTACAACCGACATTAACAAATTCCCATCTACCACATAACCGCGGGCACGGCTCTCGAAAGTTTATACCCTGTAGGGGTGTCCCAACTTAGCCCATGATAAGCTCTCGCGATCAACAAAGGATATACCTTCTCCCAGGAAGACCCGATCAGTCTCGGAATCCCGGTTTACAAGACACTTTGACAATGGTAAAACAAGACCAGCAAAGCCGCCCGATGTGCCAACAAATCCCGATAGGAGCTGCACATATCTCGTTCTCAGGGCACACCGGATAAGTGAAGCGTACAGGTACCGACGTAACCCAAGTTGCCAAGGGATGGTCCCGCACGGTGCTCTAGTTTGGACCGGGGGGGGGGGTAAATAAAGATGACCCTCGGGCTCCGGAAACCCAAGGGAAGAAGGGCTAGGTGAGGCAAATGGTAAAACCAAGGTTGGGCCTTGCTGGAGGAGTTTTATTCAAAGCGAACTATCAAGGGGGTCCCATAAATCACCCAACCGCGTAAGGAACGCAAAATTCGGGAACATAACACCGGTACGACGGAAACTAGGACGGCAAGAGTGGAACAAAACACCGGGCATAAGGCCGAGCCTTCCACCCTTTACCAAGTATATAGATGCATTAATAATATAAGAGATATTGTGATATCCCAACATAATCATGTCCACCATGGAGCAATCTTCAACTTCACCTGCAACTAACAACGCTATAAGAGGGGCTGAGCAAAGCGGTAACATAGCCAAACAACGGTTTGCTAGCAAGGGTGTCAAAGGTTAGAGGTTCATGGCAATTTGGGGAGGCTTGAAGAACAAGTGATAGGAATCGCAGCATAGCGATAGAACGAAGAAACTAGCATAGCAATGATAGTAGTGAGATCTAGGGTAGCAGTCATCTTGCCTGAAATCCCGCTAGGAAGAAGAACGAGTCCATGAAGAAGACGAACGGGAGTAGTCGAACGAATCCTCCCAATCGCAAAATTACCGGAACTAAGAAGCAACACCGGAACGAAACAAACAACATGGTAAATGCACAAGCATAAACATGGCATGATGCGCAAACAAGTATGATGCATGACCAGTTTAAAAGCATGGCAAAGCATGGCAAAGTGCACAAACAACACTACAAATTAAGTGGAGCTCAATATGCAATGAGTTGCATATTGATGGAACACCACATCAATTATTTAGTTCTCTCTTGTTTATGCACCCAACAATATTAAATATTTTTAAACATGGCAAGGGGTGAAGCATAAGAAAACTACCTATCTAGGCAAGTTTAAATGAGGCCGGAACAACAAACAACAATTCCGGAAAATCCCCATGTGCATTATATGAATTTGGTACTGTTCTGCCCCAAACACAATTTTAATGGTGTTAAACAGGAAAATAAAGTCCACCATGTTAAACTAGGCATTTTTCCACCCCATATACGTATAAATTTTGTTTAAAACCGAGCTACAGTTATTTAGTTATGAAATAAAGCATTTTAACATGGCATTTATGCAAATTAATTCAAACAACACATTTAAACATTTTAAACATGGATTAAAGTAGGATATTATGAAACTAGATAAAATTCTACGCATTTTACATATATAAATCATTTTAATCCGATGCACGGTTCTATAAAACTGCAGTTCCTGGAAAAATAGCTAAAATCATCCAAAGGAAAAAACATGTCACGGGCCGTAACTGGCTGGCCCGATAGGTGGAAAAAAACAAGAGGAGGGTCGCTGGGGTGTGGCCTCACCCATGGGCTCTGGCCCAGTCGGTGGAGGAGGCCGGCTTGGGCAGGCGGATCTGGCGCGGCTGGGCCTTGGCGCGGTACAGCAGAAGCGGCCCAAGGCAGAGAGGCCACGTGCGACTACGGTCAATGGCAATGAGCGGCACTCCTGCTTCTCGACAGGAAGCAGAGCAACGATGGTGGCAGGTCGACGCCGCGGGGTCGGGGGGTGCTGCACTTGGCGTGGTCTCTGGAGAAGGCGGCGCCGCTTGAGGCGGGGTCAGGCTGCGGGTCGCTGGCGGGAGAAGAGGAGGCCGAGGCGAAGGTGGGGCATGGTGTCCGCGGGACTTGGCGCGGAGGTAGGAGGTCCGATGAGGGCACGCGGGTGAAGGGCGTCGGGGTGGCCGGTTCCAGACGTGGGGGTTCAGTTCAGGGCAGCGGTGGACGGAGCCAGTGAACGGAGCGGAGCTCCATGCTTCGGGCGCCATGGATGAGCTCCGTGCATCGTTCATGTAACCCACAGCACAGAGAGAGGGCTGGAGAGATTAGGAAGAGCAAGGATATGAATAAGAGAGAGAGGGGGGAGGAAGAAGGAGAGCGGGACGGCATGGTCCTGGTCGATGGCTTGGGCCTCCATGGCCGGCGAGGGTTGGTGGCGAGGCGCTCGAAGAGGAGCCGAGGAGTGCGCTGGTTCGGGAGCGAGCTCCTCTCGCTCGGGCTCCGATCTAGATCGAGCGGAGAGGCAGAGGAGGCTCTCATGGCTGATGTATGGATGTATTTGGAGGGGTCAATGGATGAACTAGATCGGGAGGTGGAGGTGACGGGTTGGTCTCGTGTTTGAAAAAGATTGAGGATTTTTGGATTGGGGAGGATCCCGATGAGGAAGAGACAGGAAGAGTGGCGGCGCGATGGGACAAAAGAGAGGATTTGTAGGGTTTGCCAAAATGGACTAGGGGTGGACTAATATATGGAAAGGAGGGGAGTTTGGATCATCCGATCGAAATCGGGCGGTCGGGGAAAATAGGCTAGGGGGTCCAAATAACAAAACGGAGATGTTTTATAGATGTTTGGGGATGATCCGAATCCAACGGTCATGACTGCCCGGGTCGGGTTCGGAGAAGTTTCGAACACGCACGCGAGGGTGCTGCGAGCTAGCAAGAGAGGTTAGGTGGTCACGGTCAAGAGGGAAGCGAAAACCCGATTGGTCTCGGAACGGTCAATGAAAGCAAGGGGGACGCAGCAACTACAAACGGGTGCAAGCTTTATGAAAACATGCAGATGCAATGTGCATGATGCTATGAGATGAGATGCGTGACATGAACAAAATGCAAAACAAAAGAAAAAAACCCAACCGAGAAGTGAATATCATATCGCATCTCCGGAAAAGGCAAGAGTTGGAGTTACGAATATGGCAAGCTACATCCGGGGCGTTACAACACTCCACCACTACGAGAGGATCTTGTCCCGAGATCTAGGATGGCACCGGAGGGAAAAGGAAGAGGAAGATAAGAGGTAAAACAAAGTTGCTTCTTTGACAAACGAGTGAAACCATGAACCTTGAGAGGTGAGCAAAATGAAAGAAAGAAAACAAGGAAGATGAACAAAGTTGAAAACACTCTGTTAGAAAAGAGGAACAAGGGATACGACGAGAACCAAGAGGTTTAGTGATAAGATAGAATTCGAAACCACTCTGGTTAAAACAAGATGAGAGAGGAAGAATTCGGGCAGCACTCCGGTTGAACATGGAAGGAATAGAACATGAGCTTGAGAAGATGGGATTATACTTGATGAAAACAACAACACACTGCCTCTGGAACTATTGAAAGAATGGCACAATGGGTAAGAAGGATTTCAGACAGCACTCCGGTTGATAAGGGGCAAAACTTGATAAGATGAAAGAACTTGAAAAGAGACATGACACTCCAGTTAAAAGGATAAGCACGAAAAGAACACGATCCTCACAATTCGAGGTGATGAGTGAAGAGAGCAACATCGCCATGCCTTAGAAGATAGATCATTGGAATAAAAGAATGGAGAAGAAAATGCCAACTTCTACCACAAATGATCTTGGAAAGCACCCTTCCAAGAAGGTTATAACGAAGTTGTTGGAAAACCAACAACGAAATGAATAAGCTTGTAGTGGGCTTATGGAAAACATCTCAAGACTATGAGGTGACAACCGTCCACTAATGGAAACCATTGATTTGATTGAGAGCACCAAAGAGATGAAAATCTTCTTCACCGAGAGGATAGGAGAAAACTCGGATCATTGATAGCACCATAATTAGCAATATTCCTTAGGGAAGGCTTTAGGTGAAATTTTTACCAAGATAACTCCAATGGAGGATTGATAGGTTGAAACGATCTCCTGAACGAAGAGAAAATGATGGATTTAAAATATCTCATTCTTGAAAACTTGAATCACGAAGGGAAATTGTCAAGAGTGACATAACACCACCTCAAAAGATAAGATAGAAAGAATTGCACTTTGGAATGCAAGATGAAGAATACTTGAGCTCCTCAAAACAAAACATGTGTTGACCACCATGTTTATTTTAGAGTATAGCTTGGCGGGTCATAACCTCAAGAGAAATCTTGAAGAACAATTGAAGAATGAAAAGAATCCTTGACGAATCACCATGTTGAGCCTCCATGAAGAACTCCGGATAGGAAATGATAACATAAAAGAATTTAAGGTTGAAGTGAACAAGATTTAAGCCTTGCAATAATTTAGGTGGAGCTTCGCGACGATAATACGAAAAACTTGGAACTCCGGAAAAGAAAAGATGAAACATCTCAAACTGAGAAATGTGACATGATGAACAACTCTGTAAAGAAGAAACTAGATCACTTGGATGAAACAATAATAAGAATTACGTTATGCGTATCCTTCACGAATTTAAATTGATGACAAGCAATGGATTTGGCATACTACTTATTCTTCTTGAGGGATTAAGGATGGAGATAGCGCAAACTTGAGAAGGTATTGATGGAACCATCGGTGGGATTTGGAAACAACGAATGAATTGATATGATAACAAAGGAAGTGAAATCTTGAATGAACCACCGTAAAAATTGGAAAAGAGAGTAGCAAGGGCACAATTCACCCGAAATAATTTTAAAGCGAATGAAGATACTTGAAGGGATTTAGATAAATGAGAATGAAAAGAACATGAACTGATTAGAGGATACTTGAACGATTCACCGGTAAGATTTGGAGAACGATAGCTACACGCTGAGAATGAAGAATTATGACATGATGGCCTTCGGCGGAAATAAATGGAAACAACTCATGAAGTGCTCTGGATGGTAAGAAAAGAATTCTCACAATCAGAAACAATTATGAGGATGGCATGAAGCTAGAACCATGAATCTTCACGAGAATGGACCAAGATTTTAGAAGAAATCTCTTCCTCGGTCTTCTGTGTTGAGAATGATGATGAGAACCACCATGAATTGTTGAGGCACTCCGGAATGAAGGATAGAAAGTTTGAACCAATGATCAAAAGAATTTGAAAACGATCTTGAAGAAGCCATCTGACTGATGAAAATTCATTCTTACGTCAAACTTGGAAATGAATTTGAGAATCGCTCCTGATAATTAGAAGAGTCAGGTAAGATCCTGTGAAAAGACCTGTGGGTTACGGCCCACTCAGAAGATGCACCATTGAACAATTTAGAAGAGAGATTGCACCGGTTGAATTAAATGGCTTGAATGAGATAACAACCTCGAAATATCTTGAACGGATTGAGGATGGAAACACAAGTCTTGTGAGATATCTTCAGCACTCCAGAACAAATGAATAGGAAGAAGTGAATGATTAAGAGGTGCATCGGCACGATAAAGCATTAGAAACGAGGAAAGGAATATGATGAATATCGAAAGCTTGAATTGGATCCACCGAAGAAGAAACAACAATGAAGGATGATGAACTTGAAGCTGTTGAGCATCTTCATGGGAAATCACCGGATAAGAACATTGAAATAAAAGAATGAAGAGCCTTCACATGAATAAATGGATACTTGATTAAAATAACTGAGTCCTTGAAGAAAAGGGTGGGAGGGCGGGAAAACAAAGGCAACTTGGGGACGGATGAAAACAAACACCATTGAGAAAACTTAGAATTGATCTCACAAATGTTGAAATGATCGGATTCACTTGAAGAGAAGCACGCCGGTCGAAATAGAATTAAGATGGCAATCTCGATGATCAAGAAGGATAGTATCCACATAGGAATATGAGAACACTACTTGAAAGGTATGGAATCAACACTTGACATTGAAGCAACTCAAATACCACAATTCGAAACAAAACAAAGGATTGGCTTGCAGAATAAGCCGGAACAAATACATATGATAGAGATTTACCCAATCTCATATCATGCATCTGTCGGAAAGATATTCTAGGAGCTACTAGAATTCCCACCTATAAAACTTCCGAAACTTTCTGGTTTATGCAATCTGGTGTTGGGGATACAGGGGAAGCATAATATCTCACTCGAACTAACAATCCCTACATCCAGCTGTATCCATCCGTCAACACATAACCAAGAAAACTCCGGAAATCGTGTACCTCAACCTTCGAAAAGCATCCGTTATACGAGCTATGGCAATACTCCCGAACTCCCCAGTACTGGGTGGCGTTGAGGTTATCTCACCAACCACTGCATAAAAGAGATTTTCGATGTCGGCAAAACTTAGGTATTCCAGAACTGCAACGATAAAATTATGACGACAACACCACGGAGCTCAACTCCCCGGGACACTGCCACAACCCCTAAATGACAGGAGGCACCAAGAACAATGTTCTCGTCATAAGAATATCGGAACGATCCCAAGATATCCGCGTGATCCTAAAAAAATAGTGAAATTTGAGGAGAGGAAAGACAAAACATCTACGTCAGGAGTCCTCACCAGAGCGACGAAGGGGGCTGAGGAGTAAAAAGAATCCTACTCTCCGATATATATAATCCTAAGACTCAAAATAGTTTTCTTCTAGACTCAACAACGGCCAACAAGCAAGGGGGCTCCTATGGTCGGTCGAGGCTCTGATACCAACTTGTCACGCCCAATATGGGACCCTATCTAAGAGGAACTCGAAGGTTCCACCAAGGATAGACCCGCATATTGAAACGCTTTTGCAAGGTGGATATCATTACATCAACATTACATAATAGATGGGGATACATACAAGAGGCATACAATGCCACACGAATACAACATCATCTTACATAAGAGCACCATCCGACTATGGATGAAACACAAACAGAAACTCAAACGACATCCACCCTGCTACCCGAGGCTGCCGACCTGGAACCTATCCCCTGATCAAAGAAGAAGCAGAAGAAGAACTCCAAAAGCAAGTAACATCGCTCTCGCGTCATGAACATCGTGATAACCTGTACTCAAGAATCGTTGTTGTAGTAATCTGTGAGCCACGAGGACTCAGCAATCCCATTACCATGGGTATCAAGACTAGCAAAGCCTAATGGGAAAGGAAGGGGTAAAGTGGTGAGGTTGCAGCAGCGACTAAGCATGATATGGTGGCTAACATACGCAAATAAGAGCGAGAAGAGAAGCAACGGAACGGTCGTGAAGCTAGGAATGATCAAGAGGTGATCCTGAACTCCTACTTACGTCAAGCATAACCCAAAACCGTGTTCACTTCCCGGACTCCGCCGAGAAGAGAACATCACGGCTACACACACGGTTGATGCGTTTTAATTCGGATCTAGTGTCAAGTTATCTACAACCGGACATTAACAAATTCCCATCTACCACATAACCGCGGGCACGGCTCTCGAAAGTTTATACCTCGCAGGGTGTCCCAACTTAGCCCATGATAAGCTCTCGCGATCAACGAAGGATATACCTTCTCCCAAGAAGACCCGATCAGCCTCGGAATCCGGTTTACAAGACATTTCGACAATGGTAAAACAAGACCAAAGAAGCTGCCCGATGTGCCAACAACCCGATAGGAGCTGCACATATCTCGCTCTCGTGGCACACCGGATAAGCGAAGCGTCTGGTACCGACGTAACCCAAGTTGCTAAGGGATGGTCCCAAGACGGTGTTTAGTTTGGACCAACACTGGAGGAGCACCGGTCCGGGGGTAATAAAGATGACCCTCGGCTCCGAAACCCAAGGGAAAAAGGGCTAGGTGAGGCAAATGGTAAAACCAAGGTTGGGCCTTGCTGGAGGAGTTTTATTCAAAGCGAACTATCAAGGGGGTCCCATAAATCACCCAACCGCGTAAGGAATACAAAATCCGGGAACATAACACCGGTATGACGGAAACTAGGACAGCAAGAGTGGAACAAAACACCGGGCATAAGGCCGAGCCTTCCACCCTTTACCAAGTATGTAGATGCATTAATAATATAAGAGATATTGTGATATCCCAACATAATCCTGTCCACAATGGAGCAATCTTCAACTTCACCTGCAACTAACAACGCTATAAGAGGGGCTGTGCAAAGCGGTAACATAGCCAAACAACGGTTTGCAAGGAAGGGTGTCAAAGGTTAGAGGTTCATGGCAATTTGGGGAGGCTTCAAGAACAAGTGATAGCAAGCGCAGCATAGCGATAGAACGAAGCAACTAGCATAGCAATGATAGTAGTGAGATCCAGGGTAGCGGTCATCTTGCCTGAAATCCCGCTAGGAAGAAGAACGAGTCCATGAAGAAGACGAATGGGAGTAGTCGAACGAATCCTCCCAATCGCAACATTACCGGAACTAAGAAGCAACACCGGAAAGAAACAAACAACATGGTAAATGCACAAGCATAAACATGGCATGACGCGCAAACAAGTATGATGCGTGACCGGTTTAAAACCTTGGCAAAGCATGGCAAAGTGCACAAACAACACTACAAATTAAGTGGAGCTCAATATGCAACGAGTTGCATATTGACGGAACACCACATCAATTATTTAGTTCTCTCTTGTTTATGCACCCAACAATATTTAATGTTGTTAAACATGGCAAGGTGTGAAGCATAAGAAAACTACCTAGCTAGGCAAGTTTTAATGACGCCGGAACAACAAACAACAAGTCCGGAAAATCCCCATGTGCATAATATGAATTTGGTACTGTTCTGCCCCAAACACAATTTTAATATTGTTAAACAGGAAAATAAAGTCCACCATGTTAAACTAGGCATTTTTCCACCCCATATACATATAAAGTTTGTTTAAAACCGAGCTACGGTTATTTAGTTATGAAATAAAGCATTTTAACATGGAATTTATGCAAATTAATTCAAACAACACATTTAAACATTTTAAACAGGGGTGAAAGTAGGATATTATGAAACTAGATAAAATTCTAAGCATTTTACATATATAAATCATTTTAATCCGATGCACGGTTTGTGAGATATTAAATGCATGAACATGAGGGTTTTTTCAGAAACTGCAGTTCTCGGAAAAATAGCTAAAATCGCCCAAAGGAAAAACATGTCATGGGCCAGAATCGCTGGCCCGATAGGTGGAAAAACAACAGGAGGGGCGCTGGGTGTGGCCTCACCCATGGGCTCGTCCGGCCGGTGGAGGAGGCCGCTTGGTTTGGCGGATCTGGCGCGGCTGGCCTTGGCGCGCTGTGCAGAAGCGCCCAAGGCGGAGAGGCTACGCGCTGCGCGTCAACGGCGATGAGCGGCGCTCCTGCTGCTCGACAGGAAGCAGAGCAACGACGGTGGCAGGTCGACGCCGCGGGGGCGAGGGGGCGCTGCACTTGGCGCGATCTCTGGAGAAGGCGGCGCCGCTTGAGGCGGGGTCGGGCTGCGGGTCGCTGGCGGGAGCAGAGGAGGCCGAGGCGAAGGTGGGGCATGGTGTCGGCGGGACTTGGCGCGGAGGAAGGAGGACCGGCGAGGGCACGCGGGTGAAGGGTGTCGGGGTGGCCGGTTCCAGACGTGGGGGTTCAGTTCAGGGCAGCGGTGGACGGAGCCAGCGAACGGAGCGGAGCTCCATGCTTCGGGCGCCATGGACGAGCTCCATGCATCGTTCCTGTAACACACAACACAGAGAGAGGGCTGGAGAGATTAGGGAGAGCAAGGAGATGAATAAGAGAGAGAGGGGGGAGGAAGAAGGAGAGCGGGACGGCCTGGTCCTGGTCGACCGCTTGGGCCTCCATGGCCGGCGAGGGTTGGTGGCGAGGCGCTCGAAGAGGAGCCGAGGAGTGCGCTGGTTCGGGAGCGAGCTCCTCTCGCTCGGGCTCCGATCCAGATCGAGCGGAGAGGCAGAGGAGGGCCTCATGGCTGATGTATGGATGGATTTGGAGGGGTTAATGGATGAACTAGATCGGGAGGTGGAGGTGACGGGTTGGTCTGGTGTTTGAAAAAGAGTGAGGATTTTTGGATCGGGGAGGATCCCGATGAGGAAGAGACAGGAAGAGTGGCGGCACGATGGGACAAAAGAGAGGATTTGTAGGGTTTGCCAAAATGGACTAGGGGTGGACTAATATATGGAAAGGAGGGGAGTTTGGATCATCCGATCGAAATTGGGCGGTCGAGAAAAATAGGCTAGGGGGTCCAAATAAGAAAACGGAGATGTTTTATAGATGTTTGGGGATGATCCGAATCCAACGGTCATGACTGCCCGGGTCGGGTTCGGAGAAGTTTCGAACACGCACGCGAGGGTGCTGCGAGCTGGCAAGAGAGGTTAGGTGGTCACGGTCAAGAGGGAAGCGAAAACCCGATTGGTCTCGGAACGGTCAATGAAAGCAAGGGGGGACGCGGCAACTACAAACGGGTGCAAGCTTTATGAAAACATGCAGATGCAATGCGCATGATGCTATGAGATGAGATGCATGACATTAACAAAATGCAAAACAAAAGACAAAAACCCAACCACGAAGGGAATATCATATCGCATCTCCAAAAAAGGCAAGAGTTGGAGTTACGAATATGGAAAGCTACATCCGGGGCGTTACAGTAACCCCTTGTACAAAGCCAGGGTGATGACCCTGTGCACCAGAGAAATAAATGAAGCGTTGGGGGCCCCCGACCAAGTTGCATGCAAGCATGAGCATTGCAAGAGCATTTGCATAAGCATTTCATGAGCATTGGCATATTCATATAGATAGGATCGCATCCTGCATCATTCTCATCTGCATATGCATATGGATAGGATCCCATCATGTACCATTCTCATCTGCATAAAGTTGCAGGTTCCTGCCGTGAACTTGGCTTCTTCAAGGAATTGAGAAGATGGACCATCACTGCGATCCCCGGCAAGCCAAACAGATAAGTTCTACCTCTTGTCCATAAGTGCTCTGTAAGCTAAAACTTGTGCATTAGAAAGCTCTACCGCTCTTTGAAGCTTAGGTGCTCCCATTTTATGCTCGAACGTTGCTTCAACTTAGGTGGTCGCGGTGGCCTTTGCTGTGAAAGGGTTGGCGGGGGGCTGGTCCCTTTATTTTTTGCCCGGTAGGCCCTAGTCCCCGGCAATTAAATAGAAAAAGGGTACCGTCAGGATTGCCTGCCGGGGAAGACTCGTTTATTTAACTAAAGAGGCATCCCACCTCTACATGAACATACACATGCGCAAGTTCAGGGCAAGGCTCATCTTTTTCATTAATATGCTGATTATACAAGTACAAGCCTTACAAGACACATACATGGACTCGAGAGATTACATCATTTGAATTAAAATTTGGCAAGTGCCTACAAGTTTAAGATTGAAAAAAGGTAAGTGCTGGGCGGGAGCCTAGGTACTCCTAGGCACGGCACGTGAAGGCAAAGAGGGCAAAAGGAGTGCTGGGCGGGAGCCTAGGTCAAACCTGTCGGGCCCCCAGGAGAGGTAGCCCGACGAGGATGGGGAGACACCGGCGAACGCGTCGATGGAGAGCATGGCGGAGGCGACCCAACAACCACCGCCACTAGGGCCAGCAGGACAAGGCAGGGCTAACAGAGCTGCAGCCTGAAAGGAAGCCTGTCGGGGTCCAGCTGGAAGGCCACTAGAGGAAGCCAGGAGGCATCGCTCCTGCCTCTGCACCCACCTCCCCGGCAAATCACCGTGCCGAGGAGGAGATGCAGATGCAGATGATGGTGCTGCCACCTGGTGAAGATGGTGCGGGCAACGTTCAGCCGGAGTAAGAGTCATCGCCCTCCTCCACGCAGTCGTCGTCATTGCAGCCACTGTCCTCCCCGTCACTCTCGCTCGGGGAGGAGCTTTTGCCGTCGGTGGAGCTCTCCACGCAGCACCCTAAGTGAATTCCCAGGCGCCCACAGATCTTGACAGAAAGCAGGCTGCTCTCCAGTAATTTAAACTGGAGAACCTGCCCCTCCGACAAGCTATGGGCACGAGCAAAGGTCGTCCAACCACGGCAGAGGTACATGACATGAGGAGCGGGGAAGTCGACATCAACCCACATGCCGCCGTTCCCGCAGCCCCTCATGTGCAACCTCAGAGCGTGTGGCAGATCAACCTCCATTTCTCGTGCGAATGGAGTAGGAAGGCAGATGTAACATCCCAAATTTCCAATTTGGAATGTTATACATAGACCATCATGCATATCATATTTTTATTAAATTATTGGCTCGGTCCTAGAAATTCTACGCAACTCAAGGACCCTCGGAGAGAGTTGGGGATTTCGTTATTTTCTTATTTGAGTATTTCTCAAATTTTGAAAATAGGATCATTGATTTTATTTATTTCATCTTAATTTATTTCTACTACCAAAAAATTTAGAGAGGGAATAAAATGACTTTCCCAAAATAAAGAAATAATGAAGATTTAATAAAAAAATCAAATAAGGTTTATTTTGGAGTTTTTTGCTTTTTATTTGAATTTAGGAAAAATGCGCATTTTTCAAAATTGCATTTAGGCTCCAAATAAATGTTCATCTAGTCCGGCTTGATTTTAGAAGTCGTGGGAAATTTATTTCGGGATTTTTGGAGTCCGTTTAGTATTTCTTTTTATTTTTCTACCGAGCGTAATGTTTAAAAAGAAACGCTACAAGACCGACTCGGCCGCACTCGAGCGGACTCCGCTCGGGGGCGCTTTATAAAGCGCGGGACCCTGCCGCCAGCCCGCCAGCTCGCCCCGCCTCGCCGCCCGTTCGATTACGCCACCCACCCGCAAACCCTAACCCAAGCTGCCGACGCCAGAGCCGACGCCCACCGCCCAAGATCCCGAGGTTCGCGCCGCATTGATCGCGTGGTCACGGTTTTCTTAAAAATCGGCGGTTTTTCTTACGGTTTTTTCGCTTTTTTAGATTCGTTTTATTTTAGTTTTCGGTTTTTTTGGTTTAGGTTAATTAGCGGACGTTCGTCTGTTAGTTCGTCTTAGCAAACGCTTTTTGTCAGATTCGTTATATTAACGAACGTTCGTTCGTTAATCTGTTTGTCGTTTTTCTTTTTCACGGATTTTCCGCGGTTATTTTCTGATCGCGATTTCTGATCCGATTTTCGATTTAGTATATCTTTTCGATTGTTTATCGGAATCAGGCGATTCAAGCGCCTGGAGTGTCGTCTCGAAACCCTCTTTCTGAATAATCTACTTAAACAAGCTTTTGCTTCTGTAAAAATTGACTTAGATCCAGATTAGTAAAATGAACCTGTTTTCTTGGGCTGTTTGACTTTCGTTGCTTTATTTGATTTGATTCTTTTGCAAACCGGAGTTCTTAAGTTGAACATTCTGGTTGAATCTTTTATTGAGTTTTACCTATGCATTAGATGAGTACTTATTGTATGTTTGTTGTTTGTCTGCGATAGAATACCCGGAGTGCGCCGCCTATTACTTCGAGTCTCTAGGTCTCGCGGATCATCAGCAAGGCAAGTAACACTTGATCATACTTTTCTACTACCCAGTTTTTATGCATTAGATCTAACCTCAAACATTGCATGATTAGGATCTAATTAAATTGTGGGATGGGAAGTAGATGAGGTAGTACCTATTATCTGTTTTATTATCAAACCTTTGGGAGTTACTTCTGCATTGCTTATTATGCCATGCTATGCTAGTAGACGTGGATTGGGTGAGTGAATGTCCATGACAGATGTGAGATTGCTATTTAAAGGTTTATTTAAGGTGGCAACTTAAACATACATCTGGGTGGATTGAGGCACCTGTTTTCTAGCAGGACTTGCCTGTATTTCTTCGGACCGCCACCCAGGCTCAAAGGGATCATGAGATTATTCAAACTAGAAACTTACGTGTGCAGCCACAAGCCATTATGGGCTCTGGCATAGTTGACTAAGTTGTGCGAACTCTTACGGGTAGACTAGTAGATGTAGGGGAAAGTAGGTGTACCGGTCTCCACATGTAAGGTGCTAGTGCTTCTGAAAGACTATGTCTCGGTCATCCGTTTCTCAAACATCATGTAGTGCAAGGAATCAAACGGAGGCGATCTAGTCTTGTGGGAAAAGTGCGCAAACCTCTGCAGAGTGTATAAACTAATCGTGGTTAGCCGTGTCCTCGGTTATGGACGTTTTGAGTATCTAGTACTTGATTATCATGTGAATCTCATCATGTTACTTTAATTAATATTGTTGGGTTTTAATGAGTACTTTTAATTGGGACTGAGAATGCTGTCAACCATTCTCAATGTTTAACAACCACCATGATAGTTAAATAAATTTATTCCTTTGCAGTAGGGAAAAATTGGCTTTACGCAAAAACTGTAACCATAGAGCTTTACCACCAGCCAAATATGCATGTAGTTTAGCCAATCTCCATTGTTATTCTCTATGTGTTACATTGGCAGCATATTCCATGTGTCAATTGACCGTTTTGGCTGCAACGCTTCATGTTGCGAGACTTTTCGCATTTACAGTAAGGTGCTTTTAGGTCGTGGTTCTACACTCGATGATGTCGTTGGAGTTGATGGACTCGCTTATCTTCAAGCCTTCCATTGTTATCGCTTTTAGATGGCCTTAAGCCATATTTATTTCAATAAGTTCTCATTTGACACATTCGATGTAATAAGTGTGTGATTGCTACTCATATAAATCCTCCAAGTCTCGTGGTGGTGTCAAGATTCTTGATCTAGGGATGACACTGAGCACAGAGATTAGACTGTTTGAGGTCTGGTCGCTACAAGGTGGTATCAGAGCACACGCTGACTGTAGGACACGGCCACTAAGCTTAAGCCCTAGATCACTACTCTTTCTTCTCATTTCTGACTCCTCATCTTTTCTATTCTTTAGGATGACAGATGCAAGGATCATGTTCGCGCAACCCGATGAGAATTCACCTTTTGGATGTCACTTGAAGGAAGCCGCCAGATACTTGAACATAGGAGTACCAAGCTTCACTGGAACTTTCAACGCCACTTTACCCGAAGAGGAGCGCTGGAGGATTCAAGTCTACATTCCAGGAAGGACGTTTGCACCAATCACGGAACCAATAGAGTTTACCTTTGATGCACCAACATGGAGCAAAAGCATGGCAGCTCACATCGCCATGGGACGAATTGGAGAAGTTTACTACAATGATCTCAAGAATACTATCTACCAGATTTGTGGGCGCCGAGATGAGCATTGGGAGATGATCACCACCAGGAGGGACAGATCAATCGCAGCTTACATTCAGGAGTTAAATCAACACATCCGACGCCAGAAGAACCAGATGTGCGCGGATATGGAGGAGCTACAGAAGGCTATGACCAGGATTAAGGAGCTAGAAGCAGAACTCAAGGCTACATGTAAAGACTATATGGAAGAAATCGTCGCTCTAGTACGACAGAACGGTGACCTTAAGGAGAAGATTGGAGTATTCATGGGAGGTTCAGCACCCCGAGGAGAAGAGGATGAACCTACATGTCCAGATAATTTTATCATCATCGATGACACCGACTCGGATCCCGACGACAGCGATGATGACTATGTTGATGAAGCTGGAGCAGATATCATGGAATCTGCATCGGAGCAGTTTTTCTAGTTAACCACCATAAGAGTAGTAGAATTTTCCACCATCTAACTAGTTTTAGTCCAAGAACTTTTTAACGATAGTTAGACCGTTGTATGCACTGTTTGAATTGATTGGAATGATATTGAGTGTTCTGTCTCATGTGCATATGGGTAGTGTTTTCTCACTAGACCTCATTCTATTCTTAACTCTTCCCTTTAAACCCTCAGATGCCTCCGAGACGCGACCCCAAGTTTGTTTTCCCGCCAGAGATCACTCAGTTGATTCAGCAGCAGAATACCTTGATTCAAACATTGGTACAGAACCAAGGCAACAATAACAACAATCCACCACCACCACCACCTGTTGACCATCTGACGTTTCTTAAGGTTGAATCCGCCGGTGTTTTCCAGTAGCACCGAGCCGATAGTAGCAGATGATTGGCTCCGTAAGATAGGGAGGGAGTTTCCTTGGACTCGCACGATACTACCGAAGATTCATTGAAAATTTCTCAAAGATTGCGAAGCCTATGACGGAGTTGTTGAAGAAGGATACTAAGTTCATTTGGACCGAGGAGTGTGAGGCTAGTTTCCAAGAGTTGAAGAAACGATTGGTTACCTCACCAGTGTTAATTCTGCCAGATCAGACTAAGGATTATGAAGTGTATTGCGACGCTTCACGTAGAGGACTTGGAGCAGTGCTTATGCAGGAAGGGAGAGTTGTTTAGTATGCTTCACGACAGCTTAAGCCCCATGAGTTGAACTATGCTACTCATGATTTGGAGTTTGCAGCCGTAGTGCACGCACTGAAAAAATGGAGACATTTTCTCATTGGAAATCATTGTGAGGTGTACACGGATCACAAGAGTTTCAAGTACATCTTCACACAGAAGGAATTAAATCTCAGGCAGAGGAGATGGTCGGAACTTATTAAGGATTATGATATGAGATTGCATTATCACCCCGGGAAGGCTAACGTTGTAGCAGACGCGTTGAGCCGCAAGAGTCATGTCAATACCCTAATGACGGGTGAAGTGCCCAAGGAGTTAGCCGGGGATCTTCGAGAGCTATGTTTGGAAATAGTTCTGAGAGGCTATGTAGCAGCATTGGAGATTCAGTCTACATTGATGGATAAAATCAGAGAAGCTCAAAAGGCAGATACGGAGGTTGCCACTATTAAGGAACGGATGAGCAAAGGAAAGGCTAAGGGATTTCGTGAGGATGAGTACAATACCCTATGATTTGAGGACCGTGTTTATGTGCCTAATAACCCGGAGATCAGGAAGTTGATTCTGCAGGAGGCACATGATTCACCATATTCAATTCACCCCGGGAACACAAAGATGTATTTGGATTTGAAGGAAACATTCTGGTGGACCGGAATGAAGAAGGATATCGCAGAGTATGTAGCAGTTTGTGATGTATGTTAGAGGGTGAAAGCAGAACATTAGAAGTCAGCTGGATTGTTGCAGCCATTACCTATACCCGAATGGAAGTGGGATAAACTAGGTATGGATTTCATCACGGGATTGCCCAGGACTCGCTCAGGCTATGACTCGATTTGGGTTGTAGTTGATCGTTTGACGAAGGTAGCTCATTTCATCCCAGTAAAGACTACCTACAGCAGTGCCAAATTGGCTAAGATATACATGACGAGGATTGTATGTTTGCATGGAGTTCCGAGGAGTATCATATCGGATAGAGGAACCCAATTCACCTCAAAGTTCTGGAAGCAGTTGCATGAAACATTGGGGACCAGCTGAGTTTAGCATGCTTTCCACCCACGCATGATGGATGCACCGAGAGAGTCAATCAGATTTTGGAGGATATGCTTAGAGCTTGTGTTTTGGATTATGGATCAAGTTGGGATGACAACCTGCCATACGCAGAGTTTTCTTACAACAACATTATCACCCAGCTTTGAAGATGGCCCTTTCAAGCCTTGTACGGAAGGAGGTGCAGAACCCCGTTGTTGTGGGATGAGGTTGGAGACCGCCAGTTGTTTGGACCAAATTTGATTAAGGAGTTTGAACAGAAAGTAAAGTTGATTCGCGACAGGCTCAAGGTAGCTCAGACAAGGCAGAAGAGCTATGCAGATTCGAAACGCAAGGAGACAGAATACGCAGTCGGAGACAGAGTTTATCTTCGAGTATCTCCACTTCGAGGAGTTAAGCATTTTGGAGTTAAAGGAAAGTTAGCGCCACGTTTTGTGGGGCCATACAAGGTTTTGGAACGCATGGGAGAAGTAGCATACGAGTTGGAATTACCTGAGGGATTGTCGGGAGTTCATGATGTGTTTCATGTTTCACAGTTGAAGAACTGTCACGCAGAGATGGCCGATATACCACTGAGAGATACGGTGCCATTGGAAAACGATTCAGTTGAAAGAAGATCTGACCTACAAAGAGAAACCTGTTAAGATTATGGATTATGCTAGCAGAGTTACCCGCAGCAAGGTTATCAAGTTTTGCAAAGTTCAGTGGAGCCACCACACTGAAGAGGAAGCCACCTGGGAACGAGAGGAAGATCTGCTCAAGGACCACCCGCACCTATTTGCTAGCCAACCCGAATCTCGAGCGCGAGATTCATCTTAAGGGGGGTAGGTTTGTAACATCCCAAATTTCCAATTTGGAATTTTATACATAGACCATCATGCATATCATATTTTTATTGCATTATTGGCTCGATCCTAGAAATTCTACGCAAATCAAGGGCCCGCGGAGAGAGTTGGGGATTTTGTTATTTTCTTATTTGAGTATTTCTCAAATTTTGAAAATAGGATCCTTGATTTTATTTATTTTATCTTCAATTATTTCTACTACCAAAAAATTCAGAGAGGGAATCAAATGACTTTCCCAAAATAAAGAAATAATGAAGATTTAATAAAAAAATCAAATAAGGTTTATTTTGGAGTTTTTCGCTTTTTATTTGAATTTAGGAAAAATGCGCGTTTTTCAAAATTGCATTTAGGCCCCGAATAAATGTTCATCTAGTCCGCTTGATTTTAGAAGTCGGGGAAATTTATTTCGGGATTTTTGGAGTCCGCTTAGTATTTCTTTTTATTTTTCTACCGAAGCGTAATGTTTTAAAAAAACGGCGAACCGACTCGGGCAGACACGAGCGGACTCCGCCGGGCGCTTATAAGCGCTGGACCCCGCCGCCAGCCCGCCAGCTCGCCCGCCCGCCAATTAACACGCCTTCGCCCACCCGCATAAACCCTAACCCTAGTCGCCGCCGCCACCGCGCCGACACCGCCGCCCCGCCGCCGACGCCGAGCGACACCCGCCGCCCGATCCCGAGGTTCGCCGCCGCCTCGAATCGCGTGCCACCGGTTTTCTTAAAAATCGGGCGGTTTTTCTTTACGGTTTTTTTTCGGTTTTTTTTAGATTCGTTTTATTTTAGTTTTCGGTTTTTTTTTGGTTTAGGTTAATTAGCGGACCTTCGTCCGTTAGTTTGTCTTAGCAAACGCTTTTTGTCAGATTCGTTAAATTAACGAACGTTCGTTCGTTAATCTGTTCGTCATTTTTCTTTTTCTCGGATTTTCCGCGGTTATTTTCTGATCGCGATTTCTGATCCGATTTTCGATTTAGTATATCTTTTTGATCGTTTATCGGAATCAGGCGATTCAAGCGCTCGAGTTTCGCCTCAAACCCTCTTTCCGAATAATCTACTTAAACAAGTTTTTGCTTCTGTAAAATTTGACTTAGATCCAGATTAGTAAAACGAAGCTGTTTTCTATCGCTGTTTGACTTTCGTTGTTTTATTTGATTTGATTCTTTTGCAAACCGGAGTTCTTAAGTTGAATATTCTGGTTGGATCTTTTATTCGAGTTTTACCTGTGCATTAGATGAGTACTTATTGTATGTTTGTTGTTTGTCTGCGATAGAATACCCGGAGTGCGCCGCCTGTTACTTCGAGTCTCTAGGTCTCGCGGATCATCAGCAAGGCAAGTAACACTTGATCATACTTTTCTACTACCCAGTTTTTATGCATTAGATCTATCCTCAAACATTGCATGATTAGGATCTAATTAAATTGTGGGATGGGAAGTAGATGAGGTAGTACCTATTATCTGTTTTATTATCAAACCTTTGGGACTTGCTTCTGCGTTGCTTATTATGCCATGCTGTGCTAGTAGACGTGGATTGGGTGAGTGAATATCCATGACAGATGTGAGATTGTTATTTAAAGGTTTATTTAAGGTGGCAACTTAAACACACATCTGGGTGGACTGAGGCACCTGTTTTCTTGCAGGACTTGCCTGTATTTCTTCGGACCGCCACCCAGGCTCAAAGGGATCATGAGATTATTCAAACTAGAAACTTACGTGTGCAGCCACAAGCCATTATGGGCTCTGGCCTAGTTGACTAAGTTGTGCGAACTCTTACGGGTAGACTAGCAGATGTAGGGGAAAGTAGGTGTACCGGTCTACCCACATGTAAGGTTCTAGTGCTTCTGAAAGACTATGTCTCAGTCATCCGTTTCTCGAACATCATGTAGTGCGAGGAATCAAACGGAGGCGATCGAGTCTTGTGGGAAAAGTGCGCAAACCTCTGCAGAGTGTATAAACTAATCATGGATAGTCGTGTCCCTGGTTATGGACGTTTTGAGTATCTAGTACTTGATTATTATGTGAATCTCATCATGTTACTTTAATTAATATTGTTGGGTTTTAATGAGTACTTTTAATTGGGATTGAAAATGCTGTCAACCATTCTCAATGTTTAACAACCACCATGATAGTTAAATAAATTTATTCCTTTGCAGTAGGGAAAAATTGGCTTTACACAAAAACTGTAACCATAGAGCTTTACCACCAGCCAAATATGCATGTAGTATAGCCAATCTCCATTGTTATTCTCTATGTGTTACATTGCCAGCATATTCCATGTGCTGACCAGTTTTCGGGTTGCAACGTTTCATGTTGCAGACTTTTCAGACGACGAGTAAGGTGCTTTTAGGTCGTGGTTCTATACTCAGTGATGCTGTTGGAGTTGATGGACTCGCATATCTTCCAAGCCTTCCGCTGTTATCGTTTTAGATGGCCTTAAGCCATATTTATTTCAATAAGTTCTCTTTTGAGACATTCGATGTAATAAGTGTGTGATTGCTACTCTGTTATAAATCCTGCAAGTCTTGTGTGGTGGTGTCAGACATCGATCCAGGATGACACTGAGCACAGAGATCAGACTGTTTGAGGTCTGGTTGCTACAGCAGAGGTGGCTGCACAGAGGCTTGTACAACCTGATGACAAACTCACGAGGCTGATCTCCAACATGGCCTTCCATCGGGGGAGGAGCCGCCGGAGGGAGCGCGGCCAGAGCATTGCCCCGTCCTCCTCTTCCTCGAGCACTGCAGAGACCGTGGCCGCACCCCCTCCCTCCACCACTCACAGCAGGTTCCGTATCCACGGGATCCAGAGGAGGAGGAATGCGTTGTTGAGCAGAAGCCCTCGTCGCCGCCGCTAGAATACCACCACGCCCTCGTGCTGTCACCATGACGAGTGAAGAAAGACTACGGGGGAAGAAGAAGAAGCGGGTGCATATGGAGATGCACCGCTTCTACCCCCTTTTATAGAAGGACAAGGCAAGGGGCTGGCCCCTCGCTCAGGGGACGGCCACCCCGCTCATCCAATACGGCTTCCCCGCCCATCCAGAGGTGCAGGGCTGCCCCAACCAATGACGCCTGATTTCCCGCCATGGCACTGACACCTGTGCTCTCCGCATCCACCACCTACCCCTCCCAATGCATGGATTACACATGGTGGATGCGCCCGAAGCATCAAGGCAAGTGGGATGGCGGTTTTCACCCGGTGATCGTGGGATGCGAGCGCCATGCAGGCCACGATCTGAGTTTTTCCTTAATGTTGCACATGACGCACGAGAAAACCGGAAACTGGCCCAGACTCGAGATTGATGAAGAAGAAAAGAAGACCCCAAGAGGCCAGCCTCTTCAGTGACCCTGCTTGTGCACTTATTTAGGGCCAACCGCGTCGCCGCCCGGTAGCGTGATCGGGGCAGGCATGGGGGCTTCTGTCGGTGCAACAGACCTTGGGTATGTTTCCCTGATTGTGCACAAGCACGGGAACTAGATTATGGCATCAGGACATGCCAGAGTAGAAGAGATGAAGATCTTTGAAGGACCAGCATGAAGAACAAAAGGACCAAGATCAAGCCAGAGAAGCCGGATACCACCAGGAGAAAAGCCTCCCTTGCTGGGCAAACGGGCTTGGCAAGGGCAGAGCCACCCCCGGAAGAGAGCGTCCAAGACATCCCAGCAGGGCCTGCCGGGACTCGCAGAGGCAAGAAACATCTCATCAACTACTCCCCACGACCCACGTGGTCAATCAGTGCGGTGTCAAGCCGCAAAGTGATTAAGTGGCAGCCATTTGCCACATGGCAGCCTCTTTCTATAGGAAAGCCTACAGATGACACTTGTCCTGCGACGTGTCAAACAACCACGCATGGAGCTGGCAGAATAAGCCCGGCAAGGCTTGCCAGGCAGACAACGATGTGACGTTGAGAGGTGCATTTAATGCGCTCCATCAGCCTGCAGAGTTAGTTACGATAGCACTATTTGCTATCTTATCAGTGCATAATGGCTGATTTGCCACTGTGGAACTCTTAACCTATAAAAGGAGGCCCATGGCAACTATAGAAAGGGTTCGTGAGGTTGGGGAGTCGAACACCCATACGCGCGTGGCCACTGCTGCCCCTGTCGGGCAAGTGTACTATGCTCCACCACCATTCTTCCACCATTAATCCACCAAAGCAGGAGTATGGTTTTACACCTCGCGGCAGCCACAACCTGGGTAAAATTGCTTGTGTGATCCCTGTCATGCTGCCCCATGCTCCTCTGCTCTTTGTGCAATGTGACATCCCCCCTGCCAAACCAGCAAGGGGCACTTGGTCCCATAGGTGGTCATGGTTTCCCGCGACACTCATAATAAACATTCTAGCCAATGCCTTTATGAGTTTGATAATTACATTAGAAAGCAAGATCACTTCAATGCAGATGTTATGAAACAATTGAAATACAACTCTAATATGATTGCTCGCTTAAGTGACTTGCTATTTAGAATCTCAAATGATGTTAGTGGTGTAGGAAAGCAGGCCTCTATGGTTCAAACTCAATTAGAACAAGTTGCTAAATCTCAAAGAGAGTTGCTTGATGAAACGAACAATAATATAAGTGACTTTGCTATTAGAGTGGCAACTAGAGGAGGTAAAATGACTCGGGGACCACTTTATCTTGAGGGACACCCAAAGAAAATTGAACAAGACTCTCAAAGAATTAACACTGATGCACCAAGTCCTTCTAAAAAGAAAAAGAAGAAGAAAAATTATAGGACTGTGCCTGTGTGGGGACCCCGACTCATAAGTCGAGATCACCGAATGCACGTGTACAGTGATCCAGAGATCAATGCTCACTGAACACACAGAAGCTGAATAACAAGAGTCTTACATCCTTACATACCGTCTTACACAAATTATGACCATTATGGTCAAGTCTTACATTGATAAAGCCTTAAGGGCTGAACATCAAATGAAACACAAGCAGCGGAAATCTTCGTCGATAAGTAGAACCCATGCCATCTGCCTTAACCCTACAGCATTCTCGACCGAAACGCCCTAGTTCGCATGTTTGTCTCCAAAGAACTCTTCTTCGAACTCCGGTTCTTCCATGCCTGGTCAATTAAATGACCAGTGGCAAGCCAATGAGTACTTTGAATGTACTCGCAAGCAACCCATTTTTTGGTTCAAGATACAACAATGCATGATATAGGTAAATTTTTGTAGAAAGCTAGTTTTGAGTGCAATGACATGTTCAACAACTTGTAAGACATGCATCAAGAGAATTCAAGTAACCATGAGGACAGGTTACAGATATCAACATAAATAGAGTGGGCACCAACCCATCTAAATCACGCCAAGTCCTTTGACTTGACCCAAGTAGTTATCCAATCACACACACTGGTTTGTAAACTCTGGACATAGATTAAGCAGCACCGCCCAACTGTCCTTGACTGTGGACACGGCTATTCGAATAGTTTTACACTCTGCAGAGGTTGCACACTGTACCCACAAGATCCGGGGAACTTCCGTGTCATCCACGACCCACGGTACCTCAAGTACCCGGGGTAAGCACCCGATCACTACCTTTCCCTAGACGACACTAACATGGAGTCCACTCGATTGGTAGTAACCCCCGTGCCCAACATTATCACATAACATTTTCGTGGAGCCACGCTCCATAATCATCTCACATCACAAGCACGGGGTACCAACGGTGTGTCTGGTGCCCCATAAAAATGTTCTTGGTCGCCCTACCTGGCACGACCCCGTCCCGAGAGACAGCACCAACTCTCCCCCGTCACTAGTAATGCGGGCTCCAAGCTAGTATCGGCCTAGGTAATCAATAATGCCCTTTCCCATATAAGGGTAGAGTGGTTGCGCATGTAAGGTTGGGACAGTCATCAAATCTTAAATCTAATCCATTTTCAAAAACAACACACACACTTGCCTCGGTACACCACTTCGTCATCAAGTGGTTACCCATCTCATCATCTCCCTCGGGCATAAGTGGCACCTGATGAGGTTTTCGAAAAGTCTTTTGAAAATACTTTGTCTCCTTCATCATGCATATACCCGTCCCTTTTTGCGTAGCATCTACTTTAGCATCCTATCTACTCCCACCGTCATAACCCTCATAAGAAGGTAGGGTCATGCACAATGCAAGTATCAACAAGGAAGTACGTTGGCAAACCATCAAAGTGGATACCACCTCATCATGATTCCGTTGCAACAACAATATGGTGCTATATGACATGCATAAAAAGGGTTTCATAGACATGGTCAAAGGGCTGCTTGCCTGGTTCATCAGAGTCTTGAAATCTTCTGGTCCTTCTCCAAGTACTCCGTCTACTTTTTCAACTAACGTCGGAAACAAACACAACAAGGCAAAAGTAAAAGTGCTCTAAAAATGTGAGTTGGACTTTTCTAGTATACCTCTGGTCATATGAGGAGTGGCCAAAGTGGTTTCATTGGGATTTGATGAATGGATATCTCTGAACATTTCAATTTGATGGAATCAAGGGATTTGTGGATTTGCAAGAAGTGTACAGAAATATATTTTTTAAAAATGAGCAAAGATACCCATTTAACAAAGGATGATTTTAGAAGCATCTAGGAGTTGGTTTCACTAGATTTGGAGTTCAAATGTATTTCCTATGAATTTGCAAAATTGACAAATATGAAGAAATGGCTCATTATATTGTGTGGCACAGAAAGTATTAGGAAAAATGTTCATAAACTATGTTATGAAATTAGAAGCATCGGGAAATTTGGATCAAGGCATTTGGATCAATTTTGAGCTCTCTGTGATTTTCTAAAGTACATCACAGAATTGGAAAATGGGTTTTTATTGGATTTTTGTGCAGAGAGGTGTTCTAGAAAAATGTTCATGCTACACCAACAGGTAGAGTATGATTTATGGAGTTACTAGAAATTTGAATCATTCAATTTGGAGTTAATATGAATATTTGGGAGATTTTACAAATTTCTGGAAAAAGAAAAAGACAAAGGAAGTGGGGCTTATACCTATACCACGACGGGCGCAGATATATAAGCAAGATCGGGCCAACCAATGCTCGGCCACACGGACGACAGGGCGACATCGAAGGCGCCCAGGAAGAGTACACCTTCGCTGCGGGGACGCGGCAGACGGCAAACCCGCCTCCACTTGCCAGCGTGGCTCGGTGGCTGGGCCACTGACGAGCGGGCCCCGCCTGCAAGTTCGTCCTCAACCTCCCGCGCGGGCGCGAAGGGAGACAGGGGAGGCGTTCGACGCCGGCCGCCGGTGCTACAGGGCGTCTCCGGCGATGATACGCCCACCGGCGTGCTCAGCGGAGAGAGACAAACCAGTGAGACCCCACCACGGGTGCCTGCATCACCGGATGGGAGCAGGGCTTCGCCCGCGGCGGACAGTGGCGTCAGGCGAGAGTAGTCGTGGCCTAGCGGCTTGCCGGAGGAGAAAGAAGGGTGCGGTAGAGCTCCTATGGTTCTGGGGGGGTCCTGTGATGCGGTTATAGGGAGAGGAGGGAGTCGGGACGGCGCGAATTTTGGCGATGGACGGCGGCTCGGCTTCGGCCTTGGAGGTGGATGGGGGGCACGGGAGGAAGAATGGCGCGGTCCGGGGGGTCCAGGGAAGAGAGAGAGAGGGCAGTTGGAGACGAGATAGGGCTCGGGGGTGACCTTTAAGTAGAAGGGGGCGAGGTGCACCGTGGACGGGTGCGCCGGCGAGGTTGTTGCCGTTGCCAGGGGTAACGGGGGCTCGCGTGTGCGTGTCTGGGGTGCTCGTGGGGTTGGTCTAGGGCGAGGGCAGAGAAGAGAGATAGCGGGGAAGGGCCAGAGCATCGCCCGTGCGAGGCTTCCCATTGGAGCGCTCGAGCGGCCAGAGCGTGTGCGAGAGGAGGCGGGAGGAGGGAGAAGGAGGAGGGGGACAGGGGTGTAGCATGTCGCAGACATCGAGGTGCATCGTCGGGCGTGCTGGGGAGGCCCGAGGTGGCCGGAGGCGGTTGGAAGGGGGCGGCTACAGTGCGGGTGTGCACTGTGGCGCCCTCTGGAGCACGCCATTTGCATGCCAGTGCATGCCTTTGGCTTGTAGGGCGCGGCCACTTGTGTCTAGGTTGTTTAGGGAGGAGTAAACAAAGGGGAGAGGGCCTTGGATGCCCTGGACAGCCAGTAGGAGAGGAGCGAGGTTGGGGGAGAGAGGGAAATGGGTTGTCCAGAGAGAGAAAGTGGGGTTTTTACCCCTCCAATAATTGCTGTGGATTTGCCATTGCTACTGGAGGTGCAAGGGGACTAGGAAGGTCTATGGTAAAAAGTTGAGACCATGGAGAAGAGTGGAAGTGGTCAAAACAATGCTTCTAGTAAAATGGCAGAAGGTGTTTGATATTGGTTTGGGCAAGTAGTTGATCTCCATTTGTCAAGAGGCTTTACAGGGTCAAATGGTATGAGAAAATAAGAGGTTCCACCAAGATTGAGTTCATTTGGGAAAAGTTGCCAATGCAACTTTTGTAAACCCTAGAAATCAGCAGAAATGGACTCTCCAAGATTTAGCCATGAAAATCTGTTCTCCTTGATGCACCACTTGGTGTAGTGTCATCATTTGAGGATATGAACATGTCACAAAACTTGAGATCAAAATGAGAAAGTTTCCAATGTAGAGTTGTTCAAATTTGGTTCTGGACAGGAAGGGTTTTGGGGCACTTTGATCAAGTTAACTTGTTCTCCAACTTGTGCCATTTGGTCTAGATGAGTAATTAGACCATTTGAGCTTGTTCACAAGATTTGAGAGCATTTGGACATGTTTGGCAATGTAAAGTTGCTCAAACTTCAAAATGTATAGAAATAGTTTTGAGGGGATTTCATGGGGTTATACTATTCTTCATGACATGATACTTGTCAAGATCATCGAACATGCCATAGGTGACATGCTAGAATTTTCTTGGAATTTTTGGAGAATATTTCCTTTTTAAATATTTCAAAAGCTTGAAATATCCAGAAAGGGTTTTTGAGGGATTTGACCAATATTTTGAACATGACCATGTGTTGAAACTCTTATATATGGACAATATATGTCCACTGAGTTTCCCTAGGTTTTTGTAAAATATTTTTGAAACAATAATTTTTCCCTATTAAAGACCATTTCTTGCCTTAAGAAAATTCTTTTAAATAAAATAAGAAAATAACTTTTAAAATTATATTTTTGTGGTTTCTTGGTATCCTATATCTAATAGGAGTCAAATATATTTTTGGAAAGATTTTTACTGCCCTTAATTAAGTACTTGTAGTGCAAACCTCAATTCAGGGGTTTTTGAAAAACTAATTTTTTAAAATACTATTTGGCCAAATTATTTTTGCAAGAAATTATTTTTATGTCCTATACACATGGCATGATCATTGGGAAAGGTTTTTGGATCAATGAGAAGGAGTATAAGAGTTGGAGGATTTATTTCATTTTTAGAGCACTTGCAAACAACAAACAAAAACCAATCAAGGCAAGGTCCAAAACACTCAATAGTTTTTGTCAAACCACATTTTATCATGATTGTTGGCTTAAGTGTAGTGGCATGAAAATCAGGGTGTGACAGACCTACCCCCCTTACAAGAATCTCGTCCCCGAGATTCCCAAAATAGGCGCGGAAAGGGATACAGAAACTTGGATCTAGGGTAGTCTTCAAGTCCTCATGTTGCTTATGCTTCCGTGTAGTGCTCCATTGAACCTTGAAGTTCTTGATGGTGTGTCTCCGTGTATGACGCTCTTCTTGATCCAGGTTGCTAATGTGTAGCTCGCGGTAGGTTAGGTTGGGCTAGGGGTCGATGGCTCGGTGGTCAATGTCCTTATTAGTGCTCGGGCTAGCTAGGAAGTTGGAAACACTTCCGGGGTTGTGATGCATGGAAAGCGTTGTGCACATCAGGTAACTCACGTGGCAACTCCAACTGGTAACTGTCTTCTCTTCGTCTTGTAGTGATATCAGAGGGGGTTGTTAAATCTTGGTGTGGGCTCCCTTGTCATGGAAATGCTTGGTTCCTCCGAGAGAAGTGGCTTGCAGATACACCTGGTCTTCGACGCGGATGTTTACTTCTGGATGATGGTGGTAGTTCCTCCTCCTTGGCATGGCGGTCTTCAAATGTTCCTGGACTAGATGAACGGCTCTTCTTCCGTCTTCAGGTGGACAAGTAGGTCACCAAATGATGATGAAAACTATCTTGTCTAAGCACTCCACGAAGACTTTGTTCACGGGGTACATAAAGTAGGCTGGGGAATTAGTGGTGGTCTTGTTGAGTGTGGGCCAAGGTGGTTCTAGATCTAGTGTCAAGGCCCTAAGGTCCTGATCTGACCATGTTGTAGCTTGGTAGGGCTTAAGGGTTTCAAGGATTCTAGTGCGCGAGTGAACATTTATCATCTTGTCTTTAAGCACGGTTTCTGAGATGCCAATAGTCTATATAGTCCTTTAAACAAATCACATCATATCACCGATAGCATCATTTTGCATAGGTCAACTCCGATCATCACTCATGTGATTCATATCCTCATGGCTCCCGAGAGGAGGTCTAACAAATTATATATGTCTACAATCCCCAAACTCATATGTATGTCTACCCCTAAAAATCCATGGGTAGAACATACAAGCTACTAAGCTTCAAGTAAACATGATAATCCAAGTGCTCAGCCCATTCTTCCTAGGTCCAAGGTAGTGCATCTCTATCCTAAGGAAACACGTCGTATGCCACTCCAAAATATTGTTTCCTTTCCTATGAATCAACTCCAACAACCAGTTAACTTCCATTAATCACTACATAATCCATTAATTCTACAAATCCAACGGTTAAGGTGTTCCACATGATCTCCTAAGGTTCCTATAATCCCCAGATACTTGAAAGGGATATTTTTGCTATAGTCAGTCCACCAATTTCCATTATCATGGTCAAGTAAACTCCAAGGTCAAGCTTATATAGATCCCTAAATAAACTCTGACAACTAATCCAATCTCCTAGTTTATCGTCCACCGAGAAACATGGTATCATGATCGAGATCATCAGTCTAAATCCAATTTACTCCGAACCATGTAGACATACATCATCATCTATATTCAACTAGAATCACCTACTTAAATCCAAATCTCATGTCCAACAAGAATTTCTTCACCTTTCCCCAAGTCATTATTGTAACATCATCTATCACCTATCAATATCCCCTTCCTAAGACAAATCCAATTACTTCCAAGAATTCCATCTTGCGAACACAATTATCCTACTAAATCCAATTTACTCAGGGGTAATGAAAGCTATGCTAATCTATACTCATGATCCCACCAATCTCATCTACCAACATCAAAGCCTCATAATCCACCAAATAATCTCATATAATTCCTCAAGTCATTAATATAAACTCATCAAGTCATTTGTCCTCTATTCCTATATCCTCAGATTGGTCCTCCCTATGGCATCGTCAGTCCTGGTGCTATCTTAGGAAGATAATGTGCTCGTTCACTATGCCCATTAGTTCCATAATGAACCCAGTGATAAGCAAGGCTTACTGTAGCTTAACTTGTTCTCTTGTGATCCCGTAGGTTAAGCTCATGGTTAAGGTTTTAAGCTGGGGTATCTCGTGAAGTCCTGTAGGGTCTAGGGATAGGGTTCTAGTCTTGAGGTGTAAACATACGGGGTTGTACTTGGTCGAGGAGGTTGTAGCAAAAGTCTTCAGTGCTTGTTGGTCACCGAGGTGGAATCCTTGGTGCATATTGTCTTGCTTGTCTTCAGTTGAGGAGAGAGATGAGAGGGAAAAGCATCATAGAGGAGGCGAATGCCTAAAGGGGGTTCTATAGTGCAAGTGCAAACAAACAGGTGCAAAAAGGGCCAAACAGAAAAAGCAACGTGAGGAAGGTGATATAGTCGCATACTTGTTGCTTAGGGCAAAAGTGCGACCTATATCAAAACACAAACAAATAAAAACAAGCAACACACAATCATGGTTCTATTCGAACTATCATACGGACTCGACTGCGCATAGGGGGTACACGACTCATCCTACCCTAGGGGTTCTCAGACTCAGTAGTCGTGCCTTGTGCCTCATGCAGTCTTCTGAGTTTTCCTCAGGTGTTACTACGTCTCTTGTAGTTGTTTGATGAAACAATCCGGGTTGAGCCTGAAGATTCTTCAACAACTTCTCGCATGTTGAAGTGATGGGGTGAAGGTGGCTCCTCGTAACTGGCATTGACTTGGTCTTCTATTGTCTTCTTAATCACGACGATCCCTTTTTGTCTTCTAAGCCGTCAATGGTACCAGGTAGGTAATCCTTTATGCAATGACATTATCAAGGCGTAATAGAGGTCCATCATGTAGGTTACGTTGATGACAACATCGACACCAAGAGCGGGGGATGAGGAGAACTGTTTCCTGCTCACTATGGTGAGGCGGACCAAATGGCTAGGTTCTCATCCATTGGTGGTTGCCGATACAACAACGGTAGTGACAGGGTTACTCTATTAGCGATGTATATCATGATCTTGCATATTCTATGCCCCGATCATTGTAGGCTAAGGTTGCATCATCTTGGGGCAGTGTCAAGGGTGTCACCATCTCCTGGGTCTTCAGGTCCTCATTCCTCGAGGATGTATCTTTTGTTGGTATCGTCTTGTTGTGATGTCACCAATCTTGTGTTCAGGAGATGTGGGTGAATGTCTGGCAAGGCATCTTCCTTCTAGATTATCCAAGAGGATTACAAGGAATCCAGTGGTCACGGGTATAAGGGTTCTAGCGACCAAAGGTTTTGAAGGGGAAGTGATCAATAAGGAAAGTATACCTTAGTTTTCGAAAAAAAGCTGAGAAGGGAAGAGAAGTACAGATAGTTTTGAAAACTAGTAGTAGTTTTGGAAATAGTTTTACCCTAACTAACGACCATGCTAACTAAGGCTTCCTACAGTCAGGATGGCTCTCATACCACCTCTGTGGGGACCCCGACTCATAAGTCGAGATCACCGAATGCACGTGTATAGTGATCCCAGAGATCAATGCTCACTGAGCACACAAAAGCTGAATAACAAGAGTCTTACATCCTTACATACCGTCTTACACAAATTATGACCATTATGGTCAAGTCTTACATTGATAAAGCCTTAAGGGTTGAACATCAAATGAAACACAAGCAGCGGAAATCTTCGTCGATAAGTAGAACCCATGCCATCCGCCTTAACCCTACGGGCATTACGATTGGGAAGCGTCCTAGTTCGCATGTTCGTCTCCAAAGAACTCTTCTTGAACTCCGGTTCTTCCATGCCCGGTCAATTAAATAACCAGTGGCAAGCCAATGAGTACTTTGAATGTACTACTTAAGCAACCCATGTTTTGGTTCAAGATACAACAATGCATGATATAGGTAAATTTTTGCAGAAAGCTAGTTTTGAGTGCAATGACATGTTCAACAACTTGTAAGACATGCATCAAGAGAATTTAAGTAACCATGAGGACAGGTTACAGATATCAACATAAATAGAGTGGGCACCAACCCATCTCAATCACGCCAAGTCCTTTGACTTGACCCAAGTAGTTATCCAAACACACACACTGGTTTGTAAACTCTGGACATAGTTTAAGCAGCACCGCCCAACTGTCCTTGACTGTGGACACGGCTATTCGAATAGTTTTACACTCTGCAGAGGTTGCACACTGTACCCACAAGATCCGGGGAACTTCCGTGTCATCCATGACCCGCGGTACCTCAAGGACCCGGGGTAAGCACCCGATCACTACCTTTCCCTAGACGACACTAACATGGAGTCCACTCGATTGGCAGTAACCCCCGTTCCCAACATTATCACATAACATTTTCGTGGAGCCACGCTCCATAATCATCTCACATCACAAGCACGGGGTACCAACGGTGTGTCCGGTGCCCCATAAAAATGTTCTTGGCCGCCCTACCTGGCACGACCCCGTCCCGAGAGAGAGCACTAACTCTCCCCCGTCACTAGTAATGCGGGCTCCAAGCTAGTATCGGCCTAGGTAATCAATAATGCCCTTTCCCATATAAGGGTAGAGTGGTTGCGCATGTAAGGTTGGGACAGTCATCAAATCTTAAATCTAATCCGTTTTTGAAAACAACACACACACTTGCCTCGGTACACCACTTCGTCATCAAGTGGTTACCCATCTCATCATCTCCCTCGGGCATAAGTGGCACCCGACGAGGTTTTCGAAAAGTCTTTTGAAAATACTTTGTCTCCTTCATCATGCATATACCCGTCCCTTTTTGTGTAGCATCTACTTTAGCATCCTATCTACTCCCACCGTCATAACCCTCATAAGAAGGTAGGGTCATGCACAATGCAAGTATCAACGAGGAAGTACGGTGGCAAACCATCAAAGCGATACCACCTCATCATGATTCCGTTGCAACAACAATATGGTGCTATATGACATGCATAAAGGGTTTCATAGACATGGTCAAAGGGCTGCTTGCCTGGTTCATCAGAGTCTTGAAATCTTCTGGTCCTTCTCCAAGTACTCCGTCTACTTCGTCAACTAACGTCGGAAACAAACACAATAAGCAACACAACAAGGCAAAAGTAAAAGTGCTCTAAAAATGTGAGTTGGACTTTTCTAGGATACCTATGGTCATATGAGGAGTGGCCAAAGTGGTTTCATTGGGATTTGATGAATGAATATCTCTGAACATTTCAATTTGATGGAATCAAGGGATTTGTGGATTTGCAAGAAGTGTACAGAAATATATTTTTGAAAAATGAGCAAAGATACCCATTTAACAAAGGATGATTTTAGAAGCATCTAGGAGTTGGTTTCACTGGATTTGGAGTTCAAATGTATTTCCTATGAATTTGCAAAGTTGACAAATATGAAGAAATGGCTCATTATATTGTGTGGCACAGAAAGTATTAGGAAAAATGTTCATAAACTAAGTTATGAACTTAGAAGCACCTGGAAATTTGGATCATGGCATTTGGATCAATTTTGAGCTCTCTGTGATTTTCTAAAGTTCATCACAGAATTGGAAAATGGGGTTTATTGGATTTTTTTGAAGAGATGTGTTCTGGAAAAATGATCATGCTGCACCAATAGGTAGAGTATGATTTATGGAGTTACTAGAAATTTGAATCATTCAGTTTGGAGTTAATATGAATATTTGGGAGATTTTACAAATTTCTGGAAAAAGAAAAAGACAAACGAAGTGGGGCTTATACCTATACCACGCACGGGGCGCAGTATAGCGCTGCAGCGCACTGGGCCGACCCAGCGGCTCGGCCACGTGAACGACAGGGCGACGTCGAAGGCGCCCAGGAGGAGTACGCCTTCACTGCGGGGACGCGGCAGACGGGAAACCCGCCCCCACTTGCCAGCGTGGCTCGGTGGCTGGGCCACTAACGAGCGGGCCCCGCCTGCAGGTTCGTCCTCAACCTCCCGCGCGGGCGCGAAGGGAGACAGAGGAGGCGTTCGACGCCGGCCGCCGGTGCTACAGGGCGTCTCCGGCGATGATAGGCCCACCGGCGTGCTCAGCGGAGAGAGACGAACCAGTGAGACCCCACCACGGGTGCCTGCGTCACCGGATGGGAGCAGGGCTTCGCCCGCGGTGGACAGTGGCGTCGGGCGAGAGTGGCCGTGGCCTAGCGGCTTGCCGGAGGAGGAAGAAGGGTGCGGTAGAGCTCCTATGGTTCTGGGGGGGGGGGTCCTGTGATGCGGTTATAGGGAGAGGAGGGAGTCAGGACAGTGCGAATTTTGGCGATGGACGGCGGCTCGGCTTCGGCCTTGGAGGTGGATGGGGGGCACGGGAGGAAGAATGGCGCGGTCCGAGGGGTCCAGGGAAGAGAGAGAGGGCAGTTGGAGACGAGATAGGGCTCAGGGGTGGCCTTTAAATAGAAGGGGGCGAGGTGCACCGGCGAGGTTGTTGCCATTGCCAGGGGTAACGGGGGCTCGCGTGTGCGTGTATGGGGTGCTCGTGGGGTTGGTCTAGGGCGAGGGGAGAGAAGAGAGATAGCGGGGAAGGGCCAGAGCATCGCGCGTGTGAGGCTGCCCATTGGAGCGCTCGGGCGGCTGGTGCACGTGCGAGAGGAGGGAGGAGGAGGGAGAAGGAGGAGGGGGACAGGGGTGTAGCATGTCGCAGACGTCGAGGCGCATCGTCGGGCGCGCTGGGGAGGCCCGAGGTGGCCGGAGGCGGTTGGAAGGGGGCGGCTACAGTGCGGGTGTGCACTGTAGCGTGCTCTGGAGCACGCCAATTGCATGCCAGGGCATGCCTTTGGCTTGTAGGGCGCGTCCACTTGTGTCTAGGTTGTTTAGGGAGGAGTAAACAAAGGGGAGAGGGCCATGGATGCCCTGGACAGCCAGTAGGAGAGGAGAGAGGTTGAGGGAGAGAGGGAAATGGGTTGTTCAGAGAGAGATAGTGGGGTTTTTACCCCTCCAATAATTGAGCTGTGGATTTGCCATTGCTACTGGAGGTGCAAGGGGACTAGGAAGGTCTGTGGTAAAAAGTTGAGGCCATGGAGAAGAGTGGAAGTGGTCAAAACAGGGGTTCTAGTAAAATGGGAGAAGGTGTTTGATATTGGTTTGGGCAAGTAGTTGATCTCCATTTGTCATGAGGTTTGACAGGGTCAAATGGTATGAGAAAATAAGAGGTTCCACCAAGATTTAGTTCATTTGAGAAAAGTTGCCAATGCAACTTTTGTAAACCCTAGAAATCAGCAGAAATGGACTCTCCAAGATTTAGTCATGCAAATCTGTTCTCCTTGATGCACCACTTGGTGTAGTGTCATCATTTGAGGATATGAACATGTCCACAAAATTTGAGATCAAAAGGAGAAAGTTTCCAATGTAGAGTTGTTCAGATTTGGTTCTGGACAGGAAGTGTTTTGGGGCACTTTGATCAAGTTAACTTGTTCTCCAACTTGTGCCATTTGGTCTAGATGAGTGATTAGACCATTTGAGCTTGTTCACAAGATTTGAGAGCATTTGGACATGTTTGGCAATGTAAAGTTGCTCAAACTTCAAAATGGACAGAAATGGTTTTGAGGGGATTTCATGGGGTTATACTATTCTCCATGACATGATACTTGTCAAGATCATCCAACATGCCATAGGTGACATGCTAGAATTTTCTTGGAATTTTTGGAGAATATTTCCTTTGTAAATATTTCAAAAGCTTGAAATATCCAGAAAGGTTTTTGAGGGATTTGACCAATATTTTGAACATGACCATGTGTTGAAACTCTTATATATGGACAATATATGTCCATTGAGTTTCCCTAGGTTTTTGTAAAATATTTTTCAAACAATAATTTTTCCCTATTAAAGACCATTTTTTGCCTTAAGAAAAATCTTTTAAATAAAATAGGAAAATAACTTTTAAAATTATATTTTTGTGGTTTCTTGGTATCCTATATCTAATAGGAGTCAAATATATTTTTGGAAAGATTTTTACTGCCCTTAATTAAGTACTTGTAGTGCAAACCTCAATTCAGGGGTTTTTGAAAAACTAATTTTTGAAAATACTATTTGGCCAAATTATTTTTGCAAGAAATTATTTTTATGTCCTATACACATGGCATGATCATTGGGAAAGGTTTTTGGATCAATGGGAAGGAGTATAAGAGTTGGAGGATTTATTTCATTTTTAGAGCACTTGCAAACAACAGACAAAAACCAATCAAGGCAAGGTCCAAAACACTCAAAAGTTTTTGTCAAACCACATTTTATCATGACTGTTAGCTTAAGTGTAGTGGCATGAAAATCAGGGTGTGACAGCCTGCCTCTAGTGAACCCGAAGTAGAAAAACATCCTGGTAATGATAATGAAGTTTCTATCTCTGATGCTGAAACTCAATCTGGTAGTGAACACTCACCTTTTGATAATAAAAAGGTAATGACGAGATTCATGAAGATACTCAACCATGATAAAGAACCAGACAATGATGTAGAGATAGAACCAGCTGTTGATCTTGATAACCCACAACCCAAGAATAAAATATATGATTAAAGAGACTTTGTTGCTAGAAAACACGGTAAGGAAAGAGAACCATGGGTTCAAAAAACTATGCCCTTTCCACCTAAGTCAATTAAAAAGAAAGATGATGAAGAATTTGAATGCTTTGCTGAAATGCTGAGGCAGTCTTTTTGCGTACTTGCTTGAATGATATCTAATGCCTCCCTATGCAAAGTACATGAAAGACATCATTAACAATAAAAGAAAAATACCGGAAGCTGAAATCTCCACCATGCTTGCTAATTATACTTTAAAGGTGGAGTGCTTAAATGACTTGGAGATCCGGGAATACCAATATACCTTGCTTCATCAAAAGAAACTATGTGAAAACTGCTTTATTTTATTTTGGAGCTGGTGTTAGTGTTATGCCTTTCTCTCTATACAAAAGACTTGATTTGAATAAACTCACACCTACTGAAATATCTTTACAAATGGCAGACAAATCAACTGCCATACTTATCGGTATTTGTGAGGATGTTCCCGTTGTTGTTGCTAATGTTACTATCTTAACTGACTTTATTATACTTGAGATGCCCGAGGACGACAACATGTCGATTATCCTTGGTAGACCCTTCTTGAATACTACAGGAGCTTTTATTGATTGCAATAAAAGCAAGGTCACATTTCATATCAATGGTAATGAGCATATGGTGCACTTTCCAAAGAAACAATTCCAAGTGAATTGTATTAATGTTATTGAAAAATCGCCGACAATCACTATTGAAAGTTTTCAGCTACCTCTACCTACTGTTAAAAAGAAATATGAAATGCTTATTGTTGGGCACATTCATATCCCTGTTGAGGTAACTTAGTGATTCATGAAAGTTCTTCGGTTTCATGCTAACCAAAAGTGGTTGTTAATAAGACTTGATCAACCTTATTACTGGATCATTTTTTAGAGGTATGAAGTTGATGAATTTAGTCAGCACTACCTTCTGTCCCTACCTTTTGTTTTCTATTTTTAATAGTTAAATAAAATAAAATTCAATGTCGTGTCTGTTTTCTGAGTTTTCCGTGCAAAAAAATGACCCAAAAATAAAAGTTCTCAGAATGCTCTGAAATTTCAATATGATTTTTTTCTCAATTTTTAATAATTTCTGGTGCAAGTAATATTAGAGGGAAGTGCACCAGATGGGCACAGCCCACCTGGGCGCGCTAGGACACCCATGCGTGCCCTGGTGGGTCGTGGTCCCCATGTGGGCCCCCTCATTTATCTCTTCTTCCCACATCACCACATTCCTCTAGAAAAAAATCAGCATTGCTCTCTCTCTCTCTCTCTCTCTCTCTCTCGTGTTCTTGCTCCTGAAACTGCGGATTTCGATCTCTTTGCTCGAAGCTCCATTTTCGAAACAATTTGCGGAATTGTTGCTTGGTATGTGACTCCTCCATGTGTCCAATTAGTTTTTGCTTTAGTGGTTTATATTTTGAATAATTAGCTACTATTGGTGCTGCTGTAGATGAGCTTGCATGTTGAATTCTTAGAGTTCTAAGTAGTTTGAATGCTTGCTATAGCCTCTATACATCCCTATGAGTAGTTGCTATCATTCTTGTAAAGTTTGTTGATAAAAAGTTTTGACCCGAAATTTTTAGAAAACTGTACGTGAATATGATGAACTTCTTTGGAAGGAGTTCTTCAAGGAGGAGATCCTCGAAGGCATCTTCGAGTAGCAGCTCTGCTCGACGGTCTTATGTTGAACCGAGTGATAGTTCCATACAAGATGCCGCCACCAAAACATTCTTATGGTCATGCAACGATTATATGGTGAGTGTGGGCATCAAGGAGGAATTTGAGCAATATGTTCACAATGCCGATCCTGGTGCCTACATCTCAGATAAGTGCAACCAACATCTCACTCTCACTGAATCATTTGTCAAAGGATTTAAATTCCATCCCCATGAGTGTAGGGTGTCATTTAAATTGTATGAAATTCCATTTACCATACGCTTAGAGAGATTCACTCACCACTGCAAAATCCCATTGTAGGGTTCGCTCGATGAGCCACCAAGGTCTGAGTTTGAGATATTCTTGACTAGTCTTTGCTATGGTGAGACTAGGGGAGTGACGCAAGGTGGAATAAAGAGCATTCATTTTCCTGCAATCTAGTACTTCGTGTTATTTAATGGAAAATGTATTGTAGGCAAACAAGACTATAGTACACTTTGTGCTCCAGACTTGAGCCTCATACGCACTGCTCTCACCAGTGACAAAAGTTATAATCTTGGAGCGATTGTTGCACGCAGATTGCAACACAATGCTGGTAGTGGATATTTTTATGGTGGAATTTATGCCACACGCTTAACAAGAGATCTGGGTGTTTCACCTTTGCCCTATGATCCTATTATACCCATGCAGTACCTATACTTTGATGCTATGAAACGTCATAAGATCCTTAGAGGTGAACCCCATAATTGCACTTATAAATTGCTGTTTAATAAGGACTCCGTGGTGGACACATATTTACCTGCACCTACTCTCTTTAATGTTTATAACACAGGAAGATATTTTGTTCTTGAGTGCGAGGCCTGACCCATAACGCAGCAGTTGTGGCCCCACGGCAGGCTGAATCATCCGCACTGAGATCCTCCGTGAGCTACCACTCCGACCATTACATAGGCTACTGACTGATTGCCAAGTTAGGCCAAAAGCCTAAGCATGGGGGAGTACGTATTTCCACCGACATTACATTCATGTTCACACTTTTCATTCGAGTTGTCGGTGTTCACACTATTTCATTGTACTATCCATGTTAAATTTATTTTCTTGCTTTTTTGTTGCATGTTTGAAAAACTTTGAGAAAATCCAAAAACAAATTTCTTGCATCTTTTTAATTTTTCTTCCTAGTTTAAATTGTTGTAGCACTAAAAATAAAACCCAAAAAGATTTCCTTGTTCTTCTTTTGCTTGTTGGGAGCTTTCCTGTGTAAATAGTTTTTCTCATTTTTGCTTTTCCCTTTTTATTTGCTTGTTTATGAAAAAACAAAAACTCCAAAAATATTTTGGTGTGTTTCTCTGAATTTCTTTTCTTTTTATTGAGTCATACCCAGAGATAGAGTGTCATCGACAAACTGATACATACTGGCCCTCTGGGCTACTCTTTCCGCTTCTTCCTGCTCTTCGGGAAGTTCTCAAGTTTGGAGGAAATGGACTATGTGCCTTGCCCAAGTTCGTGCCTGAGGCTCGGCAACCAGGACTAGCGGCACCACCACATTTGTGATGGCGCATCCCTCGGCCACGGGGTCCAGTGGCCCAGCAGGAAGGTGCATCCCGGCAATCGAAGGGGAGTTGTTTCCGGCAGGGTCCCTGCCAGGAACCCCGAGGGGTTGTACCGGGAGAGGCTTACGGGAGTCCAATTTCCTCCTCTTTCTGGCCATTGCTGGTGATGATACGGTGGGCTTAGTAAGATGGAGAACAAAAGTTCCTTGTTCTATGGGTAGCTTCTGCGCAGCGCACTTTGACAGATGGTCAGCAATACAATTTTCTGCACGGGGCACGTGCTTTGTTTGCAATCCGTCAAAGCACTCCTCCAATCTTCTCACTTCCTTGACATATGTCTCCATCAATGGACTTTGGTAACCCTTTTTGACTTGTCTGACCATAAGCTGTGAATCTCCTCAAATGATCAACTTCTTAATTCCCAATTCTATGGTAATCCTGATCCCGACAAGGAGCCGTTCATACTCTGCTATATTGTTGGTCGCCTCTTCCTGAGGAAAATGCATCTGGACGACGTACTTTAGGTGTTCCCCAGTGGGAGGAACGAGAAGCATACCAACCCCTGCACATTGGAGGAAGAAGGCGCCATCGAAATACATGATCTGTTCTTGGGGTGATTCCTTGACGGGAATAACTGTTTCTGGCACTTGCTCATCAGGGGTTGGCGTCCATTCTGCAATAAACTCAGCCAATGACCTGCTCTGAATTGTTGACGCGCTTTCAAACTTTAGGCCTAAGCTGGATAACTCTAGAGCCCATTCCACTATTCTGTCTGTAGCCTCTGGGTTCCACAGTATCCTTTGCAACGGAAAGCGTGTGACAACCATGATCTCATGGGCTTGGAAGTAGTGGTGCAGTTTCCTTGAGGCCATGATGACGCCAAAAATCATTTTTTTCACACTAGAATACCTGGATCTAGCCCCCTACAATAGGGAACTGACAAAGTATACTAGGCGCTGCACCACTTTCTTTCTTGCCGTGTCCTTGGGGTTGCCTTCGCTGTCGTGCTTCTCTTTGCCCTGATCCATACCTGACCTTGTCGGGCTATCCTCTCTTTCTGCTCTTGGCAGGATGTCTGTTGAGGTTGCTGTTTCCTTCACTTCCCGCTATGCCACCAATGTTGCACTGACCACCTGATTAGTCACTGCCAGATACAGCAGCAATGACTCTTGTAGCTTGGGTGCAACCAAAGTGAGCACAGAAGACAAGTAGGTATTCACATCTTGCAATGCTGCATCAAATTCCGGGGTCCACTTCATAGGTCCTGACTTCTTCCAAATTTTGAAGAATGACAAGGTGCGCTCGGCAGACTTGGAGATGAATCTGCTAAGCGCGCAGCACATCCTGTCAGACATCTCACATCTTTAACTGTCTTGGGTGCCTGGATCTGCTCGATGGCCTTGATCTTATTTGGGTTAGCTTTGATCCCGCGGTTGGACACGAAGAAGCCAAGTAGCTTACCAGAGGGAATGCCAAACACACACTTCTTCGGGTTTAGGTTCAAGGTGATCTTGCGCAGATTGGAAAATGTCTCTTCCAAATCCTGGATGAGGGTCGATTTTTCCTTGGTCTTGACCATAATATCATCCATATAAGCTTCAATATTCCTATGCAACTGTGGTTTGAAACCAATTTGGACTGCTCTTGCAAAAGTGGGCCCGACACTCTTCAACCCGAAAGGCATGCGCACAAAGCAGTATGTGCCACATAGGGTGATGAAGGAGGCCTTTTCTTCGTCTTCCTTAGAAATGAATATCTAATGGTACCCAGAGTATGCATCCAGGAAGGAGAGCAAATCACACCCAAAAGTGGAATCCACAATCTGGTCAATGCATGGCAGGGGGAATGGGTCCTTCAGGCATTCCTTGTTCAAATCCGTGAAATCTATGCACAGCCTCCATTTCCCATTAGCCTTGCGCACAACCACTAGGTTTGCTAACCATGTTGGATGTAGTACTCCTCTGACCAAACTAGCTGCCTCAAGTTTCTTCATTTCTTCGGCAATGAAGTGTTGCCGCTCCAAGGCCTGATTTCACACCTTTTGCTTGACGGGTTGGGCATTTGGGCAGACAATAAGGTGGTGCTCGATTACCTCACTGGGAACACCGGGGATATCAGATGGTTGCCAGGCAAACACATCGATATTTGGTCGCAGGAAGTCAATGAGTGCGCTTTCCTATTTGTCATCGAGGGTGGCACTGATGGTAAAAGTACCATCAGTACCAGCCAGCCTTATTGGGACCTTTTTCACATGAAGTGTAGCAGCCTTGGTCCTCTTGCTGTTGGAACTCTTTGGCACGTCATCAACAGGTGTCGTGCACTCCATAGGGGCACGCTTCCCGGATTCCTTTCCGGCGTCCCTACTATCATGCTTCTTTCCTTTGCTTTCCTTGGTGGGCACTGCGGCTACAGAGGCCTCTGCCGTGACAGCGTGCCAGTACATCTTATATCCACACATATCATCACGTCTTTCTTATCTGATGGAATGGAAATGACGCCCATCGGTCCTGGACTCTTCAAGGTGTTATAAGCATAGTGGGATGCCGCCATGAACTTGGCTAGGGCCGAGCGCCCAAGGATTCGATTGTACGGCAGGGGAGGTCGACCACATCAAACACAATCTTCTTAGTCTGGTAGTTCAGCTCTCCCCAAATGTCACGGGCAACATGATCTTTCCCTTAGGACGACTCCTGCCAGGATTGACTCCTTGAAACGTGCACGTGGCTGATACTTCTCCAACGTATCTACTTTTCGAAACACTTTTGCCCTTGTTTTGGACTCTAACTTGCATGATTTGAATGAAACTAACCTAAACTGACGCTGTTTTCAGCAGAACTGCCATGATGTTGTTTTATGTGTAGAAAAGAAAAGTTCTCGAAATGTCCTGAAAATCCACGGAGGCACTTTTTGGAATTAACAAGAATTTTTGGTGAAAGAATCAAGACCAGGGGGCCCAGGGCCTGTCCACGATACAGGGGGGGCGCCCCCCTGTAGGGCGCACCCCCCTATCTCGTGGGGCCCCTGGACCTCCACCGACCTCAACTCCAACTCCATGTATTCACGTTCGGGGAGAAAAAATGAGGCAGAAAGTTTCATTGCGTTTTACGACACGGAGCCGCCGCCAAGCCCTAATCTCTCTCGGGATGGCTGATCTGGAGTCCGTTCGGGGCTCCGGAGAGGGGGATTCATCGTCGTCGTCATCATCAACCATCCTCCATCACCAATTTCATGATGCTCACCGCCATGCGTGAGTAATTCCATTGTAGGCTTGCTGGACGGTAATGGGTTGGATGAGATTTACCATGTAATCAAGTTAGTTTTGTTAGGGTTTGATCCCTAGTATCCACTATGTTCTGAGATTGATGTTGCTATGACTTTGCTATGCTTAATGCTTGTCACTAGGGCTCGAGTGCCATGATTTCAGATCTGAACCTATTATGTTTTCATGAATATATGTGTGTTATTGATCCTATCTTGCAAGTCTATAGTCACCTATTATGTGTTATGGTCCGACAACCCCAAAGTGACAATAATCGGGATACTTCTCGGTGATGACCGTAGTTTGAGGAGTTCATGTATTCACTATGTGCTAATTCTTTGTTCCGGTTCTCTATTAAAGGAGGACTTAATATCCCTTAGTTTCCGCTAGGACCCCGCTGCCACGGGAGGGTAGGACAAAAGATGTCATGCAAGTTCTTTTCCATAAGCACGTATGACTATTTACGGAATACATGCCTACATAACATTGATGAACTGGAGCTAGTTCTGTGTAACCCTATGTTATATCTATTACATGAGGAATCGCATCCGGCATAATTATCCATCACTGATCCATTGCCTATGAGCTTTTCACATATTGTTCTTCGCTTATTTACTTTTCCGTTGCTACTATTACAATCACTAACAAAACCCAAAAACATTTATCTTTACTTTTGCTACTGTTACCTTTATTATCATACTACTTTGCTACTAAATACTTTGCTGCGGATATTAAGTAATCTAGGTGTGGTTGAATTGACAACTCAACTGCTAATACTCAAGAATATTCTTTGGCTCCCCTTGTGTTGAATCAATAAATTTGGGTTGAATACTTTACCCTCGAAAGCTGTTGCGATCCCCTACACTTGTGGGTTATCAAGACTAATTTCTGGCGCCGTTGCCGGGGAGCATAGCTCTATTCTCTGAGTCACTTGGGATTTATATCTGTTGATCACTATGAAGAACTCGAAAGATGATCGAACTACTATTTTTCCCTCAACTACGAGGGGAGGTAAGGAACTGCCATCTAGCTCTGCACTAGATTCTCCTTCCGTTATTACTAAGCTTGCGACACCTAAACCTGCTACTGCTATGAATTCTGATATGTCGCATGTTATTGATGATGCCACTTCTGCTATGCATGATGAAACTACTTCTGTGTGTGATACTACTTTGCCATTAGGTGAATTTCTTGATGAACTACTTGCTAGAGTTAGGGGGAAAGATATTACTGAAGATCCTATTACTGATGATAGTGATGATGAAGGTTCTCCCAATGATTATGTATTGCCTATTGTTCCTAAGGTTTATGTTATGAATGAAGAAACTGCTAGGGAAATCTTTGCTTGCAATGATAGATATGATCTTAAGAAATTATTAGCTAAATGGAAGCAGCGGTCTCTTAATGCTCGAATGAAACCTGACCCTGCTTTTGCTACTTCACCTATCTGTGTTACTAATAAGGATTATGAATTCTCTGTTGATCCTGAAATTATCACTTTAGTTGAATCTGATCCTTTTTATGGCCTTGAATCTGGAACTGTTGTGGCACATCTTACCAAGTTGAATGATATAGCTACTCTGTTTACTAATGATGAGAAGTCTCGCTATTTTTATATCCTTAAGATATTTCTGTTCTCATTAAAGGGTGATGCTAAGACTTGGTATAATTCTCTTGCTCCTGGTTGTGTGCGTAGTCCCCAGGATATGATTTATTACTTCTCTGCTAAATACTTCCCTGCTCTTAAGAAACAAGCTGCCTTGCAGGGAATATATAATTTTGTGCAAATCAAAGAAGAGAGTCTCCCACAAGCTCGGAGGAGGCTTCTCCGGTTACTTAATGCTTTGCCTGATCATCCTCTCAAGAAAAATGAAATACTTGATATCTTTTATAATGGACTAACCGGTTCTTCCAAGGACTACTTGGATAGTTGTGCTGGTTGTGCTTTCGAGGAAAAAAACATCGTGAAGCTGAAATATTATTGAATAATATGTTGACTAATGAAAATAATTGGAATCTTCCTGAGCCAATTCCTGAAGTAATTCCTGAACCAATTGAGCCAACTCCTGAGCATATTCCTAAACCCTCTCCGAAGAAGAGAGGTGTTTTATTTCTCAGTCCTTAAGATATGCAAGAGGCAAAGAAACCAATGAAAGAAAAAGGTATTAAAGCTGAAGATGTTAAGAATTTACCTCCTATTGAAGAAATACATGGTCTTAATATACCGCATGAAGAACCACATTGTCTTGATAACCCGACTAGTAAAGGTAAATTCTATCTATAGATATGATAAAGTTGAAATCCCTTCTACTAAATTTCATAGCCCATGCTTAGATGAATTTGATGACTTTATGGCTAGACAAGAAAGTTTTAATGCTTATGTTGGCAGAGAGTTAAAGAATAATGCTTTCGAGATAGGACGTGTAAGTGATAATCTGGCTAGAGTTAAGAATGAACTTCACCTCGTTAGCAAATATGCTTCTATGGTTGCTACTCAAGCTGAGCAAGTACTTAAAGCTCAGAATGATTTGCTTGATGAATTAAATATAAAAATGACTTTGCTGTTAGAGTGGCTACTAGAACTGGTAGAATGACTCAGGAACCTTTGTATCCTGAAGGCCACCCTAAGAGAATCGAGCAAGATTCTCAGAGAAACAATTTAGAGGCACCTAGTTCCTCTAAAAAGAGGAAAAAGAAAAACGATAGAACTTTGCATGCTTCTAGTGAACCTATTGTAGACACACCTGAGAATCCCAATGATATTTCTATTTCTGATGTTGAAACACAATCAGGTGATGAACATGAACTTAGTGATAATGTTAATGATAATGTTCATGTTGATGCTCAACCTAGCAAAAACAATGATGTAGAGATTGAACCTGCTCTTGATCTTCATAACCCACAATCAAAGAATCAACGTTATGATAAGAGAGATTTTGTTACTAGGAAGCACGGTAAAGAAAGAGAACCATGGGTTCAGAAACCCATGCCCTTTCCTCCTAAACCATCCAAGTCAAAGGATGATGAAGATTTTGTGCGCTTTGCTGAAATGATTAGACCTATTTTCTTATGTATGCGCTTAACTGATTTGCTGAAAGTAAATCCTTATGCTAAGTATATGAAGGATATCATCACAAATAAAAGAAAGATACTGGAAGCTGAAATTTTCACCATGCTTGCTAATTACACTTTTAAGGGTGGAATACCAAAGAAACTTGGAGATCCGGGTGTGCCAACTATACCATGCCCCATTAAAAAAATTATGTTAGAACTGCTTTATGTGATCTTGGAGCCGGTGTTAGTGTTATGCCTCTCTCTTTATATCATAGACTTGAATTGAATAAGTTGACACCTACTGAAATATCTTTGCAAATGGCTGATAAATCAACTGCTATACCTGTCGGTATTTGTGAGGATGTGCCTATTGTGGTTGCAAATGTCACTATCTTAACGGACTTTGTTATTCTTGATATTCCCGAGGACGATAGTATGTCGATTATCCTTGGTAGACCTTTTCTTAATACTGCAGGGGCTGTTATTGATTGCAACAAAGGCAATGTCACTTTTCATGTTAATGGTAATGAGCATACGGTACACTTTCCGAGGAAACAATCTCAAGTTCATAGCATCAATTCTATTGAAAAAGCTCCAACTATTATTATTGCAGGTTTTGAATTTCCTCTTCCCACTGTCAAGAAAAAGTATGATATTCTTATTGTTGGGGATTTTCATATCCCTGTTGAGGTAGCTTAGTGTTATTTGAAATTTCTCCGGTTCGGTGTTATTCGGGATGAGTTTGTTAACAAGACTTGATCAACCTTGTTGGTGGATTCATTTTGATGATCACGAGATGGATGAAACTAGAAGGCACAACCTTCTGTACCCACTTTTTACTTTCTGTTATTTAGACTAAATAAAGCAAAAATAGTATTATCCGTCTGTTTTCTGAATTGCCCGTGCATTAAAAAATAGTCCGAAAATAAAAGTGCTCCAAATGCCCTGCAAATTTAGTAAGATTTTTTCTGGAATATTTGATGATTTTAGGCACTGAAATCACTGCAGGAGGGGCAAGCACCAGGCCACGAGAGTGGAGGGCGCGCCCCACCTATAGTCCGTACCCCCCTGTACCGTGGCCCCTTGTGGCCCCCCTCCACTTATGCTAGCACCCACACACTTCATCTTCTACCCAAAAAAATCCCCATCCAGCTCAAGCACGAGTTCTAGCTCGTTTCGCTGCGATTTTCGATCTCCTTGCTCAAAGCTCCTTTCACAAAACTGCTTTGGGAGATTGTCGCTTGGTATGTGACTCCTCCATTGGTCCAATTAGTTCTTGTTCTAGTGCTTTACTCATTGCAAATTTTTGCTGCATAGGTGACCTTGTTCTTGAGCTTGCATGTTAAATTTTGAGGTCCCAAGCAATTTTGATGCATGATATAGGCTCTAGGCACTTGCAGGAGTAGTTGCTATCAATCTTGTTTAGTTTTATTCACTTTTATTTTGAAGTTACTAAAATTTCAGAAATTTTCAGAAAAAGAATTATGCTTAGAAGAATGTACTAAGGTGGTTCCTCAGCAAAGAAAGGGCCAAGGATTGTTATACGTGAGCAAGATGTTGAATTGCCGAGGGACGCGGATGTGCGACCTTGTGAGTGGCCATCCGAAGATTTTATGGTCGAAGCAGGCTTCAAGGAGGAATTTGACGCGTATGTGTGTAATGCCGAGCTGGAGGACTTCTTACAAGATAAGTGTCCTCAATACTATCAATTGACTGATTCTTTTGTGCGGAGGTTCCAATATATCTGTGCGCGTAATTCTCCTAGTGTCATGTTCGATATTTATGATACATCTTATACCATGGATTTAGAGGATTTCTGGCTGCATGCAAACTCCCTTGATGGGGTAATATTAATGATCCTCGCAAATCTGAATTTAGAGATTTTCTTGCTAGTATTACTGTGGGAGAATCTAGAGACATAGCACAAGCTACCATAGGGAGCATTCATTTTCCTGCTATACATTATTTTGCTCTCATTATTGGTAGATGCATTAACGGTAAGGATGAAGCATGTCACATGTGTGTCCTTGATCTTTGTGTCCTCAAGAGTGCTGTGTCAGGTTATAAAGGTTATAACTTAGGGGCAATAGTTGCAAATAGGTTGCAGAATAATAGTAGAAAGGGAGATTTATTTGGAGGAATTTATGCAACCCGTGTGGCTAATTTTCTTAATATAGCCCCATGAGAGGGGGATATGATTTTACCTCCTGTTTATTTGGATAAAGAAGCTATGTTCAATCATCATTTTCTTGAGAGGAATGAACAATTACTCCATTATCGACTAATCTACGACAGACGCAATGTCGTCCCTGTTACTCTTTCTGCTCCCTGCCTTTTTGATTATCAGGCAAAAGGAAGATATGTTGTCACCAGGGAGGAAGCAGCTGAATACGAAAGGGGAATGGAGGCAGCTCGCCAACACGCTTCTGCTTAGGAGGCGGTTGCCGCTGCATCTTAGTACAACCCCAGCTTCACTTATGGATATCAGCTAGGCGGTCCTTGGTACTAGACCAACTTAGGACAAAATCCTAAGCTTGGGGTAGTACATATTTCTCACCGACTTTACATTCATGTTCACACACTAGTCGTCGGTGCTCATACTCTTTCATTGTATTATCCATGCTAGTTTAAATTTCTTTTTCTAGCTTTCTTCTTGCGTGTTTGATAAATCTTAAGAAAAAACAAAAAAATTAGTTAGATTAATTTCCATGCTTGTATTAGAATTAAAATGAAAACCCAAAAAGATTTCTAGTTCTTCTTCTTACTTGTTGGGAGCTTGCCCGTGTAAATAGTTTTATTTTCTTTTCTTTCCTTTGAGGGTCGAGAAGACTATATTGAAAATGCTTAGTGGCTCTTATATGCATGATTGTTTATTTAATTTAGAGCCCAAATTACCTGTCTTCTCTCTTGAATTGAATGCTTGCAGATTCCAGCTTAGTCCAATGCACGTGCACTCTTATTATTATACACATCGTTCGGTCGTGCAAGTGAAAGGCAATAATGACGATATATGATGGACTTATTGGGATGAGAAAAGCTGGTATGAACTCGACCTCTCTTGTTTTGTAAATATGATGAGTTCAACATTTCTGAGTCAGCTAGTTTGAAGTAAACATATTTGCAATGACATTTAGAGATTATAGTTGCTTGTGCCATGCTTGATTAGCAATGAGTTATAATGGTTTACCTTGCGTGCCAACATGTTATTAGAATAATTATTATGTGATATGGTGGGATGGTATCCTCCTTTGAATGAATTGAGTGACTCGACTTGGCACATGTTTACGCATGTAGTTGAATCAAATCAACATAGCCTTCATGATATTTATGTTCATGGTGGATTATATCCTACTCATGCTTGTATTAGGTGTGTATTAATTTTAATGCATGTTTATGACTGTTGTCGCTCTCTCAGTTGGTCGTTGTCGGTGTCAAAACCGGCAGATCTCGGGTAGGGGGTCCCGAACTATGCGTCTAGGCGGATGGTAACAGGAGACAAGGGACACGATGTTTTTACCCAGGTTCGGGCCCTCTCGATGGAGGTAAAACCCTACTCCTGCTTGATTGATATTGATGATATGGGTAGTACAAGAGTAGATCTACCACGAGATCAGAGAGGCTAAACCCTAGAAGCTAGCCTATGGTATGATTGTTGTTCGTCCTTTGGACTAAAACCCTCCGGTTCATATAAGCACCAAAGAGGGTTAGGGTTACACAGAGTCGGTTACAATGGTAGGAGATCTACATATCCGTATCGCCAAGCTTGCCTTCCACACCAAGGAAAGTCCCATCCGAACACAGGACAAAGTCTTCAATCTTGTATCTTCATAGTCCAGGAGTCCGGCCGAAGATGATAGTTCGGCTATCCGGACACCCCCTAGTCCGGGACTCCCTCAGTAGCCCCTGAACCAGGCTTCAATGACGACGAGTTCGGCGCGCATATTGTCTTCGGCATTGCAAGGCGGGTTCCTCCTCCGAATACTTCATAGAAGATTTTGAACACAAGGATAGTGTCCGGTTCTGCAAAATAAGTTCCACATACCACCGAAGAGAGAATAATATTTACAAAAATTCAATCTGCTGACGTATTCCATGGCGTGACATCACACCACGGCCAAGCCTTTACTGTCCCACCTCAGCGCGTTTAGCGAGGCAGTTTCATTGGCACGTCTTGTCAAATCAGAGATCGTGTCCCCTTATTCCGGGATTCTCATCAATACGGGCGTGGGTAACCCAACTACGCCATTGATTACGGTGCTTTGGAGATAAGCGAGTTTTACCAGGCTGGTGGGGACGCATAGCTTCGTCCGTCCATATAAGGGGATAGGGATCAACCTTTTTTACCTACGCCTTCTTCCTCCTTTGCTTATCCATTTCCGCGCACTCGAGCTCCAGCGCCCAAGTCCACACATCTCGCCTCAACCTTCCCCAGCCATGTCCGGAGCGGGAGGCAAGTGGATGGCCTCCTCCGTCACGGAGGGGCACATCAAGAGGCTGCGGAAGGTCGGATACTTGTCCAGCGACATCGCGCATCGGCTCCCCGACAAGGGGCAGCTCATCCCCACCCTTGGGCCCCATGAGAGGGTGGTGTTTCTCACCCACTTCCTCCGCGGACTATGTTTTCCACTTCACCCATTTGTCCAGGGGCTCATGTTCTACTACGGCCTAGATTTCCACGATCTGGCCCCAAATTTTGTCCTCAACATCTCGGCGTCCATCGTCGTGTGCGAGGCCTTCCTCCGCATCAAGCCCCACTTCGGCTTATGGCTGAAGACCTTCAATGTCAAGCCGAAGGTAGTGGGGGGCCAGCAGGCAAAGTGTGGAGGCGTCATGGTGGGCAAGATGCCCAACGTTACATGGGTCGAGGGCTCCTTCATGGAAACCATCAAACGATGGAAATTAGGGTGGTTCTACATCACCGAGCCACGTGGCCCTGAATGGGCAGCGGCCCCCGAGTTCCGATCTGGCATCCCCACACGGCTCACCTCCTGGAAAGAGAAGGGCCTGACATGGGGTAATTCGGAAGAGCTGACCGGACTCCAAACCTGCGTCCAAAACCTTGTGAACAAGAAGATCAAGCTCGTCAACATAGTCCAGGTCATGCTCATTCGCCGAATCCTCCCGTGCAAACAACGGGCCTCCAGGTTGTGGGAGTTTGATCCGGCACAGCACCAAACCTTGAGCAGACTCTTCAACACTACATACGAAGATGCCTGGAAGGTGCTGTTCAAGGGCGCCGAGGCTCCCGCATCCGCTACCGAAGATCGCGGATTCAGCTCGCAGCGTCAAGCCGGTGAGGTAAGCTATTTTACCCTTCACTGGACATTTATTTTCCATAGTTTGACTCTATGCGGGATCTAAACTCCCTTGCCTTTGACAAGCCTGGCAAAAGAAGTCCGGGCAGTTTAACTGTCCGGCTCCCTTGCCAGAATACCCAGCGGACGCCTGATTGATGGGGCTGCTGGTTCCGGCACCTTACGTGGTGCCGGAGAAGAAGGCCAAGAAGAAGGACACGGGAACTCGAAAGAGTTCCCGGCACCAGGTGTTGTCGGACTCATCGTCCGACGACTCCGAGGCAGACTCCTCCCACGAAGGCGAGGAGGAGGAAAAAGAGGCCTCTCCCCCAGCGGGGGGAGAGAAGAAAAGGAAGGCCGCACCAACGGGGGGGCTGAAGTGTCCAAGAAGGGAAGGACCCTCCCTCCGGACTACTCCACCAACGCTGACGATGATGAAGAGGAGTGGCCATCAAGGAGTAAGCCCCTGGCGACTTCGTAAATGTCCGGATACCAGAATGACTCATGGTGTTTCGTTTGTCGCATAGAATCTCTTAACGCCGAATATAACCCTGCAGCCCGCCCAAGGACGGGCTCGACACTTCAACGAGCAGCTCCCTGGCGCCATCGGACGTGGATAGCACTTCACTTCCAGCCGTCTCCTCTCCTCGCGTTGCGGATGATGCTGAGGTGGGGTCCCAAAAGGGGGATAGCCAGGAGGAGGAGGTCCCGGAGGCGCCGCAAGACAACCTCCCGGACTCTGGGCACAAGGGGGATCAAACCCCAAAGGGCTCTAAGTCCGGCCCTGGGCCGGACTCCGCACCGGAACCTTCAGTGGTTTCGGAGTCCGGTGGGCGGCCCCTTCATAAGAAGGGCGAGACTGCGACACCGGTGACCTCCGTCCAACCGGAGGCACCGGATAATTTGCTGGAGGCGCTTAACGGCGCCTCCGGTGACAGAGGAGCACTGCATTATGAGTGTGGTGATCGAGAAAGTTCGATCCGCCAAGAGCGGGCTGGTGAAGCTTCGCGCTTGACCTTCTAACGAGCTTTGAGGTATGTATTTAAGATATGTAAAAATATTACCGCATAGATAGTAGCCCCTGATGCTCAATTTGGTGTTCGGAAAGAAAAGCCGAATTGAGGATCTTAAAAAGGATGTACGCAGGAGTCTAACATAAGTATGTCACTATGGGAATGCAGGCTGCGCTGCTGACCTCTGCCGCACTGACTGTGGAGGTCAATGCATTGAAGCAGAGCCTCGAGCGGTCCGAGAACGAGCTCGGCCTTGCCAAGAAGCAGCTCGAGGACAAGGAAGGTAAGTAATACCTTATGGGAGTATATAAAAATTGTGGTTGCAAAAAATAACAGGAATAACGTGAAAATTGCAGGGGCCACGAACGAGGTGGCGACCCTGAAGGAAGTGGTGTCCAGGGCCGAAAGCGATGCGGCCGCGGAACGCACCGAGCGAGAGAAGCAGGAGGCGCGGGTGGCGGAGGTGCGGCAAGAGCTCTAGGCTCTCGTGGAAAAACACGAGAGTTTGGTGTGTGACTCAAAGACTCGAGAGTCCGAGCTCACCTCGGCTCTTGAGAGCGCCAAAGCCGCTAAGGCCGAAGCCCAAAAAGCCCTCCAGGAAATTGAGGCAATAAAGAAGATAGAGGCGGGTAAGGCATTCTTCATGCAAAGCAAGCACGTGAAAGTGAATTACTTGTTACTTACCCGAATCTGGAGCTCTCTAGGAGCATTCGCAGATCTGCCCTGCAGTGTGTCCGACGCTGCCGCATTCTATCGGGCCGAGGAAGGGAGCTCGACGGAGAAGGTTTTCTGGTCTCGGTATCTTTGAGGCGGACACCAGTGCCCTGGCGACCAGTGAAGCAGCTGGTCGAGCTCCATAAGGTGGCGAACAGGCCATGAAGAACCTCATAGTTCGGCTATGGCCCGAGGAAACCATGCACAGGAGCTACTTGGGCTGGTGAGGCGGCTGGTGGGCCTTTGTCCATGGATTGAAGTCATCAAGTGCTCCGTCTGCATCGAAGGTGCCGAGGGACCTTGCCCATGCTAAAGTGCACTGGGCAAGATGGACGCTGAGAAGCTTGTGACGGACGCTCCACCGCCGGGCAGGGAGTATCGGAAGCCCGAGATGTATTATGAGAACATCCTGAAGGGTGCCCACCTTATAGCGGTGAATGCTCCAAAGATGTAATTTTTGAATAAACTCGCATTTGTTATCACATGCGGCTTGAAAACTTGTTCATATCGCTAAGCAACGCTTGTGAATTTAAAATATTACCTTACGTGTGGCAATTTACTAAATTTGAGAGATGGCGAGTCGTAAACACGCCCCCATGCCACGAGTTACAGGGTGTTCGAGATAAACTTGGCGCTCTTTTCCCATTCTTGGGTCCTTGAGGAGGCTCACGCATAGCGAACAAGGCAACCGGACTATAATGCTTGAACACTCTCACTTAGCCATAGAATTCTATAATTTTAAATTTCGGCGAAGCCCCTAGTATTCGGAAGATCGAGTTCGGGGCGCTATCCACACCTGGGTCGGACAAAGCCGACTCCTCGCTCTAAGCGGCATAAGTCTTTAGGGACTCGAAGAGACCTCTCGAACAGCGCTCAACCCAGCTCAACCGGGGCACAATCACAGTGGTTCTCCCAGCGCTACCTTAGCCGATATAACGGAACGTAAGGTACCAAAACATGGGAGCCGAGCAAACCCAACTATTGACCCAAGACATGATTCGGAGCCGATGCATATAATGTTATAAGTTCGGGGTGCCGCACTTGTGAAAGTGTTCGGACTTATCACACCATATTTTGGGGTACTTAAGCCCCTGGTGTATTTGGTCGTACCAAAGCGTACGGGTGCAACATGTCATAAGTGAACATATATAGATAGAAAAAGGAATGCAATAATAGGCAAAAAGCTATGCATTGTTTATTAAAAAAAAGGCTACAGTAAAAGCAGAACGATACAAATAATGCGATAAGCAAGGGACGGGACTATTTGACATGTCGCCCTCCAGGGAGTGAGCTGCGGGATCATGTGTAAAACAAGTATACTGCTCGTTATAGAGACCACCTGGACACTCGACGTAGCTTTCTGCTTCCCTGGCTGTTGCATCGTGTGTTCGGCAATTCTACTACCCGACAGGGCTTCTTGAGAAAGGAGTCCTGAAAGTAAGCGAAAAAGAAGAATGACACAATTGGGAGCCCCTGGTGTGGTTGAGCCGCATTCTGGGCCTGTCGTGGTCGTGCCCCTCCCCTATGCCCATGGTATTTCCAGAGCGTAATTATGTACGCGTAGTACTAGTTTCGCAATTTCGCGAGGGCTGGGGTTGGGGCCGCATTGCTTCGCGTGCTCGGAACGTGCCAAGCAGTCTTGTTGTTTGTTACTCCGGGCAAGCTTGACGGTGTCCGACCGTTTAATATCCGGACTCGAGAATTGCCTTAAGAGGCTGCTTTGTACTTCTGCCGCGAGGGCCGCCGTATGCTCCTCTGTTCGGAGAGAGCGTTCGGTGTTTCCGTTGACCGTAATGACTCCTCGAGGGCCTGGCATCTTGAGCTTGAGGTATGCGTAGTGCAGCACCGCATTGAACTTTGCAAATGCGGTTCGTCCGAGAAGTGCATGATAGCCGCTGCGGAACGGGACTATGTCGAAGATTAATTCCTCGCTTCAGAAGTTATCCGGTGATCCGAAGACCACTTCAAGTGTAAGTGAGCCTGTACAGTTGGCCTCTACACCTGGTATGACGCCTTTAAAAGTCGTCTTTGTGGGTTTAATCCTTGAGGGGTCTATGCCCATCTTGCGCCTTGTATCTGATAAAGCGAGGTTCAAAGCTCTTGCCGCCGTCCATCGAGGACTCTAGTGAGGTGAAATCCGTCGGCGGCGGGTCTAGAACCAATGCGGCGAATCCGCCATGGCGGATGCTAGTAGGGTGGTCCCTTCGATCAAAAGTGATCGGGCAGGAGGACCACGGATTGAACTTTGGGGCGACTGGCTCCATCGCATATACGTCCCTTAGTGCATGCTTCCGCTCCCGTTTGGGTATGTGGGTTGCGTATATCATGCTCACCGTCCGCACTTGTGCGGGAAAGCCCTTCTGTCCTCTATTGTTCGGTGGCAGGGGCTCCTCCTTGTCATTGCTATGCAGCCCCTTGTCATTGTTTTCGGCAGTTAGCTTGCCTGCCTGCTTGAACACCCAACAATCCATGTTGGTGTGGTTGGCTGGTTTTTCGGGGGTGCCGTGTATCTGGCACGAGCGACCGAGTATTCGGTCCAAATTATATGGGCCCGGAGTATTTCTTTTGAATGGCTTTTTCCGCTGACCGGGTTTAGAGCCTCTGAATCCGGCATTGACTGCCCTATCTTCAGTATTATCGCCATTAATGCGGCACTTGTGCTTGTTGCGATGCGACCTGTCGTTGTTGTCCTTGGTATCCGAATTACCAGGGCTCTTGGTCATGTTGTTACTATGAGCTAGCCAGCTATCCTCTCCCGCGCAAAAGCGGGTCATGAGTGTTGTGAGGGCTGCCATGGATTTCGGCTTTTCCTGTCCTAGGTGCCGGGCAAGCCGCTCGTCGCAGATGTTATGTTTGAAGGCTGCAAGGGCCTCTGCATCCGGACAGTCGATGATTTGATTTTTGTTGGTTAGAAACCGTGTCCAGAATTGTCTGGCCGATTCTTCTGGCTGCTGAATTATGTAGCTTAGGTCATCTGCGTCTCGTGGTCGCACATAGGTGCCATGGAAGTTGTCGAGGAATGCGGCTTCCAGATCTTCCCAACAACCAATTGACTCCGCTGGCAAGCTCTTAAGCCAATGTCGAGCTGGTCCTTTAAGCTTGATTGGGAGGTATTTGATGGCGTGTAGATCATCATCGCGGGCCATGTGGATGTGGAGGAGATAGTCCTCGATCCAGACCACATGATCTGTTGTGCCGTCGTATGATTCGATGTTTACGGGTTTGAAACCCTCAGGGATTTGATGATCCATCACTTCGTCTGTGAAGCATAGTGGGTGTGCGGCGCCTCTGTATTGGGCTATATCACGACGCAGCTCAAATGAGCTTTGTCTACTGTGTTCGGCCCGGCCGGAATTGCCATGTCCAGCGTGACGGTTATCATCACGTATCGTGGGGCGCCCACGCGATCCGTAGATCGATCTTGTTTCCCTTGCCTTGTCCTCCTGTATATCCCGCAGGTCTGGCGCATTCTCCCGCGTCTTGGTATTTTTTGAGCGGCGCCGGGGTGCATCTTGAGTGGAGGGCCGAGAGGCCTCTCTGTGGTGGCCACGAGGTGGCTGGTCGGCCGTATTATGCGCTGGTGATGTAGGTTTAGGTGCTTCCTTCTCTAATCGAGGTAGCAGCCTGCGTTTTGGATAGCTCTTGGAGGGGCGTTCGAGTTCATACTCTTCGGCCGCAAGGACTTCAGTCCATCTATCGGCTAGCAAGTCTTGGTCAGCTCTAAGCTATTGCTGCTTTTTCTTGAGGCTGCTTGCCGTGGTCATAAGCCTGCGTTTGAAACGCTCTTGTTCGACGGGATCCTTAGGCACGACAAATTCGTCGTCGTCGAGGCTTGCCTCATCTTCGGAGGGAGGCATGTAATTATCGTCCTCTACCTCTCTGCCTGCCGCTCTCTCATGAGGGTTGGCTTCTCCATCCTACTAGAGGGAGTTGTCTTCGGCACTGTCCGGGGTGTTATTGTCTCCCGTGCCGGAATCACCGCTTTTGCTGTGGCGGGATTTAGAGCGGCGCCCGTTGGCCTTGGCGCTTAGGCTGTTTCTTGGAGGGTCATCCTCCGTTGTTAAACGCCATTCCCTCTTTTGGGATGTCCACCATGTAAATGTCGTATGACGAGGTGGCCTTCGGTGCCTGTTGGCGCTGGGTCTTGGTCGTCTCTGCATAAATCGTCCATACCGTTGATGTCTTCGGAGTCGAAGTCGAGCATGTTGGTTAAATCATCGACAGTTGCTACGAAGTGGGTGGTGGGTGGGTTTTGAATTTCTTCGTCGTCCGCATCCCAACCTTCCTGACCATAGTCCGGCCAGGGCTCTCCTGATAAAGAGAGACTTTAGTGAATTCAGGATGTCGCCAAAGGGCGAGTGCTGAAAGATATCCGCGGCGGTGAACTCCATAACCGGCGGCCAATCGGATTCGACTGGCAGGGGCGCGGGGGGTTTGGAGTCCGGAGAGGAGTCCGACACCTTGGAGTCACAAGCCTCGCAAAGGACAGGGTTGGTGTTTGGCTCAATCGCCGTAGAGATAGCAGCCCCCGAGGCGGTGTCTAGCCATCTGTCCTTGATCGGCGCAGTCGGTTCCGAGCTAAGGGTCGGAGCGGACTCTGCTGACCTCGAGCCTTTGTCGGTGGCGAGCTAGATCATGCCCTCGTGATAAAGGCTGGGCGCTTGGCTATGGCTTGAACCCGTCGATGATCAATTCTCCGCGGACGTTAGCCGTGTAGTTCAAACTTCCAAATCTGACTTGATAGCTAGGGGCGTAGCTTTCAATCTGCTCTAGATGGCCAAGCAAATTGGCCCGAGTGCAAAGCCGCCGAATACGAAGATCTGTCTGGGGAGAAAAGTCTCACCCTGGACTGCATCGTTGTTGATGATCGGAGGAGCCATCGGGCCTAAAGATGACGACACAGAGGAACTCTCAATGAAAGCACCAATGTCGGTGTCAAAACCGGCGGGTCTCGGGTAGGGGGTGCCGAACTGTGCGTCTAGGCGGATGGTAACAGGAAACAAGGGACACGATGTTTTTACCCAGGTTCGGGCCCTCTCGATGGAGGTAAAACCCTGCTCCTGCTTGATTGATATTGATGATATGGGTAGTACAAGAGTAGATCTACCACGAGATCAGAGAGGCTAAACCCTAGAAGCTAGCCTATGGTATGATTGTTGTTCGTCCTACGGACTAAAACCCTCCGGTTTATATAAGCACCGAAGAGGGTTAGGGTTACACATAGTCGGTTACAATGGTAGGAGATATGCATATCCGTATCGCCAAGCTTGCCTTCCACGCCAAGGAAAGTCCCATCAGGACACGGGGCGAAGTCTTCAATCTTGTATCTTCATAGTCCGAGTCGGCCGAAGATGATAGTTGGCTATCCGGACACCCCTAGTCCGGGACTCCTCGATCGCTTCCAGTCTTTTGCTAGCCTTCACCGTACTAAGCGGGAATCTTGCTTGTGCATCAAACTCCTTAAACCCCAAAGTTATTCCATATGAGTCCACTATACCTTCCTATATGCGGTATTTACCTGCCGTTCCAAGTAAATTTGTATGTGCCCAACTCCAAACCTTCAAATGAAATTATGTTGTGTATGCTCGAGCAGCTCATGTTACAACTAGGGCTGCCTATATCTTCCATGCTAGGTGGGTTATTCTCACGAGGAGTGGACTCCGCTCCACATTCACGAGAAAGGGTCGGTAACTTGGATGCCCAGTCCCATGATCCAAAAAGATCAAAGCAAATCAAAATAATTAAATAAACTTCCCCCAGGGCTGTTGTATGTTGGAGGCACTCGTTGTTTCGAGCAAGCCATGGATTGATGCTTGTTGGTGGTTGGGGGAGTATAAACCTTTACCATTCTGTTTGGGAACTGCCTATAATGCATGTAGTATGGAAGATACATCCATCTCATAGTTGTTGCGTTGACAGCAAAAGTATGCCGCTCAATATGTTATTCTATCTCTATTTTAAAATCGAGCTCTGACACCTCTACAAATCCCTGCTTCCCTCTGCGAAGGGCCTATCTATTTACTTTTATGTTGAGTCATAACCCTTCTTATTAAAAGCACCCGCTGGAGAGCACACTGTCGTTTGCATTCATTACTATTGGTTTATATTGGGTATGACTTGACTAGATCTATTTTACCATGAATTACAATGTTTAGTCAGTCCTTGATCTTTAAAGGTGCTCTGCATTTATGTTTTGCAGTCTCAGAAAGGGCTAGCGAGATAGCATTTTGTTATATCATGTTATGATTGTTTTGAGAAAGTGTTGTCATCCGAGTTTTATTATTATGGCTCGCTAGCTGATTATCCTGTTGATATGAGTAATTGTGAGACCTAAGTGTTATCGTGAGTATGGTTAGTTCATAATATTTGCTGAAACTTGAATGCTGGCTTTTCATGTTACAACAACAAGAGCAATTAGAGTTTGTAAAAGTTTTTCTTTATCACTTTCAGTTTATCAACTGAATTGCTTGAGGACAAGCAAAGGTTTAAGCTTGGGGGAGTTGATACGTCTCCAACCTATCTACTTTTCCAAACACTTTTGCCCTTGTTTTGGACTCTAACTTGCATGATTTGAATGAAACTAACCCGGACTGACGATGTTTTCAGCAGAACTTCCATGATGTTGTTTTATGTGTAGAAAAGAAAAGTTCTCGGAATGTCCTGAAAATCCACGGAGGCGCTTTTTGGAATTAGTAAGAATTTTTGGGGAAAGAATCAAGACCAGGGGGCCCAGGGCCTGTCCACGAGACAGGGGGCGCCCCCCTCCCTAGGGCACGCCCCCCTATCTCGTGCGCCCCCTAGACCTCCACCGACCTCAAGTCCAGCTCCATATATTCACGTTCGGGGAGAAAAAAATCAGGGAGAAACTTTCATCGCGTTTTACGACAAGGAGCCGCCGCCAACCCAAATCTCTCTCAGGAGGGCTGATCTGGAGTCCGTTCGGGGCTCCGGAGAGGGGGATTCGTCACCGTCATCATCATCAACCATCCTCCATCACCAATTTCATGATGCTCACCGCCGTGCGTGAGTAATTCCATCGTAGGCTTGCTGGACGGTGATGGGTTGGATGAGATTTACCATGTAATCCACTATGTTCTGAGTTTGATGTTGCTATGACTTTGCTATGCTTAATGCTTAGGGCCCGAGTGCCATGATTTCAGATGTGAACCTATTATATTTTCATAAATATATGTGTGCTATAGTCACCTATTATGTGTTATGATCCGACAACCCCGAAGTGACAATAATCAGGATACTTCTCGGTGATGACCGTAGTTTGAGGAGTTCATGTATTCACTATGTGCTAATGCTTTGTTCCGGTTCTCTATTAAAAGGAGGCCTTAATATCCCTTAGTTTCCGTTAGGACCCCGCTGCCATGGGAGGGTAGGACAAAAGATGCCATGCAAGTTCTTTTCCATAAGCACGTATGATTATTTATGGAATACATGCCTACATTACATTGATGTACTGGAGCTAGTTCTGTGTCACCCTATGTTATAGCTATTACATGAGGAATCGCATCCGGCATAATTATCCATCACTAATCCATAGCCTACGAGCTTTTCACATATTGTTCTTCGCTTATTTACTTTTCCGTTGCTACTATTACAATCGCTACAAAAACCCAAAAACATTTATCTTTACTTTTGCTACTATTACCTTAATTATCATACTACTTTGCTACTAAATACTTTGCTACAGATACTAAGTTATCCAGGTGCAGTTGAATTGACAACTCAACTGCTAATACTCAAGAATATTCTTTGGCTCCCCTAGTGTCGAATCAATAAATTTGGGTTGTATACTTTACCCTCGAAAGCTGTTGCGATCCCTTACACTTGTGGGTTATCAGTGGCTTTAAGATCTTCCTCTGCTATCTGGAGCTTGCTATGAACTTGTGGGGAAATCAGTTTCAACCTAGCCCGGCCATCAACCAACATCTTTGTGACCTTGAGGTTGCGGATTGTTGGTGAGACCAACAACGGCAAGCACCTTACCGCAGTAGTGCGGTCAGGATGATCCTCTTCATCAAACATGATGCGCATGCGTGACCATTTGAGCGGTTTCCGTGAACCTGCCACTGGTTCCATGGCATTGACTTCACGAGCTCACTATTTAAGTTGGCGGTGAGAGGAGTGCAAAGATGCACCCCCGTCAATGCACAGGGCGTTAGTGTCCTTCTGGAATTCCTGCTCACTAGTTTCCTCTACATCCCCTCCATCACTTTCATCATTGCAATCTCCCTTCTCTCGGCCCCTGGTGGGTTTCCCTTGGTTCCGAGGAGCCTTGCTGGGATGATTTGCTTCACCGTCCCAGCCTTTCCGCCAGCGCCATTCTGACCTTTTTCCTTATCACGCTTCTCATACTCAGCCCTCTTCTTCTTGACAAGCTGCTCAACCTGATGACACTCTTGGTGATAGTGGCCCTTGGTCCAATAAATCTTGTAGTACGGTCCATCACCCTTCCCAGCCTTCTCGGCTGTCGTAGCCTCCCGGCAGTCAGCGCACTCGGCAGCCTCATTGCATGGGGCTTTAGCGTTAGCCTTCTTGCCGGTACTAGATGTGCCCGGTCTCTCAACTGTTAACACTACCTGATCCTTGTGTTTCTTGTTGCACTTTTTGTTCTTCTTCCTCTGACTGGTGGACTCGTTGTCATCCTCTGTGTCGATGTCGACGCAATCTTCCTCTCCAGGGAACTTCCTCCCCTCTTCCACTTGAGCACACTTGTCCACCAAGGTATACAACTCCTTCACAGTCTTGGGCAACTGAACGTTCATCTTGGAACATATCCTACGGTTGCGCACATTGGACTGGAAGGAAGCTATCACAGCTGCTGGGTGGATATCTGGAATATTTCTGTGGACTCTGCTGAATCTTTGCAAGTACTTCCGCAGAGTCTCTCCTTCTTTCTGCTAGAGAACCTGCAAGTCACTTGGTCGTCCTAGTTCTTGATGGCCTCCCGTGAAGGCACCAATGAACTCAGGGCACAGGTTTGCCCAGGTCGCAATGGAGTTCTTCGGCAGGTGCATTAGCCAAGGCCTCACATTTGACTTGAGTGCCAAAGGGAAGTAGTTGGCCAATACATTTTACTTGATAGTGTTGATGCTCAAGAACTCTGCCGGGTTTAGCCTCCCATCATACTTCTCTGGTATCTTTGGCTTGAACGTGTGAGCAGATGGCCAACGGACTTTCCGCAGCTCACGGGTGAAGGCATGGCATCTGACTTCGAAAGGTAGGCACCCGCCATCTCCGAGCGCGGGCTTGTCGACATCGGGGCCGTCACACCCATTATGTTGGTAGTGGTTGTCGCGACGCCGCTCAACGATGGCGTGCGTGCCTTCCCTCCGCCTGTCCTTAGGGGCTCACCATTGGTCTCAACGTGCTCGAGGGTCGGAGGAGGCCATCGAGGCGTCGTCAGGCTCTTGCTTACATGGCTCCCGTAGTGCTTGCCTAGGTGGGGACAGCACCGTGGGGGCAGCCCCCTCCGTGTGGCCAGCTGCACGAGCCGTTGCCTTTGCTTGGGGAGGCTATGGCAGGCCAGCTCGCTGTGGTCCTCCCGCCTCAGCGAAACCAATCAGACTTTGGATGGTGCCACGCCACTCATCCATCTGATCAGCTGTCGGCGGAAATCTCAACAGTAGTTGGTCCCACACCATGGCCTCTGAGGCAGTGCTTGGCATAGGTGATGATGACGTAGACCGCAGTGTCGCTCGGCTCCTGATGGTGCCGGTGGCGACCGCACCGTGCCCTCGTTGTTGCGAACCAGCCGCTTGGATGGCATGGTGACGCGATGGAGGGGCTTGAGGGCCAGTAACTCCATTGGGCACAGTGGCTGGGTCTGCCCGTTCTGGGGTTGGCGTGTGTCCTGCGGCCGCGCCCGCGGCGGGAGTGGCTGGAGGGTTGTTATTCTCCCCGGAACATGCGCCACCACTGCGATTGTGCCCTTCGGTGAGGAGAGGGGTGTAGACAAAATAATCCCCCCCATTTGTACCTCGAGGAGCGTGGCCGCTGGGATGTTGCTTATGTTGTCTTTCCCCGGTGCGTCCTGCTTCTGCTTCGACCACGAGAGTGGTGGTGCCAGCGCCGCCTGCACCGATCACATCTCCCGTAGAATCCACTTCCCCGCACATCCCCGCATCTCCTATCATGTTGGTGGCCATGGGTGGCGGAGCCCTCGAGATGGACGGGTGATTCGCAGCTCCAGGCTTCTTCTTAGGTGCCATAGTCGATGACATCATCAATGATGAAAATGGCGATGAAGTTGACGCGCTACCAACGCTCCCAAGTTCGCGCAAGTGATCCCCCTACCTGGCATGCCAAAGATGCCGTGGGGAACCACGGCCACCTATGGGGCTACGAGCCCCTTTTTGTTCGGGAGGGGGATGGACACGTTGCATAAAGAGCAGAGAAGCGTAGCGTAGCATGACGGAGATCACACGGGCGATTTTTACCTAGGTTCGGGCCACCATGAGGCATAAAACCCTACTCCTACTTTGGTGGATTGATGGTGGAAAAGGTGGTGGTGGGCACGGCACACTTGCCCGGCAGGGTTGCCTTGAGGCGAAGTGGCTATGTACGTATGGATATGTGAGGGGTCGTGCTTGCCAACCTCGCGAACCATTTCTACGGTTGCCATGGGCCTCCCTTTATAGGTTAAGGGGTCACCATAGTGGAAAAAGGTCTTTACATACTGATTAGATAGCAAACAGTGCTATCATACCTAACTCTGCAGGCTAACAGGGGTGCACTAAATGCGTCCTCTAGTGTCACATCATAGTGTGCCCGGCAGCCCTTGCCGAGCTATTTTGCCAGCTCCGCGCCTGCTTCCTTGGTGTCATATGGAGGTGTTTGCTATAGGAAGTGACTGCCATGTGGCAAAAAGCAGCCACTTAGTCATCTTGGGGTTTGACACTGCACTGATATGTGTTTGTGTGGCTCGTGAGTTGGAGCGGTGGAGTGGCTAGACTCCGCAAGCCCGAGTAGGGCCTGCCGGGACGATCTGGGAATATTCTTCCGGGGCAAACCCAACCTCACCAGGCTCGCCTTCCCGGCGAGGGAGGTTCTTCCCTTCGCGGTATCTTGCTTCTCTGGCTCGTCTTGATCTTCCTTATCTGCACTTGGACCCTTTGATGAATTGGTCCTCCTTGCTTGGTTTTGATCTTGGTGTTGTAATCTCTACCTTCGCGCCTGTGCACGGTCTGGGCAACGGACCTAGGGTTTGTTGCATCGACAATACCTTGGTTCTCAAACTGTGGGACCCTTTCCTCTTCAAGGGAAAAACCAACACAAGCTCAAGAAGTAGCAGGAAGAATTTCTGGCGCCACTGTCGCGGAGATCTATGCCAAGTCAAGACATACCAAGTACCCATCATAAAACTCTTATCTCTTGCATTACATTATTCGCCATTTGTCTCTCGTTTTCCTCTCCCCCACTGCTAAAACAATTTTCGAAAGATTTACCTTTTTCTTTCACCCTTCTTCCATTCGTCTTCTCGTTAGCTTTTTGTTTGCTCGTGTGTTAGATTGCTTGCTTTGTCACAATGACTCAAGAGAATACCAAATTGTGTGACTTTTCCAATACTAATTATAATGATTTTATTAGTACTCCGTTAGCTCCCACCACTAGTGCGGAATCTTATGAAATTAATGCTGCTTTGCTGAATCTTGTTATAAAAGATCAATTTTCTAGCCTTCCTAGTGAAGATGTCGCTTCCCATCTAAATAGTTTCGTTGAGTTGTGTGATATGCGAAAGAAGAAAGATGTGGATAATGATATTGTTAAATTGAAGCTATTTCCGTTTTCACTTAGAGATCGTGCTAAAACTTGGTTTTCATCTTTTCCTAAAAATAGTATTGACTCATGGAATAAGTGTAAAGATGCTTTTATTTCAAGTATTTTCCTCCCGCTAAGATCATCTCCCTTAGGAACAATATTACGAATTTTAAGCAACTTGATCATGAAAATGTTGCACAATCTTGGGAGAGGATGAAATTGATGATACGAAATCGCCACACTCATGGTTTAAATTTGTGGATGATCATACAAAAAATTTATGCCGAATTGAATTTTGCTTCTAGAAATCTTTTAGATTCGGCCGTGGGAGGAACTTTTATGGAAATTAATTTAGGAGAAGCTACTAAACTCCTAGATAATATTATGTTTAATTATTCTAAATGACACACCGAAAGATCTTCTACTAGTAAAAAAGTGCATGCGATTGAAAAATAATGTTTTGAGTGGAAAGATGGATAAACTTATGAAATTATTTGCTAGCAAGAGTGCTCGTATTGATCCTAATGATATTCCTTTGTCTACTTTGATTGATAATAATAATGAATCTATGGATGTGAATTCTGTTGGTAGGAACAATTTTGGTAACAACGCGTATAGAGGCAATTTTAATCCTAGGCCATTCCCTAATAATTCCACTAATAATTATGGTAATTCCTACAACAGTTCTTATGGCAATTATAATAAGATGTCCTCTGATTTTGAGAATAGTGTTAAAGAATTTATAATAAGATGCCTAGCTTGTTGGGAGGCAACCCAATTTTATTTTTGTTCTTTCTTTTTTGGTTCTGTTTTCAATAAATAATTCATCTAGCCTCTGGTTAGATGTGTTTTTCTGTTTTAATTAGTGTTTGTGCCAACTAAGACCTTTGGGATGGCTTACAGTAATAGTTGATTTGATCTTGCTCCCACGCCCCGCCCGTCAATACGTTGGAGACGTATCATCCTCCCACGCCTCGCCTGTCGATTGCGTGACTACATGATGTTTGATTTACAAGTGAAGAACATTCTGTGATGCCTTGAAGACTTCAACAATGGCATTCTGGAGGACAACAACAACAAGGACGGCACGGCACGCCGCCTCCGCCGCCGCCGGAAATAGTTTTTTTTAGGTTTAATATTGTATCTTGATCGTGAACGTTTTAGTTAGAACACCCGTATGCAAACCGACAGCTTCCCCAGGAAGCAAAGGAAAATGTGCCGAGTAGGATTTGTGCAGCTCTTGATCGCAAACGTTTTAGACAGAACACCCATATGCAAAGCGAGAGCAGGATTTGTGCATCTCTTCAACGCAAACGGTTGTTTTGGATGAGACGTGTGCAACCACTTAAAAACAATTTGGTAAGATTTGCATCTTTCATATTGGGTATGTTGCCATTTGTCAAACTTGAAAGATTGACATTTGTTGATCTAGTAACATTGCCACTTGTCAACCTTGTAACACTGCATTTGTCAAAATATGCAGCTAAAAATCACTAGCACTATCTAATTTTTGCAACTAAATTTCAGTAATTAAGCATAGATTTCATTTATAGATTAAGCAGTTGTGCTTAATTTATACAAACAGTTCAACTCGATAGCTTAACCGACCAAACTTTTCCCCAATTGTTGCCAACCATGTACTGAAATAGCTAGTTCTACTTTATATACTAGCTAATTTTAAGTACGTTGTACAGTTCCACCACATCTATAGTCAGATGAACTTAACAAAATAGCCCCTCAATACTACTGTGGAGGGACTTTGTACTACTTCCGACAGCCTCTCCTCTGCAGAGCATGCTCAGTAAGAGGCAGAGGAGGAGGAGCCTATCGACAAGCTGGACAACTGCAATATGGTGCCTGCCGCTGCTGCAACTTCAACGACGCTCACCTCGAACGCCCTCTACCGTTCCAGACGACCCCTCGCGAACCGGTGGTTCTCCTCGTAGATCTCCTAATTCCTTGCCTCAGAGGAGGAGTGTGTCGCGGCCATGGCGGCGGTAAGGCTCTTTGCGTGCTCGACGAGGCGCTCCTCCTCCTCTCGCAGGAACTCGGTGTAGCGCACAAGGTCACTGACGCACGTGCCGGCATCCACCTCTGCCTCCTGCCTTCAGACGGCGGTGGCGGAGCGGGTGATGACCCCGGCGCTCGACGGTGGGATGGCGGCCACGACCACCACCTCCCGCCTTCGGGCCACGGTGGTGCAGCGGGTGATGGCCATGGTGGCCAGCAGTGGGGTGGCGGCCACGACGGCCGCCTCCCGCCTTCGGGCCGCGGCAGCGAAGCGGGCGATGGCCCTAGCTTTCGAAGGTGGTGTGGCGGCAACGGAGGCCGGCTACACCTGCCGACAGGCACCGGCGGCGGAGCGTGTGGTAGGTGTTCCACGCAAACCCAACAGGGATGCCACGTGCACTACACTACGCCGTGGACTACACCGGCGCCGCGTTGTAGCCTCCCAGCTGGAGCTGTCGTCTGATGACAGCGGAGTGGCTAAGTGACCACGATGGACCGGTGCCATTGGCAATTGTGGTAGAAGCAGACGAGATAAGCGACAGGGAGGGAGGGGAAAAAGCGACGCAGGACTCGCTGGCCGTGAGGGTTTTTATAGCAGGCCGGTAAGTATTGGGATTTTTGGGGATTTCACCCAATCGGGCGAGAAGCTTGCGTGGGAACCTGCGAGGTTGCGCAGGAATAGGATCACCGACTATTCATTGGCACCACCGTTTGGCAAAAGACTGCTCCCGCGCGTTGCGCAAGCTTGCACTATAATCCGTCTACGGCAGCAGGGTGACAAGACATGCAAGAGGAGGACGAAAGGCCACGTACACATACGGTTAATAAAAAAAGTTTGCGATTGAATTACCTACTATACACCTGTCCTGGTTTATAAGTAGGATTTAACTAATAAAATATGTATGCATGTCATCAAAGATTATGTAGCTGGATTCGTATTTGAACATAGTTTCCAATTATATAATTTTTATAACATGCATTAACATTTTGTTGGTTAAATTTGAGGGCAAAGTATGGCACATAATATAAAGGGGACTATAGACCAAGACGGAGGTAGTAGCACATGGCCGCTCTCTACGCAGCAATGCAAGTGTCGGCCGGCTTGTAGGCGACGATTTCCTGCGAGTTCAACTGCTCTACGCGTGTGGTTACTTGCGGTTGAGGCGGCCGCAACGCGCTCTACTCGTGGCCCGCCGCGCGCTTTGCTCTCGCGTCCCTCCGGGTGCTCTGCCATCGTCCCTCCATGTGCGTTGCCAGTGTTTGGGGCCGGCGCACAATCATGCGCGTTCGCGTGCATGCGGTTGCGCGGGCCGCGGCTCGACAATGCAGTTACCTGATGATAGAACTGCCATGCGGACGCGCCGAGAATCCAGGCCACCCGGGCCCCTTTTATTCCTGATGCCATTTACCTTCATCTCTCGCGTCACACGACACAATAAGCACCTCCACGACAACACATACAGAGAGGACATCCAGCGGTTTCAATGGTGATCCCGTGGCTCCAATGGCGCTCCCAGCGGCCGACGACGACAATGGCGGGCAGTTCACCATGCATCACGTAGTGGACACCCACGTGAGGGGTAAGGCCCTCTCGGTGCTGAATATTAACGATCCAGTGTCAGTGGAGAGCTCCATCCAAACTATGGAGCAGTTCCTTGCCGAGGACAAGTACCAAGTGGTCGGCTTTGACCTCGAGTACACCATCGGTCGTGCCGGGCACGATCAAAAGGTTGCCGTCCCCTAGTTGTGCATGCGACATGACGTCCTCGTCTACCACTACCACCTGGCCACAAGGCCTTGCGAGCATTTCTCCAGGTTTATCAACAGCTCCGACTACAATTTCGCTGTGGTGGACACCACCAACGATCTAAAAGTGCTCAAGGTTTTGGGCTTGAAATGCCATAATCTTGTCAACATCCAGGACCACTACAAGGTGTGGGGCAGCAACAAAAACAAACTAAACTCCCTGGTTGACCTCGCCTCGACCATCATCGACCCCTACAACATGAAGATGAAGGATGAGAGCAAGAAGTACAAGGACGCCTAGCACAGTGTTTGGCATGAGAGACTGGATGAACAACATGTCAAGTACGCAGCCAAGGACGCGTACACAAGCTACGAGATGTACAAGTGGACCGTTGACATGAGGAAGTGTCTTCTTCATGCCCCAGCTGAGGGATCGAGCCACAGAGCAGTGGCGGGAGCGTCACAAGAAGTAGATGACTAGACGATCGTTTCTCCTACTTTAAAATGCATGCAATTGTTTATTGAGGTATGTGCGAATGATCTCTATAGTCACTTATGTAATTTGATGTTTATTTCAGTTATATATATATATATATATATATATATATATATATATATATATATATATATATATATATATAAATTAAGCGGGCACCTAGGTGCCTGGGCACCTAGCTTCCTCTAACCCATTAGTATGAGCTATACCCGCTAGTGCATGGCATGCATAACATGACCAGATTGCTTTCCAAAAGAGAATTGCAAGTTGTTTCTTCCTATTAATTAATTACTTTCCAAATATATTTCTATAATTTCCTTTTCATATATGTACACACTGTACTATGTAGTCAACCATACGGTCTAACAGAGTAAATAGCATAAAACTACTACTTTACAGGCTAGGGTTCCAAAAAACTACCGGTTTTTAATTTTTCTCATATAACTACCAAACGAGGGGTCGGCTGTTTCAAAAAACCCAAAACGCTGAGTGCTTATCAGTTGATCGTGATTATGACACGTGGGACCAGCACATAAGAGAACCGTTTGTTTGACCGTTTACTTTGACCGTTAACTTGCATGTGGGTCCCAAATGTAAGTTTTGTAAAAAGCAATCAGGTCCTTATAAGTTTTCTAAAAAAGCAATCAGGTCCCTGTGAGTTTTCTGAAAAAGCAATCGGGTCCCTGCGGTAGCCGGGGCTCGATCCCGCTCGGCAGGGCAGCGCTGCTTCCTCCGGCCGTCGAGCCGCGCCCACAGCGGCGGAATCCACGTCGTGCACCACCTGAGGCCTGCGAGCCGCACCCACAAAGGCCGCCGTGGCGGGCATCACCTGCAGCGGCGAGCCGCGACCGCCATGATGTGCCTCACCTGCGCCGCCGCCACGCCATGACTCGCGGCTCCCGTGCCTCTCCTGCGGCCGCCGACACGCCATGACTCACGGATGAGGCCGGCCTCGCAACCACCAGGAGCTCCGGCTCGGTGGGAAGGGTCGCCGGCTCGAGGGGGATGGGGGAGGGTCGCCGGCTCGTGGGGAGGGAGGGGAGGGTTGCGGGCCTGGGAGGGGAGGGGGGTCGCCGGCTCTGGAGCGGAGGGAGGTCGCCGGCTCGGGAGGGGAGATGGGGAGATGGCCGGGACGGGACTGGGAGACACAGGGGGAGGGAAGAGAAGAGATGGAAAGGAAGAAGAAAGGGAAGAGGAATAGAAAACTTACATGTGGGCCCCACATGTAAGTTAACGGTCAAAGTAAGGTCAAACTAACGGTGTGTTTAGATGCGGGCCCGATCTGTCATAATCGGTATCAACTGATAAAGACTCGACGTTTTGGGTTTTCTGAAACAGCCGACCCCTCGTTTGGTAGTTATCTGAGAAAAATTAAAAACCGGTAGTTTTTCGGAACCCTAGCCTGTAAAGTAGTAGCTTTATGCTATTTACTCGGTCTAACATGCCCCCGGTACACTAACTTGACCTTTTATACTTCTTGTTGTAGCATTGTTTTCTCGCCATTACATTTTAGGTATCATATACCCCAAACAACATGACGTATGGTCTATGTATTATTCTGGGCCTGAAGTTTATATGCAGCTACCTTATAAAACAAGTAGTAATCAGGAATCTGGGTATATACCTAGGTGACTTAAAATAAATACAATATACATAAAACAACTAATTGGCACGCCTCACAAAAATGATATAGCAAAAAATTACCTTAGTTTAAATTACACAGTGTGGCATAACAAGAAATGATATAGCTAACATCTACTTATTACATCCAGGGGACTAATACTGATTTTTCTCTCGAGTATATACCCAGCTATGTCAAATCGACATCAGATAACCCTTCTAATACACTTTTTTCTCGAGTACCGAATACACCATGTTCTGAGTCCTCCTAATAGAAATTTATTTTAGAAAAAAAAATCAGGCTACTCTTTCAGGTAGGAAAATATTGTACATACCCGGCCAACGTATATACCCGGCTATATGAAAAGAGATAGAAAAATATTGTACATACCCGGTCAACGTATATACCAGCTATGTGAAAAAAGGTCGGAAAATATTATACATACCCGATCAACGTATATACAGGCTATGTGAAAAATGTAGGAAAATATTGTCCATCCAATTATATATCCCAAGGGAAAATATACCCAATTTATCTGCGCGCTTATATACCCGGATGTGAGAAAATTGCTTGGAAAATATTGTACATACCCAGTCAACGTATGTACCTAAAGTAAAATATAACTACGTATATACCCGACAACGTGACGTATCTAATACGGGTATTAAATATATACCCAATATATTTCAAGTACATAAACATACCTAAGATATTTTACCATAGTCATGTAATAGATACTCTTATTATGTACAATAATCATGTACTAATACCTACGTACATTAAATCTTGCCTCTATGTCCTATTAACATGCATGAATCTGACCATCCGGTAGAATATGAAATAAATAAAAACCTCAATTATGTTTCCCGAAACAATGCTAATTGATTATCTCTTCATTAGGCTTTCCCTTTCAGCATCGCCATGCAAAAAAAGAATTTGGTAGGTAATCAGCGTGCTCTTTCCAACTGAGGTATGCATGCATAATATTTTGGAATGTATTTTAATGGCGTTAGCGGGTGAAACCCGATAATCAATCTGCCCATCTCATGAGCAAAGACAACATTCGATCTAACGGCATCTAGACAAGGTGTCTGGGCACCTAGGTGTCCCAAACTGTAGACGGTCTATTCTGCTAATATTAGCAGAATAACTATTCTGATAACACTTTCGCACTGCACGCTCAACGCAAGTGCACGTCATTCTTTGAACCAAGTGTGTTGCAGTACTCACATGAGTGAACTTCTCGTTAGAAAAAACTGCACGCGTTGTTTTTTGGTACTGTTTCCGCTCTAGTTTTTTCAACGTTTATCGGAATGAGGCGTGTAATATACCGTTGAAAAGCTATGGATTATGCGCAACTTTGACATGTTGAACACTTTTCGAGATTCCACACAGTTTAAGAGCAGTTTTGAAAATGGTGCGGCCCATGACGAGTGGCAGCGAGCGTTTTATCGTGATTTCTTCTAAACCGCTCGTCGAAACGAAGCAAATGATACACCGTTGGAAAGATATCGTCGAGGCACATCTTTTTCATATCTATCATTTTCTCTAATTCGTTACGGTTTAAGAGCAGTTTCAAAATTACTAAATCGCGGAATTCTGTTTTTCAAAAAAATTCAAATTTTCAGTACTGTTTTCGCTCCAGGTTTTTAACCATTCGTCGAAACGAGGCGTGTAATATACCGTTGAAAAGCTAGGGACAAGGCGCAACTTTCATATGTTAAAATGTTTTTGAGATTCCTTACGGTTTTAAGTTAATTTTGAAAATCGTGTGGCGGACGATGAGTGGCAGCTGCTGTTTTTCGCGAAATTTTTAAAAATCGCTGGTCGGAATGATTCAAACGATATGCCATTGGAAAGATATCGACGAGACGAAAGTTTTTCATGTAGAACGCTCTCTCTAATTCATTAAGGTTTAAGAGTAGTTTTAAAATTAGCGAAGTGCGAACACTCTATTTCGCAACACCCAAACCGACGAGTGAACTTTATCCGACAGAAAACTGCACTGCTTCGGACGGAAATCGCACTGCATCAGACAGTCAGGTGAACTTCTTGATTTCTTTTTAAAGTTGTTATTTTGTGTATTTTCATTTTCACTTTGGATGAACCAAACTGCATTCGACGAGCAACGACACTACATCGGATGGAAAACCATACAGCAATAGCGAGAAAAGGGGACGTTTGTTTTCTGCTACGAGACTAAGTGACCCGCATGACTTTTTTGTCCTTTTTCTAACTACTGTGGCTTATGTGGACCACACGGTCAAAGCTAATGAACCACACGGTGAAGACTAGAGAGCTGCATCTTGTTTGTGAAAGTGAACCCCGGGACACAAATTAGTGAATTACATCTAAAAAGAAGTGAACTTCTTTGTGATGTTTTCTATTGTTTTTACAAAGGGAACCACAAGAGTGCACTGCACTCATACACACAGTGCATTTTGCAAGCATACACAAAACAAGCAAAACTGCCACATGTGACAATACAAAATATTTTCTCAAAAATACACACATGACCGAGGTGGTGGACTGTACGCATACACACACCGCATTTTGCAAGCATACACAGAAATGAACTGCACGCGCAAGACGTTTGTGGGTTGCCGTCTCGTCGGAGAATGGGTATGCTCCTGGTGGCTGGGGCAGTCTCCGGTTGGATCTCGCATACCTCGTCGAGGTGGAGGATGTCTGCAAGTAAACTTGCAGCAGCGCCTCCGTAGCCTGTGTGGGCCACCAGCTGAACGACAATCAAAGTACCACCGGTGATGTGGTTAACATTTTTTCAAGTGAACTCTGTGCTGCAGGTAAGTAGGTGGAGCACTGCTTCAATCTATATAGGGAACTACAAGAAAGGATGAGAGATGGGAGGAGGAGTGGCACCACAACAAAAACGCCATGCTGCAGTGCAAGGTGGGCTGCTCCACCCGCCATCTGCTTGGAGTCACGACACCAGCAACGGTGACCTCGCGCCGTGGCCATGGATGAACCACATCAGGGCGCGCAGTGCACAGCTCCCAGGATCTAGTTGAACTGCACATGGAAAATCCAGAAAAAAGGGGGAAAAGGTAAAAAGGGGGAGGGGAAACTACTCTGAGCCGCACCGCACGGCGAGGTGCACTACACCATTCGTCACCGGCAAACTGCACTGGTGCGGCACCCACCGCACCCACGTACTACAGCCGGAGGTAGTGAGAAGAGAGGGGAGCGGGACGGCGCAGATAGCAGAGCTCCGCCACGTGACTGTCTAAGGGGGCGGCGAGCTGCAAGCGCGTCGCTGACGGACTGCAACGACTCCCAACGATGAAGGGACAACCACCGACGGCACCGAAGGAACAACGGCAATTGCGAGTTTTCGTCTGGTGGCGAGGCGCTCGTTGGAGGCCTGACCAGAGCCGAAAGAATGGAGCCCACACCACTCTCCTCCTTGGTATGTTGCAATTCAGTTTTAACTGCAGGAGCACAGGATGAAATTTAGTTAAACGCACAAACTCGACAATACATATACAAAAGAAGAGGTTGTGCTTATAAGAAAAGATTTGGATTGTGGGAATTGCTCATCGAGTGGATGAGGCAGAGGCCGGGCAGGCTCCTACCGGTGGAGAGCGCAAGGGAATTGCAAGACTTATTTGGCACACACACCAAACTGCTATGGCAGTGAACCTGGAATAGCAGACAACAGCATGTTCATGGAAAAATCAGTAGCTTGCTGTGCCATGGAGGAGAAAACACACATGAATTGCAACCGAACTGCACAACCATCGTACTGCAGAGACGCATATATTCGACTACAAAAACTGAAAACAAAATGAACTCCTAAAAACATAAGTATTTTGCACTGCATGCCCTCAAAACAGAATACTTCAGTTTTTGCATTTGGAGACCCTAATCGTTACAGCCATCCATGACTTTTTCATTGAAATCCCCTGGTGAATTTCTCTACAAGTACAAACATCACCGAACTGCATGCCAATAGTGGGCAGAGATGGTGGGGGTCAGAGGATGGGGTGGGGTTTGCTCTCACCCATGTGGGGGATCTACATGTTGTGGTGATGAACTGCACATGCGCCGGTGTGCACTGCACGGAGGAGGTGACCTCCTACCACCATCTCGCCTCCACAAGCCCGACGGAGCACTCCCTCGACGGGATCTGGTGGCGTGGGGCCGCAGCAGCCAGCCGGCATGGGATTCGGTGGTCGATGGATCCGTGGGAGGAGTAGTTTGCTCGAGAAGGAGGCAAAGGAGAAGTGGGCGCAGAGGCAACCGACCGGATCTGGCTGGGGTGGTGCGGGGGAGGCGGCCCATCCGCTCGCTGGATTCAGCAGTCGATGGATTCAGCAGTCGATGGATTCGGCCGAGGGAGCTCCACGGTGGGTCGGGGATGGCAAGGAGAGCTCGGCCAAGAGAGGAGCCATGGCTGGGCATCCAAGAGCTAGCAGGGGCGGCGCGCGATAAGGAAGGTAGGGCACAGGGAAAGCCCTGGTCGCCGGATCCTTTCCATGGGCGTCTGGATCCACTCCTGGGCGCGGCGGACAGGGAGTTGGGTGATGGAGATGAGCGGCAAATCGAGTGGTGGCGGCGCGCGTCCAGTCCGGCAGCGCTGATGAAGGTAGTTGGATAGGGTAGCAGGGTCGTAGGTTGCTGGAGCCGCGGGGAGGTGGAGGTTGGGGGTGGAGCGGGAGAAACATGGGAGATAGGTGGGGGTTGACCGGGAAGAAGGTGGGTTAAGTGGGGGAGGCTGCTCGGTTTGTCGTGCGAGAGGGGTTCGATCAGTCGTTTTTGAAGTGCGAAATTGTTAGCAGAATAAGTCTAATGTTATTAGAATAAGGTCTTAAGGGGTGTTATCATAATAGACCCACCCTATATATTATACATGTTATTCTTCTCTAGACAAGGCAAATGACAGGGCTTATTAGCAGCAATCGTCTGTGTTATTATTGGTCTTTGCACACATTTCTGATCACAGACCTGTTTGTCGTGTATCACACACATATCATTCAGTTGAACCGTTTCCATTGTGTTGCAGAATAAAGGCTGCAAAGAGGGATCTACAGCAGCAAGGTCTATCGAGGTCTTTGTTTTGTAATTTTTGACATTTCTTGTTTCTTGAACACATGTTGATTGGCTGGAAGAAGGTCTATCTTGTTACTTTTTGATAATTGTTTATACGCAAGCAACTAGTTTGCATTTTTCAAAGTTTTTTCTACGCACACGAACTTACTATAGTAACCGTCTGTTTTATAAGAGGCAGCGGCTATCATTTCGTCCCCAAAGGTGGGACGTTCCCTACCGACACCATCAGGCTTGTTGTGAGAAGCTCTAGTTCGTGAGAAGCTTATACCCAAACCTATCCCAAATGGGACAAAAAGTTTACCACGACATTTTGTTGTTGTCCCATGATAGCATGCCAAGTTTCATGAATTTCAGACGGGTTTTGGACTTATTAGAATGTTAAAACAAGGAATCTCAATGTTTGCGGCCGAGTGAAGGTGGTAGGGTGTTTGACATTCATTCCCATTTCTTGCATTGGACCTAAGCATGCAACCATGGACACAGATTTGAATTTTCAACCAATTTATATGCATTAAAGCATGTGCCTGTAGTTCAAATTTGAAATATGCACATAAATGCATCGAAAACTGAATTGATGCATAAAAATGTGGAAACGAACCCCGAAAAATTGACACAACACTCCTGTTGTTCTATGTCGACACTAGAAAAAATTTGAAAGCAATAAGAGGTAGCGGATATCGTTTCGTCCCCAAAGGTGGGAGGTTCCCTACCGAAACCATCAGGCTAGTTGTGCGAAGCTCTGGTTTGTGAGAAGCATATCCCCAAACCTGCCCCAAATGGCACAAAAAAATTACCACAGCATGTTGATGCCGCTCCATGATAGCATGCCAAATTACATGAATTTCAGATGAGTTTTGAATTTACTAGAATTTAAAAACCGGGTATCTCAATGTTTGCGGCTGAGTGACGGTGGCAGGGTGTTTGACATTCATTCTCATTTCTTGCATGGGACCTAAGCATGCAACCTAGGACACAGATTTGGATTTTTCAACTGATTTATATGCATTAGATCATGTGCATGTAGTTCAAATTTGAATTATGCACATTAATGCATAGAAAACTCAGTTAATGTATAAAAATGTCCAAGCAAACCCCGAAAAATCCCCCAAGGTGGCACGTACCATATACGTCCATTTTGCATCATGCTTTTATATCGATATTTATTGCATTATGGGCTGTTATTTCACGTTATGTCATAATACTTATGCCTATTCTCTCTTATTTTACAAGGTTTACATGAAGAGGGAGAATGCCTGGGCTGGAAAGGAGCAAATATTATAGACCTATTCTGCACAACTCCAAAAGTCCTGAAACTCCACGAAAGTCATTTCTAGAATTAATAAAAAATACTGAGTGGAAGAAATACTAGAGGGGGGCCACCCACCGTCAACGAGGGTGGGGGCGTGCCCTACCCCCCCCCCTGGGCACGCCCCCTGCCTCATGGGCCCCCTGGCAGCCCTCCGGTGACCATCTTGTACTATATGAAGTCTTTTACCCTAAAAAAATGGTAAGCAAGCTTTCAGGACGAAACACCGCCCCACGAGGCAGAACCTCGGCGGAACCAATCTAGGGCTCCGGTGGAGCTGTTCTACCAGGGAAACTTCCCTCTGGGAGGGGGAAATCATCACCATCGATCCTCTCATGGGGAGGGGGTCAATCTCCATCAACATCTTCACCAGCACCATCTCCTCTTAAACCCTAGCTCATCTCTTGTATCCAATCTTTGTCCCAAAACCTCAGATTGCACTACAAAAAAAGACACATCCGTGACATTTTGGGCCAAATGAAAAAAAAATCTGTCATACATATGACACTTCTATGACGATAATTGTGAAAAAACCTAGTATCATCATAGATGTGGCGGGCTCCTACTTCTATGACAAAAAATCCTGACAGAAAATGGGCTTTTAGTCCTAGGCGGGCCGAAGACGCAACTGCATGACATTCTTTGGGCCATCCATGACGAAAAAAACCGTGGTAGAAGCGAGGGCGAGGAAAATTTTGGGGAGTTCCCGGTTATGGTGGGCGGTCGGGGGCCGAGCGATGCGCGTTTCTCTCGTACACGTACGCACGTGTGTGCGAGGCGTTGGCTCTAACTGAACCTGAGCGAGGCGTTGGGCTCTAACTGAACCCGAGCAATTGCACTGCAGGCTACGCGACACTGAACCCGAGCGATCGATTGATGGCTGTTAACTAAACCCGATCGAGCGATTCCTTCGCTACTGCTGCTAACTGAAGCTGATCGATTGGATGAACGGTGAGCGTTGTGGGGGTTTTGGATGAATAGTGAGTGGTGGCATTGCCTCTAGATTAACAGGACCCCGTGGTGTGGAGGGTTGGATGAACAGTAGACGGTGGAGGGGTGGTTGAACAGGACCCCGTGGTGTCGAAGGCTGGATGAACAGTAGATGGTGGAGGGGTGCCCGTGGAGGGGTGGTTGAACAGGACCCCGTGGTGTGGAAGGCTGGATGAGCAGTAGACGATGGAGGGGTGCCCGTGGAGGGGTGGTTGAACAGTAGCCGGTGGAGTAGCGCACGGTGGAGGCTAGATGAACAGGAGCATGTGGAGGATGGAGGAGGTCGATGGTAGCCCGTGGAGGCTGGAGGAGGTCGACGGTGGAGATGAACAGTATCTCATGGAGTCCCGTTTTGCGGTACGCCACACCCCTCCCGATGAACAGGACCCCCATTTTTCGACCGTAGGAGGTCCGTTTCGTCCATTTTGCGGTACGCCACATCCCTCCCGATCAACAGGACCCCCGTTTCGACCGTAGGAGGTCTGTTTCCTCCGTTTTGCGGTACGCCACACCCCTCCCGATCAACAGGACCCCCGTTTCGATCGTAGGAGGTTCATTTCCTCCGTTTTGCGGTACGCCACACCCCTCCTAATCAACAGGACCCCATTCCGAACGTAGGAGGTCTGTTTCCTCCGTTCTGCGGTACGCCAGGCCTCGTTTCCATTGCCTGTTCCGTCCAAGCCCTCCCGATGAACACGACCACGCATTCCGTTCTGACCCAGCCGGTTGGCTCCCATGCGTTCCGTTGCCTCCCGATGAACACGACGCATTCTGTTGCCTCCCCATGAACACGACGCATTCCGTTGCCTCCCCATGAACACGACGCATTCCGTTTCCTCCCCATGAACACGACGACGACGTTGTTTCTCCGTTCCGACCCAGCCATGTACACGAGCCCCGCCGTGACGTGTCTGTGAGTAGGCGTTCGAGACCCGCTTTGTGTATGCGTGCGTGGCCGTATTTTCTTTCTTGCACCCTGGCCATTGTACGTACGTGTACATGCTACATGCGCACCTCTACTACGACACGTGCGCGCCTCTAGATCAACCAGTATGTACGTACACGTTCGCGACCAGAATGACAACGCTATGTACGCTTCGACCAGGTGGGTCCCGACTGTCAGGCACTTCCTTGCCTATGAAGATGTAGCTGATGGGTCCCAGTAGTCAGGGGGCGAATCATTTTTTTTGCTCGGACGCACTTCCTTGCGTGCGAAGATGTAGCTGGTGGGTCCTAGCAGTCAGGGGGCGAAACGTTTTTTTTTTGCCCGGACACACTTCCTTGCGTGCGAAGATGTAGCTGGTGGGTCCCAGCAGTCAGGGGGGTGAATCGTCTTTTTTTTGCTCGGACACACTTCCTTGCGTGCGGAGATGTAGTTGGCAGGTCCCAGCAGTCAGGGGGAAACGTTTTTTTTGCGAAATACGGTGGCCCGTCCGGTGGGTCCCCGCTGTTAGGTGGAGGAATCATTATTTTGCGCGTAATAAGGAGGCACTTCCTTGCTGCGACCGTGGACCCAGTTGTCAGCCTCTCCACGTACAGTCACGTCCGATGGAAGTCGTTCCTTGACCACGTTGACCACGTCGTGCCGAGATCACCACGGCGGTGGACGACGGCGAGGCCTAGGAAGGGGACGACTCGGAGCCGGGGAAGACGCAGCAGTGGGTGCCCACGCAAAGAGGAGTATGAGGGTTCACTGGTTTGGCTGCGGTGTGAGGCTACTATCGCCGCAGAATAACAGGGGGTGTGGGTGAGTAGAGGGATGTCCTGGCCAGCGGTGGGAGTAGTAGGGGGCGGTGAGGCCTCCACGGCATCACAGCCGGCCACGGGAGGCAGGAGCACGCGGCATGACCGGCGCTGGTTTGGGCGGCTGGAGCAAGAAGACCAGAGGTTGAAGAAGCACTACGGACATTGTATGAACATCATACGATAACAGGAGCTAGAATCGTTCATATTGACTAAGTTGACAAAGCCCTCCGTCCCCGTCAACTTGGTAGGCCCACAAGTCAGCCTCCCACTATGCTGGGTTCCAGCTGGCAGGGGGAGTATTCATTTTTTTTTGTGTAATAAGGAGGCACTTCCTTGCGTGCGAAGATAGCTGGTGGGTCTGACATGTCAGCGGGGGGCACGTTTTTTTCACGAAATACAGAGGCCCTTCCGGTGGGTCCCAGATGTCAGGTGGAGGAATCATTATTTTGCGCGTAATAAGGAGGCATTTCCTTGTGTGCGGCCGTGGACCCAGCTGTCAGTTTCTCCACGCACAGTCTACTTCCGATGGTGTCGTTCGTTTACCACGTTGACCACGCCGCACCGAGCGGATCCAAGGTGGTGGACGACGGCAAGGCCTCGGATAGCAACGAGCCAGATATGGGAAGACGCGGGAGTAGAGTCGCAGACGGAGAGGTGTACGAGGGTTAACTGGTTCTAGTGTGGTGTGGTTCGGCAGTCGGTGGAGAAGAACAGGAGGTGTGGAGGGGTGGAGGGATGGCCTGGCCAACGGTGGAGTAGCGCTTCATAGCGAAGCGTGCTAAGCAGAGCTGCTAGCAGCAGGAGGCGGGAGGTGGTCCCGGCGGTGCTGGAGGAAGAACATGAGAGATTGAAGACGGATGCCGGTCGTTGGATGTAAATCCAACGGCTAACATGTCAGAATCATTTGTTGACTAAATTGACAACGACTTGCGTTGGCTTCGACCTATTGGCCCACATTTGAGCCTCCAAAAATGTGGCACGTATTCAACCCATTTTTCAGAATTTACAGTCTTTTTTTTTGCGCGGTAGAATTTACAGTCAATTTTATCTTCTTTTTTTTGAATTACAGCCATTAGCTGGGCTGGGTGAACAAATAATGTAGCGTCCATGCGGCCCATTTATTTTATTTCCTAAAAAATTACAGTCCATTTGCACTTTCTTGAAAAACACAATTTTGCTGGGCTGATTCTAATTATAATGTTGGGTTGGGCCAGCAATGTTATCAAAAAATAAAAAGGGGTTGAGCATTTTGTTATAAATATATTTAAATAATAAGTGATATTATTACATTCGTCCTTAAATCTTACCAAGCTTTTGTACACAATCACTAGGATTTTCGTGCCAAAACAATCCAAGATTTTATTTGTTAAGAAATTATTTTTATAAGTTAATAAGATGTGGGATATTGTTTTCTTACATATGTAAGTATCTGTTAAATATATGATGAAAATAAAAATAATATATAATAACATATAAAATAATTTAAATATATATAATATAGTTAGAAGGGAAACATAAGTTGGACCTGGCGTTCCTATTCTTATATAGAAAAATAGAACAGACCTCTGCGTTTTCTTCAAAAAAGTACATAAATTGGGCTGCCAAAAATAAAACCTCGGATGGGAGGTCCATAGGCCGGTCGATATATGACGCCCTAAGAATATACAAACAGGCCTATGGACCTCCCATCCGAGGTCGTGGGCTGCGCATGTTAAAAATGAAATCCTTGACGGGGCAGCCCAAAACCACGTCCAACACTTGCCAAAACTTCATCCCTCGTTTTCTCTGTGTTTCGCACACTCGACATTGTGTGGGCATTTTGACTGTGCATCATATGAAGATGTGCTATGCATGAATGTTGATCAGCATGATGTTAACTGGCTAGTAGTTCCATTTTCGACCATGAATAAAACATCCAACATGATGTTAACCCTGTTTGAAAAGGCCGTGTTAATATAAATGCTCGCCTCGAAAGTTGTAGTTTCTTATCTGAAATCGAACTTGCGTTTCTTATCTCAAATCAAACTTGCGTTTCTTCTCCGAGAATCACATTGTCTCGCACTTTTATACTCCTATAAAACTACATTTTTAAGTGCTAAAATAGATCTCTAGAATTCATAAAATAGTTCATATGCTCAATCTTGCAAATCTGAAATTCAAAAGACATTCAGTATCGAAAGCACTCTCAAAATACACAACACAAAACACAATTCACAACCTACAAATATCGACAACCCTAAGCTCCTCGACAATTCACAACCTGCCGACTATTGGGCTGGGGGCAGTCCCTCCTATTCTCTCGGCGCACAGCCGCCCGTGAGACGATGTGAACGGCGATGGAGACGATGGCGGGGAAGCGTCGTCGGGCCAACTACTTTTATCCTCTTGCGGTTGGGTTCGGTCGACGAAGACTCCACCGGCTCGCTCTGGCAGGACACACTCACAAACGGCACCCTGTAGATGCTCGATCCTTCAATCTCTGGTGGATGCTCCATCTGGGATCAATACTCCCACCACCTCTCCCTCACGATTGGATTCGGTGAATTTGCTTGCTCCATGGCCCAGAGGAGCAGCTCTATGTACTCCGGCGCGACTCCCTTCGGGAGTATCGCCGCCTTTTCGCTTTGTTGCAGATATTTGGCCATGGATGTCACCGTCGCCGCTAGTTGGTCCGTGTTGTCAAACCAAGACTATAACTCCAACATCCTAGCTAGCTTCATAGGGTCGCCGTCTGCAATCCTCGCGTATCGGTTGTACTCCTCCATCGATCTACTTCTCCACAGCACCTTCACTCACCGGCGGTGGTTTTTGAATGGAAGAGGAGAGGAGCAGCGCTGGTTTTGGATTAGAACGGGAGAGGAGCGACGCTGATTTTGGACTGGAACTGGAGAGGAGGGGCGGTGGTTTTGAAATGGAAGAGAGGAGCGGCGCTGGATTTAGATTGGAACAGGAGAGGAGCGGGGGTGGTTTAAGAGGAGAAGAGCGGAAGAGCAGTGCTGGTCTTGGAAGTATTTTTTGTTGTTTTGCGTATTTTGGGTCAAAGTTTGACCACGTACTGTATTTGACAAGCAAAATGTGAATGCATGTCACCAAAATTGTATCGTTTGGTTCGTATCTGAATGTACTTTCAAATTGTATTATTTTTGCAACGTATAACATATATTTTATGTGCGAAAATCATGGTCAATTATGACCCAGAATAAAAGGGAGACTAGTTAATGTGGGGTCACTTTCTTAATTGAAGAGTAAATTGATTTTGATTTTGATCCAGTCACAGCGCGCCGGCCCTCTCATCCAATCCTAAATCGCTGCCGCACGCTCCTCTCCCTCTTCTTCATTGCAAAACCACCTCCTCTCCTCTCCATCATATCCATTCCAAAACCACCATCTCGCCTCTCCCTCTTTTGATCTTCTCCATTGCAAAACCACCTCCTCTCCTCTCCATCATCTCCATTCCAAAACCACCTCCTCTGCTATCCATCATCTCCATTCCAAAACCACCATCTCGCCTCTCCCTCTTCTGATCTTCTCCATTGCAAAACCCCCACCTCTCCTCTCCATCATCTCCATTCCAAAACCACCGTCTCGCCTCTCCCTCTTCTAATCTTCTCCATTGCAAAACCACCTCCTCTCCTCTCCATCATCTCCATTCCAAAACCACCGTCTCGCCTCTCCCTCTTCTCTATTGCAAGACCACCGTCTCTCCTACCATCTTCCAAAGCTAGCACCGGACCACTCAGAAGGACATCTACGGAGAGGATGCAGCAGCGAATCAGGCAGATCGCCGGCGGTAACCAGGCAAAGTTAGCTAGGTTGAAGGAGATCCTTAGTTGGTTTGACAATGACTGAGAGATTTCGAGGACGGTGTGGGCCATGCGGCAATGTATGCGAAAGAGCGAGACGGCGGCGATGAGGGCGGCGATGTACATGTACTCCTCGGCGATCACGCCCTGATCCTCCGAAGTTCATCGAGTATCTCCTCTAGGAGATGGAGTAGACAGATTCGCCCGAGGAGACAGTCAGGCGGAGGTGGTGGGCGTACAGGTGGAAGGTCGAGCACCCAGAGGATAACGAATCGATCGAGTATGGTGTGCCGTTCATGAGGGTGCAGAGCCAGCCAGAGCCACAGGAGTATTCGTTCTCCTAACGCAAGAGGAGGCCGGATGGCTCGACGTCGCTTCCCCGCCGTTCTCCACAGTTCCCTCGACGCTCGCCTCGTTTCAACAGCGGCGGTAGGGTTTAAGGTAAGCTTCGCACTAACCTAATCTTCCACCTGCTCATGCTTACAATCAGTGTGACAGCTAATGAAAATCATGCTTACAATCAGTCTCCGAGTACTACGCCAATCACCCTAAAATAGCTCTGGACCTTTGGGCCAAAGTTGTGACACTGTGTACAAATAAAGAAAAATAGATTGGTGCTTCTTTCAGAAAAGAGTACTCCCTAGAAAACTGCCAATATAGCTACTAGTATTTGGTTAGAGGATTTCTTTGCCGAGAAAGATCCGTCCACGTATATGCCACACATCCCATCGGTGGTGGTGGATGCCAATGCGTGCATGCAGCATGGTTGGTGTCGGTAATTTTTACTTGGCACACCTCGCACTCTGCATATATGCCGGTTCCATACGTACATTTGTGCAGTTCCACCAAAATGCAGCTGAATAACCTGTTTGGTACGATAATGAAAAAGCATGATTACATTATAGTGGCACTAGTTGATGAAACACACAAAATAAATAGAAGAAAATATTGCGACAGTATCATAGTATGCCATGCACTACAGGAAACTGCTAGTTTGCCGTCAGTGAGCGGCTTTGCCGTCAGCATTTCGTTGGGGTAGACGGCAAAGAATGTTTTGCCGTCAGGAGCTTACGGCAAAGTATGTCTAACGACAAATCTACGCTTTGCCGTCTGTGAGCGCACTGGCTGGCGGCAAACCTAGAGAAAGGATGACGGCAAAGAAACCAAGATGGCAAACTGGCTCTTCGCCGTCTGTTGTTTCACTGAGTGACGGCAAAGGATGGACACGTGTCTAGTTTGACGGTAGGTAACGGTGCCCGAGTTTTGCCGTCTGTGTTTGCAATCCACTGACTGCAAAGTCAGTTGCTTTGTCGTCTGCCTTCTGTCCTACTAATGGCGAAGTAATAGAAAAAAAACATGACAGTCACCATTCAATCACGTTATTTGTTCTTGTGCCAAAACGTGACAGTCACCATTCAATCTTGTAGGTTGCCACCTGGATGTTCTTTGGACTATGACATGGACATGAAGGCATTTGTTGTAGTGCCAAATCTTACGTAGTGATGCCATCTTTTTCATTGTGTATTATATGTATGGGACTATATGCTGTGGAAATATATGCTATGGAACTTTGTTTTGGGACTATATGCTATGGAACTTTGTCTTGGGACTATATGCTATGGAACTTTGTTCATTGTTGCTTATATTTGCTCCGGAACTATGCTGTGCTGTTATGGTTCTGTGCTGTGAGGATCTTTGGTTATGGATCAAGGCAATTACTATATTGTGTATTAAACTGTTTAATTGTGCACTAAAATTTGAGATTATCAAAAAAAAAGCTTTGCCGTCTAGGGACAGACGGCAAAATTGCCACATGTTGCTAGCCTGTGCTTCTGCTGGAATGTTGCCGTCTGGCCAACAGGTCGGTTGACGGCAAAGAGGTGGCTGTTTGCCGTCTGGGACAACCATACCAGACGGCAAAGTATGCATCTTTGCCCACTGGGGTGCGAATAGCAGACGGCAAAGTCCAGCTATTTTGCCGTCTGGGACAACCATACAAGACGACAAAGTATGCATCTTTGCCCACTGGGGTGCGAATAGCAAACGGCAAAGTCCAGCTACTTTGCCGTCTGCCTGGCCGGCCGGTAGACGGCAAAACACTTGACGCCATCCGTCAGTCCATCTGTTCCGTCTACTGCAATATTTTGCCGTCTGGCTTTACCCGCTGACGGCAGAAGGTAAAGACTGACGGCAAAGTCTTTGCCGTCAAGCAGAAAAAAAAGTAGACGGCAATGTATTCTTTGCCGATTAATCTTTGCCGTCTGACTTTGCCGTCTACTTCCTGACGGCAAACTCTTTGCCGTCTGGATTTACGTCTTTGCCGTCTGTTATCCAGAGACGGCAAACTAGCAGTTTCCTGTAGTGATGCTGCAAGGGCGAGATGGGCCCTGCAACGCCTCATACGGTACGCCTCATACTGGACATCATCCCAAGTCTCCCAGATACACCTTCTGCCAGTGATGAACATCAGTGTACAGCGGTAGTACAAGGAGGCGCCTCGAGACATTCAAATCTCTATTTTTGTACATATCAACTAAAATTAAGCACCCCGCTTTGTAAACGCTTAAACATTAACAATGGGACTAGTTGATGAAACATACATTAACAAAGAGAAGCACTTTCTTTATCTACATTGAAATGAAATGATAGAGATGACACTCACTCTATTTTAATCAGATTATTACTTCATTTTATCGGTGACACTAGGGTCGAGCGTGTGGCAAACGAGGTGTACCATGCATCGCAAGGACGGAGGCAGGGGTGCTTAGATCGATGTCAAGTGGCTCTTTCAGTCACCAACATGGATGATTCAATTCATGGGACCTTTTGGTGCAGTTCACCTAAAATGAAGCAATGTCCCGTGAGCTAGCAGCTTCTTCTTCAATTTCTTTTAAGAAAAGGGCTCCAGCCCCGGTTCCATTTCCATCAGAAAACGAAACCCACAGAGCTTCTTCTTCATTAGTTGCAGTAAAATTGATCAACATCAAGGTTGGTTGTGAAGCTCCTGGAATGCTCAACTATAATTTGGATATCATTTGTGCAGTCCAACTAAGATCGAGCGTCAAATGTATATCTCTGTTTGCACAAAAAAGGTGGAAAGGAGGGTCACTAACAAGTGATGAAACATGCATCAAATGAAAAGAAGCATGTTCCTTATCTAAATGGAAATCCTACAAGGACAGTAGCAATTTCTAAAGCAGTGGCATTGCTAGATATTAGTGTGGGCATTAGGATTAACTATGACAACCGTTAAATACGACATTACTTTGGGCACGGGAGAGTAGGCGGACCAGGACAGTTGCATTTCTAACGAAAAGAACCAACTTATCTTAATGGAAAATATTAGTAGGACATGTAAAGAAGTGCCATTGATTCATATTACTGGAGGCATTATATTGAAAACAACATTGGTTTAACGTGTCCTTACTTTTAACAGTGCGACTGCTACATTTTACCAGTGGCATTACATAAGAGTTGCTCGGGGCAACAAACATCGAATAGGATATCCGGGTTGGTCCGTTTTTGTTGATATAGCCACCTTATCTTGTGTGAGGCTAGAAAATCTAGTCTTGGACTTACTCTATTGACTTGTCCCCAGTCCCCACTTTCTTTCCTTTTTCAACCAATAGATCGGGTTTATATTGAGTTTGTCTGTGTTTCCTCTATTTCCTATTAGACCTAGAGACCAGCTTGGATAGCAGTCTCTCGCTACTTTTCGCCCCATTATTTCCTCTTTCAACCAAGTCCTAGATTCAGGTAACAAATCCTCCCCCACCCCCACCCCCTTTCTTCCTTGTTTGAACCAAGTAGTACTAGATTCAAATTCATGAGCTAGTTTTACCTCTTAAACGTAAAAAATTAGGTGGTTTTTGAAAAGCCGATCGATCCTATCTACGAGGGGGCCTAAGAAATAGTAAAAGATACAAATACAGCGATGTTAGGAGCTCGGGAAGTAGAGCAAGGCCGGTTTCAAAGGAATTTATACCTGATGGTCGCCGGGATGTCGCTAGGTGGGTGGTGGGAGGCCGGATCTGCCCACACTACGGCAGCGAGGAAGAAGGGGTCGGAGGCCCTCCCTCGCCAGCAGTGCTTGGGAGAGAATGGCAAGGCGGGTTGATCAGGATGCGCCAAGCAGTGGGTAAGAGCCGTCGCCGAGGACGACCGCGTGAACGTTGCACCTTCTCACCTTCCCCGACGGAGAGGATTCGGTTGGATCTGTGACCAGCGGTGAGCAGAGAGAGAGAGAGAGAGTGTGTGGCCGCCGCTGTCATGTTTAGATCTGGAGAGGCGAGATAGTGTGAAAAGAGCAACACTAGCAAGCAAGCGCGGCGGCTCCTGCCTATATAGTGGAGTAGTACTAGTTTTCTTTTGTCTACCTGAGCCGGCTTGACCTCGTCAATGACTGTCGAGAAGTCTTCATGCACGTGGCCCGGAGGCGCAGTTGTCGTTATTTTGATCTGAAGCGCCAGATTATAACATATAACACGAAAAAATGCCACATGACAAGAAATCATAACCTCACTGCCCAAAGGAGACAACATGAATCCTGACGGATAAACTAGATGAGGAACAAAGCTCAAATTAAAGATAAACTCGTAGAAAAGGGGTCCGTCGATAGATGTCCTAACTAACATAGCCGGCTTGACCTAGATGGCAGCCGAGTAGTCACTGTCCGTGCATGTGCCCCAATGACTAGCCCAACTCGCTTGTCATTTGTTTAACCCTCGCAGATGATCCGAAGCACATGACACCTAATTTTGCGAGATGACAAGAAACCTTTTTTAAGATTTCTCACCACAACTACAGCCATGTACAACACAGCCTGCATGATATGTAGACGATAGCCAATCCAGGCGTGTCTGTTGAAGTCTGGTCACATGCATGGACAAACTGATCTTCCGTGTCTTGTAGGGATCGTCCAGGCACCAACGTAGTACAACACTTCTCTAGTACTATCGCTCGTCTCCCTCTTCTATTAAGTCACCCGACTTGCGGGGCCGAGGAGTGTGCCTATGGTCGGTTCTCAATTGTCATCCCACATGTGTGTGCAAACGCAATATGACCCGCGTTCCATTCGGAGAGCAGCGTGCCAAACCGAGCGACCGTCTGGGGTGCGACGCGAATGCGACGGACGTGCTGTATACTCCGTACATGTGTACCGCCATTTTCTAGACGCTTTGCTCCATGGCACGGGTGCAATCCATGGATACAAAATTAGTATACTATATACTATTTAAAAGTCGAGGGCGGGGCTTTTCCTTTGCGGTAGGCAGCGGGGCAGTTCCGCCTAGTCGGTTCGACAGAGACGCGAGAAGACGAGGGAGTAGGCTGCTGCAAACGTAGGGCTGTGTCATTTGGCGATGAGTTCTTCTTTGGACAGGTGGGGCCCGTGATTTGACTTGCCATTATCATTTTAATCTGGCCTTCGACCGGCGTGAGTCTCGATTCTGACCACCTCCATACAGGTGCCTCTCCCAATGCTCCACCATGTAGTAGAGACTGGCTCTTGCATGAGAGCCCACTTCTCCACTTTCTCCTTGCCTCTCTTTCATCCACATATGCAAAAATGCCATGTAAAGCGCACTATTGTACTTACTTGCTCCTACAGGTGCTTAAACTTGCCACATAGGCACAAAGTCTGATGTGGCAAGTTAATCAAGAAGAGAGAGAGACTAGTTTGGTGACCCAAGGAAGAAACGGTGCTAAGCGCATGTACCTAGGTGAAAAGACAATTTTGAGTCTATAGCTAATTAAATGAAGCAAACTTAGCAACACCATTTCATTGGAAGAGGCCACTCCTTGGCAAATGCAATAAATACTAGTACTCCCTGTGTCCCATAATATAAGAACGTTTTTGGCACTACACTAGTGTCAAAAACATTCTTATATTATGGGATGGAGGGAGTACGAAGAAAGAGATAGAGAGAAGTACAAAAAATAAATACACTTATAGCCAACCTTATAGCCAAAACCTTGTTGTAGTACGAGTGACTAAGTGATGACTATATATGACATGCCAACATCAGATAGCCTAACGCCGCGTGTTAAATCTCCAAGGGCGCGACCGCGCGAGCGACGCAACGGTCGTGGTAGGCGCAACCATGATACGGGCTGCTGGCAGCCCTTGGATCTGAGATCAAACGGTCGCATGCTAAGTTGCTGAAAATTTATAGAATAACACTCCAGGATAGGATATTCACCCATAGGTCTAGAATCATGCCATGCAACCGTTCGATCTCAGATCCAAGGGCTCTCGGAAGCCCGTATCATGGGAGAATGGAAAGCCACTACCCTGTCGTTCACACGCTGGCAGTTCGCTCCTACTCGTCCCCACACGTCCTTCAATACTACGGCGGTTCGCTCCTAGTCGTCCCGTCCATTCACATTACGATAGTTCCACTAATCCTAACCCTCCTCCCAAATCCATGGTGTTCCAAACCTCCACGATCGGCGGTGAGTACAAGGTTAGAACTATCATCGGCGATGAGTTGGACGTCATCTACACCCATTCTTCCGCGTCGGTGAAAGGATGCCTTTCTTGCTTCAGACGCATGTTCGAAGACTCAGATGATGAGTGAGTCGCTGGGCTAGATGTTGAGTACACCACAGTCCTGGGACGAGAGAAGGATCTAAAGGACAAAGAGAGGAAGAAGCCCGCCGTGATCCAGGTTTGCGCGCATGACTTATGCTTGGTCTACCACATATGCCATGCCGACGTTGAGTGCCAGGATTTTAAGGACTTACTTGAGAGGAACCTAGTCAAATTCATTACTGTAGACTTTGGTAACGACAAAGATGTCCTGCATCGGATAGGCCTCATTGTAGGCAACACCTTCGACCTCTAGAAGAATCGGCTGGTGTCTTCTCGTCAGCCTTCAATCCGACCTGGCAGAGCCATGGTTCATCCTTCAGACAGTGGCGGAGAAACCTCCATATACGTTTCATCATCATGCATGGCAGCGGAATGTACTAGATATAGACCACATCCACTACGCTGCAATGGATGGCTACCTTTGCTTCAATATCTACAAGGGTTGGATGAAGAGCAACAGCCAAGTGTGCGGTTCAAGCAGAGAAGTATCGGCCAAGAGGAAGAGGGACAAGGACGAAGTCGAGGGCGTGGGCGAGGACTCCGAGTAAGGTGGCGATGTCGTTGCTCATGGTGGTTCTAATGCAGTGTCTACCGGAATAGTTGCAAAGTTTAATTTTAGGTGTGCTAAATTTAATTTGAGGGGTGTGTTGTGCTGAGCTCCCAGCAGAACTATGTTATGTTTCTTCTCGTTACTTTAACTCTTCAGTACGTACATACTAGTATTCCTTACATTTCATCTTTTAGTTGGTATAGTACTACCACTCGTTTCTTCACATTATATACGTACAATATATATGGCCAACATCATATAGCCAGCAGTTTAGTTGTCAAAGAATTTCAGGGTGCTTAGTTTTGTCAAAGAATTCAAGGATGCTTAGTTTTATTTGAGGGGTGGGTTGTGCTAGACACCATTATTGTGACTAGCCTTTTTAATAGTACTATATGCATAATTTGGCGATTTAGCTCTCTATATGTACCACCTTTTTTTTAATTTCAAGTTTTGCTCAATGGCGCAATCCATCGATACTACTGCTGTACAAAAGTATACATTTTTTAAAAGGCTAGAGGGCGGGGCAGTCTAGCTTGGTCGGTTTCACGAGAGGCGAGGGCCTTTGTGATTTGATGGCTCATTACTGCTGGGAGGCGGGGCCTTGTGATTTGACTACTCGTATAAATGCGTCGACGACCTGATCGAGGAGGAGCAAAGAACCGTGTGGTATACTCAAGTTTTCCACTTGAGTAGTACTGCGACGGAGGAGCACGAAACATGGCAGCCCAGTGCCATATGGCGATAAAAAATGATCTAATTTGCTAGTCATCTCATTGTTAGCATTGTTCTATTCATTCCCTCAAAAAAAACATTGTTCTATTCATGCCTCACAGAGAACGTGACACGTGTGGCGAAACAGCCGAAGCAAAAGATGAAACATAGGAGCAAAAGAAGAAGGAAGATTATCACCCCAAATGATCAAATTCGCCACGGAGTCGTAACTGCTTCTTCATCGCCTCCACGACCTCCATCTCCTTGCGCGTCTCCTCCGCCATCTTCTCCATTCTGTCCATGGCACGGGATTTCTTGATGCGATCCTTCATCATCTGTTCCACGGCCGCATTACGTACCTCGACAGCAGTCGGGTGCTCGATGCGGAGCTTCGCCAACTCCTCCTTCTGTTCCATGACGAGGACCTGCAGCATCTTCATCGAGGAACTACTATTCTCATGCAGCTTCTTCCAGCCGGCGTTCTTCTCCTTCAACAAGTCGATCTCGTGGCAGAGCTTCGCCTTGTCCTCCTGAAGTCACAGGATTTCGTCGGTCACCTTCTTCTCCGAGGCAATGCTCTTCTTCAGCAGCATCACCAAGCCGGCGGTCAACTCCCCTTGCTGATTGAGCTCAGCGGGCATGTCGTCGAGGCTCTCCTTCAGCAACTCCATCATGCTTGGATGAACTCCTTCTGCTTATTGAGGTGCTTATTGAGCTGATCGGGCATGCCCTCCAGGGATAACGACTCCAGCTCCGCCGGTCGGCATGTTCGCCTCCACGGCTAGGGCGCTCCTGGGAGCCATCACCTGCCCGAGACAGATCTTTCGAGGTCTCTGCGTGGCGGCGAGCCCTCTTTTTTTTCCGCAGCCTTGGTTGCCGCTCCCTTGTTACGAGTAGTTCTCGACCTAGAGCTCTGCTCACCGGCCATGGCAACGACAGACGAAGAAGAAGCACTTATGCGGAGGAAAGGTAGAGTAATTTTCGGTTAGGTAGTTCCCCTTTTATAACCTAAGTACTAGCGAATAGTACTAATACTTGCATAGTGGGAACACATTCAGGTTTGGTACGTACTAGTAGGTGTGAGCAGGCTTTCGAATGTGATGGGAACAAGGTAAAGATTAATTGATGGTTTTGGTTTCGAGGCCCGAAACGGCTCCCGATGAGTTTAGCCGAACATAAATTTCAAGTACTACACTGCTCAAATGCGTAAATATTATGTTACTATCAAAAATTGGCACAAAATACGAAGGAGACCAATGGAAGTACTTCTAGCAACCCACGATTTAACTACTCGCATGCGCGCAGTGGAGTAATAATGTCTTTCTCCCGCCCTCACGGCCACGCAATTTGCATGCACTGTATTAATTGACCATCAATGAAGTGAATGACTTTACACACGTCAAATTATCACATGGGGTGGATCTTGGTACAAAATTGCGTCCGCCCGTGTACCCGCGTGTGCGTGCGTGGGAATGAGTGCGTGCGTGGCGTGCGCGCACATCTTCGCTTCATGCATGTACCGCCAGTATGGCTCAGGGAGGACGAGTACATTCTTCTGGAACCAGCAGCACGTGGCTTCATGAACTGTAAGCGAGACACTGTGTAGCGTGCCATTGGTATTCTAATTTATGTGTTTTGCACATACTCGAAGTACTAGTAAGGTACACGTGCATTGCACGCATCAGATTTTGCAACCAAATTATGAATGAATACCACACTATAGCATGTAAGCTCTGAGTCATATATGCCTGATGTAGCCCTTCGTTTAATTCTTATAGTTCATCTCATTCAAAATCAGTTAGTTTTTATAAAAAAGCTCAGAACGCGGGAATAGGAAAAACATGGGATTATAGTGGAATGTCATCTTGAATCCTACAGGATTGTACGAGTGTTTGATTGTGCATAGAAAAAATGCGGAATTCTGTCAAAGAGGTTTGAGTGGATGGGATGTTTCCTATGAAATCTAAGGCAAATGAATCATATGGAAAAATTCCTATGGTTTACAATCCTACGAATCAAACAACCAAGATAGGAAAAATTCCTAATGATTAGAATCCTCCAAAATTCCTTTGAGAATCCCTTGAATCAAAGAAGCCCTTAATCTATTTTATGATTCATGGAATTGTGCATTGTAAAGCATAAAGTAAAAAAACAAATAATGGCAATTCAACTAGAAAAAAAGTTTGGGCAGTTATGATATGGAGGATTCTAGAAAAAAAGAGAACCACTGTTGTTTTGAGGTTTGTGCATTATGCTTAAGTTCAACCATGGAGTCTGCTAGATTGTACATGTGGCAAAATCCGGTGGGGGCTAGAAGCTGGTGCGAGGGGCCGAGTGGAGGGAGACTATGAAGGAATGCACAAGTGCGAGATCGATATTTAGAGAGAGGGGCCGAACACGTGCGCATTGCACGTAGTGGCGGAGCCATGAAAAATGAATGAGCTAGGGGGGCAAGCATTGCTAATCCTTTATGAGGAGGGTCAATTCATGAACTTAAACCATTTTAGCAGCAATTGTCTAATGATCACATTCATATTAGCCTCGATATATAGTGAGGTTAGGGGGGCAGGGCCCTTACTGTCCCCTGTCTTTGCCATTGTGCACGCGTCTCAGAGATGAAGCGGAAGGCATGAATGATGAGAGGGGGACGTTGGATATATAATTAATGTGGGTGTCTTAGCTATATATGTTAATCCTATATAGAGAGGTATAGATTGATCGATGTGGACGTGGGAAAGAGGGTGAGACCTCACTGGGTATATCGATTGATCGGTTTGTGTGGAAAACTATGAAAGACCTAGCTATATACACACATACATAGAGAAACATCGATCGTTGCGCATGCACGCGTGAGAGATAAAGAATGCCCGATATGATGGAGAGGGGGATGTGTATGGGTGTGTGCCTTCATGGGAGACCGACCTAAAGAAAAAGATTGCATGCGTGCGATGGATAATGCCGACTGGTAGTGTGTGTGCGTGCATGCACGAGAGAAAGTTAGTGGTACAAATATAAAGAGAAGACTACTGTGTGGGTGTAAAAGAATAGGTGAGGTCATAATCAATGTAAAGTTGAATTCAAATATTTTAATAAGAGATCCTGATGTTGGAAACCCATGCATGCATGAATATAACGGAGATCTGCGCAGTGTGGTTTGGAAATGAGCATGTTGTAATGTATACACATTGAACAAGGTCGGACTGATTTGAATTTGAGATACCGATGGCAGACATCATTTGGCCACGTCGCATCCGTGCATGGACACACTATTCTAACTGGAGATGATGGGCGGCTTTCGCATCACAAATCTATATCTATACCCCTATATATATATATTATATTTTGTATATTTTTTATATTGTGTGCGGGTAACTTTAACTTTGAAAGATGGTCGTTGGATGAGGCGAATCTGATGGTCCAAAGATGGAAAATTTGAGCACTACTGGCCGTTGGATATCATCTAGATTCCACCAGATTTTGCCACATGTATAATGTAGAAGACTCCATGGTTGAACTTAAGCATAATGCACAAACAGCAAAACACAAGCACTTCTTATTTGTTCTAGAATCTTCCGTATCAGAATTGCCCAAATGTTTTTCTACATGATTTGCCATTATTTGTATTTTTACTTTATGTCTTACAACGCACCAATTCCATGAATCTTAAAATAGATTAGCTTTCTTATAAAAACTAGATGATTTTGAATGAAATGAACTATAAGAATTAAACGAACATCTACATAATGCATATATGACTCAAAGCTTGCATGCTATAATGTGGCATTTATTCATAATTTGGTTGCCAAATCTCATGCGTGCAATGCACGTGTACCTTACTCTAGTCTAAATGGTGTTTGTGTGTGTGTTGTGCGTGTTGAGGTGCAAATTGTCTTTTTTTTGGTACACGTTAAGCTTGTTCTTCCGAAATTTCAAGCCGTGCCTTGTTATGCTGAAAATTCAAGATAGTGTCTCTGTCTATCGTGCTGCGAAACTCCCGCCTCTTCAACCCGCGCCTTGTTAGCCCGAAATATTTAAGATATATCTTTGTCTCATTGTGCTCCGACAACTCCCTCCATCTCAACCCGTGCCTTGCTATTCCGAAATTACAACGCGCGCGCAAACTCCCACCTCCTGTGAAATCCCGACATGCAAAATGCCCGTGGTACCCCTGAACCGAAAGAACCGCCTCAAATCGGTGGGGTACTTTCGTAACTTACCCCACATTTCGGACAAGCGCGTCTCTAAGCCATGGTTCCCCACTGCCATCCCATCCGCCCACCCATTCATACACCAAGGCCGTGATAACCCGCGACGAAACCCCACATCGTGCTCCGTCCACCACCCAGCCGGAGCCTCTTCCCTGACGACGTCGTCCACAGCAACACCTCGACGTCCCTCATCCACCGTACCGGATGAGGATCCATCGTCGATCTCATCGTCCCACCGGTTCAGCCACCTCGTCCTCCACCTCCAAGGAGCTGCTCCGATGTTCCCCTCGTCTTTTGCGCCACCTCCATTCCCTCACCGCCGTCTTCACCTGCACCATCGGAAGAGCATCATCATCACCGTTTCCTCGGATGAAGCTGCGGCCTAATCGGCGCCACCAAAGAGGTTGTACACTAATCCTCGCATTTTCTTCTTGATTCGATCTCACGGTGCTGCCGGCGCTCGGTCCCGAGCCGACACGGCGTGGCTCGATCCACGGCGGTGTCGCCGGCCACTTCCTCCATGGTGTCGCTCCCTCGGCGGCGACGTCCACATCAGTAGGAGCTGTTGCTGCTTTAGCTCTCGCTCGAGCTGCTGCTCTGCTCTTGCTCTCGGTCCCCTGCCTAGTCTACTCTTGCTATTGCTCTTGCTCGCGCTGCTGCTCTCGCTGTTGCTCTTGCTTGCGATGCTGCTCCGATTTAGCTACGCTTCAGTTGACTGAATCGACTTTTGGGTCAGTCGATTTTCAGGGGGTGGGGGGGCTCGTCGGGGTGAAGGAAGAACCAGCCGCAGCAGGGAGGGGGGCTTGCCGGAGAGGTACCCCACTATCTATCTTAGGGTTCAGGATGGGGGCGGTGGTCGCCGGCGGTGGTGGGGCGTTGGCGGGGCAGTGGCGTGGGGATCGCCAAAGAAAAAGCTCGGCACAGGGGGGCTAGAGGGATGGTCGGGGCGGCAGTGGACCGGCGGTGGGGAGTGTTTTCGGGGCGAGCGGGGCGGTGCACCACCGGACGTGGGCGGTGGGAGGCTGCTGTTTGGCCGGTGGTGGATGGCGGCTCAGGGGGGTGGAGGTTGAAGATGAACCGCAGACCCTTGATTTTGTATCCAATGGCTGCAAAATCGACTGACCAGAGATGAAAAAGTCAGTCAACCAACGTGTAGCCTCACCTTGCTAGTGCGTTCAGTTTTGACAGCAAAATTCAGTTTCGACAGCAAAATTCAGTTTCGACAGTTAAGTTCAGTTTCGACAGTTAAGTTCAGTTTCGACAGTTAAGATCGGAGATGAGCGGCTGATGTATTTTACATCTAGCACTTTGAGGTTATGTATTTTATGTCATGTATTGGAGATGCTATTAGAATTCCACTCAGGTTAACGTTGTTCGTTGTCTCTCTTGTCCTGCTTCAGCCTCGGCGTCGTACAACTCACCAGAGCTGCTCCAATGATGAAACCCTCCATCACAATGAGCAAGACTCGGGCTCCATCTCCAGACGCCTAAGATCTTCTTCCCCTCCTCCAACAGCCAAGTTAGCGGAGCATCCTCACCGCCAACCCAATCACGCTGAGATCGACATGGCTTCGCCAAAGAGGTTGTACACTTGTTGCATCTCTTTTTACTCTACATGTTATATATATTGTCCATCGAGCACTCGTAGTAACGGAAATACGATTATTTTATCCTACTATATGACCAGCAAAGTGAGGTACCAGCAACTTAGCTATCCATGATGGACTCTCTTGAACGCCATCATTATTTATCTCTGTAGCGCTTGAGCTGTGCATTTGTCGATGGGCACGGGAGTTGAGCTAGTATGGCAAATGGCACGGGTCCAAAGTAATAGAAGTAGCACAAAAACATTTTTTAGTGTAGGATTTTCCTTGCTCAAGCCTGCCTACTAGAATCGCCAGTGCTTGAAAGGAAAAGTGAATGAAAAACATAGGAATTGGAAAGTTTCCTATGGTACCACTTTTCATGAATTTGGTGCAAAGGAATGGAGCAAAGGAAAACTGTAGGATTTGTTCCTTTAGTGTTTCCTTGAAAGAAAAACCGTAGGAATTCTAATTTCCACTTCTCCTCCTTTTTCATATTCCTATTCATCAAGCACAAGACTAAGAGATAGTAGCATAATAGCATTATAACCGTACATTTTCTTTTGGTTTGATTTAATCTCACCATGCTTTTTTGCATCCTGCGATCTTCCAATTGTTGTGAATCAAACATCCAGATTGGCAGAAATCCTGTGTTTTTAAATTCTCTATTTTGCACGTGCATTCCTATCCTGTTCCTGTCTATTTCCTATCCCTGCATTGTTAGAATCCTCAAATTCAAACAAGCCCTTACTCAATTACTTCTGTTATAGATATGTGCAAAGAAAACCTTGTGTGGTTTGTCCTGCTCCTATGGCGTTGTGTTCCACCCCAGCTTAGCTGCTCCAATGACGGAAGGGTTCACCACAGCAGGGATCAGCTCTCCAGACTGTCTTTCGCCACCTCAGATCTTCTTCCCTGCCGCCGGCAGCCACGACAACTGCATTACCATCATCAACTGAGCAGATGACCTTGAGGACTACACGGGTCCGCAAGAAAGGCCGCACTCTTCCGTGTCTACTTACGTTATGCGTCGCTTAATATGATGACATGCTACATTATCGTCGTGTTCACCTATTATACTCCAGTCAGGTCCAAACTAATGCTGAAACTTGAGTTTTTAAATGGTTGTGGGGTACATATTGGGGCAGCAATCAGTACTATCTGTCTACTATCTGGTTAATCTCTGGTGTCTACTATGAGTTTCATGTTGGGTGCAAACAAACATTAAAGGAGCCATTATCTATATTTTTAACTAAAGCTATTATTTGCCTTCTATCATTGGTTTTGGGTCAATCCACAGTTTGCTACCATCACTCTGGATTTGTGCATGCACTCCTTACATAATCTCACTATGTTTTATTCCTATGCATGCCAGTTATTGTACACAATGGAACTGATCATGTTGAGCAAAAGAGACGAGCCTTGCGTGGAAATAAAATTTCATGCAGACGGCGTTCCATGGTGGGCGCAAAGGCAGCCCCCCTCCACCCATTTCGGATCGTAATCAAGAGGATGATAATTGTTCTGACGGGGATTCAGAAGGAGAAGACCACTCCTATTTACCCCATGAGGTCTTCGCTCTAACTTGGCATGCTGATGTTGGTAATATCATGCATATGGTGCCTTGCATTGCTTACTGTATACATTAAAGATGTCATCCGCTTAGTTTAGACATGCTTTGTGTCAATGCCATCTATTTAGTTTCTTTATCGATATGTGAATCATGCAATGCCATCTTGTCTAGCCAGCATCATATATGTGAATTTTGCAATGCCACCCAGTTAGCCAGTCATCTTATATGTGAATTATATCATGCCATCATTTTTTTATTACGTGTTAAATTTGTCAACAATTTTAGTACATTCAATTACTCTTCCTGTGCATCAGCCATTCGGCACGGTCATGGAAAAACCTGGAGTGGAAACAAGGTCTTCAGAGCAGACAATGCTATCTGACGAAGCGCATGTCTTGCTGGTTATCGATAGCTCCTCAGAGGAGGATTCAGAGACAGATGACCAGTCATATCCCCCCCCGAGGTGCATGCCCTAACTTGGCAGGGTTATGTTGCTCATATCGTGCGTATGGTATCTTGCATTGCTATGTCATTTGCTTAGTTTAGACATGCTTTGTGTGAATGCCACTTGTTTAGTGTATAATTACCATATATGTGAATTATGCAATGACATCTTGTTGCAAGACATTATATATGTGAATTATGCAATGTTATCTTGTTGCAAGGCATTATGTATGTGAATTATGCAATGTCGTGCTGTTCAGGCAAGCGTCATATATGTGAATTATATCATGCCGTCCTTTTTTTGTATTTCTCATTGCTTTTGTCGACAATGTTTGTATATTCAACTGCTCTTCCTGTGCATCAGCCATTTGAATTGGTGATGGAGAAATCTGGAGTGAAAACAATGTCTTGAGCAGACAATGCTACTCTTCAAGCAGATATCTTGTTGGTTCTGAGATAGCTCTTCAGAGGAGGATTCAGAGGCAGATGACCAGTCCTATTATCCCCCTGAGGTGTATGCTCAAACTTGGCAGGGTTATATTACTCATATAATGCATATGTTGTATTGCAATGCTTAGTTTTTACATCATATACACAATATTGAATGCCATCTCCTTAATTGACACATCATATATGCGATTGCCCTCTGCTCACTTCCTTAGTATATAAATCATATATTTGAATTATGTCATGCCATGATGTTTACATAGACAGCATGTATCTGAATTATGGCATGCTAACCCATTTTCTAAAGACATAATATAGTTATATCATCTCATCCTGTTTACATAGTCATCATATTTTAAATTATGTCATTCTAGCCGTGAATTATATCATGCCATCATGTTTCCATCGACGGCATGTTTGTGATTTATGGCATGCCAACCATTTATTAGACACATCGTATAGTTATCTAATGTCATCCTGTTTACATAGTCATCATATTTTGAAGTATGTCATTCTATCATGTTTAGTTAGCCATCATACATGTGAAATTGTGTCATGCTATCCTGTTTAATTAGCCATCATATATGTGAAATTATGTCCTGCTATTCTGTTTGCTTAGACAACATAAATGTGAATTATTTCATGCCCTATTTTCCTCCCTACTATCCATTGCACCTGTCTATCTTACAATGTCTGTACATTCAATTACTTTTTTTTTATCAGCCATTTCAATTGGAGGGAGTGATGACAGTATCTGTGGGAGTAAAAACACGGTCTTCAGAAAAGATCGTGCTACCTGTCGATGCAGATAGAACCACGGTTGTACTTGCCCAAGAACCAGCCCCACCACATATAGCCCACACACATGCAAATTGTGCCCCTACCCAGTTGGACAGAGAACCAGCTACACCCCTTCTAACCCCAACCCCAGCAGATAGACACCCAGTTCCCGTTGACACAACACTGTCTCCACCACAGAGCACCCAAACACGAGCAGTTAGTAAGGCAACTGCAGTGCCTAAATCAAGAGGACCACCACTCCGAACCCGAAGTCAATGCTTAAAGCAGAAGAAGAATTGTTCTCAGGTCAGGTTCCGTAGCTACGGTTCATACTACTTTGCTCTTGCATCATCAGATTATCGATACCAACTAATTTCAAATTTGAAGGATGCAATTGAAACTCCAATGGCGCAATAGGTATGTTTAAACCTGTTTCTTCAACGTGTTTGGCTGTTTGCTGTTGTAACTTGCTCTATGTTGATTTCAGTTTCAATTGAATAAAAAGTTATGTTCTCATGCCATGCACATTACAAGTGTTGTTATTGCTATGTAGTTTCCCACACTTATATTCTGTCTATACTGCTTTGTCTTAAATAGATATGATCCTGTCGTGGTCGCTGGGAGCACGAGCACCTATGGGGCAGGGGGCCCCTTCTGGTCCGGCAAGGGAGCGGAGGGCGCGCGCAGAGCTGTCGGTGTACTAAAGTAGGGGGTACCTTAGTACCCCGAACTTGTGCACGGGCAGTCGTAGCACCCCGCGGCCAGGCTTGCCGGACGCCCGGCAAGGCTCTCCACCACTCCTTATTACTGCCATTCAAGAACAAAGTACTAGCCAGGAACACGAAGGCCCCGACAAGAGGAGCTTGCCGGGAAGGCCAACCAGGGCATCACCAGAAGACTTGCTGCGGCGCCCCGCGCGCCCCGGCAAGGCCCAGCGGCCGGCAAGCTTGCCGGCACAACAAGAGGCCCGCGGCAAGGCTGCCACCCAACTCCAGCGCACCCAGTGACGCGTCATCACCAGGCCATCCCAAGGGCACGTGGCGAGGCACTACGCAGCCATACGGAGCGAGGTGGAAAACAGAGCTGACAGAGGCGCCATCGTGGCAACCAGAGGCTCACTTAACGGTCACTCCTCCTGCACAGTTGGGGCGACCGGACGGGCATTTAATGCCCTTGTCCCCTGCCGTCGAGTTAGGTAGGGGCATCACAGTAACTGTATTGCACCAACCTGCGATTTTACCTTCTCGCCTCTTCTTCACGCTGCCACCGTGGGTACCCCTTCAGACTATAAAAGGAGGCCCATGCGCACGAGAAGGGGTTCGGTCCATTCGACACCCACAAGCACCACCATACGCCGCACGAGCAAGATCAAATAACAAACACGAAGCAGCGGTAGGGTGTTATCTCTCGGAGAGCCCCGGCTGGGTAAAGATGCCCGTCTCCCGCTCGACCTCGATCTGCTCGCACACGATCCCCGCCTCCTTGCCGAACCGTAGGGCCCCAAAGTGCCCCATAGGTGCTCGAGGCCACAGAGACACGCCCGACATCTTTGGCGTGCTGTAGGGGGCGAGATTGTGAGCATCCGATCCGGTCTCCACGCTGCTACATCAGCGTCATTGTCAACATGCCACCGAAGAAGAAGCTCGGAGGTGGCCGCCCGTTTACATCGATTACACCACCACATTTGGAGCAAGCGGCGGTGGAGTGGACGCCGCGGAGGAGCGGGCGCCATCGGTGGGTCTCGTGTCGTCACCAGATCCAAAAACAAGGCCCGCAAGCGCCGGCAACCGGCGACACCGCACCCTTCCCAGAGGTGTAAGGTCAATAACGCCCGGTGCTCCTAGCACCGTGCTCGCGATGTAACAAGGCCAAGCTGGTGGGTCGCGGGACGCCGAGGTCGACAGATGCACGCCACATCTTTGGCGCAAGCGAGATCTGATCGCTCGACGAGGTGTTGCTCCTCCCAATCCGTTGGGAGTCCGAGCACATCGCGCCTCGCCGCTTCGCCGCCGCCGCCACCAAGACAGAGAGGATGTCTGGCCCGAGCCCACCGCTTTAGATTCTCCGCGCCGCACAAGATCGACGATCGAGGATGGCCATACACAGCCTCATCGGCTTCGCCAACGGCGACAAGCCCCAGCGATCGAGCGCGTCGAGGGCCCGGCAAGACGCCCCGGCGCAGGCCGGCGCCGACAGGACCGCTGGGGGTGCCGCTTCCGTGCGTTCCCAGCCGCCGAGATCCCCAGCTCGCCGGACCAACCTTGACGCCGACTCCACCGCGTCGTCGGACCCGCGAACTCGCCGCGATCAACGCCACGTCCTCCAAGAGCGGCAACACGAAGACGCTTCGACCAGATCGAAGCGCCGGAGAGAAGCGCGACGTCGGTCGACCAGCGGTTGGGCCTGGCTGCTGACGCGCAGACGCCCGAGAACCAGCGATTTGCCAGACGCGGCGGGTTGCCCTGCGTTCACCCGCGAAGCCGCGGCAAGTCCAATGGCCCAAAACCAAGAACTTCAAGCGACGCGTGCCGAGAAGTACGACGCAGGATACACCCATCGGAGTTCCTCAAAGATCTACACCATCGCGGTGCGAGGCTGCGGTGGGCGACGAGAAGATCCTCGCCAACTACTTCCCGCGGTACTCAAGCCTAACGCCGATCTTGGCTCATGCACTTGCGGACGGCTCCATCTCCTCATGGGCGGACTGTGCCATCGGTTTGTCGGCGCTTTCACGGTGGCCACAAGCCTCATGGCCAGGAGAGTGACCTCCACTTGCTCGCCCGTATGAGGGGAGCCCTGTGCAAATATATACAAAGATTCAGCCAGTGCAACGCAACATCCCAGCACGCCCACCCCGCCGCAATTATTAGCGCGTTTATCGAACGCGCGTAATCGCAGGATGAGGGAGGAGATGGCGATGTGCAAGATCGAGATGTCGGCGAGCTTTACGCCCGCCGACAAGTGTGCACGAGCTGAGGAGGGAGGAAAATCCGGAGAGATTGCCGAATGTATGATCTCGACAACAGGATGCCGCCCGGCAAGGAAGAACCGGAGGCGGAGCAATAGGAAGAGGAAAGCTAAGGATGTGCTAGCTGCCGAGCATTACGCAACGGAGGCGACTCCGACAAGGCTAAAACCGACGACTCCGGCGAGGCTGTAGCAGCCACGACAAGCGTGATAGCTCCGGCAAGCGTTATTGCAAGATTCACCGCACTAAAGGCCATGACCTCCAAACCTGCAAAAAAGTAGAGCAGATGGCGGAGCTGCAGAAAGCTGAGTACGAAGGCTGCGATAAGGAGAGAGCCCAGGAGGTGGCGGAGGATCCGCAAGAAGCTTCCGCCTGGGGAGGGAACAGCTGCAAGGCCAAGCCGTGGCAAGGAGACAGCCTCCCAGCGCCGCGATAAGGACGAAGATGAAGATGAGGATGAAGAGATGGAGGAAGATGAGACCGATGATCAAGAGTTTCAGAAGGCGACAGAAGTATTGTGCATCGACGGCGGCGCCTCCCTGCACACCTCGCACCGCCAACTCAAATAGTGGGTGCGAGAAGTGAATGCGGCAGAGCTGTCCGTCGAGGCACGAAGGCCTCTGAAGTGGTCCGGCACGCCCATCATCTTCGACGTTGAAGACCACCCTGATCGTGTCACTGCGGTCGGGTGTTTGCCGATGTTGGTGTCACCAACAATCCGCAACCTCAAGGTCACGAAGATGCTGGTTGACGGCGGGGCCGGCCTGAACTTGATTTCCTCCGCAGTGTTCAAGAAGCTCCAGATCCCCGATAGCGAGCTCGAAGAAACTGGTGCCTTTCAAGGAATAAATCCGGGAAGGAGCAAGCCCAAGGGGAAGATCACATTGCCGGTGACGTTCGGCAGCAAGCTGAACTTCAGGACTGAGAGGGTCACATTTGACGTGGCTGATATCCCCTTACCCTACAACGGGATACTCGGCCGACCCGCACTCGCCAAGTTCATGGCGGCCTCTCACCATGCGTACAATGTGCTCAAGATGCCCGGTCTGATGAGTGTTATCTCTGTCCAAGGCAACAAGAGGGATGCGCTCATCTGCGCCGACAAGATCTACCGGGAAGCAACAGCTGCAGCGGAGTGCGAGCCACTTGCCGCTGAAGCTCCTCGGGGGAAGAAGAAGGCCAAGTCCGGCAAGGACAGCTCTGGTGCTCACTCCGGCAAGCGATCTCCCGGGCGCTGCGCTGCCGAGGACGCGCCATCGAGCTCCAACGGCAAGTGCGAAGGCGAAGCGAGACCAACTAAAGGCTAAGCCCGCAAGGACAGCTCGGTGCTCGCCCGCAAGCGCATCTCCCGGAGTGCGCGCTGCTGCCGAGGACGCGCGCATCGAGCTCCGCCCCAAGAGGGCAAAGAAAGTTGCCGAGCTTGAACTTTTGAGTTGTGCTCCACGAAAATCCGCACCTTGTATGAAGAACCCGAGCGCGGAAGGGTCGAATCGTGGTTAGGTTGCGCCGTCGATCCGTTTCGAGTCCGCTCAACGATAAAAGCATGCCGCAACCAGCCCGACGAGTTCTTCCCGCCGGAGGCAACACCGCCAGCGGGCTGCTGATGCCCTGCGCTCAGCAAGCGTGTTTGCGCCGGTGGGTTCCCCGAAAGCGTAAGGACGAGAACATACAAGGGGGAAAGATCGGGAAAGAAGCACGGCCTCGACGGATTGTTGAAGACGGAAAAGCTAAGTCGTCCGAGTTTTTGTACAGAGCACTTTTTAGTTCCATGCTTTTTTTATGTTATGTTCCTTGTGCATTCGTCCTTTGTACGTAATGCCTGTGCACGGAGGAGCCAACTCGTGGTTACGTTGCGTCCTTGCTTTGTTTCCGAGTCCGCTCAACAATACAAGTGCACTGCAACTGGCCCGAGAAGGTTGCTTGCCGGAAACAACACCGCCAGCGGGTTTGCTGATGTCCCGTACTCAGTAAGTGTGTTAGCGCCGGCAAGTTCCCTAGAAGCGTAGGGTAAAAGCTCACAAAGGATATAGCGAAGTAGAGGGCGTAACATAGCAAGCCTTGCCGTAAGGCGCCCTTCGTATGAGAAACTTGTGCGCAGAGGAACTAACTCACGGCTGAGTTGCGCCCTTGATTTGTTTCGAGTCCGCCAACAATTCAAGTGCACCGCAATCGGCTCGAGAAGGTTTCTTGCGGAAACAACACCGCCAGCGGCTCTTGATGTCCCGTGACTCAGCAAGTGTGTTAGCGCCGCAAGTTCCCTAGCCAGCGAGAGTATAAACATACTGAAGGGCAAAGCATGGCATCGTTTTGCAAAATCGCACATAAAATAAAATATAGATAAAGAATAACTTATTACAGCGCTGTCTCAGTCATTTTCGTGGCTATGATCACAGTGACAAAGAGAAGCGAGAAGCGCTATTTGGCAAGACAGTGCCCCGCAAGCCAACTCATTTGGGGGCTGCAAGTGCCAAAGTCCCTTCGCACCAGCACCAGCACCTGGGTCTTGCCGGAGCCAGAGTTGCCGGGGGCTGCGAAGGCCAAGGTCCCTTCCTCGGCAAGCTAAGGTCGCCGGGGAGCTACAGAGTCAGATAAGTTCTTTTCATCCCTCGTCATGCATCCTCTTGTGGACCGGGGAAGGCGGGGCCGCGTCCTTGAACGAGTGTGCTTTGTAAAAGAAACCGTATGGAGGAGTTGAAGTCGCGGCCAAGTTGCGCCTTGGTTTGTTTCTCGAGTCCTCAACGACACAAGCGCGCTGCAATCGGCCCGACAAGGTTTCTTCTCGGAAGCAACACCGCCAATTCTTGCCGACGTCCCGCACTCAACAAAGCGTGTTCGCTCCAGCAAGTCCCCTAAAAGCGTAGGGTGGGAATGTACAAAGCACAAAATCAAGTAAAGGACTTAGTCCGGCAAGCATTCCTCTCTTTTCATTAAAAACATCCCAGTTTAGTACAAGTCCATAAGAGGATGAAAAACATGATAGAGAGGATTACAGATTTTAAATGCAGCTAAGGTCCAAGGCTTACAAATTAAAAGATAAGATGCTGTAATCCCCCTCCTGTTTCTCTGCTCAGAGGTAGGTCAAGGAGGCCCCTGCAAGAGAAGCTTGCCGGGAGGGCAAAGGGGCGCTTAGGAGAGCTACAGGCGCGAAGACACCAAGAGAACTTCCCGGGCCGCCAGAGCTTGGCGGAGACGGAGGCGCCGGAGGCGAGAGCTTGAAGACAGGCGGTGGAACGTCGGCCTGTTGCCGAGGGCTCCTCACCCTCAGATTCGACTTGACGGCCTTGCCGCCACCCCTCTTCCTCTTCCGCAGCCTACCACGCCCGGCCGCCAAGGAGACGGCCCGGGGAGTTCGAAGGCCGACGACCGGATGATGGGTCGCCCCGGTGGCGCTGAGGCAGCGCCCGACGCCTAGTCGGACCCGCCATCCTCGTCGTCATCGTTGTCGCTCCCCTCCTCGTCCTCTCGCCGAGGAGGGGCCTTCGCTATCGGAGGAGCTGTCCACGCAGCACCTCGCCCGGGTGCCGGAGTCCCCGAAGACCTTGACGGCGAGAAGGTCGCCCTCCATTAACTTAAAATGGAGGGTGAACCCCGCCGTCAAGCTGTGGATGCGGGCGAACGCCTTCCACCCTCGGTCGAAGTACATCACGCCGGGCTGGGGATACGACACTCACTCGAGTGCCGCTGATCCCGCAGCCCCTCATGCGCAACTCCAACATCTCGGGCGGATCCGCCCATCGCGCCGCAGAACGGGCCGGCAGCCGGAGGCGGCGACGATGTGCTCGGCGCAGCTTGATGAAGAACTCCTCAGGATCGCCTCGGTGTGGACCACCTCGAGGAAGGGAGCTGGCTGGCGGAGACGGGAGGCGACGCCGGCCGCCCCTCCCGAGCGCCCGACCACGCCCTCGACCTCGTCACGGCCTCGCCCTCCCTCTCCCCTCGTGGCGGCCCTGCCACCACAAAAGGGATAGGAGAGGCGCTGCTCGAGGCAACCTCGTTGCCACCGTTGAAGGACCAGGATTCCCTCCCTCCATGGCAGATGAGAGGAAGAGTAACGGAAGTTGAAGACGAAGGGAGAAGAGGAAGTGCGAGACTATTGTGCTCCCCTTCCGCCCCTTTTAAAGGGCGAGGTGGGGGCTCAACCGCCCCGCCCAGCCAATCAGGGAGCGAGGAGGGCAGAGGAGCGGGGCCGGCTCGCCATCCTCGCCCGTGACGGCTCGGTCTCCCACCTTCGCCGCCCACGACCCCCCACGCATGTGAGCCGCGTGGCGAGAAAGCGGAGCCGAGGCGACGGGTGAAGTGACCTCGCCCTGCGCTATGATCACGAGGGTGGATGCCTTAAAAATCGCACGCGCCACCCACGTCTCCCACGACGCCGCAATCGACACGCGCCGCTATGGGCCTTGCGGGCAGCGGAGCCCGTTCTGTCGCGAACCTAGGAGCAGCGTGCCCGTGCCTTGCATTTTGGGCCTGGCCCAACAACGCTTCGGCGCGTGTATGGCCCAGCCGGGGGCTCTGTCGGTGTACTAAAGTAGGGGTACCTTAGTACCCGAACTTGTGCAGGCGATCGCAGCACCTGCTGCCAGGCTTGCCGGACGCCCTGCAAGGCTCTCCACCACTCCTTATTACTGCCATTCAAGAACAAAGTACTAGCCAGAACACGAAGGCCCGGCAAGAGGAGCTTGCCGGAAGGCCAACAGGGCATCACCGGAAGACTTGCCAGCGCCCAGCCGCAAGAAAGAGCCAGCAGTCAACAAGCTTGCCGGGCACAACAAGAGGCCTGCGGCAAAGCACTTGCAGCGCAAGGCTGCCACCCAACTCCAGCGCACCCAGTGGCGTCATCACTGAGCCATCCCAAGGGCACGTGGCGCAGGCACTACGCAGCCATACTGAGCGAGGTGGCAAACGGAGTCGACAGAGGCGCCATCGTGGCAACCGGAGGCTCACTTAACGGTCCTCCTCCTGATTGTTGGGCGGCCGGACGGGCGTTTAATGCCCTTGTCCCTGCCGCCGAGTTAGGTAGGGCATCTGTTGGCACTGTTGCACCAACCTGCGATTTTACCTTCTGCGCCCCTCTTCCCACGCTGCCACTGTGGGTACCCCTTCAGACTATAAAAGGGAGGCCCATAAGACGTAGAGGGGTTCGGTCCATTCGACACCCACAGCACCACCATACGCTTTCAAGACGAGCAAGATCAAATAACAAACACGAAGCAGCAAGAGAGGTGTTATCTCTCGGAGAGCCCGGCTGGGTAAAGATCGCCTGCCTCCCGCGCCTCGACCTCGATCTGCTCTGCACACGATCCCCGCTCCCTTGCCGAACCAGAAGGGGCTCCCCAGTGCCCCATAGGTGCTCGAGGCCACAGAGACACGCCCCGACAAGAGCAGATCGAGGCGAAGGCACGCGGGGGATTTTTACCCAGCTTTGGAGCTCTCCGGAGAGATAAAACTCCTACTGCTGCTTTGTGTTTGTATTTGTTCTTGCTCGAAAGCATGGGTATGTTGTGGTTTCGAATGAGTCGAACCGAACCCAACCCCCTCTACGTGCGTACGGGCCTCCTTTTTATAGTCCAAAGGGGTCACCGACAGGTGGCAACGCAGAGAGAGGGGTAGAAAGGTAAAAATGCGGGTTGGTACAACCACTATCTACAGTGTCCCCTACCTAACTCTGATGGCAGGGGACAAGAGCATTAATGCCCGGCCGGCCGCTCCAACAAAGGCAGAAACGACCGTTAGGGGCGCCACCGACGCCACGATGGCCTCCTAGTCACCTTCGCCGCCACCGCGACCGCTATGTCAAGATGCCTATACGCCACGCACCGTGAATGATCCTGTGGCGACACGTCGTCGGGTGAGCTGGAGCGTGGGCGCAGAGTTGTGGCTTCGCCGCGACAAGCGCCTTGGTTGGCCTTCCTGGCAAGCTCCTCTTGCCGGGGTCTTGTTCTTCCCGACAAGCTTCCCTCGTCGGGGCCTTGTCCTCCCCGGTAAGCTCCTCTTGCCGGGGTCTTGTCTTCAAAGTTAACACTTTGTTCTTGAATGGTAGTAAATGGGAATGATGGAGGGTCTTGGCGGACGCCCCGCAAGCCTTGCCGCGGACGCCTTGGATCGTCTGCGTGCCAAGTTCGGGGTACTAAGGTACTTTACTTTAGTACACCGACAGAGCCCCGGCCTGGGCTATACACGGTGCCGAAGGCCTGTTGGGCTGAGCCCAAACAGGGCACGGGTGTCGTGTCAAACCGGCGGATCTCGGTAGGGGTCCCGAACTGTGCGTCTAGGCGGATGGTAACAGGAGACAAGGGACACAATGTTTTACCCAGGTTCCGGCCCTCTCGATGGAGGTAAAACCCTACCTCCTGCTTGATTAATATTGATGATATGGGTAGTACAAGAGTAGATCTACCACGAGATCAAGGAGGCTAAACCCTAGAAGCTAGCCTATGGTATGATTATTGTAATGTATGTTGTCCTACGGACTAAAGCCCTCCGGTTTATATAGACACCAGAGAGGGCTAGGGTTACACAGAGTTGGTTACAATGGTAGGAGATCTACATATCCATATTGCCAAGCTTGCCTTCCACGCCAAGGAAAGTACCTTCCGGACACGAGCCGGAGTCTTCAATCTTGTATCTTCGTAGTCTTGGAGTCCGGCGGATATTTATAGTCCAGCTGTCCGGACACCCCTAGTCCAGACTCCTCAAGAGTCTCTTTAACCGAGGCTTCAATGACGATAAATCCAGCGTGTTTATAGTCTTCGCATTGCAAGGCGGGTTCTCCTTCACATTCCATGTACCGCCGAATAGTGTCCGCTTCATCTTGAATCTGTGCTCCTCGGCTTCCACGCCAAATAATGGCCCTCTTCCACGCTGCCGCATACGAACGCGAAAAGCCAGGGTGTCTTTTGCATTTCACCCCCTAATTGTGCGAGTCGTCCGCCTATAAAAGAGGCAAGAATCCAGATCCAAACCGCACCATCTTCCTCCCGCGTATACTCCATCGAAGCGCCTCTGACCTAGAAATCCATTCCACCATGGATCGTCAACGCGGCTCTTCTTCACGCGCTCCCAGTCCACCGCCGGGGAATTGGAGGAGGTGCTCTATTTCGCACAATGAGCTAGTGAAGCTCCAAACGAATGGATTTCTCCCTCCGGCCTTCATGGTTCCAGTCCGGGCCGGACTAGTTACTTATCAAGGTGGGAGGCAGGCGGAGGACACCCCAAGCCCCAATAAGGGGGAGCGGGTGTGCTTTGTCCCCTATCTGATAAGAGGGCTCGGATTTCCAATACATCCGTTCCTCCGCGGGCTTCTGAAGTTCTACAGACTCCAGCTCCACCACCTTACGCCCACCTCTGTGCTGCATATCACGGGCTATGTAGCTCTTTGCGAGCTATTCCTGGGCATCAAGCCCCATTTTGCTTTGTGGAAGAGGTTGTTTTGCCTCGTACCCCGTTCTCATGAGGGGTCCATATATCAAGTGGGCGGCGCCGAAATATGGCGCATCGCCGGGACCGGATACCTATCCGGCACTCCCAAGAAGCGTCCAAGACCGCCCTTGAGTGGTTTATATAGGAGACGCCCGCTGCTGCACTCCAGTCCGGATCGGCCTCCGGAGTTTAGTGCTGCTCCCTTGAAGAAACGCCACTGGCGCCCATGAGCCCCGATTGGAGGAAGACAAGAGCGTCCATTATTTGATGGGCCGGATAAGATTAATGGCTCATTACGGTTTGACCATGATCGGTGTCATGGCGACATGCATCAAGCGAGGGGTGCAGCCGCTACAATACAGAGGCCACCCCATGTGGGATTTCAACGGGGAAGACGATGCCACCCGGCACGGCCGCAAAGGGCCGGATTCAACCGAGGATCTGGCAAAGATCCTATCCGGCTTGTACAAGGGAGAGAAGGAGGACTTCCTTCGAACAAACCCTTTGGATGGGTTTTCCATGATCAACCCTAGAGGATGGGTAAGTGAACACCTTGAAGAGCTCTACCCATGCTTTCGAACTTTAAGCTTCTTACATTATGTCTTTGGCGCAGGATCTACGCCGGACTATGAGGGACATGGTGAGTCCTGCTCTGAACCCGAGGACCCGGAAGGGTCCTCGGATCCGCCTCCAAGAGGACCGGACATCGAGGTGGAGCTGATCGACGGGTGTATCACCAGCTCAAGATAGACAATGCTCGTCGCCATCACGGCGGACTACCCCGACTAAGTCCGGCTTCCCTGTGACCGCGATCAAGTCCGGACACCGTTATCTCTTCCTGCCTATTTCCGACCTTCGCGAACGATGGTATTTTGCAGAAGCGCCTTTACGGGAGGCCGAGCTCGGCGGCCGACCAACAAAGGCCAGTCCGAACCAAGAAAGCGGAAAGGAGCGCAAGCGGACGGAAACGTCGCCGCAAAGGTATAGCTCAGATTCAAATTTTCAGAGCAACGCCCGAGGAAACGACCGAGTGCTCACGATTTTTGTAGGAAAAAGCGCTTCGCCCGGACTGCGGCGCCGGAATTGCCGATCCGACCAACACCGCCAGCTCAGCCGCCCGCCCGAGGGGAGGCAAGCGCGAAGACACGAGGCGGATCCTCCTCCAACGGAGGATACCGACAGATCGTCCGCCACCAAGTCGAGGTGGAGAGCGCCATGAACCATAGGCACCGCCGACAAGTGTTTCATGAAGCGTGCTTTTCCCGAGGCATTGGATGCCTTTAACGCAGGGGACGCGATCTCCGTGCCGCCAAGATGGTTTTACCGAGCCACGGAGCAAGATGTGAAAGACACACGGTAAGGGAATTTCAATGGTTATATACTAGTAGCCCCCGAGACTTAAAGTAGTTTATGCAAACTGATTTAAGGATCATTTGAAAATGCAGCGCTATCGAGAAGAACGCCACCTGTCCCGGAGCTGCAAGATTGCAAGGCCCAATCGAGGCGCACTTGTCTGCCGCAAGAGGAGACGCAAAGACCCCTCCCGTAACACATTTTTATTGATAAACATATGCGCTTGTGCTTGGCGGCACGCAAGTCTAATAATGACATTGCAGGTACCGCCGGACAAGATCCGGACAGGCAAGCATTGCTGCGCCAGCTAAAGGCCGGCGAGAGTGTGCTGAATAGGGTTCAGCAGGAAAGGAACAAGCTCCAGGATGCCAATGCCAAGCTCGGAGAAGAGCTGAAAGGCGCTCGAGCCGAGTTGTCCGCCCGTTAAGGAGAATCATTGGCTTGTCGCGGCATTTATAGTAAGTGCTTGAGCGGACTCCTTTGAAAAGAAGAGTTCGGGCGAGGAAGTACTTTGACATGATTTGTCTTGTAGGTATACTCACGGGTCGCCCCGCAGAGGAGATGCCCATATCAACGAGTGATCAACTTCCCGAACTGTTGCAACTGCTCGAACGAGTTCGGCGGGCAATGAGCGGCGTCGTTCGGGCTTTATGGCCAGCCTTCACCCCACCCGAGGGCCTCGGGAGCTTATGGAGAAGCTGCAGAGGCGGCAGCGCCTGCTTGTGGAAGATTTCGCTTGCCGTCAAGGTGCCAGGGAGGCTTGGGCCATGGTGAAGACGCGGTACAAGAAGGCGGATCCCAACCACAAGGCCGAAGTTGGAACGGTGGGGCCCGATGGGAAGGAGATCCCTGTGAGTTTAGTGTACAGCCAAGTAGAGTTGGCTGCTAAATTTTCCCAACGGGAATGTAAACTAGACAGCCCGTTAGACGGGATTGAGGAGGAATACAATCAAGAATTTGACAATGTATGTTATCCTTTAAAGTGACATGTGAAATGCCTTCTAGCCGGATTGTAGATCGCTTGTCTTTGCCGACCTTTTCGCTTCAACCTCGGGACCCTAGAGTCCGGAGTGTGTCCGAATACCTCTTTGGTTGAGACACAACCGTGGTATGCATGGAGACCAGCGTAGGGGTCATTAGTGCTTTATCGCATAAGTGCCCAACTAGTTATGTTATATTACATGGTTAGTAAGAAACATCTTCCAGGAGAATAGTTCCGTTAAGGGTTCCTTTATTTGGGAGGCATGCCCTAAAGTGCATGTCCGGACTGCAAAGAAAGCATAAAAATCTGGGAGCAGATAGATAAAATAGGTAAAAGTCATCTTTTAAATCACCGACCGAATATTCCCTTAAGAACGCTAGCTTTTCGGCTTCACCAGTCTGAGGTACACATCCGGCTGACCGGCAAGAATAATCGCAGAGGTGCTCCTTTACCTCCTAGCCGAACAATCGGGAACGAGGGGTAAGCACAGAGCCAGCAACCCAGCTTGGCCAAAACTTAAGTCATATCGATGCATATAATGGCGAGTAAAAGGTACATGTGGAAGCTTGACACATGTGTTGGGTATGAAACCCAGAAATTAAGCTTCGTAAAAGAAGCCCTCAGAATAATGAGTGCGGATGGCACATCATGTGTATGCAAAAATGCGGAAATAGGCCCGTAAGGGCTTTCGAATAAAAAGGATAAAGAAGAGAAACAAAAAGACAGCCGAAGTGTAAAAGTTTGGACGGGGGAAGGGGACGAACTATTAGTCCGGCGCTAGGCATAGAATTGTCGGAGGCGGCTGCGCTCCATGGGTTCGCTCGAGTCGGTTGTCCGACGATTTCAGAGCGGTATGCTCTACGGTCAAGACTTGATCGATAATGAAGGGGCCCTCCCATTTAGGCTTGAGCTTGTCCTTTTTCTTGTCCGGCAGGCATAGAACTAGTTTGTCAACGTTGTAAGTCTTGGCCCGTACTTCTCTGTTTTGATATCTTCGGGCCTGCTGCTGATAAAATGCGGAACGAGCCTTCGCGACGTCACGTTCTTCCTCCAATGTGTCCAAGCTGTCCTGCCGATCGAGCTCGGCTTCTCTTTCCTCATACATGCGCACTCGAGGTGAGTCATGAATAATGTCGCAGGGCAACACTGCCTCTGCGCCGTATACCATAAAAAATGGTGTGAATCCGGTAGTACGGTTGGGCGTTGTCCGCAGCCCCCAGAGTACGGAGTCGAGCTCCTCGACCCATTGTGTGTCGGATCTAGTAAGTGACCTTACTAGTCTGGGTTTAATGCCGCTCATTATTAGACCGTTTGCTCTTTCCACTTGACCGTTGGTTTGAGGGTGATAAACTGAAGCATAGTCGAGCTTGATGCCCATATTTTTGCACCATGACTTAACCTCGTCGGCTGTGAAGTTCGTGCGTTGTGCGTGATGATGCTTGTGGGGACTCCGAGCAGCCGTACCACCTCGATATAAAGTTTATCACTGGTCCGGACTCTGCCGCTTTGACCGGTTTGGCCTCTATCCATTTGGTGAATTTATCAACCATGACCAACAGGTACCTTTGCTTGTGGGTTCCCTTTAAGGGTCCAACCATGTCAAGCCCCTGCATCGCGAACGGCGTGTAATGGGTATGGTTTTGAGGGCGGTGGGTGGCATATGGCTCGATTAGCAAAGAGTCGACAACCAACGATCGCTGGACCAAGTCCTGTATCGTCGCCCGGCCGTCGGCCAATAAAATCAGACGGAATGCCTTTCCTACAAGGGCCCGTTCGCGTAGTGTCCGCCTAGTCCAAGCATGAATTTCAGCCAGAGGTTTCGCCCTTCTTCTTGGAGATACACCTTTGAAGGACACCGTTGTACTTTTCTTATAAAGTTCTCCTCATGGACCTTGTAGGCTTTTGATCGCCGGACTATGCAATGGCCTCGTTTTGGTCTTCGGAAGTTCTTGCCTAAGCAAGTAGGCTAGGAAAGGTTACATCCACACGGCGACATCGCCATTATAGCGCAATGAAGGTGTTATGTCGTCTGCTGAATCATCGATTGATGCGGTTCTTTCCGGTTTATCGCTACCGGCTCCTCTTCCCATAATATGGATGGCTTGAAGATCCGCTCCAGAAGATATTTGAGGGACAGCATCACGTTTACGCACCGGCGCGCGCTGTAACGCCGCCGCTTGGTTATTATCTCGGGCTATGTGATGGAATTCAAGTCCTTCAAACCGAAATGACATTTTCGGACAGCGCTATGATATGCTGCCATTTTCGGATCCTTGGCGCCAAAGTCTCCGCTTATTTGGGGTATTGCAAGGTTTGAGTCCTCGCGCACCTCTAGGCGTTGAATGCCCATGGAGACCGCCATCCGGAGACCATGTAACAGGCCTCGATTCGTTGCATTGTTGGAGTCCGTACATTATTTGAAGTACATATCGATCAGATCTCCGGTTGGGGACGCCAAGATGACGCCACCCCATCCCCGCCAACATTTTGGAGCCATCGAAATGCATAGTCCATTAGAGTATGCGCCTGCACTTTTTAGGGAGTTCGCTTCATCCATTCGGCGACGAAGTCAGCCAAAACTTGTGACTTTATGGCTCGCCGAGGTTTGTATGTTATGTCGAATGGTAAGAGCTCAATGGCCCATTTTGCAATCCTGCCCGCTAAGGCCGTGGTTATTTATAATGTCATTGAGTGGTACTTCAGAGGCCATTGTTATCGAACACTCTTGAAAGTAGTGCCAAGTTTCCGGATGCCATGAACACCGTGATATGCTATCTTTCGATAGTGCGGTAACGGATTTGCAGGGGTTAACACAAAGGAGACATAATACATCGGTTTTGAAGAGGGAACTTATGCCCTTCCGCTCTCGCTCGACGACGAGGACCGCGCTATAACTTGATGTGTTGTTGCGATGTATAACAACATTGGTTCGCCAGAGTGGGCGCAGCCAGACCGGATTTGTTGCCGTATGGCCATTATTTCTTCGAGTCCCAAGAATGGCAGCATCCGCCCACTCAAAGTGTTGGTGCGCCGAGGAGGCGATAAAGGGCAGCGCCTTTTCTCCTAAACGGAGATAAAGCGCTTAAGGCTGCCACGCATCCCGTTAATTTTGTATTTGTTTGAGGTCCTTTGGAATATCCAACTGCGATGAGCTCGGATTTGGGCCGGATTTGCTTCAATTCCTCTCTTTGGATACGATGAAGCCCAGCAGTTTTCGCTGTACGCCAAAAACGCATTTTTCCGGATTCAGCTTGATGTCATATGCCCGAGGTTTTCGAATGTGAGCCTCAAATCGCTCTACTAGAGTTTTGACATGTTTTGTTTTGACGACTACGCCGCTTCACGATGCCTCGATCGCTTTTGCCGATCTGGGTGGCCAAACATGTTTGAATCATGCGCTGATATGTTGCGCCGGCATTTTTTAGTCCGAAGGGCATCGTGTTGAAGCAGAATGGTCCATATGGAGTGATGAATGCCGTTGCGGCCTGATCTTCTTCCGCCATCTTGATTTGATGATAGCCAGAGTATGCGTCCAGGAAGCACAATGAATCGTGCCCTGTTGTGGCATCGATAATTTGATCGATGCGGGGGAGAGGGAAAGGATCCTTTGGGCAAGCCTTATTGAGGTCTTTAAAGTTGACACAGAGGCGCCAAGATTTTTCCTTCTTTGGTACCATCACCAGATTTGCTAGCCAGTCCGGATGTTTGATATCTCTAATGAATCCGGCTTCCAATAGTTTGGCTAGCTCATCTCCCATTGCTCGTCTTTTGGGTTCGAAAATCGCCAAGAGCCTGCTTGGTGGCTTAAATCCTTTTAGGATGTTTAGGCTGTGTTCGCCAACTGCGTGGGATTCGGGCATATCTGAAGGATGCCAAAGTAAGATATCCCAATTTTCCGAAGGAATTCGGCGCGATCTTGGCGCTCACGTCGGGGTTCAATTGTGCCCGATGGAGGCCGTCTTTGTTGGGTCCGTTGGATGGACCTGGAATTTTATTATTTCATCTGCTGGTTTGAAGGAGGTGGACTTGGATCTTTTATCGAGTATCACATCGTCCCTGTTCACCGTAGAGCGCAGCGTGGTGAGTTCTTCTGCTGCTAAGGCTTCGGATAGTGCCTCGAGGGCTAGTGCGGCTGTCTTGTTTTCGGCGCGGGGTGCTATGTCCGGATCACTAGCAAGAGTGATTATTCCGCTGGGCCCAGGCATTTTGAGCTTCATGTACCCGTAATGAGGTACTGCTTGAAAAATTGTGAACGCCTGCGTGATACCCGCTGCTGAACGAGGCCACCTGGAACGTGACTTCTTCGGATCTATAATTGTCTGGAGAGCCGAACACCACATCGAGTGTGATTTTTCCAAAGTGCAACGCGCTTCCCGGCTAGGGATTATTCCTCTAAAGGTTGTGTTGCTTCGCTCAATACGGCTCCAATCGATTTCCATTTTTCGCAGAGTTTCCTCAGAATGAGGTTTAGTCGCTGCCGCCGTCCATGAGGACTTTTGTCACGAAAGTCCGCCCACTATGGGACTAAGTACCGGTCAGGTGGTGGTGCTCGTTGTTCGGAATTTAGGCTCATCGCTGGCGTTGAAAGTAATAGCTGTGTCGCTCCATGGGTTTTCTGTTGCTACTTGGTAGACTTCGGCGAGTCCGCGGATTGTTCACTTTTGCATATTGTTTGATGCGAAGGTCTCGAAGACTGTTGACACCGTGCTGGTATTGTTGGAGTGGTTTCCCGGAGCTAGAAGTTCCTCGCCACTTTTGGCCACCTGCCGTAATATCCAACATGCTCTAAGGCTGTGTGTTGGGACGGCTCCCTCTGCACTATGAAGCTTACAGGGTCCATTGAGCCATCCCTCCAATACGGTTCCGTTTCCCTTATCGGGTTTTTGTTTTTTTGTTTTTGCATCTGGGGCATGAGTGTAAGGCGCCCTTTTTCTGCGGACTGGGTTTGGGGCGGATTATCCCAAAATTGATTTTCGGTTTCGAAACTTTCCATCGCACAAGATTTTCGTACTATGGCCGCCAGATCGGTGAAGCGCAGAACTCGCGACGATCAATGGCATTCAAGATTCCCTTGTCCGCAGTAATTGCGTAAGATTGAGATTATGCGTTTTCCTCTCGGCAGTCCTTTATCCTGTCCATAACCGGAGGAATCGCCCAAGAATGATGTAATTGCTTCAAGGCTCTTGCCGATTAGAGATAGATTGCATATGTCCGGGCGGGTGGGTGGAATAAAATCCAATCCCTGCCCATCTTGGGGCTCAAAGGCGAGGGCTTCCAATTCGAAGCTTGGTTTGTCGGAGACAATCCAGCGAGTCCGGGCGATGCATGATTTTAAGTTCAATGCTCGATCAAGTCCGCCCCTCCGCTGAATCGGCATGGAGGGTTCGGGAATCCGGACATGAATTGTTTTCAACACCGCAAAGAATTGTCGATTGTCCTCTACCACCGCGACGTGGTGGGTGGCCCAGGGAGAGTTAATCTCTCTCGATCGGTTTTAAGCCCAATCTGGTTGTAGTCCGTAGCGACTCCAGTGGCGGCGATCACGATCCAAGAGCTCGTTAACGACGAGCTCTATTGATCTAAGCTGCTCGGCAGCTTTAGGGCTGACGCGAAGATTACTTCCGACGACTTGAGAAGTCATTCAAGCGGCGGCCGACAGCGGTCATGAGAAACCACCAAGCCGGATAGTTTGGCTGGCGGCCAAGGCCCCTCCGCAAACACTCCGCCTTTGAAGACGGTGGAGACATCCGCCCTATCGGTGATGACACGAGGAACTCGCAATGAAAGCACCAATGTCGGTGTCAAACCGCGGATCTCGGTAGGGGGTCCCGAATGCGCCTAGGCGGATGGTAACAGGAGACAAGGGACACAATGTTTTACCTGTGTTGGGCCCTCTTGATGGAGGTAAAACCCTACGCCCCGCTTGATTAATATTGATGATATGGGTAGTACAAGAGTAGATCTACCACGAGATCAAGGAGGCTAAACCCTAGAAGCTAGCCTATGGTATGATTGTTGTAATGTATGTTGTCCTACGGACTAAAGCCCTCCGGTTTATATAGACACCGGAGAGGGCTAGGGTTACACAGAGTCGGTTACAATGGTAAGAGATCTACATATCCGTATTGCCAAGCTTGCCTTCCACGCCAAGGAAAGTACCTTCCGGACACGAGCCGGAGTCTTCAATCTTGTATCTTTGTAGTCTTGGAGTCCGGCGGATAATGATAGTCCGGCTGTCCGGACACCCCCTAGTCCAGGACTCCCTCAACGCGCACGCGCGGCCTGGGTCCAAACCAGATCCACTCCGAATCCACCGCGTCCTCTCGTAACGGCACGCGTAAATCGCGGCGCCGTGGGAGACGTTGTGGGCAACACTTAGATCAAGGAAATGCGTAACGTTCACCTCCCCTGTTTATAAGCAGAGGAAACAGGGCCGTTCCCCCACCTTCGCCACTTGCAGTTCCTTCCTCCGAAAGCTCCGCCGCTTCCCTCCGCTTCCCAAGCCGAAAGAGAGCAGCGATCCACCGCCTGCCGCCGCCGCCTCTAACGCTTCGCGCTCCCCGCCGCTTCCGCCATGGTCTGGAAGACCAAGAAGGCCGCGAAGTCGGCCGAGGCGCTATGCTTGAGGGCTGCGCAAGAAGCGAGTGCTTTTCCTCCGAGCTCACCCGGAAGGCGCTATGGAGGAGTTCTACCTCTTCGGTCGACGCAGACGCTGGCGATCCCAAGACGCCGGTAAGCTTCAACGAGGCTTCCAAATCAAGCGGTGCCCAAAAGGGTACTATTTCTTTCCGGTGTTCTTCTATTGCGGGCTCTGCCCACCTTTTTCGGACTTCTTCTGTGACATCATGAATACCTACGGGTTTCATCTTCTTGATTTCACCCCCAACGCCGTTCTGACAATGGCGGTTTTCGCACACCTCTGCGAGAACTTCGTTGGCATCCACCCAAGTGTTGCTCTTTTTCGCCATTATTTCACCCCCCCCCCCGAGCCGAGAAAGGAGAGCCATTGGCTGGCGGAGTCGCCTGGACCTCTCGGCTTGGCATGAAGGAGGTGTATCTGGCGGGCGAGCTCAGCAGCAAGTGGGATGAGTGGAGGGCGGAGTGGTGCTAGATCTGTGATGCCAATCTGCAGCCCTTCACCAACCTGCGCCAGGCTCGGGTAGTTCGCGGCGGCGACTGGGGCGCTCTGTCGCCAGACGACGCCAAGCTGAAGATTGCCACCACCCGGATCCTCCGGCTCAGGCTTGCCGGGCTCACAACAGGGGCAGTTGGCGCGGATTTCCTTCGCCGTCGCATCGTCCCTCTATAGAAGAGGGGGAGGCCCGCCTGGCAGTTTGACGGCCCGGCAGATATCATGAGGCTGCGCCTGGGCTCAATTTCAACTTCACGCTCGAGCTTGACGGATGCCGAGAGAGCTGTTCAAGCACGACGCCAACCATCCGTAGTGGTTCAGCGCTGCAGTATGCCATCCCATTGTGCAACAACTCCCAGCCGCGATCGCATTCGCTTAATGATGCCAGAGTGCGACTCGCACGGAATAGTCCCAACTTGATGGAGCCCACACGACGCCGTGCAGCAATTCTTCGATGGCTTGACGGAGGTAGCACCAACTCCGACGAAAGCAGAGGCTCCTCACCCGCGCCACCACCGAGAACGAGATGCGCTTACATCGCCACCAGAAGTCAAGAGGCGGCAGCATTGCCGCCGCAGTGAGTTTGGTTTCACGCTGAGGAGGCAGAGGGCGGCCGAGGCGGCAAGCCTTGCCGACAGGGAAGACTCGCCGAGAGGTCGCTGGCAGGGGGAGCCCGAGGCCAAGCGAAGCGAGCCCGCTGGCGCGAGCGCCAGCCGCTTCGAGCAGCTTGCAGCAGCGGAAGCCCCAAAGCAACCCCAATTCCAATCGAGAAGGCGGCTTCGTCGAATTGCAATCACGGCAGAGGACAGTCGAGCAGCAGCCGAGGCGCCGTGGGACCACGCTCCACCGCTGCAAGTACCGTTGCTGGAGGGTCCTGTGTCGCCGCCAATCGAGGCGGGTCTTCCGGGCCGCCACGCCCGATCCCGCCAGCAGCCGGCAAGAACGCCGAAGGGAGCCTACTCCTCCGCCACACGCGCAGAGAGGGTACCGGACTTCGACCTCTCCGCGCTGAGCTCCTCCTCCAATGATGAAGAGGAGGAGGAGGAGGAGTAAGACTTTCTTCTCGTTGTTCTTGATTTTCTTCGATCTTTGTTGTTTCTTGTCTTGCATCTGATCTGCATCTCCCTGAACCTTGTTCCTTTTCAGGACTCTGGCCGAGAGAGCGGCGAAGAGGGCCAAGGTCCCCGTGGTTGACATCGAGGATAATCCTGCCGAGACAGCAGAGGACACGTCCAAGACCACCTTGACGGATCCGGTTCCTTCTTCTCTCGCAGTTCTCTGCACAGCCCCCAGCAGAAGTGTTTGGTTTACTTCGCCAGGGCCGCATGGGTGCTTTTCTTTGCGATATCTTGATTGTTGATTTGTTGGTGTAGAGCAGCAGCAGGCCCATCAGAGCAGCAGAGGCCGCTCTCGAGGTCCAATCTGCCGACCACGCCGCCAAGGGCAACTCCCGACAAGGACGCCCCGCAAGGGAGGAATCTCGGCAAGGGGCGGAACCAAGGAGCCCTCAGTGGTGGAGCCCATGGCCACGGAGCCCAAGATGTAATCCTCCTTGTCGGAAACCTTCCTTGGATTCTTCCTCTTCGATCTTTTCTTTTTTTGGATATTTGCTTGACTTTTCCTTCCTCTTCCTGCCTTTCGATCCCCTCTTGTGGACCTGATGGAAACCGAGGCCACCGGCGAGGAAGGAGCTGCTGCAATACTAGGGATGCCCGCCGATGAGGAAGAGGTCGGGCGCCGATGAACCTGTCTGCCGAAGAAGCCGCCAAGGCTCGGGCGCAGAGCCGGGCGAGGATTCGCGATCGACTCGACGACCCGAGGACACAGAGCGCAAGGCGCTGACCGACCGCCGACCCTCCGCCGCTAATCGCCGTGTCGGGTTCGAGGAGCCCCACCAGCGCTTACTTGAAGGCCGGGCGAGGGCGCAGTACATCAAGCTTCCTTGGGCGCCGAGCTGTGGCGCCGGTCAAGGAGAGGAGTTCGACGGAGAAGTACGCCTCCTGGCTGGCTGGAGTGGTCGACGTGCCCAAAGCAGCAAAGAAGTGGCGAAGTCTCGAGGAGGAGCATTGTTCGAAGTTTGTGTCACTCTACCGCACCCGCAAGCGAAGCTTGAGTCCGGAAGCGCTTGTCGCACGGGCAGGAGTTGACATAGAGAAGCATGCCGAGGAGCTCAAGAGCCGCAGAACCAGGAGGCCCTCCGTCCATTGCTGAGGAGGGCACAGCTCGACGAGGCAAAGAAGGCGTTTCATCTGGAGAAGGCTCAAGCCGAGGAGCAGCAGAGGCTCGCCACGAGGAGATGTCCAGTGGGAAGGTGAGCCGACATGTAAGAAGGCTAGTCCGACAGCCACGAGGAAGAGCTTCGCCAGACGAGAGCGCCACTTGGCGGGCGCTCAAGGAGGCAAAGGACGCTGCCGCGGCCGCCGAGGCCGCCAAGAAGGAGTTAGAGGAGAAAGTGGCGCAGTTGGAGGCATATATGGGAAAGAAGAATGAAGAGCTCGCCGCACTCCAGCGCGAACGCGAGAAGGAAGGCCTTGCCCATGGCGATCTGCAAGCTCAACTCGCTGAGAAGGCTAAGGAACTGAACGCCGCCAAGGACTCAAACGCTAATCTGGAGATGAAGCTGGCCACCTTGACGGAGACACTGGACGCCGCCAAGAAGCGAGAGGATGACTTGAAGAAAGAGATCAAGGGCAACGAGGAGCTGCTGACAAGGGCCGCTGAGACCCAGAACACCTTCAAGGCCACGGTGGAGCTCTGGACGGAGGGCCTCGTCAACATCACTGCATCCATCGACGAGGAGCTGGCGGAGCTAGACTTGGCGGGCTTCGGTACCCATCGAGGAAAACCTCCAGCTCAGCGCCAAGCTTACGCTTTTCTTCAAGGGTGTGGTGACGGTTTCTCCAGCAGCTACGGAAAGGATCCCAAGAAGCTGGCCAATGAGTCGCGCGATCCGCGCCAAGGTCTTGGAGAAGGTGTTGGTGAAGATACTCTTCCGCAACCCGAACCTCGACCTCTCTCCCGCCCTCAAGAAACCGCCGGCCGGTGCCGATCTTGAAGAGCTCAAAGCCATCGTCGCACCCATTGTGGACAAGATCAATGATGTCAGGAGGGTCGACGGCGAGCGCGTGGATTAGGCCACCCTTCTTCTCCCTTTCCTTGCCGCTACTAGATATGTCATAGGAATAACTCATCAGAGCGCGACAAGCTATTTATTGTAATATAACTTTATCCTGGGTACTGCTGGTTACGTTATCTCCTTTACTGGATTCCATTTCTTGTATACTTTTACCCTTGCGCTTTTAGGGAACTTGCCGGTGCAAACACGCTTGCCGCGAGAGCTGAGTGCGGAACATCAGCAGCCTACTGGCGGTGTTGCCTTCGGCAAGAAACCTTGTCGGGGCTAGTTGCAGCACACTTTATTGTTGAGCGGACTCGAAACAAAGTATGGGCGCAACTTAGCCACGAGTTGATCCCTCCGCGCACAGGTTCTCCATACAAGGCACGGTCGTTCAAGGAATATAACTTAAAAATTTAAAAACTGACTGTGCTCAAACTTTGGCAACTTAGCTTTTTCATCGCTTGTGTCCCAAGAAGTCTTAAGCTTCTTTGAACGACGCCTGGTCCATATGTTTATCCTCTCCTCTCCCCCCCGGTGAACTTGTGGGCGGAGGGACCTTCTTTTTTTGAGCAAAAGAGAGAAGAGAAAATAAAGTTATGGAGCTTTAAGGCTCGTGATTGCTACCGGGAGCAAGTTCTCCACAAAGTGTCAGTGTATACATGCTACAAAAAGAGAAAGGCATGCAATTTGACAATATGTGCTGAACATATGATCTTTATTTAGGCACGGGATCTACGCCCGGCTTTGTACAAAGGGTTACATGCAACAGCGGCAAGGCTTGTACAAAAGGTGGTTGTCGGGACAGCAGGTTCCGGCAACCGCGCCTTATGGGTAAAACTTACGAAGATGCTCTATGTCCCAGGAGTTGCTCACCGGAATGCCATCTTCGGTCTCAAGGCGGACAGCGCCAGGCCTAGTGACTCGCTTTACCCGATAAGGGCCTTCCCACTTCGGCGTCAACTTGTTGGAATTCTTGGCGGATTGAACGCGCCTAAGAACAAGGTCGCCTTCCTCGAAGCTTCCGCATTAACTTTGCGGCTATGGTAGCGGCGCAAAACTTGTCGGGTAACGAGCAGCTCGTCTGACAAGACTCGAAGACGATCTTTCCTCGAGGAGCAGCGCGTCATCTTGCCGCAGCTGCTCTTGCTCAAGCTCATCATAAGCGAGCACTCGAGGCGATCCGTGATACGAAGTTCCGTGGGGAGAACTCGCCTCGCTCCGTAAACAAGAGCAAAAGGTGTCCGCCGCTGGCTCGACGGCGTCGCTCGATCGATTAAAGAACCACCGCAGCTCCTCGATCCAATTTCTCCCGCACTTGTGCAGCCCGTCGAAAGTTCGGTCTTGAGTTCGCAGCAGACTTCAGCGTTTGCCCTCTCCGCTTGACCGTTGCTTCTTGGGTGAGCAACATAAGCGAAGCAGATCTTGGCGCCAAGATCTTGGACGTACTGCATGAAGGTGCGGCTCGTGAATTGTGTGCCGTTGTCGGTGATGATCCTGTTAGTTCTTTTTCTACGGTTTGCTAGTGGCTGCAATAACCTATTTTTTAAAACTAGGCCACAATAACCATGGGCTAATATTTATCAGAGTGATAGTGGGCCTCCACGGGTCAGAGAAACAATGGGCCTTCTATAGGTCAGAAACAAGGCCTTCTACGGCCATAGAAACCATGGGCCTTCTACGGGCCGAGAAACAATGGGCTTTTATGGGTCAGATCATCAATGGGCCATATACGGGCCGGATGATCGACACAAACATGGGCCAAACAGATCACATTCGCCAGAACGGGCTAGAGTTGCAATTGTCCGCTCATGGGTCGACCATAACGGGCCATCGTTAATAGGCCGATTTGATGACGCTATGAAAATGGCCCAACGACATCAGCACCACAAACAGCCGATCAGAACCACGGGCTGAATTTGGCCCACAAGGAGAAAATGACAAGAACGGCCGTAAGTAAACGAATCGCCGGAAATGAGCCCAAGAATAAATGGGCTCGAGAACGCCGAAGATAACATATTGAAACGCCCAACGGAATAACGGGCCGTTAATGGGTATAAAGTGATACACTATTCTTACGGGCCGCCACCATGGGCCATTAATGGGTGTAAAGTGATACATCGTTCATTACGGGCCGCCACCACGGGCCATTAATAGGCCAAGAGTTACATAGGGCCTCATATGGGCCGAAGACGCCATGGGCCATACATGTGCCGGCGAAAACGGGCCGAATCATATTGATGGCCCGATGACGCCATCGGGCCTAATTCAATAGGGCGAACGGGCCTTGGGTAAGTGGATCAGAATGGGCTATATGCTAACGTGTCGTTAATAAAGTTTATGGGCCGCCCGCCACTTTTGACCAAGTCAAACGGGCTGGCCTTTTCACAGAATTGGCCTCTGTTGGGCCATGCCACGGTCGACGATCATAGGCGCCTTCTCGTCCAATGAGTGGATGACATCCGTCCCAAATGATGAGCCGACACGCAGTTTCCTCCACCAATGATGATTTTACACGGAAAATCCCCATTGGTCGGGCTGTTAACGAGTTATCGGATCCAAAACCCGACCCGATAGCTTAACGGCGTTCCGCTACGGCGGATGCCACGGTCGGTCACCCTTGACGTAAAGCACTTCGCGGACGCGCGATTTATCGTCATGGAAGTGGACACTCGTGATGATAATTTTGGTAATGTCATGGAACACTTCTACGACAAAGACAGTATGACTATCTTGATTCTGTCATAAAATCGTCATGGATGTACATGCATGACAGAAAACGTGACCTACTGTGACAAACACGTATCATCATGGAAGTGTATTTTTTGTAGTGTTGGTACCTGTGGGTTGCTAGTAGTGTTGATTACCTTGTAGTTGATGCTAGTTGGTTTATTCGGTGGAAGATCATATGTTCAGATCCTTTATGCATATTAATACCCCTCTGATTATGAACATGAATATGATTTGTGAGTAGTTACGTTTGTTCCTGAGGACATGGGAGAAGTCTTGCTATAAGTAGTCATGTGAATTTGGTATTCGTTCGATATTTTGATGAAATGTATGTTGTCTCTCCTCTAGTGGTGTTATATGAACGTCGACTACATGACACTTCACCATTATATGGGCCTAGAGGAAGGCATTGGGAAGTAATAAGTAGATGATGGGTTGCTATAGTGACAGAAGCTTAAACCCTAGTTTATGAGTTGCTTCGTAATGGGCTGATTTGGATCCATATGTTTCATGCTATGGTTAATTTTACCTTAATACTTCTTTTGTAGTTGCGGATGCTTGCAATAGGGGTTAATAATAAGTTGGATGCTTGTCCAAGAAAGGGCAGTACCCAAGCACAGGTCCACCCACGTATCAAATTATCAAAGTAACAAACGCGAATCATATGAGCGTGATGAAAACTAGCTTGACGATAATTCCCATGTGTCCTAGGGAGCGCTTTTCTCTATATAAGAATTTCTCCAGGGTTGTCCTTTGCTACAAAAAGGATTGGGCCATCTTGCTGCACTTTATTACTTTCATTGCTTGTTACCCATTACGAATTACCTTATCACAAAACTATCTGTTACCGATAATTTCAGTGCTTGCAGAGAATACCTTACTGCAAGACCGCTTGTCATTTCCTTCTACTCCTCGTTGGGTTCGACACTCTTACTTATAGAAAGGACTACGATAGATCCCCTACACTTGTGGGTCATCAAGACTCTTTTCTGGCGCCGTTGCCGGGGAGTGAAGCGCTTTTGGTGAGTGGAACTTGGTAAGGAAATATTTATATAGTGTGCTGAAATTTACTGTCACTTGTTACTATGGAACATAATCCTTTGAGGGGCTTGTTTGGGGTATCTTCACCCTGACTAGTAGAGCAAAGATTTGCTCCTCAACCTACTGAACCTACTGAAAATGTTTACTTTGAAATTCCTTCGGGTATGATAGAGAAACAGCTAGCTAATCCTTTTACAAGAGATGGAACATTGCATCCCGACTTGCACCTAATCTATGTGGATGAAGTTTGTGGATCACTTAAGATTGCAGGTATGCCTGACGATGTCATCAAGAAGAAGGTCTTCCCTTTATCTTTGAAGGGAGAGGACTGACATGGTATAGGCTATGTGATGATATGGGATCATGGAACTACAAACGATTGAAATTGGAATTTCACCAGAAGTTTTATCCTATGCATCTTGTTCATCGTGATCGTAATTATACATATAATTTTTGGCCTCACGAAGGACAAAGCATCGCTCAAGCTTGGGGCAGGCTTAATTCAATGTTATATTCATGCCCCAATCATGAGATCTCAAGAGAAATGATTATTCAAAAAATTTATGCTCGGCTCTCTCTCAACAATCGCTCCATGCTCGATACTTCTTGTACTGGTTCCTTTATGATGAAGACTATTGAATTCAGATGGGATCTCGACGAAGGTAAGGAGTCAGGTATGACACCTAAGTTTGATTGTGTTAAATCTTTTATGGACACCGATGCTTTTCGTCAATTTAGCACTAAATATGGACTTGTGTCAGGACCCCGACTCAAAGCCAAACCGATCTAGCATGTAACACCTCATATCACTTTGCGGCATCACGCACGGTATTCCCACGGGTGTCGCCTTACCTTGCCCGGGACCGTTTGCGCCTTTTGGCACACGTATATGATAGTGTCTCTAGCATCCATATGACAAGGAGCCCGGGCTGACATGGCTAGTCGTGAACCCAAAGTGGCACTAACTTACAGGGACAGGCATACATGCCCCTGCAACGAACGTGTTGGTCATCAGCTAGTGAATCTGGGCTGTAGCAGCTGGGCTAGCAAGACTCCGGTAAACTAGGTAGCAGGCTAACAGGACTCCGGTAGACACCGTGTGGCATTTCAAGGGATGCACATGTGAACAAAGAAGGACACATGCCGCCAGCCTAAGTGCAGCCTGGAGCAAGAGCGAGCTACCAAGACTCAAAGGAAGCACTAGGTGACATTTACCGGTAAGAGAGGCTACCAAGGATAAACAACTAGATAGTCAGATCCCACACATACCAAGCATTTCAATAACATACACACAATATGCTCGATATGTGCAAATACAACATGGCATCACAACATGACTCTACAACTCAAGTATTTTATTCAATAGGCTCCGAGGAGCGAGATATTACAAACATGGGTCTCTCGACCTAGCATTCAGAGCATACAAGTTAAAGCACAAGCGAAAGCTTAACATGTCTGGGTACAGACATCTATAAATGAAAAAGGCTGAGAAGCCCAACTATCTACCAGATCCCGCCGAGGCACAAGATCGTAGCTGAGGTAACAAGCTAAATGTCGAAGTCCACGCGGAACTACTAGCGATACCGAAGTCTCTCTGCAAAGCATAAAATAGGAAAACGTGAGTACAAATGTACCCAGCAAGGCTTACATCAGAACTAACTACATATGCATCATTATCAACAAAGGGGGGTGGAGTTTAACTGCAGCAAGCCAGCTTTGACACAGTGGTTATCCTGAACTACTGCAAGTAACTCTTTTGAGGTGGTGCACATGAGTCCACATATTCACCATATCAATACACCACTATGGATCCGCTCCCGTCTCCCTACGAGAACGCCATCCATAGCACTCACGCTTATCTTGCGCATTTTAAAGTATCCACTTTCACTTGTCTATGAACTGTATAGGCAACCCAGAGGTCCTTCACCGCGGACGCGGCTATTCGAATAGATGATGATAACCCTGTAGGGGTGTACTTCTTCACACACGCTCTCACCACTTACCGCCGTTTACACGACATATACTCAGCAACCTTCAAGCGGAAGCCCAACGAGGGTGTCGGCCACGACCTACCAAAACACTCAAGTATCTAGTCCAGGTTTATCGCCTATTCAGGTTCCATCGACAGGCAGTCCGGCTGAAGTCTCAACATACGGCCCCGAACGATGTGTGCAGGGTTCCAGAGACACCAAACGGGCGCCCGGTACACCGTGCCACATGCCTACCGCATCACAGCCCACCCCTCGGGTCAGCGCCGCACGGCCTCCAAAGATACTACAAACACCGTAAACTACTTGCAACTCCCGGACAGAGGATAAGGGTGATTAAGAAGCCGAGAGGTTCCATTGGTTTCGGGCCCAATGCGTGGTAGTAACTGTTTCATGGATCACAAACACGTAACTCGCCTCGAGGACGGCTTCAATGAGACAACCCACCATGTACTCCTACATGGCCTCTCACCGCTACATTCACCAAATCGTGTTCACACACTTAGCTCACACACAGTAGGACATGTTCACACACCTCTGATTCATCCCCGATGAATCAGACTTGACTCAACTCTAAGCAGTAGCAGGCATGACAAACAAGCATGAATGAGTAGTGTTGACACTAGATTTTGGCACGGTCAAGAACTTATTTAAGATGGACTCAAATGGAGAAGTGATCTTCATGAAAGAGTTCCGCATTGTTGATATGAACACCTTTGAAGTTTGGGTCATTGCCGTCCGATTTCATCTCGAAGGCCGAAACTATGCTCAAAGTACTAAGATCTTATATTCAGAGTACAGTTTGGCTGATTGAGCCCCCAATAACACGTCAAATGGAAACATTATCTACATGGATTGTCTTCGTCTCGTCGAAACGATCGATTTTCATATATAAATCATTTCAATCCGAGTTCAGACGCAAAAGTTAGAGCCATCGAATACAGCCTGTCGGAGGCAAAATCGGCGCGCCCCACCGCACACCCCGTCCGATGGGTAGCGAGAGGGATAGCCTGTTTTGCGCGACCGATTTGACCTCAAGATAACCTCTGATCAAAAATGTTCAACATAGTAGTTGTTCGCCTCGCCGAAATGGTCAAGATTGCTTTTGGGCCTGCTTCAGCCGAGATCGCTTACCACCACAAAAAGACCCGCAAGGTGCAGCCAGTTTAAACCGAACAGTTTTGGAAAGTTCGGACAAAACAAATCCGAATTTGACAAGGGTTTTGGACGTGAATCCAAGCCTTTTCCTTGCACGGGAAGTCCAGCCGCCTCTTATATACCTGAGGGGTGACGGCCGATTGAACAACACACAATCGATCAATCAATCTACCACTTTTTATCTTTTATCTTTTCTCCTTAACCCTAGTTCTTCTTCTTCCTCATTCTTCGCTCGTTTCTTCTTCATTGCAGGCGGCGAACCTCGAGGCCCTAGGGGCGATCAGGTCGACCTGTGGCAGCCCATAGCCGCCAAGGCTACCAGACGGGTCCCTCCCGGCGTGGAGGTTTCGGGTCCCAAAAGCGCCGGCTTGTTGTCTTGCGATCACGCCGAAGTCGGCCTCCCGCGGTGTGAGTTGCGGAGCATCTCCCTCTGCGCTGCGGGTACACATCGATGTGTTCGTGTGACGCGTTCCAGCATCAACACACTTTTTGGCGACTCTGCTGGGGACGAAGCTTCGAACGGTCTCCGGCCCGTTCTTGCTACAAAGAGATCGTCATCTAGGGTTTGCAGTCCACAAAGGTAATATGAATACCCAATCCCTTTATGTAGATGCAAATAATTCATATGGTGTTACTAGATCGTTCAATGAGTATACTCTATCGGCCAACCCTAGTTTTTTCAATCATGCAACTAACTACGTGCAAGGGCCGATTCAAAGTAATTTATATACTTCAACTTCTTATGATATTAGTAACATGCACCATATGTATCCCAACTCACACGCATCGGCAACCCAGCAAATTCATATGCCGATGAGCAACATGATGAGTTCGATTAATCAATTTGAAACACCCCAGGTTAGAATTTCCAATGCCATACGAGAAAGTGTTTCACCCTTTTATTCATCGGCAGCTAATGTGCAATATAGTAATCCAACCATGCCGATGAATGAGAGAATTGGCCATGCTACTAGTGGCTATTCGGCCAGTTACTCTCAACCGTCATATGCTACACCTCATGTTACTAATTCTTTGGCACCATACACAACTGTAGATGCTCATAATTCGGCTTCACACCTTCCTGGTTATAGCCGAATGAATGTAAATTTTACAGGAGCGGTTGTGCCCAACATTGTAGAGGATGAGGTAGTGGTGGCTGCATTGAAGAGTTTAGCCCAAAATAAGAGAATTAGTGCTCTTTGCCTTGAACAACATGAAAAGGGGCTATTTCCTGATTATGCCACAATAAAAGCTAGAGTTTTGCAAGAAGATGAATCCTTGCCAATTGATAAAATTGGCGAGCAAAAGGATGGTCTTACAACAATGCATATGCCTTCACCTAGTACTATATCATATTATACACCCCCTACACAATTGCAAAATTTCGGCAACACCCGTCTGTCATTGCCGAAAGAATCTAAAAGCATTGGGGGGCAATCATATCCGGAGTGGGCTGAAATTGAGAAAAAGCTTAAAGCTAATTTTGCTGCTCACCATCAGAAATAAATAGATAAAGAATTGGCTCAGATAAAAGAAGCATTGCCAATTGGTAGTATCAATAAAAAGAAGGATGAATCGGAACATGAAAGTGCTTCGGTTGAAAAATCCGAATCAAGTAGTATATATTCTGAATCCATCAAATCCAACGAGGCAAGCATTATTGAGAAAGGGCATGGCAAGCATAGGAAAACAACGGTGCTTGATTTTTCTGAAGTTAATGGAACCTACTTCCTGCCCTATGAGTTCCGTGCCGTAGAAATTGACAAGCTTCAAGGACAAGAACAAGTAGCCGAACAAATTTCGGCCGACAAAAATCTTCAAAGCAATGATGCACGGATTCAAGAAAAAGATGATGACAAGGTGTTGGGGAGCCATCCAAAGAAGGAGCAAGATGTTATTCAAATGGAACCATCATCATGTTCTCCCAACATATTTGAAGAGGTATGAATAGCGAGTAATTCACCTATTTTCAGATTTGGTTGCAACTTCATTATTGATGCATCTATAAGAAATATTCTCATAAGTAATTTTGAAAGACCAATGAAGAGGGGTAATTTACTTGTTAGCAATAAAAATTTTATGGAACATATCGGTCAAACCATTGCGCCATTTATAAAGACCGATAATGACTTATTGTTACAGCCAAAGCTTTCCCCGTTGCTTTATCTAAAGTTCATATCTAGTTGGGTAACTTTGCTTATTTTGTACTTGGCTTGCACTTGGTCTCAACTGAGACATGTATGTTCTAAATATCTTCGCTTCAGAAATTTAAAGCCAAGGTTAAATTCTGTTGAGAAAACCGATGCTAATACAATATCTTATCCAAAGACATCAGAGATAGAGTGGAAAACACAATGCATAGCCGAATGGGGAGATTCCAAATCTGAACCATTCGTTTGCTTATCTCCAAAGCCGTTCAAACAGCAAGATTGGCTAGAAAACAAGAAGTATACTTTCAATTCAAGCATGTATGATCAAATATTTGATTTGTTGCTGAAAAATAATTACATTACAATTCTCGATCACCATGTTAAGCCATCAATCCAAGGACGAATGTATTGTAAGTTGCATGATTCGTCCAAACATAATTTTGAGGATTGCAACATGTTTCAGCAAATAGTTAAATCGGCCATTGAAAAAGGACGATTGAAGTTTGTTGAAACACCAAGAGATGACCAGTCTATTATGATTGGTCCCGATGGCAAAAGGTTTTTGCATCAGCTGCGTCAAGCCGATCCATTTAAGGAAAATGTAAAAACTGCAGGTGATGGGATCAAGGTTTCAAGTAAAGAAGTTGTTGAAGAGCATAATGAACATAATCTTGAGGGCGAAAATTCCATCGAAGCTACAATGGAGACGCCAAGGACTGGGGGGCAGAAAGCAAATCCAATGATCGATGAAAGCAAACCAAAAGAAAACAAAGGCCGAAATAAGCGCAAGTGCAAGAGATCAAAAATCACCTTTGCTGAACTATTGGATAAATATCAAAAGATGAGTGAAGAGAAGAATGCTTATCGGCCAAATCATGCAAAGAAACCAAGATCACCCCCAAGGCGCAAATATGAGGATTGGTATTGGCAAAGTGATAACTTTAATGCAACATATTCATATCCTTATTTTGGGCCGCCAATGCCAATGCCGTGGATGCCTCCCTATGCTCATATAGATACATATTCATCATGGGACAGGTGTGGTACAAGGGCACATTCTCCATCTTATTCTAGAACATCTCACCAATACTATGCCGCTCCAAGAAGATCAACATTTGAACAATCACGTATCAAAGACCGTTTCAATCATAAGGAATCGGTCCAGAGCTCAAGGAAGAAGAAAGAGATGGTAAAGCAAGTTTACCGCGTGAAAAGAGATGGTCGTAAGTGTGCTACTTCAGATTTGATCTCAAAAAACCAAGAGCCAATTAAAGTGTTGACATTGGCTACAAAAGGCAAAGAAGTGAAGCAATCAATTGATAAAAATCAGAGTGGCAAATCTGAAGAAAATAAGTTGAGGGTGCACAAGGCCCAGAAAGAGTTGCCATTGGTTGAAACAAAATCACAGTCGAGGTGCTCACTCGGCTTATCATATTGGCAAAAGAAGGAATTACAAAATCTTAGTGCAAAAGAGCTTAGAAAGAAGAACATGGCATGGGTTCCCAAGAAGATCAATCAAAACAAAAACGATGTGCATGCTTCAATTACAACAAGTACAATAAAAATGAAGAAGGAGAATGATGGAAGCAACAAACAATTAAGCCTACGGTGTGCATCACAACATCAAAATCTTCGGTTAGCACATCATCCATTTTCTTCAACAATGCCATTGATGCCTTTGCCATGGAATTCATCCACAGGTATGATCAGTTACCCTCCATGGACTTATTTTGATCCATGGATGCAACATAATTTTATATATGATGACAAAGTATTACAAAATCGCTATACATTTGGTTAGTTACATTTTTGTTGCTAGACAAAGGAGCTGAAATATTTTATTGCTATTTTATTTGTTTATTTCGGCTATACATGTTTTAATGGATGAATTCTACATGAACCTCATGGTAATGGCCGATACTTAACTATCGTCCTAAGAAACTATCTGGATCATGGCGGTGTGGAATTCTAACACCGTCCTTAGTTCAATTGGAACCGAGACAAGGTACATGTTAAGTGATATTAGCTTTGTCTCTCTAGTACTATGGAGATTATATTTTGATGGTTCAATTTGTAGCAATGGCCAAAGTGTTGGTGTTGTTTATTTATCTCCATATGGAGCTAGTTTGTGAAGCCTCATGCCGCTTAAAATATTTTTGCACAATGATCAAAGCCGAATATGCATTGTTATTCGGATTGGAGCTTTGCCTTGCTATAGGTGCTATACATATTGAGGCTTCCGGTGATTCGTTATTAGTAGTGCAACAAATGTCCAAGGGTTATCAATGTTTTGTTAATCACTTATAGTTTATCTTTTGATATGACTAGATGCAAGATTTACCTTGGGTTGCTTTAAAATTGTTCATATATCTAGACATGACAATTTGAAAGAGTTGGTACAGCAAGCATATGGCTACTATGTTAACTATGGTGTATTGTATTTCTATCAATAGCCGATGCTAGGTTTTGTCAACATAGGTAAGGCCGAACCAAAGCCCACCGCTTCGGCCACTAATGAAACTTTTATGCAGGCGAAGTAAGGACTGGAGGAAGTTCATTATTGATTATCTGCAAAGTCCTAGCGAAAGGGTGAACAATATGGTTCGGAGGATGGTTTTGATCTATGGAACCTTATCACTGGATTGTTATTGAAGTTGGGAAAGTTTCACCCAAACTTGCATCGAATATTCACACAAGCAATGGCCGATATAAACTTATTGTCCTAAGCATATGCAAAATGGCTGATGAAGTGTTGACATCGTCCTTAGAGCAAGCTATGTGCAAGTTATTTTTCGGCACACAAGCTTTGCCGAAAAACAGGGGGGCATGTGTTGACACTAGATTTTGGCACGGTCAAGAACTTATTTAAGATGTGTTGACACTAGATTTTGGCACGGTCAAGAACTTATTTAAGATGGACTCAAATGGAGAAGTGATCTTCATGAAAGAGTTCCGCATTGTTGATATGAACATCTTTGAAGTTTGGGTCATCGCCGTCCGATTTCATCTCGAAGGCCGAAACTATGCTCAAAGTACTAAGATCTTATATTCAGAGTACAATTTGGCTGATTGAGCCCCCAAGACCACGTCAAATGGAAAAATTATCTATAAGGATTGTCTTCGTCTCGTCGAAACAATCGATTTTGATATAAAAATCGTTTCAATCCGAGTTCGTATGCAAAAGTTAGAGCCATCGGAATACAGCCCATCACAGTAAAATCTGGCGCACCCCACCGCAGTACCGTCGATGGGTAGCGCGAGGGATAGCCTGTTTTGCACGACCGATTTGACCCTCAAGATAACCTCTGATCAAAAAACATTCAACATAAAAGTTATTCATCTCATCAAAATGGTCAAGATTGCTTTTGGGCTCGTGTCCATCCAAGATCGTTTACCACCACAAAAAAGACCCGCAAGGTGCAGCCAGTTTAAACCGAACAGTTTTGGAAAGTTCGGACAAAACAAATCCGAATTTGACAAGGGTTTTGGACGTGAATCCAAGCCTTTTCCTTGCACGGGAAGTCCAGCCGCCTCTTATATACCTGAGGGGTGACGGCCGATTGAACAACACACAATCGATCAATCAATCTACCACTTTTTATCTTTTATCTTTTCTCCTTAACCCTAGTTCTTCTTCTTCCTCATTCTTCGTTCGTTCTTCTTCATTGCAGGGCGGCGAACCTCGAGGCCCTAGGGGCGATCAGGTCGACCCAGGGCAGCCCATAGCCGCCGCGCGCCCAGACGGGGTCCCTCCCGGGCGTGGGAGGTTTCGGGTCCCAAAAGCGCCGGCTTGCTGTCTTGCGTATCACGCTGGAAGTCGGCCTCCCGCGGTGTGAGTTGCGGAGCATCTCCCTCGGCGCTGCGGGTACACATCGATGTGTTCGTGTGACGCGTTCCAGCGTCAACAAGTAGGCACAACAGGGCTCAAATAACTCCTACTCATGCTAGTGGGTTTCATCTATTTACTGTGGCAATGACAGGTCATGCAGAGGATAAAGGGTTTCAGCTACCATAGCAAGTAACAGATGAATCGTTGTTGTCCTAATGCAGTAAAAGAGAGCAGGAGCGAGAGAGTAGGATTGTATCGGAATGAACAAGGGGGTTTTGCTTTCCTGGCACTTCTGAAGATAGTATAGTTCTTCATCAGTGTCATCGATCACATCGTCGGTACATGTCTACTGAGAGGGGACAAGCACCGACAAACAAAGAAGAAACACAATCAATGCAATGCACAATATGATGCATGATCATGACATGGCAATATGCTGTGGTTTGAGCTAATGCAACTAGCAGCAGGTTAAATGGAGTTGGTTTCAATCTAAGATTCAAATTCAAAGTCCATATATGACATTTCAAATGCCATTAATTCAAATTGTCATATACATTAGCCTTAGGTTGCTCAAACATGCATGAAAATGCCATAAACAGATTCTTTGGATTTTTCTGATAATTTTTCATATATAATTTGTTTCATTTGGAGTTACGGTTGAATTTATATGAATTTTAGAAGTTTAGGATATTTTCTAGAATTTTCAGATATTTCTAAAATAGAAATAATCCAGAAAAGGGGTTTATTGCGTCCGCACTGCGTCATGATGATGTCAGCAGATCAACTAGGTGGGTCCAGGTCAAACCTGACCAGTGGGTCCCGCGTGTCAGTGACCCAGTTAGTTAACTGAGTTGATTAGTGTTAAACTAATCCTATCTAAAATGTTAGCAGGGCTGGGCCCACTCATCAGTGGTTCATCTAATTAACTAAGTTAATTAACCCTAACCAAACTAACACTAATTAAGCAGGGGCCTGGGCCCACACGTCAGGGAACCAAGGGAGGTCAAACCCCCTAGTCAGTGGGGTCAAACCCGCCGGCGATTAGCCGTCGGCGAGGTCCGAGATGGCGGCGATGCGCGGAATCGCAGCACAGGCCACAGTTCGAGGCGCGGATGGCACCGTTGGAACCCTGAGCCTCGTCTGCATCGGCTGGTGCTAGTGGGGTTGCTGGAGACAACCTATATCGACGGCGGTGTCCGCTTCCGCGGCGGCCGGAGTTCGGGTGTAGACGGTGGCAATGCTACAATGCACTAGAGGAGAAGCCGAAGAGTGCTACATGCTCCTAGGGGTGCGCTAAGCACGCTGACGAGCTCGGATGCGGTGGCAGCAGCTGTGGCTGCGGCGGTGCCATGGACGGCGGCAGCAAGCTCTCGGGCTAGGCAGCGCTAGCACTAGAGGGCGAGTTAGACTGCGGGGAGAGAGGGGAAAGGTGCAAGAGCTCACAAGGGGTTGGGAGAGAAGCTCAGTAGGCTCAGGGAAGCTTCTGCGACGGCGAATTGGCAGTGGCGATCTTCGGGCACCGGAGATGAAGACGACAACGCTTCGGTCGACTGGGGCCTCCTCTGGTCGCGTGCGTCGGGTGTGTAGCTCCACGGGGTCGGGGCGGAGCTCAGGGATGCGGAGAGGGAGCGAGGGGGTGGCTGTGGCCATGGTGGAGCTCGTCAGCGACGTCGAGCTCCGCTCGATGGGGAAGAGAGAGGGATCCAGGGAAGGAGTGAGGGTGAGGGAGAGAGCGAGGGGGGTCCAGGAGGTGTCATGGCGTCCGCAGCGGCATCGCAGAAGGGGGCAGGCAGGCAGGGAGGGAGGAGGTGGTGCTGTGCGTGCGTGCGTGCCGCGGGCACACGCCCTTGTCCTACTGTCCCGAGGAAGAAGGCGACAGGGAGGCACTGGTGGGCTGGGCCGGCCGGCTACAGTACCGGGCCGAGGTAAGTTGGTTGCACGTAGGCGACAGGTGAGTTTATGTTCTCTTTATTGTTTTCTGTTTTCTGTTTTTATTTTATCATTTGCCACTGTTTTGAATTCAAACAAATTCAAACAATGCCAAAAACTCCTCTGAATATTTTTATTTTGCTAGATGGACTTTTCCAAAAGCTCATAAAATATTTCAGGGGTATTTGAAATTATATTCTAATTATATGAATATAATTCAAATTCAAATAACTAATGATTTAAATTCAGAGTCCCAAAATTAAGTCCTTAAAAATGTTCAGTATTTTTGGTTGGGACCAGAACCCTTGTCAAAATATCAAACATTTAATAAGAGCATTTTGGAAACAATGAATGAGATTTTAGGGTTTTTGCCCTTCTTTTATTTAAGTTTTGAGGCTTCCAAAATTCCTTAGTTCAACTTTCAGAAATTTAACATGATGCATGAATGCTTTAAAGCAACTAGTTACAAGCAATGCTAGGGATGTGACAACTCAACCCCACTAAACAAGAATCTCGTCCCGAGATTCAAGACGTGAGGTAAGAAGACAGAGGGGACACAAAACTAACACGATCTTCATGATCCAACTTGCACTTCATAGGAACGTCGATTCGATCACCATCTTTGTCTCGACGTCTTGCTCTGAGAACTCCAGCCAACATGACAACGAGAGGAAAAGGAAACTCTAGAAGGATCGATCTTATCGAAGATCGAGCAACTCAGGATCAACTCACGGAGTGAGCCGTAGCAATATCTCTCGAGCTAAGACACAAAGCACACATCTAGAGGAATGGAGTGGAACAGATGACGGAGGTTCACCGGGTAGACAACAATTTCACACTTAGGAAGGTGATGATCAGTTGTCAATGTAGCGAGGAATTGAATTGCCATGATACCATAACGAGACATCTTAGAGGAAGTGGCTTGTAGAATCATCCCTTAAGTGGCAAAAAGAATTACCTTTGATTCAAAGATCATTGAAGCTCTTTATACCAGCTTAAGGCAAATCATAATCGGTCAGTTGAAGGAGTCCGGATGAGTTACATACCCAGACTAGTATGGATGATGTGGATTACCTTGTTGAAGAAAACACAATGGATGATTTTGCTTATCATCGGAAATGGATGGGACCCATGGTAGGACCACTTGGAAATGATCCTGATCAGTAATTACTGAGAAGGATAATCCAGAGTAGGGTGGCACGAGGGCGGTGCAAGCTGGGAAGAAAATGCAAATGATGGGAATGATTCTAGTAACTGGGGAAAAACTCAACAGACGGGAGTGAATCCACTGTTTTAAAGGGTTATAGCATAACCGAGGAAACTGAGAGCACTATGCAATTAATGCCGACGATAAAACCTAGCACTTGCACGTGCTCTCAAGAACTTGAGCATTTCCATATTCATCAAGGTTTTACCAATATCCGTGTCAAGGATCCTGACAACACAACATACTACCATGATGAATGGTGATGGATGATGCAGATGCAAAGGAGGATAACACTTTCTCAGATTTCACCTTAGCGAGGCCAAGGGGACAAAATCTGGATGATCGACCGAGAGACATTTAGCACTCCGCTTCAAATGTTCTCCTTGATGTGCAAGCGTAACTTTGATATCTAGAACATCAAGTAAAAGGTCGGACTTCGGGAGCTCGAGAATCCATAAGGAACAATTGTTGGAGTAAATCCTACAAAATCCTTATGGGGAGGTGGCCAACTTTCTCAATCAAGATACTACAATAGTAGGTCTTTCGGTTAGGTGTGTTGGCCACGACATCCAATTTACCAGGTCATAGAGAGACCACTATTATAGTTCTTGGGAAACGTTCAACCACGATATCTGCCTGAGATTCAGATCTTGTTGGTGTCATAATAATCTAGACTCATCGAGTCTGGAAAGAAAAATGAAAGTTTGCAACACAAATCGACGAGATGGCGTTGCGAGATTCTCGGGGAATGGACTACGGTAGTAAGCTCCAAAACATGAGCTGGTTCTGCTACACACATGTGAACACGCTGTCCCAGACAAGCATGACCACATAGTATTCTTATAATAAAACACTACTGAGTTCAGGTGGGGGAAGCCTCATCGAGGATATCAAAGTCTTTACGCAAGTCCATGGAGCAGATCCCAAGCATAGACTTCTCTTCCTTGAACAAGTCAATCAGTGGCTTGGTGTGCTAGGAACACATATAGAATGGAGGCGGCCAACCTACCAAACCATAGAGTACTTCACACATGTGCATGACCAACTTGGGACGATTCTAGAGGAAGAAAAACAATCCTTCTCAGATCCACGGCGGCAACTTACATCAAGTGCACGTGAATTAGAGAAAGTCGATCCTTTCATCCAAGCGTATGCTTCATGAACGGGACATGAAGATAATGCTTATAAAGTTTCCAATACTAGCTGGATGTTCAACACAAATCATGGAGAAGATAACAATGTTGCTGATGGGCTCAAAAACAATTCATCCAGGTTTCCATATAAGTGGAATTCCATAATTATGTGAACACGGTGGTAGCATTGGTCAGACCCAAACAATATAATGGTGTATGCTCGAGGAAGCAACCACGAGTAAGACAACATTACGAACATCGTTGGTTCTGATTTGATTTGAGGTTAACCCACCCTCAAATCAGAATTTTGATAAGATAATAGGTCCAACAACTGATCAAAGGGACCAATCGATGAGGATATCATCTTTCTTCAACACGCATACAAGATATCCCTTAGAATGAACTAAGTTGGACAAGCTTCCATCTTCCAACTCTCCAAGTTGTTGTTCAGCTTAACCAACTAGCTCAGGGGTACCCAACACAGATCCTTGGAGAAGGGGTGGTCACAAGAAACCAACTTGATCCTCATCATAGCGGTCAGGTGACAACCTGGTGATACTTCCGAGAAGATATTCGGAAAATCTCGAACCACCGATATGTTACTAAGCAAGAGAACAATCTTGCTTTTCAGGCAAGATGATATGATCAAATAAGCAAAGATTGACACAATCCTAACTCATTGATCGAAGAGTGCACCAGAGATATGGACTAGGTAGCACAATCAACCTTAGGGTGACGATTCAATAATCAACACGCTAGAATGAGGTTATTGTCCATTAGCTACCGAGCAACAGAGTTGCTAGGAGTATTGATTTCACACATCATGATTCACTTGTCGGCATTCCGGTTGCAACAACACGGGAATCGATGAATGAATAATGATGGAGAGAGTATCACTGTATCAAGAGTTCATATGATAGTGTGCAATTCCCATGACATTCTTGATATAAAGATGGTAATGCTTCAGGGTAGAACAGAACAAAAGCTGGATTAGCATTTTGATCTACAAAGTACAATTGCTTTGACCCAATCCTAGATATGGATGAGGTACTGGAGTTTGTTTCTCCTAGTCATTCCGGAATAGAATGGCTTCACAGACCACAAGAAAAATCGGCATCGACAGCGAATGCACGCATACTCTTGACTATCAAATGATAGATGGGGGTCAGAATACAACTAAAGAGAACAACTCAAGGAACATATAACTTTCTGAGTTGTGGATGCATAGGTTTGTATGTCGAATCAAGTTCAACATGTTTCTTCTGGATAACCCATGCAGAAAAGTAGAACTGGCAGAGCCACAATATAGAATCAAGAACTCATCAGGAGCACTTTGATTGTGATCTTTCGATCAGCGAGGAACTTCTGCCATGAGCAGTTCATGGTATTTGGAAGAAGGATATACCACGAACCTCGAGGACTAATGCCAAGGTAAGTAGGGTGCAGGGTTCTCGAGACACCAAACGGACGCTCGGTACACCGTGCCATGTGCCTACCGCATCACAGCCCACCCCTCGGGTCAGCGCTACGCACGGCCTCCAGCATACTACAAACACCAGAAACTACTTGCAACTTCTGGACAGAGGACAAGGGTGATTAAGAAGCCGAGAGGGTCCATTGGTTTCGGGCCCAATGCATGGTAGTAACTGTTTCATGGATCACAAACACAGAACTCAGTTCCTGAGGACGGCTTCAATGAGACAAGCCACCATGTACTGCTACATGGCCTCTCACCGCTACCTTTAACAAATCGTGTTCACACACTTAGCTCACACACAGTAGGACATGTTCACACACCTCTGATTCATCCCCGATGAATCGGACCGACTCAACCCTAAGCGAAGAGAGGCATGACAAACAAGCATGAATGAGTAGGCACAACAGGGCTCAAACAACTCCTACTCATGGTAGTGGGTTTCATCTATTTACTATGGCAATGACAGGTCATGCAGAGGATAAAGGGTTTTAGCTACCGTAGCAAGTAACAGATGAATCGTTGTTGTCCTAATGCAGTAAAAGAGAGCAGGAGCGAGAGAGTAGGATTGTATCAGAATGAACAAGGGGGTTTTGCTTTCCTGGCACTTCTGAAGATAGTATAGTTCTTCATCAGTGTCATTGATCACATTGTAGGTACACGTCTACTGAGAGGGGACAAGCACCGACAAACAAAGAAGAAACACAATCAATGCAATGCACAATATGATGCATGATCATGACATGGCAATATGATGTGGTTTGAGGTAATGCAACTAGCAGCAGGTTAAATGGAGTTGGTTTGAATCTAATATTCAAATTCAAACTCCATATATGACATTTCAAATGCCATTAATTCAAATTGTCATATACAGTAGCTTTAGGTTGCTCAAACATGCATGAAACTGCCATAAACAGATTCTTTGGATTTTTCTGATAATTTGTCATATATAATTTGTTTTATTTGGATTTACAGTTGAATTTACATGAATTTTAGAAGTTTAAGATATTTTCTGGAATTTTCAGATATTTCTAAAATAGAAATAATCCAGAAAAGGGGTTTATTGCGTCAGCACTGCATCATGATGATGTCAGCATGTCAACTAGGCAGGTCCAGGTCAAACCTGACCAGTGGGTCCCGCGTGTCAGTGACCCAGTTAGTTAACTGAGTTGATTAGTGTTAAACTAATCCTGTCTAAAATGTTAGCAGGGCTGGGCCCACTCGTCAGTGGTTCATCTAATTAACTAAGTTAATTAACCCTAACCAAACTAACACTAATTAAGCAGGGGCCTGGGCCCACACGTCAAGGAACCAAGGGAGGTCAAACCCCCTGGTCAGTGAGGTCAAACCCGCCGGCGATTAGCCGTCGGCGAGGTCTGAGATAGCAGCGATGCGCGGAATTGCAGCACATGCCAGGGTTCGAGGCGCGGATGGCAGCGTTGGAACCCTGAGCCTCGTCTGCGTCGGCTGGTGCTAGTGGGGTCGCCGGAGACGACCTATATCGACGGCGGTAAACCGCTTCATGATGGCAAGTTCGGTGCGAGCGATGGCGATGCTACGGTGCACTAGAGGAGAAGCCGAAGAGTGCTATGTGCACCTGGGGGTGCGCTGAGCACGCTGACAAGCTCGGACGCGGTGGCAGCAGTTGTGGCCGCGGCGGCGCCATGGACGGTGGCAGCAAGCTCTCGGGCGCGGCAGCGCTAGCGCTAAAGGGCGAGTTAAACTGCGGGAAGAGAGGGGAAAGGCGCAGGAGCTCACAAGGGGTTGGGAGAGAAGCTTGGTGGGCTCGGGGAAGCTTCTGCGATGACGATTTGACGGCGGCGATATCCGGGCACCGGAGATGAAGACGACGACACTAAGGTCGACTGGGGCCTCCTCTGGTCGCGTGCGTCGTATGTGTAGCTCCATGGGGTCGGGGCGGAGCTCAGGAATGCGGAGAGGGAGCGAGGGGGTGGATGTGGCCGTGGTGGAGCTCGTCGGCGACGTCGAGCTCCGCTCGATGGGGAAGAGAGAGGGATCCAGGGTAGGAGAGAGGGTGAGGGAGAGAGCGAGGGGGGTCCAGGAGGTGTCGTGGCATCCTGTGGCGGCCATGGAAGGGGGCAGCAGCAAGGAGGGAGGAGGTGGGGCAAGGCAGGCGTGCGTGCTGCTGCCATGGCACACGCCTGGCCCCTCTTGTCCCGAGGAGGAAGGCGACAGGGAGGCGCTGGTGGGCTGGGCCGACCGACTACAGTACCGGGCCCAGGTAAGTGGGCTGCAGGTAGGCGACATGTGAGTTTATGTTCTCTTTATTGTTTTCTGTTTTCTGTTTTTATTTAATCTTTTGCCACTGTTTTGAATTCAAACAAATTCAAACAATGCCAAAAACTCCTCTAAATATTTTTATTTTGCTAGATGGACTTTTCCAAAAGCTCATAAAATATTTCAGGGGTATTTGAAATTATATTCTAATTATATGAATATAATTCAAATTCAAATAACTAATGATTTAAATTCAGAGTCCCAAAATTAAGTCCTTAAAAATGTTCAATATTTTTGGTTGGGACCAGAACCCTTGCCAAAAATATCAAACATTTAATAAGAGCATTTTGGAAACAACGAATGAGATTTTAGGGTTTTTGTCCTTCTTTTATTTAAGTTTTGAGGCTTCCAAAATTCCTCAGTTCAACTTTCAGAAATTTAACATGATGCATGAATGCTTTAAAGCAACTAGTTACAAGCAACGCTAGGGCTGTGACAACTTGACTCTGAGATAGTAGCTTCTTTCTGTGAATCATTTGCTACTCATGTTGACCTCCCTAAGGAGAAGTGGTTTAAATATAATCCTTCCACTGAAGTAAAGGTAGTTGCACCTATTAAAGTTGAAGAAAAGACTATCACTTATAATGATCCTATTGTTCCTACTACTTATATTGAGAAACCACCTTTCCCTGTTAGGACAAAGGATCATGCTAAAGCTTCAACTGTGGTTCGTAAGACTAATACTAGAACACCTATACCACCTCAGCAAATTAAAGTTGAACCTAGTATTGCTATGGTTAAAGATCTCTTAGCTAATATTGATGGGCATGTTATTTACTTCTATGATGAAGCTGCTAGAATTGCTAGACCAGATACTAAGAATAAACATAGACCTCTTATAGGCATGCCTGTTATTTCTGTTAAAATAGGAGATCATTGTTATCATAGCTTATGTGATATGGGTGCTAGTACTAGTGCAATACCTCATTCCTTATACAAAGAAATTATGCATGATATTGCACCTGCTGAGATAGAAGAAATTGATGTTACCATTAAGCTTTGCCAATAGAGATACTATTTCACCAGTTGGGATTGTTAGAGATGTTGAAGTCTTGTGTGGGAAAGTTAAATATCCTGCTGATTTTCTTGTTCTTGGTTCCCCACAAGATAGCTTTTGTCCCATTATCTTTGGTAGACCCTTCTTGAATATTGTTACTAAGATAGATTGCGAAAAGGATGTTGTTACTTTTGGTTTGGGGGATATGTCTCATGAGTTTAATTTTGCTAAATTTTGTAGAAAACCCCATGATAAAGAATTGCCTAGTAAGGATTAAATTATTGGTCTTACTTCTATTGCCGTGCCTCCTAATGATCCATTAGAACAATATTTGCTAGACCATGAAAATGATATGTTTATGAATGAAAGAAGGGAGATAGATGAAGTATTCTTTAAACAGGGACCTATTTTGAAACACAACTTGCCTGTTGAAATCCTAGGGATCCTCCTCCACCCAAGGGTGATCCCGTGTTTGAGCTTAAACCATTACCTGATACTCTTAAATATGCTTATCTTTGATGAAAATAAGATATATCATGTTATTATTAGTGCTAACCTTTCAGAGCAGGAAGAGGAGAAATTATTGAAAACTCTAAAGAAGCATCGTGCTGCTATTGGATATACTCTTGATGATCTTAAGGGCATTAGTCCCACTCTATGCCAACACAAAATAAAATTGGAGAAAGACGCCAACCCAGTTATTGATCACCAACGACGGTTAAATCCTAAGATGAAAGGGTAAGAAAGGAAATACTAAAGCTCCTGGAGGCAGGTATAATTTATCCCCTTGCTGATAGTCAGTGGGTAAGTCCTGTCCATTGTATCCCTAAGAAGGGAGGTATTACTGTTGTTCCTAATGATAAAGATGAATTGATCCCACAAACAATTGTTATAGGTTATACGATGGTAATTGATTTCCGCAAATTAAATAAAGCTACTAAAAAGGATCATTACCCTTTGCCTTTTATTGATCAAATGCTAGAAAGAATATCTAAACATACACATTTTTGCTTTCTAGATGGTTACTCTGGTTTCTCTCAAATACCTGTGTCAGCAGAGGATCAAGAAAAGACCACCTTTACTTGCCCTTTTGGTACTTTTGCTTATAGACGTATGCCTTTTGGTTTATGTAATGCACTTGCTACCTTTCAAAGATGTATCATGGCTATATTCTCTGACTTTTGTGAAAACATTTGTGAAGTTTTCATGGATGATTTTTGCATTTATGGATCTTCTTTTGATGATTGCTTGAGAAACCTTGATCGATTTTTGAAGAGATGCAAAGATACTAGTCTTGTCTTGAATTAGGAGAAGTGCCACTTTATGGTTAATGAAGGCATTGTCTTGGGGCATAAAATTTCTGAAAGAGGTATTGAGGTTGATAAAGCTAAAGTTGATGCTATTGAAAAGATGTGGTGTCCTAAGGACATCAAAGGTATAAGAAGTTTCCTTGGTCATGCCGGTTTTTATAGGAGGTTCATTAAGGACTTCTCTAAAATTTCCAGGCCTCTGACTAATCTCTTACAAAAAGATATTTCTTTTGTCTTTGATGATGATTGTGTAGAAGCATTTGAAATACTTAAGAAAGCTTTGATTTCTGCATCTATTGTTCAGCCACCTGATCGGAATTTTACCCTTTGAAATTATGTGTGATGCTAGTGATTATGCTGTAGGTGTTGTTCTAGGACAAAGAGTTGATAAGAAACTAAATGTTATTCAATATTCTAGTAAGATTCTAGACAGTACCAGAGAAATTATGCTACTACTGAAAAAGAATTCTTAGCAGTTGTATTTGCCTGTGATAAGTTTAGACCTTATTTGTTGATTCTAAAGTAACTGTTCACACTGATTATGCTGCTATTAAATATCTTATGGAAAAGAAAGATGCTAAACCTAGACTTATTAGATAGGTTCTCCTACTACAAGAATTTGATTTGCATATTATTGATAGAAAGGGAGCTGAGAACCCCGTTGCAGACAACTTGTCTAGGTTAGAGAATGTTCTTGATAACCCACTACCTATTGATGATAGCTTCCCTGGTGAACAATTAGTTGTCATAAATGCTTCCCATACTGCTCCATGGTATCCTGATTATGCTAATTATATTGTTGCTAAATTTATACCACCTAGTTTCACATACCAGCAAAAGAAAAAGTTTTTCTATGATTTAAGACATTACTTCTGGGATGACCCACACCTTAATAAAGGAGTAGATGTTGTTATTAGACGTTGTGTACCTGAGCATGAACAGGAACAGATCTCTGATTATGAACAAGAATATGATTTGTGAGTAGTTACGTTTGTTCCTAAGGACATGGGAGAAGTCTTGCTATAAGTAGTCATGTGAATTTGGTATTCGTTCGATATTTTGATGGGATGTATGTTGTCTCTCCTCTAGTGGTGTTATGTGAATGTCGACTACATGACACTTCACCATTATTTGGGCCTAGATGAAGGCATTGGGAAGTAATAAGTAGATGATGGGTTGCTAGAGTGACAGAAGCTTAAACCCCAGTTTATGAGTTGCTTCGTAAGGGGCTGATTTGGATCCATATGTTTCATGCTATGGTTAGGTTTACCTTAATACTTCTTTTGTAGTTGTGGATGCTTGCAATAGGGGTTAATCATAAGTGGGATGCTTGTCCAAGAAAGGGCATTACCCAAGCACCGGTCCACGCGCGTATCAAATTATCAAAGTAACGAACGTGAATCATATGAGCGTGATGAAAACTAGCTTGACGATAATTCCCATGTGTCCTCGGGAGTGCTTTTCTCTATATAAGAATTTGTCCAGACTTGTCCTTTGCTACAAAAAGGATTGGGCCATATTACTGCACTTTATTTACTTTCATTGCTTGTTACCCGTTACGAATTACCTTATCACAAAACTATCTGTTACCGATAATTTCAGTGCTTGCACAGAATACCTTACTAAGAACCGCTTGTCATTTCCTTCTACTCCTTGTTGGGTTCGACACTCTTAATTATCGAAAGGACTACGATAGATCCCCTACACTTGTGGGTCATCAGTACCCTACCGAAACCATCAGGCTTGTTGTGAGAGAAGCTCTGGTTTGCGAGAAGCTTATACCCACACCTGCCCCAAATGGGACAATATTTTTACCACGGCTTGTCGCTGTCGTTCCATGATATCATGTCAAGTTTCATGAATTTCAGACGAGTTTTCGATTTACTAGAATTTTAAAAACATGTACCTCAATGTTAGCGATCGAGCGACAGTGTCAAGGTGTTTGACATTCATTCTCATTTCTTGCATGTGACCTAAGCTTCCATTCAAGAACAAACATTTGATTTTGCAATCCGTTTTTATGGACTGGAGCATGTGCTTTAATTTTGAATTGTGCACCAGAAATGGCTACAAAACCAATTTAATATATAAATTTTCCAAACAAACCCTGAATAATTCCAATTTTTTACGACACACATATAGTTACATGTTCACTGCAGATAAAAGGTCTAGCAATTCAAACACCGTCCATTGCCGTTGTGACCCCATTATGTAATCCAAATCAAAATTAAAAATCAAGTAGATCCCACACAGTTTGTTATTACCAACCGTCTGAGATACAGTACAAAATATCCTGGAGCACCGTCGGTGTATAGAACGCCTATGGCTTACGCAAGAAGGTGTATCAGCTATAGTCCATAGCTGGCGTGTCAAACACAGCTCGCTCCCCAAATATCATTTCACTGTTCAATCGTCACCGGTGAATGATGGGGTCGTGCAACCGCGTCCTGAGGGAAACTTCGGCGGCCCACTCCCGCAAGAGCGCGGCCACAGATGCCATGCGCATGCTAACAAGGTGCATGAGCATGGACGCAATCTGCGACCGGGCGGCCAAGGCAGCCCATACGGCCGTTGTTGCTTCTCAGGTGGTGGCAGCAACATCTGCCTCGGGGATAGCAACTAAAGAGAGTGGCATAGCAATTGTCCGTTCCACAGCGGCGGCCTTAGCCCTGATGGAGGCCGCCCACGACCATGTCGAGGCCGCCCATGCCCAGCTTGTTGCGGTCACCGCACAAATCGAGCGAAGCTTCTCCAACAACGGTTGGCAACCCACGGCAGAAGAGTTGGCAATGGTCGGGAGCGTTCGAGCAGCCATCCATTCCTCCACCGAATACCTTGAGACAACGGAGCCCGTCCAAGCCCAGATCACGGCCGCCCATGCCCAGCTCATGGCGGCCTATTCCAAAGAGATGGAGGACGCAGATGGCGAGATGCTTGCGGAGTATGGTGTGATGGATGCCATGGAGCCCCTTCCCCAGGAGACCATCGGGCGCGAGCTGGACATGGAGGAGGAGGCGGAGATCGACGAGCACCATCCATAGTAGTACTCTTTGTTTTGTTTAATTAAGAGCTCCGGCCTTTAATTTGTTAGGGTAATGTTTAGGCCAGCTAGCTCGGTTTAATTGCTGAACTTGCTCAATTAAGAAGTGTGGGTGTGCTGTAGTCTCCTTTGTGTACCCAAATTATGCAATGACGTGGATGACCACTGTAACCAGGGAAATTGGAACCAAAATTTTTGACATTAAAACTCATCATACACGAGTTTAGCTATCTGAATCATTTGTGATATTCACATATCATACACAGTTTCGCATAAGGGACCGTGTCTGATGACACTTTGCGCACTAGTTTTTTCGCTGAACCGATTCAAAATTTTCGGCTTCCGCGGAAATATCTACCTCCCCGCCCCCTCCACCTTACCAAAAGCCACATTTCCCCTGTTTCCGCCTTCCTTTCCAAGTTGAAACCTTCACTCCTTGCTTGCAGCGCGCCCCCCCCGGCGACCCTCCTTCATGCTGCTCGGCCTCGTCTATCCAGGCAGGTAATCCACACCAGACCCCCATCCTCATCCTCCTTACACATCCCACATGCCCCGACCTCCGGCTAACTAACGACCATGCTAACTAAGGCTTCCTACAGTCAGGATGGCTCTAATACCAGCTCTGTGGGGACCACGACTCATAAGTCGAGATCACCGAATGCACGTGTACAGTGATCCCAGAGATCAATGCTCAGTGAACACACAGAAGCTAAATAACAAGAGTCTTACATCCATACATACTGTATTACACAAGTAGGACCATTATGGTCGAGTCTTGAGTATATCATCGCAGCGGAAACCTTCGTCGATAACTGGACCCATGCCATCTGCCTTAACCCTACAGGCATTCTGACTGGGAAACGTCCTAGCTCGCATGTTCGTCGCCGAAGTATTCTTCATCATATCCTGTTCTTTCATGCCTGGCCAATAAAATAACCAGCGGCAAGCCAATGAGTACTTTGAATGTGCTCACAAGCAACCCATGTTTTGGTTCAAGATACAACAATGCATGATATAGGTAAAATTTTGCAGAAAGCCAGTTTTGAGTACAATGACATGTTCAACAACTAGTAAGACATGCATCAAGAGGATTCACGTAACCATGAGGACAGGTTACAGATATCATCATAAATAGAGTGGGCACCAACCCAACTCAATTATGTCAAGTCCTTTGACTTGACCCAAGTAGTTTTATCAGCTCCCACACACGCGGTTGTAAAACTCTGGACATAGTTTAAGTAGCACTGCCCAACCGTACTTGACCGTGGACACGGCTATTCGCATAGTTTTACACTCTGCAGAGGTTGCACACTGTACCCACAAGATCCGGGGAACGTCCGTGTCAGCCACGACCCGCGGTACCTCAAGTACCCGGGGTAAGCACCCGATCACTACCTTTCCCTAGACGACACTAACATGGAGTCCACTCGATTGGCAGTAACCCCCGTGCCCAACATTTCACATAACACTTTCATGGAGCCTTGCTACCATAATTATCACATACCACTGGCACGGGGTACCAACGGTGTGTCCGGTGCCCTGTGAAAACAGTCATGGCCGCCCTACCTAGCACGACCCCGTCCCGAGAGAGAGCACCAACTCTCCCCCGTCACTAGTAATGCGGGCTCAAAGCTAGTATCGACCTAGGTACTCAATAATGCCCTTTCCCATATAAGGGTAGAGTGGTTGCGCATGTAAGGTTGGGACAGTCATCAAATCTTAAATCTAATCCATTTTCGAAAACAACACACACACACTTGCCTCGATACACCACTTCGTCATCAAGTGGTTACCCATCTCATCATCTCCCTCGGGCATAAGTGGCACCCGACGGGGTTTTCGAAAAAGTCTTTTGAAAATACTTTGTCTCCATCATCATGCATATTCCCATCCCTATTTGCGTAGCACTACTTTAGCATCCTATCTACTCCCACCGGCATAACCCTCATAAGAAGGTAGGGTCATGCACAATGCAAGTATCAACGAGGAAGTACGGTGGCAAACCATCAAAGTGGATACCACCTCATCATGATTCCATTGCAACAACAATATGGTGCTATATGACATGCATAAAAGGTTTCATAGACATGGTCAAAGGGCTGCTTGCCTGTTTTAACAAAGTCTTCGAGGTCTTCAAATATCTCTGGTCCAACTCCAAGCATTTCGTCTACTTCATCAACTATCGTCGAAAGCAACCATAATAAGCAACACAACAAGGCAGTAAATAAAAGTGCTCTAAAAATATGAGTTGGACTTTTCTAGGATACCTCTGGTCATATGAGGGATGACCAAATTGGTTTCATTAGGATTTGATCAATGGACATCTCTGAACATTTTGATATGATGGAACCAAGGGATTTATGGATTTGCAAGAAGTGTCCAGAAATATATATTTGGAAAATGAGCAAAGGCACCCATTTAACAAATCATGATTTTAGAAGCATCTAGGAGTTGGTTTCACTGGATTTGGAGTTCAAATGAATTCCCTATGAATTTGCAAAGTTGACAAATATGAAGAAATGGCTCATTATATTGTGGGGTACAGAAAGTATTGAGAAAAATGTTCATAAACTAAGTTATGAACTTAGAAGCATCTAGGAATTTGAATCATGGCATTTGGATCAATTTTGAGCTCTCTGTGATTTTCTAAAGTTCATCACAAAAATAGGAAAGATAGGATTTGATAAATATTTGTGAAGAAAATGTCTCTGGAAAAAGGTGCAAATAGCACCATGTGGTAGGCCATGATTTTAGAAACTACTAGAAATTTGAATCATTGGATTTGGAGCTCTGTTGAATTATTTATGGATTTTTGAAGTTGACATGAAAAAGAAAAAAGGGAAATAAGGCTTTAACCTTATCCTGCGCAGGAGGCGACAGATAGACCGTGGGCCGGCCCAGCGGCTCAGCTGCGCGGGTGGTAGGGCGACGTCGAAGGCGCCCCAGACTGAGTACGCCTTCCCTGCGCGGGAAGCGGGTTTACTCCTGGTCCGTCTCCACTTAAACGGGCGGGGCCCGCTGGCCGGTCACTGACCTGAGGGGTCCACCCGTAGGGTCGTCACCCTCCTCCCTCCCGCGACAGAGGAGGCAGAGGAGGCGGGGCCGAGCGCTTGCCGGCGCCCGTTCCGGTGGCTCCGGCCACCTCCGGCGACCGCCCGGACTCCGTCGAGCTCGGGAGGATGGTCCGCGTCCACCTGGGGACCCAGTTGCCGGGAAGCACCAGAGCGAGCGAGGCCTCGGCCGCGGCGGGAACAGGCGATGGTGGGGTTCGGCACGGTGATGCGGCGAGGGATAGGACGAAATGGAGCCCGGGGTGGATCAGTGGTGGTTGTGAGAGGGTTCTGGAGTAGCTAGGGGAAAGAGAGAGGGGTTAAGTCGCCGGAATTTTGGCGGCGGTCGGCGGCTCGGCTTCAGCCATGGAGGTGCAAGGAGGGCGCGAGGAGGGGAGTGGGTCAGTCCAGGGGGTGCACGGGAAGGAGAGAGAGCCAAAGGAGCAGTGGGAGGGCTCGGGGTGGCCTTATGTAGCCGACCCGTGGCTCACCGTGGACGTGGCGCACGGGTGGCCACGACAACGGCTCGGTCGGCTAGGAGGGAGGGAGTGGGGTTGTCTACGGCGTTCGTGGGGCTGGAGTAGGGCGCCAGGAAGAGAGAGAGGGAGCGAGGAGAGGTCAGACGCGTGCGCGTGTGAGCCGCACCATTGGCGCGCTCGGGCGGCCGGTGTTTGCTAGCGCGGAGGCGCGGGGAGGAGGAGAGAGGAAGGGGACAGCACCGTGGCATGTTGCGAATGTCGAGGCACCTCGACTGGCGCAAGGGGGAGGCTTGAGGTGGTCGGGGGACGCGGCATCAACGGTCGAACGCCCTGCCAGGCGCTCCAGAGCATGCAAATGGCCGGCACCCACGGTTTTTTGCGCGCACCCGCGCGTCCACGTGTGTCTGGTGGTTGCGGGGGGAGTAAACAATGTGGATATGGCATTGGATGCCCTGGGGATCCACTGGAGGGGAGAGGGAGTTGAGAGAGAGTGGAAATGCTGCTGCCCAGAGTAGAAAAGTGGAGTTCTTCCCCCTCCATCATTGCTTAGTTGGGCATAAAAGCGTCCAGGTGCTAGAGGGGGACTAGGAGAGGTTGTGGTAAAAATTAGAGTCCATGGAGATTAGTGGAAGAGGCCAAAAATGGGATTTTGGTAAAGTGGAAGAAGGTGTTTGATGATGGTTTGGGCAAGTAGATGATTTCCATCTGCCATGAGTCTCCATAGGGTGAAATGAAACATATAATTAGGGCTTTCCACCAATTTGGAGCTCATTTGAAGAAAGCTGACAATGCAACTTTGGTAAACCCTAGAAATCAACAGAAATGGACTTTCCAAGATTTAGCCATGCAAATCTATTCTCCTTGATGCACCACTTGGTCTAGTGTCATCATTTGAGTCTCTGAACATGTCCAAAAAAGCTAAGATCAAAAGGAGAAAGTTTCCAATGTAGAGTTGCTCAAACTTGGTTCTGGACAGGAATGGTTTTGGGGCACTTTGATCAAGTTAAATTGTTCTCCAACTTGTTCCACTTGGTCTAGATGAATAATTAGAACATTTGAGCATGTTCACAAGGTTTGGGAACATTTGGAAATGTTTGGCAATGTAAAGTTGCTCAAACTTCAAAATGGACAGAAATGGTTTTGAGGGGATTTGATGATGTTATATTGTTCTCCAAGTCATGAGACTTGGCAAGATCATCTAATATGTCATATGTGACATGCTAGAATTTTCTTGGAATTTTTGGAGAATATTTCCTTTGTAAATATTTCAAATGCTTGAAATATCCAGAAAGGGTTTTTGAGGTATTTGACCAATATTTTGAACATGACCATGTGTTGAAACTCTTATATATGGACAATATATGTCCTATGAGTTTCCCTAAATTTTGTCAAATATTTTGAAGCAATAAAATATTTTTTCCCTATTAAAGACCATTTCTGGCCTTAAGAAAAAGCTTTTAAATAAAATAGGAAAATAACTTTTAAAATTATATTTTTGTGGTTTCTGGGTATTCTATATCTAATAGGAGTCAAATATGTTTTTGGAAAGATTTTTACTGCCCTTAATTAAGTACTTGCAGTGCAAACCTCAATTCAGGGGTTTTTGGAAAAATAATTTTTGAAAATACTTTTTGGCCAAATTATTTTTGTAAGAAAATACTATATTGCTCTATACACATGGCATGATCATTGGGAAAAGGTTTTGGGTCAAGGAGATGAAGTATAGGAGTTGGGGGATTTATTTGATTTTTAGAGCACTTGCAAACAACACACAAAATCCAATCAAGGCAAGGTCCAAAACTCTCAAAAGTTTTTATCAAACCACATTTTATCATGATTTATTAGCTTAAGTATTGTGGCATGAAAACCAGGGTGTGACAGACCTACCCCCCTTACAAGAATCTCGTCCCCGACATTCCCAAACTAGGCGCGGAAAGGAGTATGGAAACTTGGGTCTGGGGTAGTCTTCACGTCCTCATACTGCTTCTGCTTCCGAGTGGTGCTCCCTTGAACTTGAAGTACTTGATGGTGTGGCTTCATGTATGACGCTCTATTTGATCCAGGTTGCTAATGGGTAGCTCGCGGTAGGTTAGATTGGGCTAGGGGTCGATGGCTTGGTGGTCAATGCCCTCGTAGAGATCGGGCAAGTCAGGAAGTTGGAGACACTTCCGGGGTTGTGATTCATGGAAAGCGTTGTGCACATCAGGTAGCTCAGGTGGCAACTCCAGCTGGTAACTGTCTTCTCTTCGTCTCGTAGTGATCTCAGAGGGGGTTGTTAAATCTTGGAGTGATCTTGAAGGGGGCTGATGAATCTTGGTGTGGGTCTCCTTGTCATGGAAATGCTTGGTTCCTTAGAGAGAAGTGGCTTGTAGATACACCTGGTCTTTGACGCGGATGTTTACTTCTTGACGATGGTGGTAGTTCTTCCTCCTTGGCATGGCGGTCTTCAAATGTTCCTGGACTAGCTGAACGGCTCTTCTTCCATCTTCAGGTGGACAAGTAGGTCACCAAATGATGATGAAAACTGTCTTGTCTAAGCACTCCATGAAGACTTTGTTCACGGGGTACATAAAGGAGGCTGGGAAATTAGTGGTGGTCTTGTTGAGTGTGGGCCAAGGTGGTTCTAGATCTAGTGTGAAGGCCCTAAGGTCCTGGTCGTCCATGTTGTAGCTTGGTAGAGCTTAAGTGTTTCAAGGATTCTAGTGTGCGAGTGAACATTTATCATCTTATCTTTAAGCACGGTTTCTGAGATGCCAATAGTTTATCATGTCCTTTAAACAAATCACATCATATCACCGATAGCATCATTTTGCATAGGTCAACTCCAATCATCACTCATGTGATTCATATCCTCATGGCTCCCGAGAGGAGGTCTAACAAAATCATATATGTTTACAATCCCCAAACTCATATGTGTGTCTACCCCTAAAAATCCATGGGTAGAACATACAAGCTACTAAGCTTCAATTAAGCATGATAATCCAAGTGCTCGGCCCATTCTTCCAAGGTCCAAGGTAGTGAATCTCTATCCTAAGGAAACACGTCGTAAGCCACTCCAAGATCTTGTTTCCTTCCTATGAATCAACTCCAACAGCCCATTAACTTCCAATCACTACATGATCCGGTAGTTCTACAAATCTAATCTCTATGGTGTTCCACAAAATCTTCTAATATCCTATAATTATTAAATCCTTGAAAAGGTCTAGCCTTACAATAGTCGGTCCACCAATTTCCATTATTATGATCTAGTAATACTCCAAGGTCAAGCTCGCAAAGATGCCTAAATAAACTCTGACAATTAGTCCAATCTCCTAGTTTATCGTCCACCGAGAAACATGGTATCATGATCGAGATCATCAGTCTAAATCCAATTTACTCTGAACCATGTAGACATGCTCAGCATCTATATTCAACTAGAACCACCTACTTAAAACCAAATGTCTTGTCCAATGAGGATTCCTACATGTTTCCCTCAAGTTATTTACGTAATATCAACTGTCTCCTATCAATGTCATCTGATCAAGTCAAATCCTTGCACTTCCAGGAGTTTCGGCTTGCGATCATAATTGTCCTATAAATCCAATTTACTCAGGGGTAATGAAAGCTATGCTACTCTATAATCATGATCCCACCAAGTTCATCTACCAACATGGTAGCCTTATAATCCACCAAAGAGTCCCAGATAATTCCTCAAAGTCATTGATATAAACTCATCAAGTCATTTGTCCTCTATTCCTATATCCTTAAATTGGTCTTCCCTATGGCATCGTCAGTTTTGGTGCTATCTTAGGATGATAATGTGCTCGTCCACTATGTCCCCTAGTTCCATAATGAACCCAGTGACAAGTAAGGTTACGGAGGCTTAACAGGTTCTCTTGCAATTCTGTGGGTTAAGCACATGGTTAAGGTTTTGAGCTGGGGTATCTCGTGAAGTCTCGAAGGGTCTAGGAATGGGTTTCAAATCTTGAGGGGCAACCATAACTCTAAGGGGCTGCACTTGGTCGAGGAGGTTGTAGCAAAAGTCTTCAGTGCTGGTTGGTTGCCAAAGTAGAATCCTTGGTGTATCTTGTCTTGCTTGTCTTCAGTTGAGGAGAGAGATGAGAGGGAAAAGTAGCATAGAGGAGGGATGCCTAAAGGGGTTTTATGGTGCAAGTGCAAACAAACAAGTGCCAAAAAGGGCCAAACACAAACAACAAAATAAGGCAGGTGATATAGTCGCGTACTTGTTGCCTAGGGAAAAAGGGCGACTGATATCAAAACACGAACAAATGAAAACAAGCAACACACAATCATGGTTCTATTCGAACCATCATACGGACTCGACTGCGCATAGGGGGTACACGACTCATCCTACCCTAGGGGTTCTCGGACTCAGTAGTCGTGCCTTGTGCCTCATGCAGTCATCTGAGTTTTCCTCAGGTGTTGCTACGTCTCTTGTAGTTGTTCGATGAAACAATCCGGGTTGAGCCTTAAGATTCTTTAACGACTTCTCGCCTGTTGAAGTGATGGGGTGAAGGTGGCTCCTCGTAACTGGCATTGACTTGGTCTTCTATTGTCTTCTTAATCACGACGATCCCTTTTTGTCTTCTAAGCCGTCGATGGTACTAGGTAGGTAATCCTTTATGCAATGACATTATCAAGGCGTAATAGAGGTCCATCATGTCGGTTACGTTGATGAAAACTTCGACACCAAGAGCGGGGATGAGGAGAACCGTTTTCCTGCTCACTATGGTGAGGCGGACCAAAGGGCTAGGTTCTCATCCATCGGTGGTTGCCGATACAACAACGGTAGTGACATGGTTACTCTATTAGTGATGTATATCATGATCTTGCATATTCTAGGCCCTGATCATCATAGGCTAAGGTTGCATCATCTTGGGGCAGTGTCAAGGGTGTCACCATCTCCAGGTCTTCGTGTCCTCATTCCTCGAGGATGTATCTTACGTTGGTATCGTCTTGTTGTGATGTCGCCAATCTTGTGTTCAGGAGATGTGGGTGAATGTCTGGCAAGGCATCTTCCTTCTAGATTATCCACGAGGATTACAAGGAATCCAGTGGTCAGGGGTATAAGGGTTCTAGCGACCAAAGGTTTTGAAGGGGAAGAGATCAATAAGGAAAGTATACCTTAGTTTTCGAAAAATTGAGAAGGGAAGAGAAGTATAGATAGTTTTGAAAACTAGTAGTAGTTTTGGAAATATTTTACCCTAGCTAATGACCATGCTAACTAAGGCTTCCTACAGTCAGGATGGCTCTGATACCAGCTCTGTGGGGACCCCGACTCATAAGTCGAGATCACCGAAATGCGTGTCTGATGATCCCGAGATCAATGCTCACTGAACACACAAAAGCTGAATAACAAGAGTCTTACATCCATACATACCGTATTACACAAGTAGGACCATTATGGTCGAGTCTTGAGTATATCATCACAGCGGAAACCTTCGTCGATAACTGGACCCATGCCATCTGCCTTAACCCTACAAGCATTCTAACTGGGAAACGTCCTAGCTCGCATGTTCGTCGCCGAAGTATTCTTCATCATATCATGTTGTTTCATGCATGGCCAATAAAATAACCAGTGGCAAGCCAATGAGTACTTTGAATGTACTCGCAAGCAACCCATGTTTTGGTTCAAGATACAACAATGCATCATATAGGTAAATTTTTGCAGAAAGCCAGTTTTGAGTACAATGACATGTTCAACAACTAGTAAGACATGCATCAAGAGGATTCACGTAACCATGAGGACAGGTTACAGATATCAACATAAATAGAGTGGGCACCAACCCAACTCAATCATGTCAAGTCCTTTGACTTGACCCAAGTAGTTTTATCAGCTCACACACACACGGTTGTAAAACTCTGACATAGTTTAACTAGCACCGCCCAACCGTCCTTGACCGTGGACACGGCTATTCGAATAGTTTTACACTCTGCAGAGGTTGCACACTGTACCCACAAGATCCGGGGAACTTCCGTGTCAGCCACGACCCGCGGTACCTCAAGTACCCGGGGTAAGCACCCAATCACTACCTTTCCATAGACGACACTAACATGGACTCCACTCGATTGGCAGTAACCCCCGTGCCCAACATTTCACATAACACTTTCATGGAGCCTTGCTCCCATAATTATCACATACCACTGGCACGGGGCACCGACGGTGTGTCCGGTGCCCTGTGAAAATAGTCATGGCCGCCCTACCTGGCACGACCCCGTCCCGAGAGAGAGCACCAACTCTCCACCGTCACTAGTAATGCGGGCTCAAAGCTAGTATCGACCTAGGTACTCAATAATGCCCTTTCCCATATAAGGGTAGAGTGGTTGCGCATGTAAGGTTGGGACAGTCATCAAATCTTAAATCTAATCCGTTTTCGAAAACAACACACACACACTTGCCTCGTTACACCACTTCGTCATCCAGTGGTTACCCATCTCATCATCTCCCTCGGGCATAAGTGGCACCCGACGGGGTTTTCGAAAAAGTCTTTTGAAAATACTTTGTCTCCATCATCATGCATATTCCCGTCCCTTTTTGCGTAGCACTACTTTAGCATCCTATCTACTCGCACCGGCATAACCCTCATAAGAAGGTAGGGTCATGCACAATGCAAGTATCAATGAGGAAGTACGGTGGCAAACCATCAAAGTGGATACCACCTCATCATGATTCCGTTGCAACAACAATATGGTGCTATATGACATGCATAAAAAGGTTTCATCGACATGGTCAAAGGGCTGCTTGTCTGTTTTAACAAAGTCTTCGAGGTCTTCAAAAATCTCTGGTCCAACTCCGAGCATTTCGTCTACTTCGTCAACTATCGTCGAAAGCAACCATAATAAGCAACACAACAAGGCAGGAAATAAAAGTGCTCTAAAAATATGTGTTGGACTTTTCTACGATACCTCTGGTCATATGAGGGATGACCAAATTGGTTTCATTAGGATTTGATCAATGGACATCTCTGAACATTTTGATATGATGGAACCAAGGGATTTATGGATTTGCAAGAAGTGTCCAGAAATATATATTTGGAAAATGAGCAAAGGCACCCATTTAACAAATCATGATTTTAGAAGCATCTAGGAGTTGGTTTCACTGGATTTGGAGTTCAAATGAATTCCCTATGAATTTGCAAAGTTGACAAATATGAAGAAATGGCTGATTATATTGTGGGGTACAGAAAGTATTGAGAAAAATGTTCATAAACTAAGTTATGAACATAGAAGCATCTAGGAATTTGAATCATGGCATTTGGATCAATTTTGAGCTCTCTGTGATTTTCTAAAGTTCATCACAAAAATAGGAAAGATAGGATTTGATAAATATTTGTGAAGAAAATGTCTCTGGAAAAAGGTGCAAATAGCACCATGTGGTAGGGCATGATTTTAGAAACTACTAGAAATTTGAATCATTGGATTTGGAGCTCTGTTGAATTATTTATGGATTTTTGAAGTTGACATGAAAAAGAAAAAAGGAAATAAGGCATTAACCTTATCCTGCGCAGGAGGCGACAGATAGACCGTGGGCTGGCCCAGCGGCTCAGCTGCGCGGGTGGTAGGGCGATGTCGGCGCCCGGACTGATCGCCTTCCTGCAGAAGCGGGTTTACTCCTGGTCCGTTTCCACTTAAACAGGCGTGGCCCGCTGGCCGGTCACTGACCTGCGGGGTCCACCCGCAGGGTCGTCACCCTCCTCCCACCCGCGACAGAGGAGGCAGAGGAGGCGGGGCCGAGCGGTTGCCGGCGCCTGTTCCAGTGGCTCCGACCACCTCCGGCGATCGCCCAGACTCCGTCGAGCTCGGGAGGATGGTCCGCGTCCACCTGGGGACCCAGTTTCCGCCGGGAAGCGCCAGAGCGAGCGAGGCCTCGGCCGCGGCGGGAACAGGCGATGGTGGGGTTCAGCACGGCGATGCGGCAAGGGATAGGACGAAATGGAGCCCGGGGTGGATCAGTGGTGGTTGTGAGAGGGTTCTGGAGTAGCTAGGGGAAAGAGAGAGGGGTTAAGTCGCCGGAATTTTGGCGGCGGTCGGCGGCTCGGCCGCCATGGAGGTGCAAGGAGGCGTGAGGAGGAGTGGGTCGGTCCGGGGGTGCACGGGAAGAGAGAGAGCCAAAGGAGCAGAGGGAGGGCTCGGGGGTGGCCTTATGTAGCCGACCCGTGGCTAACCGTGGACGTGGCGCACGGGTGTCCACAGCAACGGCTCGGTCGGCCAGGAGGGAGGGAGTGGGGTTGTCTATGGCGTTCGCGGGGGTGGAGTAGGGCGCCAGGAAGAAAGAGAGGGAGCGGGTAGAGGTCAGAGGCGCGCGCGTGTGAGCCGCACCATTGGCGCGCTCGGGCGGCCGGTGTTTGCTAGCGCGGAGGCGCGGGGAGGAGGAGAGAGGAAGGGCACAGCGTCGTGGCGTGTTGCGAACGTCGAGGCACCTCGACTGGCGCAAGGGGGAGGCTCGAGGTGGTCGGGGGACGCGACGTCAATGGTCGAACGCCCTGACAGGCGCTCTAGAGCATGCAAATGGCCGGCACCCGCGGCTTTTGGTTGCAGGGGGGAGTAAACAATGTGGATATCGCATTGGATGCCCTGGGGATCCACTGGAGGGGAGAGGGAGTTGAGAGAGAGTGGAAATGCTGCTGCCCAGAGTAGAAAAGTGGAGTTCTTCCCCCCTCCATCATTGCTTACTTGGGCATAAAAGCGTCCAGGTGCTAGAGGGGGACTAGGAGAGGTTGTGGTAAAAATTAGAGTCCATGGAGATTAGTGGAAGAGACCAAAATGGGATTTTGGTAAAGTGGCAGAAGGTGTTTGATGATGGTTTCGGCAAGTAGATGATTTCCATCTGCCATGAGACTCCATAGGGTGAAATGAAACATATAATTAGGGCCTTCCACCAATTTGGAGCTCATTTGAAGAAAGTTGACAATGCAACTTTGGTAAACCCTAGAAATCAATAGAAATGGACTTTCCAAGATTTAGCCATGCAAATCTATTCTCCTTGATGCACCACTTGGTCTAGTGTCATCATTTGAGTCTCTGAACATGTCCAAAAAAGTTGAGATCAAAAGGAGAAAGTTTCCAATGTAGAGTTTCTCAAACTTGGTTCTGGACAGGAATGGTTTTGGGGCACTTTGATCAAGTTAAATTGTTCTCCAACTTGTGCCACTTGGTCTAGATGAATAATTAGAACATTTGAGCATGTTCACAAGGTTTGGGAACATTTGGAAATGTTTGGTAATGTAAAGTTGCTCAAACTTCAAAATGGGCAGAAATGGTTTTGAGGGGATTTGATGATGTTATATTGTTATCCAAGTCATGAGACTTGGCAAGATCATCTAATATGTCATATGTGACATGCTAGAATTTTCTTGAAATTTTTGAAGAATATTTCCTTTGTAGATATTTCAAAAGCTTGAAATATCTAGAAATGGTTTTTGAGGTATTTGACCAATATTTTGAACATGACCATGTGTTGAAACTCTTATATATGGACAATATATGTCCTATGAGTTTCCCTGAATTTTGTCAAATATTTTTGAAGCAATAAAATAATTTTTCCCTATTAAAGTCCATTTCTGGCCTTAAGAAAAAGCTTTTAAATAAAATAGGAAAATAACTTTTAAAATTATATTTTTGTGGTTTCTGGGTATTCTATATCTAATAGGAGTCAAATATATTTTTGCAAAGATTTTTACTGCCCTTATTTAAGTACTTGCAGTGCAAACCTCAATTCAGGGGTTTTTGGAAAACTATTTTTTGAAAATACTTTTTGGCCAAATTATTTTTGTAAGAAAATACTATATTGCTCTATACACATGGCATGATCATTGGGAAAAGGGTTTGGGTCAAGGAGATGAAGTATAGGAGTTGGGGGATTTATTTGATTTTTAGAGCACTTGCAAACAACACACGAAATCCAATCAAGGCAAGGTCCAAAACTCTCAAAAGTTTTTATCAAACCAGATTTTATCATGATTTATTAGCTTAAGTGTTGTGGCACGAAAACCGGGGTGTGACAGTCGCGATGGCTACCGTTCGTGCCGACCCCCAGATCTTGGAGGAGCACCTTGCCATTTGCTAGCTACGCTGGTTAAGCATGCTCGGTTTACCCGTTGCGTGTCCTGCTCCTGCCTTTCATTAACAAGTTCTAGTGAATTGTGCTTTATAATTTTACCATGCAATATGTTGCTCCCGTGTATATGTTCTATATGTCATGCAGTGTGGTGCTCACTTATTAACTGTTTGGCCAATTAGTTGTCGTCTTCAGTTAATTTTTGGTTCAATTCTGCAAATGTGATGTTCAATTCTTCAGGATGCAATTTTGTATTATCTTCCATGTGAGAAATAAATCCAATTTATCTTTACAACATACATGAGAAACAAATACATTCGCTATATTTCCAAGTTGTCAAGCATGCTTGGTTTGGTTATACATTGTGTAGCGTGGTGCTCAGTTAACGTTTGGTTCATTTGTGTTGAGGTGTTTAGTTAACTGTTTGGTTCAATTCTGCAATGCGATGTTCAATAGTTGTGGGTGCATTCTGTTATTGTATACCATGTGAGAAGTAAATCAAATTTGGATGTACTAAATACATGAGAAACAAATACAATTGCTATATTTCCAAGTTGTTAAGCATGCTTCGTTTGGTTAACTGTCTGATCTTCTATTGGGAGTATGTTATATTGTGCAATGTGGTGCTCAGTTAATGTTTGGTTCATTTGTTGTGGTGTTTAGTTAACTGCTTGGTTCAATTCTGCAATGCGATGTCCAATTGTCGTGGGCAGAACAATATAGTGTTGTGCATGCAAGGAATAAATCAAATTTGGCTGCACTTAATACATGAGAAACATACAAGTGCTATATTTCCTAGTTCTTAATCATGCTTGGTTTGGATAAATGGGTTTTCCATGTAGCTTGAATTAATCTGATGAATCTGCAATGTGCTTATTTTTCATCAACATATTTTACTGATAGCATGCAAACCCTTACTTAACCTGATGACTAACTACCTTATATGTGTTGCACGGAAACAATGGGAAGCACTGAGGTTTACAATCGAGGTTAGCACGTGCATGGTCCGTTGTCTAATAGCACATTATTGTGCAATTGCAGGAACCATTCTGATATTTAGGTTTTTAACAATTTGGTCTTGCGCATGTAGGTCCTGCTGTCAGAGGTTTTGACCCACTGTTCGACCCTTTTTGCATATGGGGAAATGAGTTGTCCATGAATATCAATCAAGTCAAGAAACTTAGAAAGATTGTTAGGATAAAGAAACTAGCGACAAAAAACAACAAGATCTTTGTCTGCACAATGAAGAAGACATCAGTTCACTACAGGATGGTACTAACTATCATACCTTGTCTTTTTTATTCCTTTGACCCATTTCTAATATAGAGAAGATATCTATGAACATCCTTGTTTTCCAGCCTTTCTAAAGCAGTTCACTGATGCTTACCTCTCAAACCACCTCTATGGTCACGAGGCGAGGAAGGTTTTCATACAACACCCACGGTTTAGTATTTAAGTGTTCCTGAAGAGGATGAAGGATGGACGGTCAATCATCCACAAACACTGGCCTAAAGTTGCAAAGACCTTCAACATGAATGAAGGCTCAATATTCTCCTTCCGCTTCAGCAATTTTCCCGATGAGATGCATCTGCCTATGTACCGTCTATGATGCTCATTTCGAAAGGTTCTAGATGTTGCATGTGAAACTTGGTGTTGGTGCAGTTGTGTAATGGGGTAGCTGAGTGCTGAAGATATATCATGTTGTATTCTGATGTATTTCAATTATGAAATCCTGCTTCCTTAATATGGGAATGAAATATATTATGTGTTTAATATGAATGTAAATTAGATTAATAAATGGATTATTAATAATAGGGCAATTATCCTGCTAATGGAGAATTAGCCTGCTAATGGCGTATTAGCCTGCTAATGGCGAATTAGCCTACTAATTGGGTTTTGCTATTGCAAACGGTTATTGAGAAAATACCGTGGGCGATGACCTACGGCAACGCACACAGTTTTTAGGAATAAACCGTGTTGGATCGGTGAACAATCACACATGACATTCTCTTCAAAACTGTTTGCGTTAGGCCACCTTGCGCAAACGTTTACCGCATAAAAATTTTGTGTGATGGATAGCCTTTGCCACACAGTTTCTTCTGCGCACCGTGTGTGATGCATTCAATAACGCAAACAATAAAATTGTTAATATTGTGTGTGATGGCAACGCTATCACAAACAATTTAACGAGGAAAATTGTGTGTGATGTACCTGCGAACGGAAACGTTTTCCTTGGAGCGACTATGTGGGATTTATATACGAACAAAAACATTTAACGGGGACTGACTGTGTGGGATGTACTTACAGCCGGAAACAATTTCGCATGTATAATTGTATTTTTAGCACTACTGTATGTATAACCGTATTTGCTCGCTCGTTGGTCGCACACGACCTCATTTTGCCGAGCGTGTCTGCCAGGAGGTCATATCCCCGACGGTTTCTGGGTCGTGTGGGAAGGACCCCCCTATCGCAGTCACTCACTAGGTGATAGTTCAGAACACCGTCGCAGAAAGGAGTTAAAAACCGTTTGTATAGCACCTCGTTGTACCAGTGGTGGGACACATTTCACCTGCTCATGAAGATGCGGAGGAGTGCCCCTTGTCCCCTGGCAAAGGGTTGGGCTGGAGCCAGCAAGGCGCGGCCCACCAAGACTGGTCCACCTCACAAGGGTCTGCGCTAGCCAAAGCTCAAGTAGAGAAATCACCGGCAAGGGTGTCCAATGAGGGGTCTGCTCGTGTCGAGGTCACAGCCACCGAAGTGGTGGATGTGGACCACGCGTCGGCAACTGATGATGCCGGGCAGGGGGATGCCAGCTTACAGCAGCTGCCATCGGGTAATCCACTTGTCCTTGCTTCTACTCACTTGAATTGTTTGTCTCCTGGCTTTGATTTATTAGTGTCTGGCTTCTTATCACCCATCTATTGATTTTATTTGCAGCCCCTTTGATTGAGGAACCTGAGCTCTTGGAAGAGGTGGCTAACATTAGGAAGAGTGTTGCTGAGGAAGTAGCCAGGATTGCTGCAACGGAAGGCTATGAACAGAATACTGGGGATATCTAGGAGTCCTCGAGAGAAGTAGAGAAAATCCCCGGTAACATATCGGGCCCGGAAGCAGTTGTCAAGGAGAAGGCTCGTCTCCAATCTATGGGGCCCTTTCCTTGAACTCATCTTCGGTCGCGTCCCCGCAATCATCCCCAAGCAAGTTGGCACTAGTCCTCGCCCAATCTGGACCTGCGGCCTCAGGCACATCTGTCTCAGCAGGCGCTGACTTCGATGAAGAAATTAGATGCATACTCGCGCCACTGTCTCAGAGAGTTGAAGAAGCTGGTGTTTCTGCTGATGGCGCCAAAGTTTTGGCTTTCCTAGAATCCATGGAGGCAGGTCTCAAAGACGTGCAGAATAGGTATAGCCTCAAACGGCAGCCAATCAAGGAGCGGCGTGACTCTATTGGTCTTATGGACCGGAAGATGGGGGATAAAGGCAAGTGGTACAAGAAGCAGTCCCATTCCATTATGCGGCAGGAGGAGGTGCTGACCAAGGCCAAGGAAAAGATTGTTGCCTGGGAGATCCAGTTGGTACAGCATGAAGCGCTTCTAAACACCAAGGAGAAGGACCTCTCTGCCCGGGAAGGAATGCTCGAAGCTACTCTCCGCGGCAAGGATGAGGAGCTGGAGGCCCTTTTCAGCAGCACACCAAGGACTTGGCGGACGGCCACAAAGCTACCCTCAACACACTCACCCTTGAATCCACGGCCCAGCTAAAGAAGGTTGCCGATGAGCTAGCTACCGCATCTGCTACCAAGACCGATCTTGAAAACCAAGTGGGCAAGCTGATAGAAGACTTTGCCGGGAGTAATAAGGAGATCCTGGCCCTCAAAGAGGAAGCGCGGAAGGCGGAGGCTACCCTGGAGAGCGTGCAATTGCAGCTTTCCTCCAAGAGCCAAGATCTTGATATTGCCAACAACACCATCTCCAACATGAAAGCCAGGCTTGGATCTCTAGAGAAGGAGCTCGAATCTGCCGGTTGTTGTGAGAAGCTGTTGATGACGGACTTGACCAAGGCAAGAACTCTCCAAAAAGATGCAGAAGACAAGCTGGAGAACCAAATCCAACTGCGTGACCTTTGGATCAACAGCATGGTTGATATCGCTGAACGCGTCACTACTCAGATTGCGAACATGGATATGAAGAGCTGGGCCTTCTCCGTTGGCAAGCATGAGGTTCCAAGTGTCAAGCTGACGCTCTTCTATGAAGGCCTGATCGAAGGGTTGAAGATGTACGAAGATGATAGAGCTGCCTGCTTAGCCAACTAGTCCTGGAAGCTTGCTTGCAATGCCCTCTTCCTGCTCCTGAGCAACCTCGCCTTCTTCCACCCAAACCTTGATCTCTCTGATGGCTTCAAGAAGGTGGTGCCAGGAGCCAATGTCTCTGGTGCCGCGGAGAAGGCTGGCCCCCTTGCCGACAGGATTCTCTCAATCCCAAGAGTTCAGGAAGACCGCCGGACCCAGCCTTGAGCCATTCTTGTTGCTATGTTTGCCCTGTACTAAGACACAATGTGTATCCCGTATTAGGTCATGTACTATTTTCGTTTTAACATTTGCTCAATTGATGTTTATATGTGAGTGCATGCTATACCCTTCGTTTCTCCATTTGTATTTGTATGGTTAATTTCCTCGCGTACTTTGGTTGCCACCAACAGCATGCTGCCGCGATTGTTGTGAGGAATGGTTCCTTAGCATTCTGCTGGCAAGGACGCGCTGCCGGTGGGTTTTCCTTAACGGTTCCCGCTGCAGCCACCTGCTTCATTGAGCAGGCTCGAAATAATGCAGGGGCGCAAAACAGAAACGGTAAGGTTCCGTTGTGCAGAGGACCCATCATACAAAACCTTGGTCGTTCAAGGGATATGCAAGAGCTAGTTCTAAAGAAAGTTCATAAGCACGCCAACTTAGCTTTCGTTCATCCTTCCCTCCTACTGGGACGTGTACTTGATCGTGCATGTCATCTCTTTTTTTACGTGTGGCCGCCCTTCCTCTTGGTGCTTCCCGGCGAAATCACGCATGTATATCCACTTTCACCCTGGAAAGAGGGGAAAACGAAAGGAAAAAATAGACGGTACTAGGCGGTCCATTAGTCACGTGTTCAACTCCGGCACGGGCCGAGGGGTTAAGTAGACATCAGCAATCAATGAAACATCATGTAAAAAGGAAGAACTGGTCCCTCTCTTCCTTCCATATCCTCCAATGACTCCTCGGCGGCTAGCGTGTTAAACACGCCGGGACACAGTGCCTTGTCGTGGCTTGCCTGCCGGGGGTGCCAACCGACAGATTTGCCCTAGCATCCAGCTCAGCATTTGCCCTTGGCGGGACAAATACAGGACCGAGCTTCCCAGCGGGCTCATCAATGCTAGTCATATCGCTGCCATGCGACCCGATCATTAGAGAGGAAGGAAGGAAGAGAAAGCCATGCACACACCATTCTCTTGCACGTCAGATCGAGCGGCGCCTCTTTAGGGCGGGCGCACTCGGCCGAGGATCATGAGATAAACGGCACCGCCGCTTGGGCCATCTCTCCTTATGACCGTGGAAGGCTCAGTAGCTATGCTATTTGTGCCATCCGCGCCACCCGTAACATCGACGCCCCTCGCTCTCGCTGTCATTGCTGCTGCGACGGGGGTGTGAGATGGAGCCTTGGAAGGAGGAGTCTAGGGAGCAGCATTGCTCCTCTTCTTCGAAGCCATGAACGAAGAAGGCGATGATGAATACTGATGATGATGAAGATCGATGCGCTGTTCACAACTTCGGGTTCGTGCAAGCGATTTCCCCCTACCTAGTGTGCCAAATATGTCCTGGGTGAACACGATCACCTATAGGGCCACCGGCCCCTTCATGGTTTGGCAAGGGGCAGATCACATTGCACGGAGAGCGGAAGCCATGAGGCAGCACGACAATGAGACTCTGGTGGTTTTTACCTAGGTTCGGGCCACTGAGAAGCGTAAAACCCTACTCCTGCTTTGGTGGATTGGATGGATGAACGTGACGACGCGCAGTGCTCAAGCCCGGCAAGGTGGCCTCGAGGAGAGCAACTACGCGCATACAAGCATGTGATGGTCTGAATCTTCTCTAGGTTGCCTTGGACCTCCTTTTATAGCTTAAGGGGTAACCAAAGTGGCAAAATAGTCATTATCTCATGATTAGATAGCCAACAGTGATATCATACCTAAATCGGGTACTTAGGACAAAACGCCATAAATTCTACCCTAGGTTTACACACGGAGGTGCATCCTCGGCAAGCTTATGTCGTCGTTTATCCACCTTCTCCTTATTATCTTGACACGCCATAGGACGGGTGTCAAATGGACGTGATCTACTTTCCATCGAGCTGCCACGTGCTTAGTGAGAGCCACTTAATCACATGGGGGGCTCGACACTGCATCCACAAGTGACTAGCGTCGCAATGCAGTCGAGTAGTGGTAACAGGTCTGTGCCTGTCGGGGGTAGGGCTTGCCGGGCCTTCTTGAAGGGGTGTGCACTTCCGTCTCCGGTCACCCCGGAGGCGCAACTGGCATGGTTTGGCTTTGCTCTTATGTTCTGCATTGACTCTGCCAGCCTCACCTGACCAGCAGAGGATGTTTCTCTTGGAATATCTTGTCTTGTACATTGACTTTGTCTTCTTGATCCGCTCCTTGATCTCATGAAGAGCGGTTCCTCTGGCCCAGCCTTGTGTGGACTTGACTTGAGCTTGTACTGGCAGGTTCAGCAATCTTGAAGCAACTACTCCCCCGGAAAGCCCTGGCCATCGGGGCGGAGGCTTTTGGTCCATGCACAAGTCAGGGGAAATAAACACCCCTGTTTGTGTACCCCGATAGTCATGTCCCCATCTATCACTAGGATTGAGCACCACAAGATTGAACCCATTACAAATCACCTCTCACATTGTAAGAAAAATCAATCTAGTTGGCCAAACCAAATCAATATATCGGTGAGAAATATGAAGCTATAACTATCATGCATAAAAGAGTTCAGAGAAAACTCAAACAATATTCACGGACAATCTGATCATAAACTCACAATTCATCAGATCCCAACAAACACACCGAAAAACTGATTACATCGACTAGAACTCCAAGAACATCGAGGAGAACATTGTATTGAATATAATAGAGAGAGAGAGAGAAAGAGAGCGCCATCTAGCTACTAATGTGGACCAGTAGGTCTATGGTAAACTACTCACACATCATCGGAAAGGCAGCAAGGTTGATGTAGAGCCCCTCCATGATCGAATCCCCGATAGAGTGTCGAAAAAGGCCTCCAAATGGGATCTCGTGGTTCTGGAACTTGCGCCGGTGGGAAAAGTATTTTGGATGCCTCTCTGGTGGTTTCCCGATTTCAGAGAATTTATAGAGGCAGAGTTCGGTCAATGGAGCCGCGTGGGCCCCACCAGCCACTAGGGCGCACCTACCCCCCTGGGCGCACCCTGGTGCCTCGTGAGCGCACGTTTCATCTTATGGTCCTCTCCCAAAGCTTCTAATGTCTCTTTTGTCCAGAAAAAATCTCCAAAAAGTTTCGTGGCATTTGGACTTTGTTTAGTACTGATATTCTAAAAAATTAAAAATAAGCAAAAAAACAGCAACTGGCACTGGGCACTAAGTTAATAGGTTCTGAGCGGTAAGGGCATACAAGACCAACTCAATATCTTCCATGCTAGATGAGTTTTTATTCAATATCTTTTGTGGCATTTCCCTTGTCGCTTCTGAGCGGTAAGGGCATATAAAACAGAAGAAAAAACTGAATGATTAGAGTTGGCATATGCAAATTTACTTGGAACGGCACGTAAATACCGCTTATAGGTAGCTATGGTGGACTCATTTTTCACAAATTTGGGTTTATGGAATTGGATGCACAAGTAGTATTTCCTCTTAGTACAAATCAAGGCTAGCAAATAGATTGAGAAGCAACCAACCAAAAAACAAAAAGGGTCATAAACATGCATTGAGAATAACTAACACTAAATAATGCACCATAAGTAGGATGTAACTTCATTGCATAACTACTGACTTAATGTGCATCCATAGGGAATCACAAACCTTAACACAAATATTCTTACTAAATCACAATTACTCACTAGCATAACTTGTAATAGCCCGACACCGACGCTCGAGATGCCTTCCAGTTATTTCGTTATGGCCGTGTGTTTTATTTGTTTGGTGCATTCATCAAAGCATCATTCGCATTGCATCGGCAGCCTATGCAGTCATTCTTCGGTAACCACTCCAAGACCAACCACACTTGCACGCCCCCCCCGACATCTCTGAAATATTATTTTATATGTGGGAATAAAATGTTCTCGGAATGGGTTAAGAGTTGGCGTGCAGTCATGTTATATTGTAGGTCATCCACCTACCAAATTTTGTCGCACTCGGAGGTCGTTTGATGCCCCAACCGTTAATCTATAGAGGCACTATAGCCGGTTCAATTGTTAGACGTTTTTGGTAAAACAAACTGTTGTCGGGCTGCCCGTCTTCCCTCTCATCTCAACCCATAGCCCATCTACACAGCCCACTAAACATCTAACCTAACCCCTTCGACCTGAGCCATCCGATCGAGATCGAACAGCCCGAAAGTATCCCCAAACCCCTCCAACTTGCTCCTCTTCCTATAAATGGAAACCCTCTCCTCCAATTCTAAAAACCCTAATCCCCTCCTCAAATTCAGCGCGCCTCCAGCCCTCTACCGCTAGTTGTCGCCTCCACCTCCCTCCTCCCGGCTCTCGATAATGGCTCTCGTGGATGTTCTCACCGCTCACTCGGTTTCATTTTGCATGCGTTGTTCAAGGGCGAGACTCGGTGGATGGAGAAGCCTTTGATAGAAGGATGAAGATAGTGATGGAGACTTTGGTGAGGTTGTTGGAGGCGATGGCGGTGATGGTGGAAGCGATGGTGGAGATGGTGCAGGCCCCTCTTGACCTCCCAACGGCACCAGCCCACGCACATAGGCATCACGCTGGCCATTGCTAGTTACCTCCATGGTGATGGCCTCTTCCATGCAATGGCAGTACTATGGCTACCCGCCATCGCGCTTGAGAACGTCCACCTTGAGGTCATCCTCCCCACCAGTGAGGATGGGTAAAGGGTCCTCTGAAGCAAGAGTTGTAGACCAAAGCGAGAGGGAAAACAGTGTGCGCGACGTTCGACGTGCGGCACCAAAACATCAAACTTATAATAAATGCAACCATTTTAAGAAAAAGACAAAATGCCCATGAAACATCCTGGCTTGGCACACTCTGGCTAGAGCAGGCCGGCCTCGGTGACCTGGGTCCGTTAAACGACGAGAGAACACTGAGCCGGGCGCACGAGAGTTTCCAACTGGAAAAGAGTGACAACTCGCTATATGGGCGCACCTGGCTCATGACGCTGGGCATGCAATGCTCAGACCACAAGCTGGTGCACGAGCATGTATGGGTCGCGCGAGCGATGTAGCCCAGCAGGGGCGAGCGCCGATGACATCCCGTCTCGCCCATCACGCACGGTGCAAAGCGTGAGAGGGCTCAAGCAGGCGCGACGCAAACCCACTGCGGAGAGGTGGCCTTGGCCGCACCCATGGCCCACACCTTATGGACACCTGTAGCAATGTGGACATGTGTAGAGCGTCCGAGGAGATCTAACTATGGGGGTGTCTATGGAGCCAGCCGTGGGAGGGCCCCACACAACGAATAGAGCGGGGGCACTCTCGCCAATGGAGGCTCCTAGGAGGCTGGTACTCCAACATTCTTTATAGGAGTAAGAACTCCAAATTTGACAAGTTATGTACAAAACTTGACTAAAAGAATGTGTAGGTCATGAATATGTCATTTGCATACATGTTTGCACTGTTTAAAATGTTGGATTTAATTAAACTACATTAATGCATTATTTAAAAAGCCTAATTAATAACTAATTTATCCTAGCTTGGTTTAATATGCCATGTTGGTTAGCATAATTCGTAGATCATTAATATGTCATCCTCATGCATGTGTGCATCAACTAAAATTGCAGTTAGGCTTAATCCATAATTAACCTTTCTCTTGTTATGTACTTTTTGGGAAATTCTTTATATATGATTTCCCACTTCATTTAAAATAAGTAGATAGTCTTAGTCTATATCCATCACCATCCTATGCCATGTTCATCCATGATTAACATCCATCTATAATTGTGGCATCCATTGAACATACCATATCTACTGCATGTTCATCCAATTAACTTGATCCATGTAGCATTGATATCCAACGTATCAATAATTTTTCAAGTATTCATTCTTTATTTGCATCATTTATTTATGTTTTTGGCACAATATTTATTTGGACTAACCTATTAATCTAGTGCCAAAAGCTAGTTCTTGTTTTCTATTGTTTTTGGAGATATAGGTCAAAAATTCATGGAGCCTAGAAGCTAAAAAAATGTGATTTTTTTATAGAAAATAACAGATTTTGGGCGAAGGAATCAATGTAAGGCAGTGTGCGGCCAAGCCCTAGATCGTGAGGTGGTTGTGTCGAGGCTCCTTAAGGCGGTTGATGCCATTCTTTCACCGCAAGAAAGCAATTTTTCAGGGCGTGGGGGGAGGGATTGTGTCAAAAGATCTTCCCAATTGGAGTTACGAATCTCCTGATATTTAGGAAACGTGCTCAGCCACAGAAACAATTCTGAAACAAAGAGAAAAAGAGGAGGAGAGATACAATGTCAGAGAAGCTCTCGCCCCTCTGGGAGCCATGGTGGCCATGAACAAGAGGGAAGAATCTCTCTCCATCTAGGGCGGGGGCCACGGAGGAAGAAGGAGGGGGCTCTCTCCCCCTCTTTCCCAATGGTGCGAGACTGCCGCCGGGGGAACTATCATCACCGACATCTCCATCACCTTCCCCACTTCTATTCAGCGGTCCACTTTCCCGCAACCCATTGTAATCCCCTACTTGAACATGGATGCTATTGATTATTATGATGATGATTTATTGCATCTTCTTTATGTCCGAGTAGAGTATTGTTCTCATATGGGTTAATTGTTTAATTGTTGTGATTGGTTTGAGTTGCATGTGGTTATGTTACTATTATTTGGTGCCCATCATAGGAGTGCACGCATGGACCACACGTTAGGGTTATTAGTATGTTTATAGGACTATGCATATGGTGGCAGGAGTGACCGAAACCTCGCTTCACCATGGAAATTGATACATAGGATTGAAGGGGGGCCAATATATCTTAATATTATGGTTGGATTTACCTTAATGAACTTGTTAGTGCTTGTGGATTCTTTCTAATAGCTTCAATCATAAGAACGTATGACTCAAAGTATGGATAGTATGTTAGTAGACTTTTCCCGCATATAAACTTGCAATGATGATCGGTTTAGTAACTTAGCTAATTGTCTAGGGACAATTCTGCACACCATACCACCATTATTTCTCACCCCTATTTGTATTATACTATATAACATTATACTATTACTTAGGCATCACTTAACTTTTATGTTCACGGTCGTTGTTATCTTGCAAAGCTATCCTTTCATACCTGTAAAGTAGTTCTAGTTTTATTTGCTAGATAAAGCAAACGCTCGGTGTACGTAGGGTTGTATAAGTGGCATATTGATATTACCTTTAACGCCATGTGGGTTCCACAATCCATACTTACCCTCTCCATCATTGAAAAGTGCTACGACAATTGCACTTGGAGATTATCAAGCTCTTTTTTGGAGCCTTTGTTGGGATCAATAGCGTAGGGTGAATATTCTCATGTGCGCTTGTTGACTTTATCACTAAGTGAATTTTATTTTCTATTCTTGTTTCTTATCTTTAGATATGGATAAAAAACGCAACTTACATGTTACTCATCATTCATCAGCCCTGTCCATCAGGATAAGAACCACCGTGGCTTGTAGTTTTCGAACTATTTATTGCAGCAACTTCATACGTTAATCAAGATTAGTCTGCAGGATTATAAGACGGTGTGCTTAGTCTGGTTACCACACTCTGTGTTCAAGGGGAAGAAAATTAAGCCAAGAGCCAAATCATGAGGAAATTACGTGCCACGAAGGACAAAAGAGGATTGATAACAATGTGGTGGCCCAAACCCACTTCTGAAAGTCCACGTGTTGTATAGGGTGCTTCATCGCCTTGGTTGTAGGCATTCCCTACTTGGCGCTTCAGGCGCCCATTATAGTTGTTCTACAAACGAGCGCGCACACCCCGTCTCGTTGGGCCGACTCATTTGTCTTTTTTCCTTTTTCTGGTAAACTGCAAAAAAGGTGCGATCACCCAGAATCAAACTCACGATCTCTTCCTCTTGTAAAAGACGCGCTAACCACTAAGCCAACTTAGCGCTTATGACATCTCACTTCTTTTTGCTTGTTTTATTGTTTCTCATATCGCTGAATGCCCCTGGTATTCTGGACCAGTTTTAGTTTGCTTTTGCTTTTTCCTATTTTTGATTTTTCCTTAATCCTTTTTCCTTTTTCTTTACCTTTTTTTCTTTATTCATTTTTTTCAAAATGCTTGAACTTCCTCAAATTCGATGAAGTTTTTTTTTAATCAATGAATGTTTTTTAATATCGGTGAACATTTTTCAATTCTGATATTTTTTTTCAAATTCGATGGTTTCTTCAAGAAAAATGATGAACTTTTTTTCCAAAGTCGATGAACTTTTTTAAAAATCAGTGAACTTTTTTACAAATTCGTGAACTACTTTTCAAATTTGATGAACTTTTTTAACTTTGTGAACATTTTTTCAAAATCGATGAATTTTTTTTCAAAGTTGATGAACTTATTTTCAAAATCGATGAATTTTTTCCTATTTTTTTAACTTTTCTTGAAATTTGATGAACTTTTTTTTCAAAACCATGAACTTGCTTTCAAATTTACGTTTTCCTTTTTCAGATAATTTATATTGGGTATATGTTAATGTTTTACTAAACAAAAGCTTTACTAGCCTTGTTTTCTCTTAGTAGACAACAAAGATACTTTGGTCTAGTGGTTAGTGCGGTAAGCTGTCAATGTTGCGATCTCGAGTTCGAATCCCAACAATCCCCAATATCGATTAGGATTAATGAGCTCAATTGGTTGTAACCCTAGGTCAACCTATATAAAACAAAGAAGGGACTATCCTCGACTCTAACCAAGCAACTTTACGATCATTGCAATCTACACACAAACCCAACTTATTATACGAGTCCAGTCAAGCAGGCAGTAGAATGTATCTTACGTTGCTTGCCCAAACATGGGTAAACTATGCACCATCCGGATCACCGTAACGTGCCCTACCCCGCCATGAATACCATCAACAAGGTTTAGAAAATAATTTATTTATTTTTGAAACGGAGGCAAAAGCTTTGCCTCATCCATTAATTAAGATAGAAAAGAGTTTGTTACAAGACACCCAACAAACACGGCATGCGGATCAATAAATCTTTTGAAGGATATGGGGACTAGACTAAGGTTTTGCCTTCGTTTTAGCTTCGTCTGGCTGCTCATTTATTAGGATTGATGTGTTTTTTTCTTCACGTTTCCTTCTAGCAAGTTATTGGGCTGGCTCGCTAAGCGTCCGTAGCGAGCACCAGGAGCGCCAACTGAGCTTAGAGCGCCGATTAGGAGCTCCCTTTGTTGTAGCCCTAGGTCAACCTATATAAAGCGAAGCACTAAGCCAACCTATATAAAGCGAAGTAGGGACCATCATCGACGCTAACCAAGTAACTTTATGATCATTGCAGTTCTTTAACCAAGCAACTTTACGATCATTGCAGTTCTTATACGAGTCCAGTCAAGCATGAAGAAGAAAATATTATCTTAGGTTGCTTGCCCGGACATGGGTAAACTATGCACCATCCAGATCACCATAACGTGCCCTACTCCACCATGAATATCGTCAGCAAGGTTCAGAAAGAAAATATATCTTTTGAAGGAGATGGGGCTAGACTAAGGTTTTGCCTTCATTTTAGCTTCGTATGGCTGCTGTTCAGGAAGCCGAATAGAAGTGGCCCACTAATCCATTATTAATACCAACTTGAGCAAACATTAGCCATCAGATGCCGACATAATTTTAGAGTTCACTCAGATTATGAGGATAGTCATTCTTTATAACATTAAAGAAGAAAAACAGGCTCATGTAACATACAGGGTACAATCCTTCATATTCGTTTCTACTTCTCCATCAAAGAACGGAGCCTTCATCAGCGCATCAAATGAACATGGACATAAAAGGTTCAAACCAATAAGGTAAGCTACATCTGCTAGTACAGAAGAGCTTCACCAGTTTGCATTATTTCTGTGAATAAAATCAGGAAAACAGAAGTGGTGCTCATGCAGAAGCTGCCATCAGCAGCTCGCTATCAGCTCGATCACGGATCCTCCTTTCCAGCTCAGGCCTGAAGTGCCTGATAAGACCCTGCACAGGCCATGCTGCAGCATCCCCGAGGGCACAGATCGTGTGGCCTTCAATCTGCTTCGTCACCTCCTGAAGCATATCGATCTCTTCTAGCTTTGCATTGCCCACTTTCAGCCTCTCCATGATCATCCAGAGCCATCCTGTACCCTCACGGCAAGGCGTGCACTGCCCACAGCTCTCATGCTTATAGAAGTATGACAGTCTAGCAATCGCATCAACTACATCTGTGGATTTGTCCATCACCATAACTGCTGCAGTGCCTAATCCGGACTGTACAGCCTTTAGTGCATCATAGTCCATCAACACGTCATCACATATGTGCTTTGGCAACAGAGGAACAGATGAACCGCCAGGGATAACTGCAAGCAGGTTGTCCCATCCTCCTCTCACACCTCCGCAGTGCTTCTCGATCAATTCCTTCAGAGGTATACTCATTTCCTCCTCAACGGTACAAGGTTTGTTCACATGACCTGAGATGCAGTAAAGTTTTGTTCCCGAGTTATTCTTGCGTCCAAAACTCGCAAACCATTCTGGGCCACGCCTAAGAATTGTTGGAGACACAGCAACAGTTTCAACATTTGTGACAGTTGTGGGGCAGCCATACAGCCCAGCATTGGCAGGGAAAGGTGGTTTCAGCCTTGGTTTACCCTGCTTGCCTTCGAGACTCTCCAGTAGGGCAGTCTCTTCACCACAAATGTAGGCACCGGCACCAAAATGTATATGTACATCAAAATCATAGCCTGACCCGCAAGCGTTTTTACCAAGAAGTCCTGATGCATATGCTTCCTGCCGAGCTTTCTCAAGGTTCAGACGCTCATTCACATATTCACCTCTAATGTAGATGTAAGCAGCTGATGCCCTCATTCCAACTCCAGCAATCAGGCACCCTTCCAGAAGCTTGTGGGGGTCATGACGCATGATTTCCCTGTCTTTACAAGTTCCTGGTTCACTCTCATCAGCATTAACAACAAGATAAGAAGGACGTCCATCAGACACTTTGGGCATGAAGGACCATTTGAGGCCAGAAGGAAAACCTGCACCTCCACGCCCTCGTAGACCTGATTTCTTCATTTCATTCACTATCCAGTCTGCCCCTTTAATCACTAAATCCTTGGTTCTATACCAGTCACCTCTCTTCATTGCACCTTTCAGAAAAGGGTCATGAAGACCATAGAGGTTGGTGAAAATACGATCTTCATCTTTAAGGTCACCAAAGTGAGTCTTCTCTGGAGGTGGGGGTGGTGGTTGAGGCTGTGGTGTGCTTGATGTAGTAGCAGCCTGGGTGCTGAATGATCTGCCAGCAGGATGCAGGCCGGCACATGAGATAGAACGAGTAGGCTGTGCCTTTGATAGAGAATGCAAGTACTCAAGTGCGGCCTGGAACGAAGGAAAAACAAGACAAAATGAGGGATATGCCAATATTCTTAATTTGACTAGAACTATATGAGCCAATTTTAGAGTAAAGGAAGACAATAAGGCAATGGTAATTTAAAAGGAAAGAAGGATTAATAAGGCAATGATGCCAGCAAGCAAGCTAACTCGATGTGGATGAAGTTGCACACTAGCCTTGGACAAAGTACAGAAGCAACGGCACAGTGCAGTGTGATTGTACTCCCTCTGTAAGGGTTTAGTGGGCCAGCAAGCCAAATCGGCAGGACCAAGGAACCCCGGGTTTACCACTGGTTATTAGCGGACGCTCCAGAAACCATATAATCTAATGCCTTAACTGATCCGCATTAGTAGCTACCGCACCCTTCTCACGCTTATTCCTCGCGCACACCCCCATCTTGGCCAATTCATGGCCAATCCGAACCGAATAAGCAGCGCCCGCACCAGCTGATCGTGTGTCCGTTTTAATTGAGAACTGAGCCCACCATCCCATCTCTTTTGCTAACGGGTGGGAGTTAATTGCAGCGGGAAATGAACCGAATGGGGGGAGCTCCAGGAAAAAGTGAAGTGCTTCCACATCTTGATCGAGGCAACGGCCTTTTAAATCTGGACATACCTATGCTGCTCGCTGGCCTAATAAACCCGGACGGAGGGAGTATAACAGAAGCACTGTATATGATGTGATCATAACTCATATAAATCGCAATTGTTCTTACCAATTATCTGGACACATAATTACGGCTAAAAATGGGAATTGTGTGCCAAAAATTACAACAAATCCAAATGGCCAATAAATACCCTAAAATCCAATAGAAAAACTAAATTCCTGACTAGCCTTATTCCACTTTGTCCTATTCAAACAAATCAGCTCAACAATCACAACATGTTACCAGGACGAATCCACAACCAGGACGAATCCACGACCACTAACCAAGCAGTAGCCTAAGTTTCCCATCACCCCAGACTTGCAATGAACAAGGTCATGACAGCAGCTCTCCATAACTCCAACCACCCAAACCCCACCCCGGATCAAGGAAACACCCAAATCCCAGACACACATACATATCTCGAGTTGGAATGGGGAAAGAGGCGCTCAGGGTTGTCTACCCCCTTGGTGGTGGTCCCCAGAAATGCAGAATCCTTGGCCGCCTGCACGGGTACTTCACCTGTGGCCAGCATCCAGCTGCTGCAGACCCAAACCGTACTGGCGGCGGCGCAGGAGGCAGCGTTGGGCAATGTGGCGTACGGGGGTTTTTCCCCCTTCTCTGCCTCCTATTTGTTTTATGGTTGGATGGACATGACTTTGTGGGTGGACAAGTGTGGTGCTTCGGTCTGGGGGATTTGGAGCAGACAACATGGGAAAGCTTCTGGCATTCTCTGTGATAAGAGAGTGCCACAAAAGCTAAAAGGCAAGTTCTACAGGACGGCGGTTCAACCCGCAATGTTGTATGGCGCTGAGTGTTGGCCGACTAAAAGGCGACATGTTCAACGGTTAGGTGTGGCGGAGATGCGTATGTTGAGATGGATGTGTGGCCACACGAGGAAGGACCGAGTCCGGAATGATGATATACGAGATAGAGTTGGGGTAGCACCAATTGAAGAGAAGCTTGTCCAACATCGTCTGAGATGATTTGGGCATATTAAGCGCAGGCCTCCAGAAGCTCCAGTGCATAGCGGACGGCTAAAGCGTGCAAAGAATGTCAAGAGAGGTCAGGGTAGACCGAATTTGACATGGGAGGAGTCTGTTAAGAGAGACCTGAAGGATTGGAGTATCACCAAAGAACTAGCTATGGACAGGGGTGCGTGGAAGCTTGCTATCCATGTGCCAGAGCCATGAGTTATGAGTTGGTCGTAAGATCTTATGGGTTTCACCTCTAGCCTACCCCAACTTGTTTGGGACTAAAGGCTTTGTTGTTGTTGTTGTAACATGGGATGTGTTGGACAATATTAACACCCAATGGACTTGGTTTGATGGTCAGATCGTCATGCTTCTCTTTCTAATTTTGTGATTAGATATGATACTTATTGTTTAATCTGTTCAATCTTTTGTAATGCCTGATATCCTATATAACTAAATAGTTGAGCCCCGCTCAACATGCAAGCATGCATGGGAAAAGAGCCACCTCAACATGCAAACATGCATAGTAATAGGCCCACCTCAATAATTAATACAGTGAATCTGTTCAAGAAAGCGTTTTTAGGCAGCGCTTAAGCGAAACGCTTCGCTTCTACCCTAGGCGCAACTTTTAGCATTGAGCGGAAAAAAGCGAGATTTAGCGGCCACTTTAGTACTAAGCGTTGGTTAAGCGAGCGCTACGCGCGCTTAAGCGATAAAAAAGCGAAGCCTGGGCAACATGCGGGAGGGAAAGGGGGGGGGGGGGTTATAAAGGCCTGCCCAAAACTGTCCTGTTCAGCTAGGGATACTCAGTTAGGGATCGACGGCAGCTCCTCTTCCTCCTCCTGGACGTCCACCCCTACTGGATCTGAACGCCAGCAGCTCCTCCTGCTGGACGTCCACCCCTACTGGATCTGAACGCCAGCAGCTCCTCCTCCTCCTCCTGGACGTCCACCCCTACTGGATCAGAACACCGGCAGTTTGCTTTCTTGTTCAGTTCATCAGTTGTTTGTTTCATGGTTTCATTCATTGGTCCTTGGTTAATTCCAACAGCAGGCGGCAGCAGTTTAGTGGTCTAGTGTTAGTATGGAGTCAGGACAAGGAAATGATGGTGATGCTAGTGCATCAGCAACGGCAGCAGAAGAGAGAGCAAAGATTATCCAAGAAGAAAAAGATCAAAGATTGAGCTGCTGGTTGGCTGCTTGAGCTGCTGCCATTTATCTTATATGCTATTTATGCATTTATGCTTGCTGTGTGAACCACAAAACCTTATCTATTTCAGACTTTCAGTTATCTATATGTGCTATGTTTCCTATTTTCTTGTGCATATTATTCAAAAACAGCCAAATTCTGGTCAATTTAAAAAAAATGCTTAATCCCGGCTAAGCTGCGCTTAAGTGGCCATTGCTCTAAGTTGTGGCCTTCTGCTCCGCTTACGCTTACCGCTTTTGCGAACATTGATCACATATATCCTCAATTTTAGTCTTCATCTGCTTAATCCAAATATTCATGTTTCATACAACCAAATCCATCAAAATATATTGCAACAATATCCCACAGCAACATGCAGGGTATCATCTAGTTCACCATATTTTGGTGCGTAAGCTGTTTACAGGATTTAACTCAGATTGTATCTCTAATAAAAGCACTAGGAAAGAGAAAGAAAATGTGCATGTTACAAACCCTCAACCATTTACCAAGACTGAATCAACCCTCAAGTACAGAATCAAATACTTCACACCCTGAACTGTTTAAACTAGATGGTCTACCCAAATGCAAGCACATCGGAGGTCACAAGTTTGAGGAATGGGCTCATTAATTTGATTAATTACTCTTTATTTTCCAGACTTAACTCTGTAGTGAAGTACATGTACAGTCTGTGAGCCCGGTGGTGCCACAGTTTTTTGTTCTCAAATTAAATCTGTCAGAAATATTTAACTGATTACTTTGATTGTTTCAGTTTAGTAAAATGGGGCTGGGCAAAAAACCTTTTCCTGTAAAACATAAAAAATTGCTATAGTGATCATCAGGAAGTGACAATAAATGCATACAGAGATCGGATACCCTTCCCATCATTATAAGTCTCAACTAGTGAGCAGCATAGAGTATACTGCATGAAAAAAAAATAAACAAAATATGGATAGATTGTGGACAATGAAGTGGAGAATGCATGATTGAACTTCATGTTTGCATGTCAGTTCCTAATTTATGCACTGTAAAACAAATAAATAAGAATCCAGTATATAGCAGCTTAGCAAAGATCAAAAAGGGCATATTACTAATTCACAGACATCTAAGATAGCACTGTAAACCGAAATGCTTGGTTAAGAACAACTTATAGGATATCATTCTTATCACAGGAAAGAAACCCATCAATGACATAGGCTATATAACTTCCAGGTTACCAACCAAAGGATTACTAACGAATTAATGCCGAGAAACAGATCATGTAACTGTAAGTCTGTAACAGTGGATCACGTGCTACAAAACCCAAGTAGTCACACAAAGGAAATAAAAGTAACACCTCCAACATTTGTAACTTTTTCAATTAACACTAAAAGCCTAAACCCAAGATTATCTTTACTAAACCCATTTTATCCCTGTACGTGAGACCTTGATAAACACATGTCCATATTTACCTATAAGTTGAAATGGGAAAAGTACCACTATTGTGGAATTCTGATCTCATATCCGGTAGGAAAACAATCTAGTCTAACGAGCAAAGACCTTTTTTTCATTTTGGCAAAGGTAAGGAGAGTAGCAGATATTTTATCTTACGTGTTCCAGTGCAACAATTGACCACATGCGCCAGTCAATCAGGAAACAATGAAAACTACAGGAGGTGTGTCTCATTTCATCACAAAGAACATTATTAATAAAGCTATAAGAGGAACACAACACCCATAGTGCGGTTTGATGGCACACGCATCAGAACCCATGCAAAAAGGCACAACAACCGCGACGTGAGCAACTAGTATAGAATCTACTAGTGCTGTGGAAGAAAAAGAGAAAACCCAATCTGGGCTCCATCAAACTACACATGTCAAGCACATGAACTAACAACAAACAATAATCTCCCTCCACGATTGGAAATATATGTATAACCAGTGTTTGTCCTGCCAAACGTCAGGCGTACTTATACACTAACCACTTGTATTTCTACAGCTGAAACAAGGGACAGGGGACTCGTACGAGCTGCCTATGGCCACCCAACGATCTACTTCGATCTCGTCCTCACAGTTAGAAATCAAATCCCCCAAACAGATCCAAAGCAGGCAGACAACAGGCACTCTCTCCGGTTTCGGCGCCTCAAATCCGCCACTCTCTCCGTTTACATTTACATTACATTTACAGACAACAGGCAGATCCAAGCGCGAGCCCCGGGTGGGTATGGGGGAGGGGGGGGGGGAGGTGGAGTTTGTACCTTGCGACCGGGAGAGATCTCCGCCGATCTGAGCAGCGCCCACCGCAGCGCCATCTCCGCCTCCGCTTGGCCTCGAGTCCGTCGGATTTGGGGAAAAACCAGGGAGAGGCTAGTGTGGTGTGGGGAGGAGAAACGGGGCGAGCTCCAGGCCAGGTGCAGGAGGGGACCAGCGCTCTTCGAGGCCGCGGGTGTGTGTGGAGGGGGGTTTTGCCAGCTCTAAGGAGATGCGGCCCAGCCCACGAGTCGCTGCTTCATTTTCTATTCCCCAGGCCAGGCCCATTCCCCACGGCACTCTCTCACGACAACGTGGGAGTAGATGAAAAGAAAATATAAGCTTGAAAATCAATTAAAAAGAGCAAAACAGAAGGAAATTTTAATTACAGTTAAAAATGTTATTTCGAAGAAAAAAATGTGAAGGATGATTAACATACATGTATGATGTCGCAGCTTACATGCATAGACTAATGCAAAAATAAATATAATTTATAAGTTAAATGCATGGCTTGCTTATGCGGGAGACTTAAAATGCATGGTTTAATAGGAGAGAGGCCTTAAATGCATGGCTTAGTGGGAACGTTGAGGTGGACACTTTGCATGTTGAGGGAATTGGGATCAACTTTTTAAGACTGTAAGATGTGTGTGTTCATAGGGGTGAGTGTATATGCATGTATGTGATCATCTTCGATTGTGTTGTGTTCAAGAAGAGAGAGTTATCATTGTCATCTTGAACCGGGTGTTGACCGTTTTGTAGGGGGGCTCTCGCGATGGCCAAGGTGCTTCGTCGATGCAACCGGTGGTGAGAGATGGAGACGGCGCCAGCCTCAGAGGCCCCCAGGAGGTGCAAATAGATGGCAGTGGGAGCGCCTTCAAGCGGTCGGGGCGGCTTCTTTGACGAGTGCGTTGATAACCCACAAGTATAGCGAAACGCAACAGTTTTCAAGAGTCCAGTATTCAACCCAAATTTATTGATTCGACACAAAGGGAGTCAAAGAATATTTGTAAGTATTAGCAGTTGAGTTGTCAATTCAACCACACCTGGAGATTAAATATCTGCAACAAGGTGATCACTAGCACAGTAATATGATAGTTTGATAGTAGAAGTAACGATTGCAACGGTAATGGTAACAGCAATAAAAATTGTGTAGCAGTTGTAACAGTAACAATAGAAATAGTAATGCAGCAAAGATCAATATGTGAAAAACTCGTACGCATTGGATCGGTCATCACCAGAAATAGTGAATACATGAACTCCTCAAACTACGGCCATCACCGGAAAGTATCCCAATTATGGTCACCTTGGGGTTTACGGATCATAACACGTAATAGGTGCATATAACTTGCAAGATCGGATCACGAACATGGATATGATGGTGAAAGCATAAACGATTCAGATCTGAAATCATGGCACTCGGGCCCTAGTGACAAGCATTAAGCATAGCAAAGTCATAGCAACATCAATTTCAGAACATAGTTGACACTAGGGATCAAGCACAAACAAAACTAACTCGATTACATGATGAATCTCATCCAACCCACCATCGTCCAACAAACCTATGAAAGAATTACTCACTCTCGGCGGTGAGCATCATGAAACTAGTGATGGATGATGGTTGATGATGACGAAGACCGAAGATTCCCCTCTCTGGAGCCCTCAGGGGCTCCAGATCTGGCCTCCCGATGAAGAACAGGAGGTGGCGGCGGCTCCGTATCGTAAAATGCGATCAAACTTCCTCCCTGATTTTTTTCTTCAAAAATAGGATTTTTATAGAGTTGGAATTAGGGTCAGCGGAGCCTTGTGGGCCCCACTACCCACCAGGGCGCGCTAGAGGGGGGTGGCGTGCCCTGATGCCTAGTGGGCAGCTGGGGCCCCCCTCCACTGCGTCCTGGTTCCAGATTTTTTATATATTTCGAAATAATTCTCCAAAAAGTTTCGTCCAATTTCGAGAACTTTTATTTCTACACAAAAACAACACTGTGGTAGTTCTGCCGAAAACAACGTCAGTCCGGGTTAGTTTCATTCAAATCATGCAAATTAGAGTCTAAAACAAGAGCATAAGCGTTAGGAAAAGTAGATAAGATGGAGATGTATCAACTCCCCCAAGCTTAACACATTGCTTGTCCTCAAGTAATTCATTGACAAACTGAAAGTGATAAAGAAAAACTTTTACGAACTATTTTGTTCTTGTTTCCATATATATGCTTAAATAGCACCCAGGTTTTCATCAAAGATCATGACTAACCATGCAAACAATAACTCTTAGAAATTATATTCACTCATATCAATGGCATAATCTAGCGAGCAATAATAAAATATTTCAAATGCTAACACTTTGTCAAAACAATCATGATATAATATGACAACAGTGGTATCTCGCTAGCCCTTTCTAAGACCGCAAAACATAAATTCAGAGCACCTCTAAAGTTTCAGCAGTGACTAAACATTATAATTCATGGTAGAAGAGATCCAATGATGATGCATTCAACATTAACTATTCACAATGCATGAGGATGACAATAGTGCTCTCAGGACTGGTGCTTGTTTGAGAAGGTGGTGACTCAACATAGAGGTAAAACAACATGAAAGTAAATAGATAGGCCCCTCGCAGAGGAAAGTAGGGATTTGCAGAGGTGCCAGAGCTCAAAATTTAAATCAGAGATAAATATAAGTTTGGGACGTACACCCTTCTTGTCAACGTTACGACCAAGAGTTTTCAATATCTTCCATGCTAAACACATTAGCAGTGACTCCCAAGCGATAAAAGTAAAGTTTGTTCCCCCTCCACCAGCGAACACAAGCCATGGCTAACCATATCCATGGGTGCCTTCCGTACCAACAACAGTCCCGGAGGAGTTTTGCTTAATTATTTGCAATTTTTTATTATGGGACTGGGTATCCCGATTACCGACCCCTCTCGTGCAAGGACGAGTGAATAAACACTCATCATGAACAACCCGCTTAGCATGGAAGATACCGACTACCCCTTGTCGCTCCATGAGCGGTCCAGGCACACAAAATAGATGTTCATTTCAATTTTTAGAGGTGGCACATGCAAATTTACTTGGAACGGCAGGGTAATACCGCATATAGGTAGATATAGTGGAATCATCTTGAATAACTTTGGTTTAAGGATTTTGATGCAGAAGTAGTATGCTACATCTCGAGCTTGCGTTGGTTTTCCCCAAAGAGGAGAGGATGATGCAACACAGTAGCATAAGTATTTCCCTCGGTTTTTGAGAACCAAGGTATCAATCCAGTAGGAGGTCACGCGCAAGTCCCTCGTACCTGCACAACACGATAGCAACTCGCAACCAACGCTTAGGGGTTGTCAATCCCTTCACGGTCACTTACGAGAGTGAGATCTGATAGAGATAATATTTTTGGTATTTTTGATAGATAGATGCAAAGTAATAAGTAAAGGCAAAGTAAAAACAAAGCAAGTTAATAAAGTGATATAGATTGATATGATGAGAATAGACCCGGGGCCATAGGTTTCACTAGTGGCTTCTCTCAAGAGCATAAGTATTCTACTTGGGTGAACAAATTATTGTTGAGCAATTCGATGAATTGAGCATAGGTATGAGTATATCTAGGCAATGATCATGTATATAGGCATCACGTCCGGAACAAGTAGATCGAAACGATTCTGCATCTACTACTATTACTCCACTCACCGACCGCTATCCAGCATGCATCTAGAGTATTAAGTTAAAACAGAGTAACGCTTTAAGCAAGATGACATAATGTAGAGGGATAAATTCATGCAATATGATAAAAAAACCATCTTGTTATCCTTGATGGCAACAATACAATACGTGCCTTGCAACTCTTTCACATCCGAGTAAGGACACCGCAAGATTGAACCCAAAGCCATGCACTTCTCCCATTGCAAGAACTACCAATCTAGTCACAAACCAAACAGATAATTCAAGAGACTTGCAAAGATAACTCAATCATACATAAAAGAATTCAGAGAAGAATCAAATATTTTCCATAGATAATCTTGGATCATAAACCCACAATTCATTGGTCTCAACAAACACACCGCAAAAAGAAGATTACATCGAATAGATCTCCACGAGAGAGGGGAGAACATTGTATTGAGATCCAAAAGAGAGAAGAAGCCATCTAGCTACTAGCTATGGACCCAAGGTCTCAAGTAAACTACTCACACTTCATCGGAGGCGCTATGGGAAACACGCCCAATATCGACCCTATCCAAAAGGAACTCAAGGTCCCACCAAGGATAGACCAAGATATTGGAACGCTTTTGCAAGGTGGATATCATTACATCAACATTACATAATAGATGGGGATACATACAAAAGGCATACAAAGCCACACGAATACAACATCATCATATTAAGAGATCAACATCCGACTACGGATGATACATAAATGTAAACTCAAACAATATCCACCTCGCTAGCCCAGTGCCGACCGAACCTATCCCCGATCGAAGAAGAAGCGGAAGAAGAACTCAACGCAAGCAAGCATCGCTCTCGCCAAGATCATCGCAACTGCACTGCAATCGTTGTTGTAGTAATCAGTGAGCCACGAGGACTCAAAGAATCCCATTACCATGGGTATCAAGACTAGCAAAGCTTAATGGGAAAGGAAGGGGTAAAGTGGTGAGGTTGCGCAATGCTAAGCAAGATATGGTGGCTAACATACGCAAATAAGAGCGAGAAGAGAGCAAAAGGAACGGTCGTGAAGCTAGCAATGATCAAGAGGTGATCCCGAACACCTACTTACGCCAAACATAACCCGAAACCGTGTTCACTTCCGGACTCCCGAGAAGAGACCATCACGGCTACACACGCGTTGATGCGCTTTAATTCGGATCCGTGTCAAGTTATCTACAACGGACATTAACAAAATCCCATCGCCACATAACCGCAGGCACGGCTCTCGAAAGTTTATACCGCAGGGTGTCCCAACTTAGCCCATGACAAGCTCTCGCGATCAACGAAGGAATAGACCTTCTCCCGGAAGACCCGATCGTCTCGGAATCCGGTTTACAAGACATTTCGACAATGGTAAAACAAGACCAGCAAAGCCTCCCTGCGTCGACATCCCGATAGTAGCGCACAGATCTCGCCTCGAGCCACGACCGGATGAGCACTACGCATAACTAGAACCGGCCCTCAAGTTTCCCCGAGGTGGCGCTGCAAGTGGCTCTAGTTTGGACCAACACTTAGACAAGCATTGGCCCGGGGGGCTAAAATAAAGATGACCCTTGGGTTGGCCGACCCAAGGGAAAGGGATAGGTGATGGTGAGGCAAATGGTAAAACCAATGTTGGGCCTTGCTGGAGGAGTTTTATTCAAAGTGAACTGTCAGGGGGGGTCCCATAAATCACCCGACCACGTAAGGAACGCAAAATCCGGGAACGTAACACCGGTATGACGGAAACTAGGCGGCAAGTGGAACAAAACACTGCATAAGGCCGAGCCTTCCACCCTTTACCAAATATATAGATGCATTAATAATATAAGAGATATTGTGATATCCCAACATAACCCCATCCACCATGGAGAAATCTTCAACTTCACCGCAACTAGCAACGCTATAAGAGGGCTGAGCAAAAGCGGTAACATAGCCAAACAACGGTTTGCATAGGAAAGGTGTCAAAGGTTAGAGGTTCATGGCAATATGGGATGGCTTGATAAGCAGGTAATAGGTAGCGCAAAGATAGCGATAGAACGAAGCAACTAGCATAGCAATGATAGTAGTGAGATCCAGGTAGCGATCATCTTGCACGAAATCCCGCAAGGAAGAAGAACGAGTCCATGAAGAAGACGAACGGATGAAGCCGAACCAACCGTAGACGAACGCATCCTCACGATCGCAACGAAACGGGAACTATCGAGAAGAAGCACACAACATGGTAAACACACCACACATGACAAGACATGATGCACAACAAACATGATGCATGACAAAACTAGATGAGGCTACTCATGGCAAGAGATGATGCAAACAAGAACAACACATCAAGGCAATTTAAATGAGGCCGGAAACAACATATAACAATTCCGGTAAGTCCTCATATGCAAATTTCAAAATTGGTCCAGAACTGAATAAACATTAAGTTGAAGTTGTTAAACAGCAAGTTAAAGAGCACCAAGAGGATCTACTCGAAATTCTAGTCAAGTTACATATAAAGTTCATTAGATTCGGAGCTACGGTCTAGAAGATAAGAGCAAAACAAGTTAAACATGGCATTGATGCAAAATGCATACAAACATCAAGCAAACACACCAAACACAAGGATGCAACATGATAATATGGAACTACATGCAAAAACAAGCAAGTTTCATATAGAGCACACTCAAAACGGAGCAACGGTTCAACACACACACATGAAACAAGTTATAGCAACAATCTGTCCAAAACAGCAACTAGGCATCTTGCAAGCATCAAAACAATAAGCTACAGCACCCCAACATAATACCAAAAGGCATGGGCATGAAGTACAGGTAAAGCATAACAAAACATGAACACTGAGCTATCTCCAGAAATCACTAGAACATGCTCCAAAACACATGGTAAGATTGCAAATAATAACAGTTTCAGACTTTAGGAGAAATAACATCAGGTTGCAATGTTTAGAGCTATCAAACAATATGTTACAAGAACTTATCATGGCAAACAAAGGCATGGCATGATACTACTAAATGCATAGAACAACAGTCCCTTACTGACCATGAGCCAAAAAGGATCAGAAGATATGATGGCACCCATGTAAACATGGCAAGTTATATTACAGATTCATACATGGCAGGAACAACAATAAGTAGGCATGTTGGTGAGCTTGAACCACTCACCACAGAGCATTACATGGCATGGCAAGGCAACCAACAGTAAGAAGGCATGTTTATGAAGCTAACCATGGCAAGAGCAAGTTCATAGGGTGCATGGATCACTAGGAAAACACATGGAAACAACTGAACTTAATGTAAATAGGCTGACAACAACATTATGAAGCAACTTTTAGAACAAGATTACAACAAGCTACAACAACCTATAAATGCAACCAGGGGCATGAATGGATAGAGCAAGACATGTAGATCAAAACATGTTTATAGAGCATCTCCAGATTATGCATAGAATGATTAGTAGAAGCGTGTTAACATAGCAACAAAATATAACAGAATCTGTCAGGAAAACAGCAACAACAAGTACCCTACTTAGCAAGCTTGATACACTCAGTACACAACTCACAAAAATACATGGATAGCACCTCTGGAAAGATGGCATGGCATAAATCAAAACACATGTAGAGCTCATACTCATAGGATGCACACATCAATCATCGCAAAAATGACAAAATAACAAGTTATAACAGTTTCAGCAGGTTAACATCAACATGCACTCTTCCAACATCATTTCGGGAATCAAGATGAGCTCAAATGAAAATGATGCAATGGAATTAAATGAATTACTCGTCGAGACGAACAATTTGACATATTACACGCACGAAATGGAGCTACGGATGCAGAGATACGATGCAACGAACATGGCATGATTATGCAAAAAATCTGGGACTTGGGCAAAAACGGGGAAGGGAAAAAGTCAACCTCCGAGACCCGAATCTGGATCTGAACGGCGCGGATGCCGAGGTGGGCCGGGCTCTCGCCGGAGATGGCCGCGGGAGGTTGCCGGGGAGGTCAGCGAAGGTGGCCGGCGTCGGGGAGGAGACCAGGCGGTGGAGGCGCTTCGGGCGCGGGCAGAGGCGGGCGCGCGGCCCGGCCAGGCGGCGGGGCGCGGCCAGGCGCGGCGTGAGAGCAGGGCGCCGCGGCAGGTAGGCGCCGTCGAGGGCTCCGGTGGCGCCATGAGGAGCGCGTCAGCGGAGGATGCGGGAAGCTTGGCCGATGCTCATGCGCATGTGCGCGGAGGCTGTGGGCGGAGGAGCTGGGGCGGCGAGGCGCGAGGCGGCGGGGGCGGATGGCCGGGCGGCGGCGGATCTGGGCCCACACGGCCCCGGATGGGCTCATGGCATGGGCGCGCGAGGGCGGCGCGAAGGCCACGTGGCGCGGTGGGATTGACGGCGGCGGGAGCGGACATGTCCGCAATGGGTGGACGTGTCCGGCGGCGCGAGGATGAAGAAGGCTAGGGTTAAACCGGGATTTCGGGGGAGATGCACATATATATAGGTAGAGGGAGCTAGGAGAGTCCAAATGGAGCATGGTTTTCGGCTACGCGATCGTGATCGAATGACCGAGAGCATGGAGGAGAGTTTGCTGGGTTTTGGGCCACTTTGGAAGGGGTGTTGGGCTGCACACAAAAGAGGCTTTTACGGTTACCCGATTAACCGTTGGAGTACCAAACGACCTCCAAATGGCACGAAACTTGACAGGCGGTCTACCGCTATACCAAGGCCGCTTGGCAAACCTCGGGCCATTCCGAGAAAGTTTAACACCCGCTCACAACAGAAGAGAAGAAGGGGACGCCGGGGGACATAGGAGTGCCGGATTGCAAAACGGACAACGGGGAAAATGCTCGGATGCAAGAAACGAACACGTATGCGAAATGAGATGCACATGATGACATGATATGAAATGCAGATGATGACATGGCAAAGTGCAACACGTAAGCAAATGACATGGCAACGGCGGCGAAAAACTGGCCGACACCTGGCGCATCGAATCCGGGGCGTTACAACACTCCTCCACTAACAAGAGATCTCGTCCCGAGATCTTAGGACCGAGATGGAAGGGAAAAGGGATGAGGTAAAAGAAGAAACTCAAGAGAAGAAGCAAAGAATCGAGAGCACTCGAGAAGCAGAGAGGAAGGACGAGAACGACGAGAATCGAAAGCTCACGGAATCAGATAGACTATGAAACCGGCTCTTTCTAACCGGAGTGGTTAGAATGAGAAAAGAAACGAATAAGACTGAAAGAATTTAGTAAGCACTCCAGATGAAACATGGAGGAATAGAACACGAAGAACTCTTGAACAAAAATCTCGATGAACTCTTGAAGAATGAATTAAATCATGAAGAACCACCATGAAGAACTCTGGTGACAAAAGGATGATGAGGCAGAATGAAGGATGAAAAAAATAAGATGAGCCTTGCGGTGAATTGAATGGAGGTTCCGACGAGATGGCCGAGGAAAAATTTGAACTCCGGAAAAAGAAAAGATGAAATACTTGGAACTAGAATTTATTCATCAGGAACAAACTCCGAAGGAAGGGATTACTCGCTTGGATGAAATAAGAATAAGATTTATTGTATGCTTATCCTTCATCAAATTAAATTGATGACAAGCAATGGATTTTGCATATTACTTATTCTTCTTGAAAAGGATTGAGAAGTGACATATCGTGAACTTGAGAAGGTCTTCATGCATCACCGGTAGTATTTGGAAAGAACGAATGAATTAAAATGACAATCAAGGAAAAAGAATCTTGAACGAACCACCGTGAGAATTCGAAAATGACTGATGAAAGAGACTTAATCACCGGAAGAATTAGAAGAACCAATATGTTAGAGGGGGATTTAGATACAAGAGAACGGGAAGAACTCGATCTGATTAAAGAGCACTTGAAGGAAGCACCGGGATAAATAGAGAACGATAACTGGAATGATGGCCTCCGGTGAAAAGAAATGGAATAGCACTCCTGACATACTCCGGATGGATGAAAAGAATTTGAAAACGATCTTGGAAAAGACATGTGACTGATGGAATCCATTCTTACGTCACACTTCGAAAAAAGGATTGAGAATAACTCCGGGAGAATTAGAAGAGTCAGGTAAGATCCTGGGAAAAGACCTGTGGGTTAGGGCCCACTAAAGAAAAAAACACTGTTGAAAGGGATTGTTGAACAGGTAGATGATGCACCAGAACAATGAAATCTTTGAATGAGGTGACCACCTCGAATTAATTCGAACATAGACAAATCTCCTGAGATGTCTTGAACACTCCGGAAGGGTAAAATGGCGAGAGGCGAACGAGCAAGGGGAAAACATTTGAGCCGAGGAAAGAATATGATCAACACCGAAAAACTTGAATTGAATCCACCGGAAAAGAAAAGAGATGAAGAATGTCAAACGAGACGAGAATTCACCGGTTGGAATAATTGAGGGAAGACTGAAGAGGCTCCGAGCGAATGAAATAGATGGTCGAGAGAGAGTCAGACTCTAGGAAGAAAAAGGGTGGGAGGGCGGAAAAAACAAAGACAACTTGGAAGGGGAAACCGATGAATATCTTGAAGAGAAAACACCAGTTGAAATCATTGAGGAAAGAAGGCAAAGACTTCGCACGAGTAGGATGGATACTCGATTACGGACTCCGACTCCAAGAAGAAAAGGGTGGGCGGGTGGGAAAAATAAAGGACAACTTCGGACAGGGAAACAACGTCGATCGAAAAGAGCTGAGGATTGATCTCACGAAAGACAAAGAGGTTCGAATCAGCTTGACGAGGAATGCGCCGGACAAAAGAGGATGGACAACGAACGAAAACTAACCGCGTGATCCTAAAGAAAAATTTGAAGGGGAAGAGGGGTAGTACAAAACACCTACTTCAAGATTCCTCACCAGAGCGACGAAGGGACTGAGGAGTAAAAGGAATTCCTACTCTCCGATATAACTAGACTCCAAAAACAGTTTTCTTCTAGACTCAACAACGGCCAAACTACACGATCAATCAAGGGGGGCTCCTAAGATCGGTCGAGGCTCGATTATTAACTTGAACACGCCTAATATGCGACCCTATCCAAAAGGAACTCAAGGTCCCACCAAGGATAGACCAAGATATTGGAACGCTTTGCAAGGTGGATATCATTACATCAACATTACATAATAGATGGGGATACATACAAAAGGCATACAAAGCCACACGAATACAACATCATCATACAAGAGATCAACATCCGACTATGGATGATACATAAACAGAAACTCAAACAATATCCACCCTGCTAGCCCAGGCTGCCAACCTGGAACCTATCCCCTGATCGAAGAAGGAAGGGGTAAAGTGGTGAGGTTGCAGCAACGGCTAAGCAAGATATGGTGGCTAACATACGCAAATAAGAGCGAGAAGAGAGCAAAAGGAACGGTCGTGAAGCTAGCAATGATCAAGAGGTGATCCTGAACACCTACTTACGTCAAACATAACCCGTAAACCGTGTTCACTTCCGGACTCCACGAGAAGAGACCATCACGGCTACACACGCGTTGATGCGTTTTAATTCAGATCCGTGTCAAGTTATCTACAACCGGACATTAACAAAATCCCATCTGCCACATAACCGTGGGCACGGCTCTCGAAAGTTTATACCCTGCAGGGGTGTCCCAACTTAGCCCATGACAAGCTCTCGCGATCAACGAAGGAATAGACCTTCTCCCAGAAAAACTGGCCGACACCTGGCGCATCGAATCCGGGGCGTTACATATGGTGATGATGTAGAAGCCCTTCGTGGTGGATGTGACGAGGACATGTATTAGGGGTAGGGTAACAGGCCTAACCTAAAGACCCTACCCATGGACCAGATCGCCGTCCAGATGTACCGCAACTTGAAAGTCACTCGGACGGCAACAACCACTCGGAGCACGGCACTCCACTCGACGAGCTCATTCCACTCGGCCATGTAACTCACTCGGATATGCGAAGACCAATAGTCAGCATGACGGTTTTGTTGTGGGCAGGCATTATGGCATTTATGCTGCACTTTGTAACATAGGAGGTGAGGGGGTGGCACACTCTATATAAGCCACCCCCCACCACTAGACTTGGGGGCTTTGGCTTCCACCTCTCTCTCTTTTCTCCCTTAGTCGCAGGACTTAGCTCAGGCATGGGGATCCGTTCCTCTCTCTCACACACACACATTGTAATCTCCGGATATATACTCAGATAAAACAAAGCCTCTCCAGAGCACGAGACGTAGGGTTGTTATCTCCACCGTGAGAGGCCCGAACTCGCTAAAACCACCGTGTCACCCATATGCATCTCGATAGATCATGCTCCATTACCCTATACCTTATTACTGTCAGAATCGTTCCCACGATAGTTGGCGCCCACCTTGGGGCATGGCATTTATCGAGCCATGATGCAAATGGTTTTCTTTCTTCAATGTTCGTCCGCCGATCAACAATCATCAATGGATGATCTGATCCAGGATGTTTCGGAAATCACTCCATTCACAGGGGAGTTATGATACTCTTCGTACAGAGGGATCAGGAAGTCCCATTCCATACTATCTTATTCTTCATAGTCGATCTTTAATCTAACAATGGTTGTTTTTCTTCTGTATGTACATGTACTCATGAGGAGGATGGCCGCATCATCTTCTTCACATCAACCAGAAAGCACGAACAACAGCGGCATGGAGGCCAAGCTCCCGACATGGCCGGTCCACCGACTCAACCGCCGCCCGTCCGGCTTCACCGACCTCTGGCGCGTCCATCTGCACTGGAACCGCACCTCTAGTGGTGTTCCCGAGTCGCACGGCCGGCATAATGCGATGGTGTAGCACTCCTCCCTTTCTGCTCAGCAGAGACACAAGCCTGGCCGGCAACGCAGAACTCCTCGGTCCGGTCGGCCGCTCGGCAGTGATCTCCATGGTGGAGGCGCCTCTCCCGCCGGTGTCGCAGGCGCGATGCGCTCCTCCCTCATTAGCTTCTCGGGCATGGTTGTTGCGGCGTACGCGCAGATCCCGTGCGGCGCGGAAATAGAAAGCCGGTCACGCCTCCGGGCGCAACGGTTCTTCCTCCGTCGTCGTCTGCGGGCCATGGCCCTTTTTTCCTTTAACCATGCTAGGTGAGTGGGCCACCTTCCCCTTGATTGCCTGCATGCAGGTAAATGCGCGCAAGTATAGGAAAGGAAAGGACGTGGTGGTCTTCAACATCAGATTAATTGGTTGCCTCATTAAGCGGCCAATTGATGAGGATTACTAACGCCACTTAATTGCTGCAGCCAGAACCAGGCAGCTGTTTCCACGACTTCCACAGGTTCCGCACCAGTTAATTCGTGCATGCATGCTTGTGTGACCATCCAGCCTTCAACTTCGTGGCCGTATTTGCTAGTCCTAACTTGAAGGGTCATCTGATGGATCTTTCACTCGGACAGCTGCGAACCAGATTCGCTCATAGTTCAGACAGATGAATCCACTCGATGACTTGGACACAGACTCAAGTTCATTCGGCCAACTACTAATATGCAGGCTATACTTGCTACTAACTTGCAGGGTCACTTGTCCAATCGTTCTCCACCAACAGCAGTTCACTCGGACGCCCCGCACATCGTCACTCCGATGTACGCGTCTACTTCACTCGGACGCCCCGCCCGACGTCACTCCGCGGGACGCGTCTACTTCACTCGGATGCTTCGCGTGTCGCCACTCCGCGGGATGAGTCTACTTCACTTGGACACCCTGGGCGTCGCCACTCCGCGGGACGCGTCTACTTTACTCGGACGCCCCAGGCGTCGCCACTCCGCGGGACGCGTCTACTTCACGCGGACGCCCCGTGCATCGTCACTCCGCTGCACGCGTCTACTTCAGTCGGACGCCCCGCTCGACGTCACTCTGCGGGACACGTCTACTTCACTCGGACTCCTCGCGCATCGCCACTCCGCGGGATGAGTCTACTTCACTCGGATGCCCTGGGCGTCGCCACTCCGCGGGACGCGTCTACTTCACTCAGACGCCCCGGGCGTCGCCACTCCGCGGGACGCGTCTACTTCACTCGGACGCCCCGCGCGACGCCACTCCGCGGGACGAGTCTACTTCACTCGGACGCCCCGGGTGTCGCCACTCCGCGGGACGCGTCTACTTCACTCAGACGCCCCGCGCGTCGCCACTCCGTGGGACGAGTCTACTTCACTCCGACGCCGCATGCGTCGTCACTCCGTGGGACGCATCTAGTTCACTCGGATGCCTCGCGTGTCGCCACTCCGCGGGACGAGTCTACTTCACTCGGATGCCCCGGGCGTCGCCACTCCGCGAGACGCATCTACTTCACTCGGATGCCCCATGCATCGCCACTCCGCGGGACGAGTCTACTTCACTCCGATGCCCCATGCGTCGCCACTCTGCGGGACGAGTCTACTTCACTCCGATGCCCCATGCGTCGCCACTCCGCGGGACGCATCTACTTCACTCGGACGCCCCATGCGTCGCCACTCCGCGGGACGCATCTACTTCACTCGGACGCCTCGCGTGTCGCCACTCCGCGGTATGAGTCTACTTCACTCGGACGCCCCGGGCGTCGCCACTCCGCGGGACGCGTCTACTTCACTCGGACGCCCCGCACGTCGCCACTCCACGGGACGCCTCTACTTCACTCGGACGCCCCGTGCATCGCCACTCTGCGAGACGAGTCTACTTCACTCCGACGCCCCATGCATCGCTACTCTGCGGGACGCGTCTACTTCACTCGGCCGCCTCGCGTGTCTCCATCGGTTGGTCACCTCATCACCACTCGGCCGCCCCGCGCATCACCATCGGTTGGTCACCTCATCACTACTCGGTCGCCCCACGCGTCGCCATCGGTTGGTCACCTCATCACCACTCGGCTGCCCCGCGCGTCGCCATCGGTTGATCACCTCATCACCACTCGACCGCCTCGCGCGTCACCATCAGTTGGACATGTCTTTACTTCTACACCCCCAACACGGGAATGACTAAGTTACTCATATGATCAAACCTCATATCACACTCTGTAGCAAGCTTACCTCTTTCGAGCATCACTCGGGGGCTACACCCACTGGCGACGCGCGAATGATTTTACAGTCTTCCGAATGATTGTTGTTCATTTTTTACATGTTCTGAAAGCCCTAGTGGGTGTCTTAGCTGCGAATCCGTTTCGCCTAAGTCGAAGAAAAATCCTACCGAGTGGTGAGTCTGCCTCTCACTCGGGGCTTAGCTGCAGTCAAGTACTCGCCTAAGTAATAAAAATCCTACCGAGTGGTGAGTCTGCCTCTCACTCGGGGGCTTAGCTGCAGATCCAAGACGCCTAAGTAATAAAAATCCCACCGAGTGGTGAGTCCGCCTCACTGGGGCTTAGCTGCAGTCCAAGACTCGCCTAAGTAATAAAAAATCCCACCGAGTGGTGAGTCCGCTCTCACTGGGCCTTAGCTGCAGTCCAGTACTCACCTAAGTAATAAACAATCCTACCGAGTGGTGAGTCTGCCTCTCACTCGGGGGCTTAGCTGCAGTCCACTACTCGCCTAAGTAATAAAAAATCCTACCGAGTGGTGAGCCTGCCTCTCACTCGGGGCTTAGCTGCAGTCCAAGACTACTAAGTAATAAAATATCCCACCGAGTGGTGAGTCCGCCTCACTGGGGCTTAGCTGCAATCAAGCTCGCCTAAGTAATAAAAATCCCACCGAGTGGTGAGTCCGCCTCACTGGTGCTTAGCTGCAGTCCAAGCTCTACTAACTAATAAAAATCCTACCGAGTGGTGAGTCTGCCTCTCACTCGGGGGCTTAGCTGCAGTCCAGTACTCGCCTAAGTAATAAAAAATCCTATCGAGCGGTGAGCAATCCTCCCACTCGGTGGCTTAGCTGCAGTCCTGTACTCGCCTAAGTTTGAAAAATCCTACCGAGTGGTGAGCAATCCTCCCACTCGGGGGCTTAGCAGCAGTCCAGTACTCGCCTAAGTTTGAAAAACCCTACCGAGTGGTGAGTGATCCTCCCACTCGGGGGCTTAGCTGCAGTCTAGTACTCGCCTAGGTTTAAAAAATCCTACCGAGTGGTGAGCGATCCTCACACTCGGAGGCTTAGGTGAAGTCCAGTACTCGCCTAAGTTTGAAAAATCTTACCGAGTGGTGAGCGATCCTCCCACTCAGGGGCTTAGCAAAGTGCGGGTCGGCCACGACCACCACCTCAGAGTTGTACCATCAAGAAGAAGGACGAGATTGACCGTGTCGCCAAGGCGAGCCACACTCAGGAACGTTAAGACCATTACTGAATACCTCGTTGATGAGTTGACCGGCCCCGCCGAATGGTGCGGGTCGACTGCGACCCAAAGCATACGGCTGATAGGAACGTCAAGACCATTGCTGAGTGCCTTGCTGGCGAGCTGAGATAGGAACGTCAAGACCATTGCTGAGGGCCTGTTGACGAGCTGATCAATGCTACTCAAGGATCGTCCAACTGGTCGACTGTTGATTCCTCTTCAGAAGCTCTATCAAGCAAACAGAAACCAATCCGAGAGAAGAACAAGTTCGATCAGTACCAGCTAAAAAGAGTTTTAGTTCTCTCAGACTTCGCCGACCGCCCGCAATGATGGCGGTCTCGGGATTACACCCGATGGGTGCACTAAGCGTGCCCCCATCGAGTAATCTCCACTCGGTATGGCCTCGACCGGTCCGAGTGACGAACAACAACAAAAAGACAGTTTAAGACTCCCGCCGATCGCCGCGATCGGCGGCGCCTTGGGATTACACCCTGGGTGCACTCAGTGTGCCCCCACTAGATCGGTATCCACTCAAAACGGTCCGCCCGGTCCGAGTGACGGCCAAACAACAAAAAAAGACATGTTCCATGCGTGAAGAAATTCCGACTAATCAGTTACTCGATGCAAGACCAGCTCCAAATCACTCCAAAAAAATGCTATAAGGTGAGTTCAACGCTCCTCCGTGAACCCATTTGATCTCATTTCACTCGGACACCATGCAGTCTGGAATCCGTCAAGGCAACACGCGGAGATAAGACCGCCGGGTGAGCAGAGGAAGTTCATAAGTGCCTCTGTAGCACTCGACTCATCTGGGAATACACCTCGACTCGACCCGCTCAACCTCGACCGATTCGGGGGCTAATGACGAGGACATGTATTAGGGGTAGGGTAACAAGCCTAACCTAAAGACCCTACCCATGGACTAGATCACCGTCCAGATGTACCGCAACTTGAAAGTCACTCGGACGGCAACAACCACTCGGAGCACGGCACTCCACTCGACGAGCTCATTCCACTCGGCCATGTAACTCACTCGGATAGCAAAGACCAATAGTCAGCATGACGGTTTTGTTGTGGGCAGGCAATATGGCATTTATGCTCCACTTTGTAACATAGGAGGTGAGGGGGTGGCGCACTCTATATAAGCCACCTCCACCACTAGACTTGGGGGCTTTGGCTTCCACCTCTCTCTATTTTCTCCCCTAGTCGCATGACTTAGCTCAGGCATGGGGATCCGTTCCTCTCTCTCTCACACACACATTGTAATCTCCGGATATATACTCAGATGAAACAAAGCCTCTCCGGAGCACGAGACGTAGGGTTGTTATCTCCACCGTGAGAGGCCCGAACTCGCTAAAACCACCGTGTCACCCATATGCATCTCGATAGATCATGCTCCATTACCCTATACCTTATTGTAGGATCGAAAGTATGTCTAGAGGGGGGGGTGATTAGACTACTTGACAATATAAAAATTCTGCCTTTTGACAAAGAACAGTTTTTGGCAGATTCACAATTATGATCAAGTCAAGCATCACCCTACACATGCAATTCTAGAGTATAGGCAGCGGAAAGTAAATTGCACATGTAGTAAAGAGAGGTGGAGAAGAGCAAACGCAGTTTTGGAGACGCGGTGATTTTTCTCGTGGTTCCGATAGGTGGTGCTATCGCATTTCCACGCTGATGGAGACTTCAACCCACGGAGGGTAACGGCTGCGAGAGTCCACGGAGGGCTCCACCCACGAAGGGTCCACGAAGAAGCAACCTTGTCTATTCCATCATGGCCTATGCCCACGGAGGGCTAGCCTTACTCGGGGTAGATCTTCACGAAGTAGGCGATCTCCTTGCCCTTACAAACTTCTTGGTTCAACTCCACATCTCGACGGAGGCTCCCAAGCGACACCTAACCAATCTAGGAGGCACCACCCTCCAAAAGGTAATAGATGTTGTTGATGATGATGAACTCCTTGCTCTTGTGCTTCAAATGATAATCTCCCCAACACTCAACTCTCCTCACTGATTTGGCTGTGGTGGAAGAAAGGATTGAGTGGAAAGCAACTTGGGAAGGCTAGAGATCAAGCTTCATATGGTGGGAGTGGAGCAACTTGATCTCAACACAAGGGTAGGTAGTTCTCTTCTCGTAAATGTAAGGTAGGAGTGGTAGTTCTTTCTCGATGGCTCTCTCCACTAATGAAGAGGGGTGGAGGGTATTTATAGCCTCCACATAAAATCCAACCGCTACACACATTTGACCAATCTCGGTGGGACCGAAGTTGACAACTCGGTGAGACCGATAGTTCAAATAATGTGAACGTTGGGATTTTGAGTGGGACCGAAAATACAATCTCGGTGAGTCCGATTCGTGCAATGACAAGAGCATGCCAATTTCGGTGGGACCGACTTCATCATCTCGGTGACACCGATTTGATGTGTATGTTACTGAAGCTTGGCAACTCATATTTCGTGAGACCGAGTTCGTAATCGGAAAATCCGAGTTTGCTAGGGTTTGGCTTTATGGTGAGGTGGTTCATCTTGGTGTGTGAAGTTTGGAATATCGGTGGGACCGAGATTACTTATGAGTGTATATGGCGGTGAAAGTTCTTTGATAGTTTAGGAGATGTATCACTAAGCACTTGAGCAACCAGATCATCATCATAACCTCATCCCCTTTAATAGTATTGGCTTTTCCTATGGACTCAATGTGATCTTGGATCACTAAACCAAAATGGAGTCTTGAGCTTTTGCCAATGCTTGCCTTAGCATTTTGAGGGGTCCACTTCTTGATCCCTGCCATACCCATATCATCGAACTCTCTCAAATAATCCTCAAGTAACTATTAGTTCAATGATATATATGTTGTTATTAATTACCAAAACCACCCGTGGATTAGTTGCACTTTCACTTATTACTGTCGGAATCGTTCCCACGAAAGTCCAAGTACTCGCCTAAGTTCAACAAAATCCTACCGAGTGGTGAGCCAGCCTCCCACTCGGAGGCTTAGCTGCAGTCCAAGTACTCGCCTAAGTTTATACAAAATCCTGCCGAGTGGTGAGCGAGCCTCCCACTCGGGGGCTTAGCTGCAGCATAGCGCTCGCCTAAGTACAAATACAACATGCGTTCCGCAAGGAGGACGAGGTGCAGGTCGACTGCTACCCTCTCCTTCCGAGCTACGCCACAAATACAACGTGCGACCCGCAAGGAGGACGAGGTGCAGGTCGACTGTTACCTTCTTCTTCAGAGGTACGGCACAGAAATCCTACCGAGTGGAGAGCAGACCTCCCACTCGGGGGCTTAGCTGCAACCAAGTGCTCGCCTAATTTTTTAAAAATCCTACCAAGTGGAGAGCAGACCTCCCACTCGGGGGCTTAGCTACAACCCAGTGCTCGCCTAAGTTTTTGAAAATCCTACCAAGTGGAGAGCAGACCTCCCACTCGGGGGCTTAGCTGCAGCCTAGTGCTCGCCTAAGTTTTTGAAATCCTACCGAGTGGAGAGCAAGCTTTCCACTCGGGGGCTTAGCTGCGGCCTAGTACCAGCCTAAGTATGATGAAGTACAAGTCGATTGCAATCTGTGCTTCGTCCCTACCTGCAAAAAAGCATCTCAAACACCAACATATAGACCGAGCGAAAGACAATGTTCGTTCGGAGGCAGATGCAGACATATTCCATGTCAAATCCAAGTTCGAGAAGGCCCTATGGAACTGTAGTGCTCAGCACCAAGCACCGTTAAAGTTTATCGCCACAAAAACTGGCATACCGAGGCAAATTTAAGGCATCAATCATTGAAGTTTTTTACCCCTACTGTGGAGGGCTGGAAGGTGCAACAAACTCGTCCAAGTTGATTCCATCTGCGATCCGAGTGGCAGCAGCGATGAAGGTCTCCATGAAGGATCTAAGTCATGCTTCTTGGTATTGGCTACCTTGAGAGCCGCCACTTGTCCTCTCGCGCCCTTGCAAAGTGAACATGAACCGAGACGAGCAACATCGCACCGCACCGCGTAAGACTTCTTCCATTCTTGCACTCGACTTGGAACTTCGTTCAGTTGAGTCATCAGAGACTCAAGGTCATTCTGAAGTGTTTCTCCTGGCCAGAGTGCTATGTCGATGCGTGATGTCACAACCTTCAGCCTTGTAAGATAGTCGACAACAAAGACCAACGCGAGACTCGAGAGTGAGCACGCTCATGGCGGCTTCATCCTTCACAGAGAGTTGATGGGATCTAGGCTCGCCTCAAGTCGACCAGCCTCTTCCTCAAAGTTCAGCGACTCAGAGACACAACCCAAAGTTAAGGCAGCAGTTCGGTGGTAAGTCCATAATTAAAAGCCTGTCGGACACAAGAGGTTACCTTCAAGCATGAGGAATAGCTTCTTGGCGAGTCCTGCCAGATAAGCCTCCAGATCATTCTTCTTTCCCGCCAATTCACTGGCCTTGTCATTCAGGGCTATCTTGTCGTTCTTCACCGACCGACCTCTTTGTCGCTATGTCAAGAGTAGCCAGGTGGTATTCTCCTCTTCAAGTTTGCTGATTGAAGCCAGCTTTTCTTCTGCGAGTTTGGTCTTCTCTGAAGCTGTTTTCTACGCCTCAGTGAGGTCAAGATCCTTCTTCTTCAGAGAATCCCTCAGTTTATCTGCAAAATCACAGTGAGATCAGACTCAGGAATGGACAAGAAACAAAGGCAGTCGTCAAGATTCTCACCGAACATACCTTCTGCCTCCTCCTTCGCCTTCGTGAAGTTCTCCTGGACAAGCTTCAGATCAAGTTCAAGCTGGATATGCTTGTTCTCCAATTCAGTATAACGAGCTGCAAGCTCGCAAGATTTCTGCGAAGGATCAATCGACAAACGTCAAAAATAGGTCACTTCCGAGTGACTAAGAGAAAATTCGTAGTATTTCTAAGACCGCAATTAATCAAAATTCAATCTGAGGCTCGGGATTACACCAGTGGGTGCACTCAAGATGCCCCCACTAGTTCTATCACCAGAGTCGATCGATCGACCAAAAGATGTAAAGGCTAACCACCAAAGAAGCTAGCCATAGTTTCAAAAAAGAGAGAGAGAGTGTGTTTCAGATCGCAATGATTGCCAAGAATGACCACGGTCTCGGGGACTACACCCAATGGGGGCACTCAGCGTGCCCCCACTGGTTCTATGATTCCATTCAACCAGATCGAGTAAAGAAAGCAATGAGAAAAAGCTCAAGACACAAAGACTATGGTCGACTGCCAGCAGTACCATAGCCTTGGGGACTACACCCAGTGGGTGCACTCAGCGTGCCCCCACCTATCCAGATATTCAATTGACACACCCACTGGGTGTACGGCACATACTAAGATTTTCAAAAAAAGTTTTCAGGTATCATATCCTAACAGAACAGGCGGTGATCGACTAACCTGAACATTGCTCTGAAGGGCTGAACTGGCGTCTCAGATCGACTTCACTTGCTCCATCATGACCCCCACCTGGCATATGGCTTCTTTAGCAGCGCTTGCTTGGTATTCTGGGACGTGGTGGGTGGAGAAAAGTGAAGGCTGATCAGCACTCAACGACGAAGGGCGAGCACTCGTCAGCGGCACCGCAAAGGATACAGTAGGCCGAGTGACGTTGTACCCCTCCGCAACCAACATCTGAGGTGCTGATATGACCTGAGCTGTCTTGCCAGCAGACACTCTCCTATTCCTCCTCTGCCTCAGTGGTTCCTCGTCATCATCATCAGGAAGATCAATGATGATATTAGATGGAGCTGCAGAAAAGAGTCAAAGTTAAAAATGAAGATCCTACCGATCGAAAACGAAACTACAAAGGTCATACCAGGTTGGAAGTGACAAGATCCTCCATTTCTTGATCTTCAAGTCCGGTCGAGGTATCGTAAGTAGCAAAGACCGCAGTTTCAGTAAATCATCGGTCACCTAACGAATTGACCAAAAGTAAATCCATGAGAAACAAGAAGACACAAGTTACGTCATTACCCAGAAATAGTGGGAATCACCATCTTCATCTTCGGCAAGGCCTTCGTCGGCTTTGAAGTCGCCACTCGGGATTGCTTCGGTGCTTTCTCAGTCGGCGCCGGAGAGGTCGTCCGAGGACGCTGGTCGATCAAGACAACAAAAGCGACCCCTTGCCGCGCCGATCGCAGGTCATGGGCAAGCTTGGATCTTCTTTCAGAACGGGGAGGCACGACTTCCTCCTCCTCTTCCTCATCGGAGCCAGCATCTTCATCACTCTCAATGCCATCTGATTCCCACTCCTCTTGACTTTCACCTCCACTTCCTTCCTCCTCCTCGGTCTGTGCTTGCACCCCGTTGGGCATCGAATACAACTCAGTGGTAGCCTGAAAGACAACAAACAAGACAAAAGTCAATCGACTGATCTGCAACAAAACAGAATGAATGAAACATGATTACAGTCGGAGATAAGTGGTCATACCTTGTCTGGTTCATAAGACTCGTCGAGTGGCGGGATCCTCCTGGCCCCACGAGGGTTATCTTTGTTCCCTATGATGGCAGTCATCCACCTCTCTAGTGTGGCGTCGTCGATCTCCTCTGGGTGGACCCGAGTGGTGTCTTCGGTACCAGAGTACAACCACATCGGGTGGCCTTGGTATTGGAGTGGCTGAATGCGCCGTCGAAGGAAAACCTCCAGAAGATCGATGCCAGTGACCCCGTCGCAAATGAGCTGGACTACACGCTCCATCAACATTTTAACCCGAGCCTTCTCCTTCGGAAGCACCTTCAGAGAGGACGGCTTGTTCACTCGACTCATGGAGAAAGGAGGAAGCCCAGTCGACTGGTCTTGGCAGTAGAACCAGGTTGACTGCCACCCTCTAACTGACTCGGGAAGGGTCATGGCTGGAAAAGCACTCTTACTCCTCATCTGGACCCCAAGACCCCCGCACATCTGGATTACTTGGGTTTTCTCTTCATTCGGACTAGCCTTTTTCACCGTCTGAGAGCGACAAGTGAATATGTGTTTGAAGAGGCCCCAGTGCGGCCGACAACCCAAGAAGTTTTCACACAAAGACACGAAAGCGGCAAGATAGGCAATGGAGTTGGGAGTGAAGTGATGAAGTTGAGCCCCAAAGAAATTCAAAAACCCCCGAAAGAAAAGATTCGGTGGCAGAGAAAACCCGCGATCTATATGGGTGGCTAAGAGCACACACTCACCCTCCTGAGACTGAGGCTGCCACTCCGTCCCCGGAAGCCTTGCTGACCAGTGGGAGATCAGCCCTTCATTGGCCAGGTCGTCGAGATCCTTCTGGGTGATGGTCTAGCGGATCCAATCCCCCTGGATCCAACCTTGCGGCAGGCTGGACTGCAATGAGGATCCGCCCCGATGGTCGCTTCTCCCATTCGCCCGCCGCCGCCTTCTTCGCCCGCTCCAAAGCGCTGTCTTCTCCTTCACCATTGTCGCCGACGAGGCAGTACGCAGTCTTGCGCCGAAAGTGTGGCGAGCGCAGAGATGAATATGAAGACGGGGAGGGAAAATGGGGCGACTGTTCAAAAACCTCCGTCCGGCGCTTTATATGGAGTCGCTTCGAGTGGTCGATCGGTAGGCCCGTAATCTGTCAAATCCGCAACGAACAAGCATGAGCGATACGTGGCAAAAAAGGCGGCGCGGAAATCGAGGCGTCTCTGCATTATCCCATCCGAGTACCGCGTCCTTCTCCACTTTGCGCGCTTCCCGAAATTCGGATCCCATTAAATCCGCTAACATCAGAGCAACTTGTCAGACGGAAGATCTCCTACGATCCGTCGCTCGGAAATCTCCAAGTTCATAAAGTTCACTCGACAGATATAAAGAATAGATCAAGGCGACTGAAAGAGAAGTTGACACCATCACTAAAAAGTCATTGATCCAGAGTAAGACACATTCACAGCACCATAAAACAGGTCGGAAATATTATCAACTCCTTCCTCACTCAAACCTCGATCCATTCGGGGGCTAATGATGAAGTCATGTACCTAGGGTAGGGTCATGGACCTGTCCAAGGTACCCTCCCCAAGGACATCTTTAGAAGAAGCTGCCTTCCAGTCGACCTAGAGGGACTCCACTCAACGGACTCGAAGACACTCGACCATGAAGACTCACTCGACCACCAGGAGTTCAAGAGCCACTCTGTATCCAAATGGTCTATAATTAAGTAGTCTTTATGGTCATGATGACACTTTATGTAAGGCGTTATCAGTAACGCCAGGCCTTAATGTACTTTAAACCCTCCGCTACGTGGGCTGGCTGGGGTCTAGGCATCCTCTATATAAGCCACCCCCCTCCACTGGCAGAAGGGTTCGCACCCTTGGAACTCATACGCATATAATCCAGTCGACCGCCTCCAGGCTCTGAGACGTAGGGCTGTTACTTCCTCCAAGAAGGGCCCGAGCTCGTAAATCCCTTGCGATACAACTACTCCATAGTGGGATCTTGCCTCTCCATACCTACCCCTATTCTCTGTGGGCCTTAGTACCATGATAGGATGCCCCCCCGTGAGCTCCTAACAGGCCCCAAGATGGGATCTCGTGGATCTGAGAAGGTTGCGGCGGTGGAATTAGGTTTTGGCTCCCCTTGATCATACGGGATACGAGGTATATATAGGAGGAAGGAGTACGTCGGTGGAGCCCGAGGGCCCACGAGGTAGGGCGCCCTCCACCCTCGTGACCTCCTCGAAAGCTTCTTGGAGTAGGGTCCAAGTCTCCTAGATCACGCTCGTTGGAAAATCACGATCCCGAAGGTTTCATTCCGCTTGGACTCCGCTTGATATTCATTTCTTCAAATATGAAAAAGGCAAAAACAGCAATTACAGGCTGGGCCTCCGGTTAATAGGTTAGTCCCAAAAGTAATATAAAAGTGAAAAATAAAGCCCAATATAGTCCAAAACAGTAGATAAAGTAGCATGGAGCAATCAAAAATTATAGATACGTTGGAGACGTATCATAGTATTCCCACTTAGTACAGGTGAAGGCTAGCAAATAGGTTGAGAAGCGACCAGCTAGAGAGCGAAAACGGTCATGAACATGCATTATGAATAATCTACATTGAATACTAGCATGAGTAGGATATAAACACCATGAACATAAATATCGTGGAGGCTATGTTGGTTTTGATTCAACTACATGCGTGAACATGTGCCAAGTCAAGCCACTTGAAACAATTAGAGGAGGATACCATATCATCATACTACATCACAATCATTTTGATGCATGTTGACACTCAAGATAAATCATTATCCACTCCTGGCTACTTAAGCATGGCATGAGCAACTATAATCTCTAATTGTCGTTGCAAACATGTTTAATCATAATATGTTGAATCATGGATACTGAGTTAAACATATTTACAAAAACAAAAACAAGTTGAGTTCATACCCACTTTTCCCTACCACAATCACTTCATCATATATCGCCATTATTGCATTTCACTTGCACAACGGAATGATATGAAAATAATAATTGTGCAAGGTTGTCGTGGACTAAGCTGGAATCTGCAGGATTTTATTCAGAGGAGAAGACAAAATGACATTGCTCTTTGTTAGATCAACAATAATGCATATGAGAGCCACTCAACATTCTCATCGTGGTCTTCCCCTTGGTATGACTCAAAAAGAAGAAAGGAAAAGAATTCCAGAGAAACACACTGAAGTATTTTTGGAGGTTTTAGTTTTTCTTGAAGAAAGAAAAACAAGAATGAGAAAAACTATTTACACGGGAAAGCTCCCAACAAGAAAAAAGAAGTAATGAGAAATCTTTTTTTTGGGTTTTCTTTTAATACTACAATTGAATTAAAATAGAAAGAAGAAAACCAAAAATAAGCGAGAACTCTTTTTGGATTTTCTCAAAGTTTTTCAAACACACAAGAAGAAAGCGAGAAAATAAAACTAGTATGGATGATACAATGGAAAAGTGTGGACACCGACAACTGGAATGAAATGTACGAACATGAATGTAATGTCGGTGGAAAATACGCACTCCCCCAAGCTTAGGCTTTTGGCCTAGCTTGGTAATCACCACCCGCAGCCTGGATAATAGTCAGAATGATAACTCATGGAGGCTCTTGGTGTGCCCTCCTCAGCTCGACGAGCAGCCTCTACTAACGCGTTGCACTTGCAGGCCTCACTCTCGTAAATGAAATAGGGCAGCCTCTACTGATGCTTTGTACTTGTAGGCCTCACTCTTTTAAAATGAAATATCTTCCCTTGGTCTGATAATCAAAGAGAGTAGGCACAGGCAAAATAACAGGTACAATGTTTTTTTATTGAACATCAAGTTGTAATTATAGTTAGTGGTTGTAGCCTTAATGAACTTATGACGTTTCATGGCCTCAAAGTCTAGGTACTAAGTAGGTAATATAATATCAATGGCCCAAGGCGACACACACAGCTTCCTAGCTATACGTGCGACATAAATCCCGCCATAAAAATGACCACTATCAGTATTGCGTTGCAACCTCCGTGCAACAATTGCTCCAAGATTATAACATTTTATTCCTGTCAGAGCAGTATGTATGAGGCTCAAGTCAGGAGCACAAAGTGTGCTGCAATCTTGCTTGCCCACGATGCATTTGCCATTAAAGAGCGCAAAGCAATGAACTGATGGAAAATGTATACTTTTTATTCTAGCTTGTGTCACTCCTCTATCCTCACCATAACAAAGACTAGTTAACACTACTAGGGATAAGCCTAGCAGTAGCGCGGGTAACCGTGTTACTGATATGGTGCTACAACTAACCTGTAGCAGCAACGCAGGTAGACCCATGCTACTGCTATATATGGGTAGCAGTAGCGATCTTGGGAGCAGCACGCTGATACGTCTCCAACGTATCTATAATTTATCAAGTATTCATGCTAATATATTATCATTCTTGGATGTTTTACAATCATTTTATAGCAACTTTATATCAGTTTTTGGGACTAACCTATTGACCCAGTGCCCAGTGTTAGTTGCTGTTTTTTGCTTGTTTTTTACATTGCATGAAATCTATATCAAACGGAGTCCAAACACCACGTAACTTTTTGGAGATTTTTTCTAGACCAGAAGGAACCCAATGGGCCTGAGCTGCACCTGGGGGGTGCCCCGAGGGGGGCACAAACCACCAGTGCGCACCAGGGCCCCCTAGCGCGCCCTGGTGGGTTGTTCCCACCTCAGTGGCCTCCCGCACCCCCTCTTTGCACTATAAATTCCCAAATATTCCGAAACACTTCAGCGTAGCCCTAGATCAGAAGTTCCGCCGCTGCAAGGTCTCTGTATCCGTGAAAACCAATCTAGACCCTGTTCCGGCACCCCGCCGGAGGGGGGAATCATCTCCGATGGCCATCTTCATCATCCTAGCGGCCACCACGATGAGGAGGGAGTAGTCCACCCTCGGGGCTGAGGGTTTGTACCAATAGCTATGTGTTTGATCTCTCTCTCTCTCTCTCGTGATCTATATCATGGGCTTTGTTAATATAGTCGGATCATATGATGTTTCTCCCCTCTATACTCTTGTTATGATGAATTGAATCTTTACCCTTCAAAGTTTTGTCTTGTCGGATTGAATATTCAGAGATGAGAACACATGATATATGTCTTGCAATATGAATACTTGAGGTGACAATGAGGTATCTTCTTAATTCACTTGATATGTGTTATGACATTCAACTCGCGGATTCCCACGGTGATATTGGGGTAATCTATGCATAGGGGTTGATGCACGTTTTTCTCTGACGGAAACTTTGGGGTCTCTTTATAGTTCTTTGTGTTGATTGAGTATTATGAATATGAATTTGCTTTGGTGTTATTCTAGTATGAACTCTAGGATAGATCGAACAGAAAAAATAGCTTTGTGTTATTTTAGTACGAACTCTTGAATAGATCGAACGGAAAGAATAGCTTTGAGGTGGTTTCGTGACCTACAAACAATTCCTATCTTTTGTTCTCCGCTAATAGGAACTCGGGAGTGATTATTTATTGCACTTTGAGGGATAATCATATGATCCAACTATGTTAGCATTGTTAAGAGGTTGCACTCGCGAAAGTATGGGCCCTAGGCCTCATTTTTAAGCATTGCAACACCGTTTTTGTTCCCGTTTACTATTTGCTACCTTGCTGTTTTTATTTATTCAGATTATAAAAAATAAATTTCTACCATCCATATTACACTTTTATCACCATCTCTTCGCCGAACTAGTGCACCTATACAATTTGCCATTGTATTGGGTGTGTTGGGGACACAAGAGATTTCTTGTATTTGGTTGCAGGGTCATTTGAGAGAGACCATTTTTATCCTACACCTCTCACGGATTGATAAACCTTAGGTCATCCACTTGAGGGACAATTGCTACTGTCCTACAAAACTCTACGCTTGGAGGCCCAACACGTGTCTACAAGAATAAAGTTGCATAGTAGACATCACACGCTACTGTTAGTAGCTGCAGCACTTTAAGCTAAACCGCGCTACTGGTAGGCGTGTTGTGGCACCCAGGCTCAGAGAAACTGGAACACCCCGTATTCTAGCCCAGAGATCGAGGAGAAGTCGTCTGGAATACAACACTGCTTGACATAGAACAAATCAGCTCTTATTACACTACTAGGGAAAAGCCTAGTAGTAGCGCGGGTTACATGCCTATCAGTAGCGCGGGTGGCCGCGATACTAATACGGCGCTACAACTAATGCTTATCAATAGCGTGGCCTGACCAGTGCTACTGCTAACTAGGGATAGTGCTACCTCTTAAGCTTGTGTTGGCTTTCCCTTGAAGAGGAAAGGGTGATGCAGCAAAGTAGCATAAGTATTTCCCTCAGTTTTGAGAACCAAGGTATCAATCCAGTAGGAGACGATGCACAAGTCACCGAATAACTACACAAACAATCAAGAACTTGCAACCAACACGATAAAGGGGTTGTCAATCCCTTCATGGTCACTCACAAAAGTGAGATCTAATAGAGATAATAAAGTAAATATTTTGGTATTTTTGATGTATAGATTGGAAAGTAAAGATTGCAAAATAGTAAATGAGATTCAATAATATGGAAAAGAGACTTAATATAATGGGAAAGAGACTCGGGGGCCATAGGTTTCACTAGTGGCTTCTCTCGAGATAGCATGTATTACGGTGGGTGAATAAATTACTGCCGAGCAATTGATAGAAAAGCGCATAATTATGATGACATCTAAGGCAATGATCATGAACATAGGCATCACATCCGTGTCAAGTAGACCGACTCCTGCCTGCATCTACTACTATTACTCCACACATCGACCGCTATCCAGCATGCATCTAGAGTATTAAGTTCATAAGAACGGAGTAACACATTAAGGAATATGACATGATGTAGAGGGATAAACTCAAGCAATATGATATAAACCCCATCTTTTTATTGTTGGGAAACGTAATAATTTCAAAAAATTTCCTACGCACACGCAAGATCATGGTGATGCATAGCAATGAGAGGGAAGAGTGTTGTCCACGTACCCTCGTAGACCGTAAGTGGAAGCGTTATTACAACGCGGTTGATGTAGTCGTACGTCTTCACGATCCGACCGATCCAGGCACCGAACGTACGGCACCTCCGAGTTCAGCACACGTTCAGCTCGATGAGGATCCTCGGACTCTGATCCAGCAGGGTGTCGGGGGTGAGTTCCGTCAAGACGACGGCGTGGACGATGATGATGTTCTATCAACGTAGGGCTTCGCCTAAGCACAACAACGATATGACCGAGGTGGAATATGGTGGAGGGGGCACCGCACACGGCTAAGGAACGATCACGAAGATCAACTTGTGTGTCATGGGGTGCCCCCTGCCCCCGTATATAAAGGGGCAAGGGGGGAAGGTGGCCAGCCCTAGGAGGGGGTGCACGAAGTGCGGAGTCCTACTAGGACTCCCTAGTCCTAGTAGGATTCCACCTCCCATATGGAATAGGAAAAGAGGAAGGGAAAAGGAGAAGGAAGGAAGGGGGCGCCCCCCTTCCCTAGTCCAATTCGGACCAGACCAAGGGGAGGGGCACGGCCACCCTTGAGGCCCTTTTCCTTCTTTCCCGTATGGCCCAATAAGGCCCAATACGTATTCCCGTAACTCTCCGGTACTCCGAAAAATACCCGAATCACTCGGAACCTTTTCGATGTCCGAATATAGTCGTCCAATATATCGATCTTTACGTCTCGACCATTTCGAGATTCCTCGTCATGTCCCCGATGTCATCCGGGACTCCGAACTCCTTCGGTACATCAAAACTCATAAACTCATAATATAACTGTCATTGAAACCTTAAGCGTGCGGACCCTACGGGTTCGAGAACAATGTAGACATGACCGAGACTCGCTTCCGTCAATAACCAATAGCGGAACACGGATGCTCATATTGGCTCCTACATATTCTACGAAGATCTTTATCGGTCAAACCGCATAACAACATACGATGTTCCCTTTGTCATCGGTATGTTACTTGCCCGAGATTCAATCGTCGGTATCTCAATACCTAGTTCAATCTCGTTACCAGCAAGTCTCTTTACTCGTTACGTAATGCATTATCCCGTAACTAACTCATTAGCTACATTGCTTGCAAGGCTTATAGTGATGTGCATTACCGAGAGGGCCCAGAGATACCTCTCCGACAATCGGAGTGACAAATCCTAATCTCGAAATACGCCAACTCAACATGTACCTTTGGAGACACCTGCAGAGCTCCTTTATAATCACCAAGTTACGTTGTGATGTTTGGTAGCACAAAAAGTGTTCCTCCGGTAAACGGGAGTTGCGTAATCTCATAGTTGTAGGAACATGTATAAGTCATGAAGAAAGCAATAGTAGCATACTAAACGATCAAGTGCTACGCTAACGGAATGGGTCAAGTCAATCACATCATTCTCCTAATGATGTGATCCCGTTAATCAAATGACAACTCATGTCTATGGCTAGAAAACTTAACCATCTTTGATTCAACGAGCTAGTCATGTAGAGGCATACTAGTGACACTATGATTTGTCTATGTATTCACACATGTATTATGTTTCCGGTTAATACAATTCTAGCATGAATAATAAACATTTATCATGATATAAGGAAATAAATAATAACTTTATTATTGCCTCTAGGGCATATTTCCTTTAGTCTCCCACTTGCACTAGAGTCAATAATCTAGTTCACATCGCCATGTGATTTAACACCAATATTCATATTTGTATGATTAACATAGTTCACATCGTTATGTGACCAATACCCAAAGGGGTTACTAGAGTCAATAATCTAGTTCACATCGCTATGTGATTAACACCCAAAGAGTACTAAGGTATGATCATGTTTTGCTTGTGAGAGAAGTTTAGTCGGTGGTCTCATCACATTGAGCCGTATGCATTTTACAAATATTCTATGTCGACAATGCTCTGCATGGAGCTACTATAGCTAATTGCTCCCACTTTCAATATGTATCCAGATTAAGACTTAGAGTCATCTGGATCAGTGCCAAAACTTGTATCGACGTAACCCTTTACGATGAACCTTTTTGTCACCTCCATAATCGAGAAACTTATCCTTATTCCGCTAAGGATAATTTTGACCAATGGCGATGATCTACTCCTAGATCACTATTGTACTCCTTGCCAAACCAGTCGAGTATACAATAGGTCCGGTCCATAGCATGGCATACTTTTATAGAACCTATGGTGATGCATAGGGAATGACTTTCATTCTCTTTCTATTTTCTCGCCGTGGTCGGGATTTGAGTCATACTCAATTTCATACCTTTGCAACACAGCAAGAACTCTTTCTTTGATCGCTCCATTTTGAACTACTTCAAAATCTTGTCAATGTATGTACTCATTGAAAATCTTATCAAGCGTCTTGATCTATCTCAATAAATCTTGATGCTCAATATGTAAGTAGCTTTACTGAGGTCTTTCTTTTAAAGAACTCCTTTCAAACACTCCTTTATGCTTTGCAGAATAATTCTACATTATTTTCGATCAACAATATGTCATTCACATATAATTATGAGAAATCTTTGTAGTGCTCCCACTCACTTTCTTGTAAATACAAAGCTTCACCGTAAGTCCATGATAAAACTATATGCTTTGATCAACTTATCAAAGCGTATATTCCAACTCGAGATGCTTGCACCAGTCCATAGATGGATCGCTGGAGCTTGCACATTTTGTTAGCACCTTTAGAATTGACAAAACCTTCTGGTTGCATCATATACAACTCTTCTTTAAGAAAACCATTTGCCATCCATTTGCCAGATTTCATAAAATGTGGCAATTGCTAACATGATTCGGACAGACTTAAGCATCGCTACAGTTGAGAAAATCTCATTGTAGTCAACACCTTGAACTTGTCAAAAACCTTTTTGTGACAAGTCAAGCTTTGTAGATAGTAACACTACTATCAACGTCCGTCTTCCTCTTGAAGATCCATTTATTCTCTATGGTTTGCCGATCATTGGTCAAGTCCACCAAAGTCCACACTTTGTTCTTATTCATGGATCCTATCTCAGATTTCATGGCCTCCAGCCATTTTGCGAAATCTGGGCTCATCATCGCTTCCTTATAGTTCGTAGGTTTATCATGGTCTAGTAACATGACTTTCGAGCAGGATTACCGCACCACTCTCAGTGCGGACTGCACTGGAAGACCTATAAGGTTCAGAGTAACTTGATCGAAGTTTCATGATCATCATCATTAGCTTCCTCACTAATTGGTGTAGGAATCACCGAACTGATTTCATGATGAATTATTTTCCAATTCGGGAGAAGGTACGATTACCTCATCAAGTTCTACTTTCCTCCCACTCACTTCTTCCGAGAGAAACTCCTTCTATAGAAAGGATCCATTTTAGCAACGAATATCTTGCCTTCAGATCGGTGATAGAAGGTGTACCCAACAGTTTCCTTTGGGTATTCTATGAAGACGATTCTCGATTTGGGTTCGAGCTTATCAGATGAAACTTTTTCACATAAGCATCGTAGCCCCAAACTTTAAGAAACGACAACTTGGGTTTCTTGCTAAACCACAGTTCATATGGTGTCATCTCAACGGATTTAGATGGTGCCCTTTTAACGTGAATGCAGCTGTCTCTAATGCATAACTCCAAAACAATAATGGTAAATTAATAAGAGACATCATAGATCGCACCATATCCAATAAAGTGCGGTTACGACGTTCGGACACACCATTACATTGTGGTGTTCCAGGTGGCGTGAGTTGCGAAAATATTTCACATTGTTTCATATGAAGACCAAACTCGTAACTCAAATATTCGTCTCCACGATCACATCGTAGAAACTTTATTTTCTTGTTACGATGATTTTCCACTTCACTCTGAAATTCTTTGAACTTTCAAATGTTTCAGACTTAAATCATCTGTGAAGGTCAGAAAATAACGATACACGCCGCGAGCCTTAACACTCATCGGATTGCATACATCGGTATGTATTATTTCCAATAAGTCAGTAGCTCGTTCCACTGTTCCGGGGAACAGAGTTTTAGTCATCTTGCCCAAAAAGGCACGGTTCGCAAGCATCAAATGATTCATAACCAAGTGATTCCGAAAATCCATCTTTATGGAGTTTCTTCATGCGCTTTACAATCGATATGACCCAAACGGCAGTGCCATAAATAAGTTGCACTATCATTATTAACTTTGCATCTTTTGGCATCAATATTATGAATATGTGTATCACTACGATCGAGATCCAACAAACTATTTTCATTGGGTGTATAATCATCGAAGGTCTTATTCATGTAAGCAGAATAAAATTATTCTTTAACTTCAATGAATAACCAGACGCAATAAACATGATCGATCACATTCATGCTCAACGCAAACGCTAAATAACATTTATTTAGTTTTAACACTAATCTCGAAAATATAGGGAGTGTGTGATGACGATCATATCAATCTTGGAACTATTTCCAACACTCATCGTCACATCCCCTCAACTAGTCTCTTTTTATTATGTAACTCCTGATTCGAGTTACTAATCTTAGCAACCGAACAAGTATCAAATACTCAGGGGCTACTATAAACACTAGTATGGCACACATCAAACACCTGTATATCAAATATACCCTTGTTCACTTTGCCATCCTTCTTATCCACCTAATATTTAGGGCATTTCCGCTTCCAGTGACCATTTCCTTTGCAGTGTAATCACTCAGTTTCAGGCTTTGGTCCAGCTTTGGGCTTCTTCGTGGGAGTGACAACTTGCTTGTCATTCTACTTGAAGTTCCCTTTCTTTCCCTTTGCCCTTTTTCTTGAAACTAGTGGTCTTGTCAATCATCAACACTTGATGCTCTTTCTTGATTTCTACCTTCGTTGATTTCAACATTGCGAAGAGCTCGGGAATCATTTTCGTCATCCTTTGCATACTATAGTTCATCACGAAGTTCTACTAACTTGGTGATGGTGAATAGAGAACTCTGTCAATCACTATCTTATCTGGAAGATTAACTCCCACTTGATTCAAGCGATTGAAGTACCTGCATAATCGAGCACATTCTCACTAGTTGAGCGATTCTCCTCCATGTTTTAGCTATAGAACGTGTTGGAGACTTCATATCTCTCAACTCGGGTATTTGCTGGAAATATTAACTTCAACTCCTGGAACATCTCATATGGTCCATGATGTTCAAAACGTCTTTGAAGTCCCGATTCTAAGCCGTTTAAGCATGGTGCACTAAACTATCAAGTAGTCATCATTTTGAGCTAGCCAAACGTTCATAACGTCTGCATCTGCTCCTGCAATAGGTTTGTCACCTAGCTGATGAGGACATCAATACCATTGTTACACCCATAGCCCCTACTGCTACATATACTGGACCAATTACTAGAGCACACGCCCGCCAATTAAATTATCAGGTACTTTCTTTTCTTGGTAATGATTCTAATGTTCATGAGAATATGATGCTGCCTAAATTGGATATATTTGTTTTGCTTACAAATGAAGGGCCTAGCTTGGGGAAGGATGGACATTGGAGCATGAACAAGCATGGAGATGATGGCATGCGCAAGGGGAACAAGAACGGAGTTACAAGTGATGATTTCAGGACTTTGAAGCCACCATAATGGGTGCATGAAGCCTTGGATGAAATATACAAGATGCCACTTCATAAACTTTGTCCCGAGGCTATTCTAGGTGCTGTGTCACCTTATTATTGGGCCAGGCCCATGTAATTTCGAAATACATAAGTATAGGCTATTTTTAGAGTCCGTATGTGTGGGGAAACAAGAGATAGGGTTGATTTCGGACCCCTCCACCAAGGGCCACGAAATTCCCCCCCTCTTCCTCCATATATACAGCCCTTAGGGCACTGTCTAGACTTTGGGTTTGGTTTAGATTAAAGTTCACCATAGCTGCAACCGCGCATTTCGTTTGTGTTCAACGACTGCACAAAGCGCCACGAACCCCACCTTGATCAATAAAGCTTTCATCTTATATTCGCAATATCCAGATTGCAATCTCAGTTTCTTGCTCGTTCTTCGTTTGCTCAGAGGAAATGACCCTCGTGGTCAAGTTGATCGTGCTCGGCGTGGTCAATAACCTCTCGGAGTTGGTTTAGCGATTGCTAAGGCGCGACGTCCACGCACGCTCAGTAGTCGGATCGTCAAAGTCGACTTCCACCAAAGCGAAATCCATCATCTCATCGAAAGTCGGGACACCTTTGCCTCTATCAAGTGGTATCGATTTCCGTGTTGCTCGGTGAGATTTTACTGATTTTAAGTAGTTTAGATCGAGTCCGCTCTTCATACCTATAGTCCACGAAAAAGCCAAAAAAATTAGGTAGTTCATCCCATCCGAACCAATCTGAGTCTTTGCATAATCTTTTACAGATTTGCTTTGTTGAATTTGCGGTTGCATCGTCGTGTCAAGTTGCTGGTCTTAGCGTCTAGTCTTTTAGAGTTTTGAGTTCTGTTCACAAGTTGTCACGTCACCGCTGCCATATACCACCACCACCACATATTCACCGCCAATCCGAATCCATAGACGCCACCACATATCCGCCGCCATCACGCCAATCCGAGTTCACCTGCAACATATATCCGCCACTAGTCCGAGTTCCACCAGATTCATCTCCGCCACCAGTCCGAGTTCCACCAGATTCATCTCCGCCACCTGTCCAAGTTCCACCAATTTCATCTCCGCCACCAGTCCTAGTCCGAGTCCAGTAATTGTTGCATTGTTCTCGATTTCCAGATCACGCGATACTCCGAAGTCGTGATGAGAAGGACTCCCAACGCATGAGCCATCCGCAGAAGAAAAATAGTTCCAGCTTCAAAAAAACTAAGTCCGGAAAATTTCGGCTAGGCAGTTTTAGACCATTTGTAGACTTTTTGAAAAAAATTTGTTGCGAGCAAGAAAAAAAAGAGAAAAAAAGTGCAAAAAAGGAAAAAGAGAGAAAAAATCCGAGTGTGCTCCTCCCTTGTTTACGTGTCGCGCCGTGATTTTGTTGGTGTTCTAGGCTCGCGTCTCTAGCACAGTCTAGCCTAGGACCAGCACAGTACCGTCGTTGAGCGCTTATTCAACTTTGCATCTCTGAATTGATTATTGTCGACCCTTTTGCTACCATATTATAAGCCTTCCCAGCTCCACATACATCTACGTCGTGCGCTTGACTCTCCCCGTAATTGCTCTATCCAAGCTTTGAGAGTTTTGACTACAACGGTTGCCGATCACCCTTTCCGCAGGTAAGAACTGGTAAGAATTTGAGATTTGCTTGACGGGTTTGTGATACACCACCACCACTTCTTAGTAGTCTCAGAGGATCATATTCTTGTGTGTTTCTATTTTTGCTAACATGGTAGGATCACAAGTCGATGAGACTGATTGGGAGAACACTCGATTTAACAAACAGCTACATGATAAATTTCAGCAAATGATGAGTGGACGGTGCAAGATGTGGTAAACAGATTTGACGAGGCCATGGAGAAGATAGATGGCATTGAGAAGACGTTCAAACAAAGCTTGATAGCAAGTTTAATGAATTGCTCGTCGTTTTCCACAACCACCGCCGGCTGCATTTATCGCACCTCTACAACAACAACAACTACAACAACGCCTCTTCCGAATCAAGATGGACGAGCACAGCGTGTTCCTATTGAGCCAGACAAAATTTCGTGCCATTGCCATCTGCTTTGGTGCTTCAGAGCTCCCGCATTATCGCAGAGGTGGAGGAATATTATGAGGATGAGGTTGATCAAAATCGTAACTACGTATGCCACCAACACCACCACCAAAGAAGTCGACCTCGTATATATTCGTAATCAGTAGGCCTACACTACCACCTCGTGTACGAGATAATGACCATATTCAAACTGAAATTGAATATTCCACCATTTGAGGGTAGATATGTTCCCGATATATATCTTACTTGGGAGTTAGAAACCGAACAACGTTTTACATGTTACAATATCCCGAGGAGAGACGGGTTTCTTGCTGTTTGTGCTTTCACTAGTTTTGCATGTGTATGGTGGTGCGAACATTGTAGATTATATCCTATTCCAACTACTTGGGCTGCTTTGAAAACTGCTATGCGTACTCGCTGGGTTCCACCATATTATCAACGTGAATTGCTTCAAAAATTGTAGCGTTTAAGACAAGGAAAAAATTCCGTAGAAGAATATTATCGTGAATTACAAACTAGCATGATTAGATGTGGTATTGTTGAGGAGAATGAAGCTATGCTTGCACGTTTTATAGGTGGATTAAATAGAGATTGAGACCATTCTAGAGTATAAGGAGTATACTAATATCACTCGCTTATTCCATCTTGCTTGTAATTTGAACGTGAAGTGAGGATCGACAAGCATTGCCGCGAACTAACTTTTCTGCAGTCGACTTTCATCATGGACACCGCGTGCATCCTCTACTTCCACTACACCAGCACCTCCATCAGCTACTACCTCCAATCGTGATACAAGAAAGCGTGCACAACCACCACTATCTCGCCAAGAGCGCACTGCTTAGGGCCTACACAGAGCTCTTCTTCTTCCATGGCGCCAATCGGGCACACAAGTGATATTATTTGTCGTCGTTGTAAGGGAAGATGTCATTTGCTAGAGAATGCAAATCTCAGCATGTGATGATTGCTACCGAGGATGGTGGGTATGAGTCCGCTTAGTGACTATGATGAGGAGACGTTGGCTCTTATTACACGTGAAGAACACGGTGGAGATGATTACGATCATGAGATGCAATACATGGCTCCTCAAGACGCCGACAGTATGAATGTTTGGTTGCTCAACGTGTTTTGAGTGTGAAGGTCACACAAGCTGAGCAAAATCAGAGGCACAATTTGTTCCATACCAAGGAGTTGTGAAGGAACGCTACATGCGCGCCATCATAGACGGAGGAGCTGCAACAACTTGGCTAGCACGGAGATGGTGGAGAAGCTTTCTCTCACCACAAGACCACATCCACATCCTTACTACATCCAATGGTTCAACAACAATGCAAGGTTAAGGTAACACGTCATCGCTCATGTGCATTTTAGTATCTCTACATATGCTGATTATGTTGATTGTGATGTGGTACCTATGCAAGCATGCTCCTTATTACTTGGTAGACCATGGCAATTTGATAAAAATTTCAGACATCATGGTGAAACAATCAAGATACTCTTGTTCATAAGGATAAAAATATTACTTTGCTTCCTATGACTCGATTCTATTTTGAAAGATGATATTAATAGAGCTAATAAAGCAAAACAGAGAAGAATAAGAGCGAAAATCAGATTGTGGCAAAAGAATTTGAGCAACAAATGAAGCCTAATAGTAAACCATCTAGTGTTGCTTCTGAAATTAAATTGAAAAGTGCATGTTTACTTGCCACTAAATCTGATATTGATGAGATAGATTTTAGCAAATCTGTTTGCTATGCTTTTGTGTGCAAAGAGGCATTATTTTCATTCGAGGACATGCCTTCCTCTTTGCCTCCTGCTGTCACTAACATTATGTAGGAGTTTCCTGACGTCTTTCCACAAGACATGCCACCGGGATTACCGCCTATTCGAGGGATTGAGCATCAGATTGACTTAATTCCCGGTGCTTCACTACCCAACCGTGCGCCATACCGTACCAATCCAGAGGAGACGAAGGAGATTATGCGTCAATTACAAGAGCTTCTCGACAAAGGTTATATACGCGAATCCCTTAGTCCTTGTGCTGTTCCTATTATTCTAGTGCCGAAAAAGGATGGTACATCGCGTATGTGTGTTGATTGTAGAGGCATTAATAATATTACTATTCGTTATCGTCATCCTATTCCTAGGCTAGATGATATGCTTGATGAATTGAGTGGCTCTATAATATTCTCCAAAGTTGATTTATGTAGTGGATACCATCAAATTCGTATGAAATTGGGGATGAATGGAAAACAACATTTAAAACTAAGTTTGGATTATATGAGTGGTTAGTCATGCCTTTTGGGTTAACTAATGCACCTAGTACTTTCATGAGATTAATGAACGAAGTTTTACGTGCTTTCATTGGACGATTTGTGGTAGTTTACTTTGATGACATATTGATTTATAGCAGATCTTTGGAGGAACATTTGGAACATTTACGTGTTGTTTTTATTGCTCTCACGTGATGCACGCTTGTTTGGTAACCTTGGGAAGTGCACCTTTTTAATCGACCGAAAGTGTCTTTTCTTGGTTATGTTGTTACTCCACAGGAATTGAAGTTGATAAAGCCAAGATTGAAGCTATTGAGAGTTGGCTGCAGCCCAAAACGGTCACACAAGTGAGGAGTTTTCTTGGCCTCGCTGGATTCTATAGGCGTTTTGTGAGAGATTTCAGCACCATTGCTGCACTTCTCAATGAGCTTACAAAGAAGGATGTGCCTTTTGTTTGGGGTACCGCACACGAAGAAGCCTTCACGGTATGGAAAATTAAGTTGACACATGCTCCTTTACTCCAACTTCCTGATTTTAATAAGACTTTTGAGCTTGAATGTGATGCTAGTGGAATTGGATTAGGAGGTGTGTTATTACAAGATGGCAAACCTGTTGCATACTTTTCTGAAAAATTGAGTGGGTCTAGTCTGAATTATTCTACTTATGATAAAGAATTATATGCTCTTGTTCGGACTTTAGAAACATGGCAACATTATTTATGGCCCAAAGAATTTGTTATACATTTCGATCATGAATCTTTGAAACATATTAAAAGTCAAGCTAAACTGAATCGTAGACATGCTAAATGGGTTGAATTCATTGAGACTTTCCCTTATGTCATTAAACACAAGAAGGGTAAAGAAAATGTTATTGTCGATGCATTGTCTCGTCGCTATACTATGCTTTCACAACTTGACTTCAAAATATTTGGTTTGGAGACCATCAAAGATCAATATGTGCATGATGCTGATTTTAAAGATGTATTGCAGAATTGTAAAGAAGGAAGAACATGGAACAAGTTTGTCGTTAATGATGGATTTGTGTTCGTGCTAACAAGCTATGCATTCCAGCTAGCTCCGTTCAGTCTTTTATTGTTGCAGGAGGTGCATGGAGGAGGACTAATGGGACACTTTGGCGCGAAGAAGACAGAGGACGACTTGCTACACATTTCTTTTGGCCAAAGATGAGATGGGATGTTGAGCGTTTTATTGCTCATTTGCACTACATGTCAAAAAGCTAAGTCATGACTCAATCCTCATGGTTTATATATGCCTCTGCTGCACCTAGTGTTCCTTGGGAGGATATATCTATGGACTTTGTTTTAGGTTTACCTAGAACAAAGAAGGGAGCGATAGCATATTTGTTGTCGTGGATAGATTCTCTAAAATGGCACACTTTATACCATGTCATAAAAGCGATGATTTGTTAATGTTGCTGATTTGTTCTTTCGTGAAATTATTCGCTTGCATGGTGTGCCAAGTACTATTGTTTTAGATCGTGATACTAAATTTCTTAGCCACTTTTGGAGATGTTTATGGGCTAAGTTGGGGACTAAACCGCTTTTAGTACTACTTGTCACCCCAAACCGATGGATAAACTGAAGTAGTCAATAGAACATTGTCTACTATGCTTAGGGCTGTTTTGAAGAATAATAAGAAAATGTGGGAGGAATGCTTGCCTCATATTGAATTTGCTTATAATCGCTCATTGCATTCTACTACTAAGATGTACCCTTTTGAAGTTGTGTATGGTTTCCTACCTCGTGCACCTATTGATTTGTTGCTTCTTCCATCTTTGGAGAAGGTTAATTTTGATGCTAAAGAACGTGTTGAATTGATTTTAAAATGCATGAGTTAACTAAGGAAAACATTGAGCGTATGAATGCTAAATATAAACTTTTGGAGATAAGGGTAGAAAACATGTTGTGTTTGCACCTGGAGATCTTGTTTGGTTAAATTTGCGTAAGGATAGATTTCCTGATTTGTGCAAATCAAAGCTAATGCCACGTGCTGACAGACCTTTTAAGGTGTTAGAGAAAATAAATGATAATGCATATAAACTTGAGCTGCCTGCAGATTTTGGGGTTAGTCCTACTTTTAACATTGCAGATTTGAAGCCTTATTTGGGTGAGGAGTATGATCTTCCGTCGAGGACGACTTCATTTCAAGAAGGGGAGGATGATGAGGACATCAATACCATTGTTACACCCACAACCCCTACTGCTACATATACTGGACCAATTACTAGAGCACGCGCCCGCCAATTAAATTATCAGGTACTTTCGTGTCTTGGTAATGATTATAATGTTCATGAGAATATGATGCTGCCTAAATTGGATGCATTTGTTTTGCTTACAAATGAAGGGCCTAGCTTGGAGAAGGATGGACATTGGAGCACGAACAAGCATGGAGATGATGGCATGCGTAAGGGGAGCAAGAATGGAGTTACAAGTGATGATTTCAGGACTTTGAAGCCACCATAATGGGTGCATGAAGCCTTGGACGAAATATACAAGATGCCACTTCATAAATTTCGTCCCGAGGCTATTCTAGGTGTCGTCACCTTATTATTGGGCCAGCCCATGTAATTTCGAAATACATAAGTATAGGCTATTTTAGTGTCCATATGTGTGGGGAAACAAGAGATAGGGTTGATTTGGACCCCTCCACCAAGGGCCACGAAATTCCCCCTCTTCCTCCATATATACAGCCCTTAGGGCACCGTTTAGACTTTGGGTTTTGTTTAGATTAAAGTTCGCCATAGCTGCAACTTCGCAGCATTTCGCTTGTGTTCAACGACTGCACAAAGCGCCACAGTAACCCCACCTTGATCAATAAAGCTTTCATCTTATATTCGCAATATCCAGATTGCAATCTCAGTTTCTTGCTTGTTCTTCGCTTGCTCGCAGGAAGCAGACCCTCGTGGTCGTTGATCGTGCTCGGCGGGTCAATAACCTCTCGGAGTTGGTTTAGCGATTGCTAAGGCGCGACGTCCTCGCACGTTCGTAGTCGGATCGTCAAAGTCGACTTCCACCAAAGCGAAATCCATCATCTCATCGAAAGACGGGACACCTTTGCCTCATAGTCATCTAAGTGATCACGTAATCCAAATCAACTAAACCATGTCCGATCATCACGTGAGATGGAGTAGTTTTCAATGGTGAACATCACTATGTTAATCATATCTACTATATGATTCACGTTCGACCTTTCGGTCTTCGTGTTCCGAGGCCATATCTGTATATGCTAGGCTCGTCAAGTTAAGCTGAATATTCCGCGTGTGCAACTGTTTTGCACCCGTTGTATTTGAACGTAGAGCCTATCACACCCGATCATCACGTGGTGTCTCAGCACGAAGAACTTTCGCAACGGTGCATACTCAGGGATAACACTTCTTGATAATTTAGTGAGAGATCATCTTAAAATGCTACCGTCAATCAAAGCAAGATAAGATGCATAAAGGATAAACATCACATGCAATCAATATAAGTGATATGATATGGCCATCATCATCTTGTGCTTGTGATCTCCATCTCCAAAGCACCGTCGTGATCACCATCCTCACCGGCGCGACACCTTGATCTCCATCGTAGCATCATTGTCGTTACGCCATCTATTGCTTCTACGACTATCGCTACCGCTTAGTGATAAAGTAAAGCAATTACAGGACGTTTGCATTTCGCATAATAAAGCGACAACCATATGGCTCCTCGCCGATTGCCGATAACCGGTTACAAAACATGATCGTCTCATACAATAAAATATAGCATCACGTCCTGACCATATCACATCACAACATGCCCTGCAAAAACAAGTTAGACGTCCTCTACTTTGTTGTTGCAAATTTTACGTGGCTGCTACGGGCTGAGCAAGAACCGTTCTTACCTACGCATCAAAACCACAACGATAGTTCGTCAAGTTAGTGCTGTTTTAACCTTCGCAAGGACCGGGCGTAGCCACACTCGGTTCAACTAAAGTGAGAGAGATAGACACCCGCCAGTCACCTTTAAGCACGCGCTCGTAATAGTGAAACCAGTCTCGCATAAGCGTACGCGTAATGTCGGTCCAGGCCGCTTCATCTCACAATACCGCTGAACCAAAGTATGACATGCTGGTAAGCAGTATGACTTGTATCGCCCACAACTCACTTGTGTTCTACTCATGCATATGACATCTACGCATAAAACCAGGCTCGGATACCACTGTTGCGAAACGTAGTAATTTCAAAAAATTTCCTACGCACACGCAAGATCATGGTGATGCATAGCAACGAGAGGGAAGAGTGTTGTCCACGTACCCTCGTAGACCGTAAGCGGAAGCATTATGACAACGCGGTTGATGTAGTCGTATGTCTTCATGATCCGACCGATCCAAGCACCGAACGTACAACACCTCCGAGTTTAGCACACGTTCAGCTCGATGACGCATCCCGGACTCGATCCAAAGCAGGTGTCGGGATGAGTTTCACAAGACGACGACGTAGTGACGATGATGATGTTCTACCGACGCAGGGCTTCGCCTAAGCACCGCAACGATATGACCGAGGTGGAATATGGTGGAGGGGGGCACCGCACACGGCTAAGGAACGATCACGAAGATCAACTTGTGTGTCATGGGGTGCCCCCTGCCCCCGTATATAAAGGAGCAAGGGGGAGGAGGCCTGCCCTAGGAGGGGGCGCGCCAAGTGCGGAGTCCTACCAGGACTCCCTAGTCCTAGTAGGATTCCACCTCCCATATGGAATAGGAAAAGAGGAAGGGGAAAGGAGAAGGAAGGAAGGGGGCGCCCCCCTTCCCTAGTCCAATTCGGACCAGACCAAGGGGAGGGACGCGGCCACCCTTGAGGCCCTTTTCCTTCTTTCCCGTATGGTCCAATAAGGCCCAATATGTATTCCCGTAACTCTCTGGTACTCCGAAAAATACCCGAATCACTCGGAACCTTTCCGATGTCCGAATATAGTTGTCCAATATATCGATCTTTACGTCTCGACCATTTGGAGACTCCTCGTCATGTTCCCGATGTCATCCGGGACTCCGAACTCCTTCAGTACATCAAAACTCATAAACTCATAATATAACTGTCATTGAAACCTTAAGCGTGCGGACTCTACGGGTTCGAGAACAATGTAGACATGACCGAGACTCGTTTCCGGTCAATAACCAATAGCAGAACCTGGATGCTCATATTGGCTCCTACATATTCTACGAAGATCTTTATCGGTCAAACCGCATAACAACATACGATGTTCCCTTTGTCATCGGTATGTTACTTGCCCGAGATTCAATCGTCGGTATCTCAATACCTAGTTCAATCTTGTTACCAGCAAGTCTCTTTACTCATTACGTAATGCATCATCCCGTAACTAACTCATTAGCTACATTGCTTGCAAGGCTTATAGTGATGTGCATTACCGAGAGGGCCCAGAGATACCTCTCCGACAATCGGAGTGACAAATCCTAATCTCGAAATACGCCAACTCAACATGTACCTTTGGAGACACCTGTATAGCTCCTTTATAATCACCCAGTTACATTGTGACGTTTGGTAGCACACAAAGTGTTCCTCCGGTAAACGGGAGTTGCATAATCTCATAGTTGTAGGAACATGTATAAGTCATGAAGAAAGCAATAGCAACATAGTAAACGATCAAGTGCTACGCTAACGGAATGGGTCAAGTCAATCACATCATTCTCCTAATGATGTGATCTCGTTAATCAAATGACAACTCATGTCTATGGCTAGGAAACTTAACCATCTTTGATTCAACGAGCTAGTCATGTAGAGGCATACTAGTGACACTATGTTTGTCTATGTATTCACACATGTATTATGTTTCCGGTTAATACAATTCTAGCATGAATAATAAACATTTATCATGATATAAGGAAATAAATAATAACTTTATTATTGCCTCTAGGGCATATTTCCTTCATTTATCCTCGATGGCAACAATACAATACGTCCCATGCTGCCCCTACTGTCACTGGGAGAGGACACCACAAGATTGAACCCAAGCTAGGCACTTTTCCCATGGCAAGAAAGATCAATCTAGTAGGCCAAACTAAACCGAAAATTCAAAGAGACTTGCAAAGATATCAAATCATGCACAACCCCAATGACAAGCCAAGCAATTGTTTCATACTTTTAATGTTCTCAAACTTTTTCAATCTTCACGCAATACATGAGCGTGAGCCATGGACATAGCACTATAGGTGGAATAGAATGGTGGTTGTGGAGAAGATAAAAAGGGAGAAGATTGTCTCACATCAACTAGGCGTATCGACGGGCTATGGAGATGCCCATCAATAGATATCAATGTGAGTGAGTAGGGATTGCCATGCAACGGATGCACATCTATAAGTGTATGAAACCTCAAAAAGAAACTAAGTGGGTGTGCATCCAACTTGCTTGCTCACGAAGACCTAGGGCACTTTTGAGAAAGCCCCTCATTGGAATATACAAGCCAGGTTCTATAGTGAAAAATTCCCACTAGTATATGAAAGTGACAACATAGAAGACTCTATATCATGAAGATCATGGTGCTACTTTGAAGCACAAGTGTGGAAAAAGGATAGTATTATTGCCCCTTCTCTCTTTTTCTCTCATTTTTTTATTTGGGCATTTTCTCTTTTTTTATGGCCTCTTTTTTCTCTTTTCTCTTTTTTTTTCGTCCGGAGTCTCATCCCGACTTGTGGGGGAACCATAGTCTCGATCATCCTTTCCTCACTAGGACAATGCTCTAATAATGAAAATCATCACACTTTTATTTACTTACAACTCAAGAATTACAACTCGATACTTAGAACAAAGTATGACTCTATGTGAATGCCTCCGGCGGTGTACCGGGATGTGCAATGATTCAAGAGTGACATGTATGAAAAATTATGAACGGTGGCTTCGCCACAAATACGATGTCAACTACATGATCATGCAAAGCAATATGACAATGATGGAGCTTGTCATAATAAATGGAACGGTGGAAAGTTGCATGGCAATATATCTCGGAATGGCTATGGAAATGGCATAATTGGTAGGTATGGTTGCTGTTTTGAGGAAGGTATATGGTGGGTGTATGGTACCGGCGAAAGTTGCGCGGTACTAGAGAGGCTAGCAAACGTGGAAGGGTGAGAGTGCGTATAATCCATGAACTTAACATTAGTCATAAAGAACTCATATACTTATTGCAAAAAATTATTAGTTATCGAAACGAATTACTACGCGCATGCTCCTAGGGGAATAGATTGGTAGGAAAAGTCCATCGATCGTCCCCGACCGCCACTCATAAGGAAGACAATCAATAAATAAATCATGCTCCAACTTCATCACATAACGGTTCACCATACGTGCAGGAATCACAATCTTTATCACAAGTATCTCTCAAATTCACAACTACTCTACTAGCATGACTCTAATATCACCATCTTCATATCTCAAAACAATCATAAAGAATCAAACTTCTCATAGTATTCAATGCACTTTATATGAAAGTATTTATTATACCCATCTTGGATGCCCATCATATTAGGACTAATTCTATAACCGAAGCAAATTACCATGTTGTTCTAAAAGACTCTCAAAATAATATAAGTGAAGCATGAGAGATCAACAATTGCTTTAAAATAAAACCACCACCGAGCTCTAAAAAGATATAAGTGAAGCACTAGAGCAATATTGTCTAGCTCAAAAGATATAAGTGAAGCACATAGAGTATTCTAATAAATCACGATTCATGCGTGTCTCTCCCAAAAGGTGTGTACAGAAAGGATGATTGTGGTAAACTAAAAATCAAAGACTCAAATCATACAAGATGCTCCAAGCAAAACACATATCATGTGGTGAATAAAAATATAGCCTCAAGTAAAGTTACCGATAGACGAAGACGAAAGAGGGGATGCCTTCTGGGGCATCCCCAAGCTTAGGCTTTTGGTTGTTGTCGGTGTCAAAACCGGCGGATCTCGGGTAGGGGGTCCCGAACTGTGCGTCTAGGCGGATGGTAACAGGAGACGAGGGACACAATGTTTTTACCCAGGTTCAGGCCCTCTCGATGGAGGTAATACCCTATGTCCTGCTTGATTAATATTGATGATATGGGTAGTACAAGAGTAGATCTACCACGAGATCAAGGAGGCTAAACCCTAGAAGCTAGCCTATGGTATGATTGTTGAGATGTAATGTTGTGTCCTACGGACTAAGGCCCTCCGGTTTATATAGACACCGGAGAGGCTAGGGTTACACAGAGTCGGTTACAATGGTAGGAGATCTACATATCCGTATTGCCAAGCTTGCCTTCCACGCCAAGGAAAGTACCTTGGGACACGAGCCGAGTCTTCAATCTTCTATCTTCGTAGTCCGGGAGGCCGGCAGATATTGATAGTCCGGCTGTCCGGACACCCCCTAGTCCAGACTCCTCGGAGCCCTCGAACCGGTCTTCAATGACGATAAGTCCGGCGTGCATAATGTTCGGCATTGCAAGGCGGGTTCCTCCCTTGTATAATCCGGAGAGAACAATGAACACCAGGATAGTGTCCGGCTCTGCAAAATAAATTCTACATTCCAACGTAGAGAGAATAAAACACATGTACTGATCCGATCTGCTGACGTATTTATGCGGCGTGACATCACACCGGCACCAAGCCCTTGTTTGAGATACTGTACCACCTCAGCATGTTTAGCGAAGCGGTTTCCTTGGCACGTCCTATTGAAGCAGAGATCATGTTCCTCCTTATTCCGGGATTCTCATCAATACGTGCGTGGGTAACCCAACCGCGCCATTGATGGTGGCGCTTGGGAGATAAGCGAGTTTTACCTGGCTGGTGAGGGACGCATAGTTTTGTCCGCCTATATATAAGGGATAAGGATTTATCTTCTCACCTGCGCCTTCTTCCTCCTTTGCTTATCCATCCCTGCGAACTCAAGCTCCAACGCCCAAGCTCGCTCATCTCACCTCAACCCTTCTCCGAATATGTCCGGAGGGAGAGGCAAGTGGATGGCCTCCACCGCGAAGGAGGAGGACATCACCAAGCTGCGCGACGCCGGATACGTCTCCAGCGACATCGCGCATCGGCCGCCGCTGCCGCGGGCAGCTCATCCCCACCCTGTGGCCTCATGAGAGGGTCGTCTTCCTTCCCCACTTCCTCCATGGATGGGCTTTCCGCTCCATCCATTCGTCCGGGGCTCATGTTTTACTACGGCCTGGATTTCCACGATCTGGCGCCGAACTTCCTCAACATCTCGGCGTTTATCGTGGGTGCGAGGCCTTTCTCGCATCCGCCCCACTCGGCTGTGGCTCAAGACCTTCAACGCTGTCAAGATTGTGAAGGGACATAAGCGGAATGCGGAGGCGCCATGTTGGGCAAGTTGCCCAACGCCCCTTGGCTAGAAGGGACCTTCGTGGACTCCGTCAAGGGGTGGCAATCGGGGTGGTTCTATATCACCGAGCCGCGCAAGCCCGCATGGGCGGCGGCCCCCGAATTTAGATCTGGAATCCCTACGCAGCTCACCTCCTGGAAAGAGAAGGGCTTGCAGTGGGGTGATCCGGTGGAGGTGACGGGACTTCGAGCCTGCATCAAGAAGCTAGTGAGCAATGGGCTCCAGCTCGTTGACGTGGTCCAGGTCATGCTCCTCCGGCGGATTCTCCCATGCCAAGAAAGGGCATTTAATCTGTGGGAGTTTAATCCGGAACAACACTAGACGTTGAGCGGGCTCTTCGATACAACGTACGAAGGTGCCTGGAGGGTGCTGTTCAAGAGCGCCGATGCGCCCGCATCCGCGACCGAAGACCGCGGATTCAGCCTGCAGTCTCCGTCTGACGGGGTAAGTGATTCGACCCCATTACGGGACACTTGTAGTAATTAGATTGATTCTAGCGAGGTTTTTAATCTGCCTCTTCCTTTGACAGGAATGGATGGAGAAGGCCGAGCTGCTCATCAGCCCGGCTCCCATGCCAGAAGAACCAGTGAACGCCCATTTAGCAAGGCTGCTGGTTCCGGCACCATACGTGGTGCCGGAGAAAAAGGCCAAGAAGGTGGCCGCGGGGACTCGAAAGAGTTCCCGCAATCAGGCGTCTGATGACGACGACGAGGACTCCTCCCCCGAAGACGACGACGAGGAGGAGGAGTACTCTCTCCCGGAGGAGGGAGAGAAGAAGAGGAAGGCCTCCCCAATCGGGGCGGCCGAAGGGTCCAAGAGGGGGAGAACTATCCCCCCGGACAGTTTTGCCAACATCAATGTTGGCGAGGAAGAGTGGCCTCCAAGGGCCCGGCGTCCGGCAAGATCGTAAGTATCCGGATCATTCATATGCCGTATATTGTATGTCACGTAGTGTCCTTCTAATGCCGCATTGTTCCTTTAGTCCGGCCGGTGACGACTTTCCCGACTCGATGAGCGGGTCGTTGGCGCCGTCGGATGTAAATTCCATCCATTGCGCTCTACCCCACGCGCCGAGGACGACGAGGCGGAATCCCACAGGGGGACGCGCCAGGAGGAGGCTCCGGAGGCGCCGTCAGGCAGCCCCCCGGACTTTGTGCCGGACTCTACTCCGGAACTCGTAGCGATTCCAGAGTCCGGCAAGCAGCCCCCCTCGAAGAGGGCAGGACCGTGACGCCGGCGGCCTCCGCCCAACCGAGGCACGGACACCTGCCGGAGGCGCCAAAGCGCGCCCATCGAAGAACACCACACTCTCATGAGTGCGGTGATTGAGAAGGTCCAGCTCATGAAGGCGGGCTGACGAAGCTCGCAACAGCCTTCTAACAAAGCTTTGAGGTAAGAAGGTTAAAATTAAGTAATATAATACCGCATAGACAAGAGTTTCGATGCTTAGTCCGGTGTTGGAAAGAAAAGCGGACTAAGGATCTAACAAGATATACGCAGGTTGTTAAAAAATATGTCGATATGGGTTTGCAGGCTGCGCTGTTGACCTCTGCCGCGTAACAGCTGGAGGTGGAGGCGCTGAAGAAAGATCTTGAGCGGTCGGAGCAAGAGCTCGCCACGCCAAAAGGCAGCTCAAGGAAAAAGAAGGTGAATAACACCCTTTAAATAGGTACCTTCTGAAAAGGGTTTTGGTTGCAAACAAGATTAACCAGGATAATATATGTAATGCAGGGCCACTAACGAGGTGGCAGCCTCGAAGGATGCCGTGTCCGTGGCCGAACATAATGCGCCACGAACGGATCGAGCGAGAAAAGCAAGCGGCTGGTGGCGGAAGTTCGGCAAGAGCTCCGTGCTCTCATGAAAAACATGAGAGTTTGGAGCGTGACTCAAGACTCGAGAGTCCGAGCTTGCCTCGGCTCTCGATAGGGCCGAGTCCGCCAAGGCCGAGGCCCGTAAAGCCCATATGGAAGTAGAGGACATGAAGAAGATAGCGGCGGGTAAGGCGTTTTCATGCGAGCAAGCATGTTAATGTAAATTACGGATACTTACCCAATTGAGCTCTCGGGGCATTTGCAGATCTGCCGCGTAGTGCGTCTGATGCCGCCGCTTTCTATCATGGCGAGGAGGGGAGCTCAACGGAGAAGGTCTTCTGGTCTCAGTACGCTAAGGCCGGCCATCCGGTGCCCCCAAGCGACCAGTGAAGCGGTGGTCGAACTCCTAAGGTAGCCGAGGAGGCCATGAAGGGCCTCACAGTCCGGCTGTGGCCTGGGCAGGCCATGCCTGGCAGCTACTTTGGCCTAGTGCGGCGGCTGGTGGATGCATGCCCCAGGCTGGATGTGATCAAGCGCCCGCTTTGCATTGAAGGTGCTCGTCGAGCCCTTGCCCGCATAAAGGTGCAATGGGGCAATTTGGATGCGAGAAGCTTCTCACAGATCCGCCGCCCGGCAAGGAGCACCGTCTGCCGGAGCGATATTATAAAGTTGTCTGAAGGGAGCTGCGATATTGCGGATGAGTGCCCCTTAATGTAATCCTTGAGTGAACTTCATTTGTGTTTTTATCCCGTGCGCTGAAAACTTTGTTTATATGCGCCATGAGCAACGCTTTGTTGAATTTAAAATATTACCTTCATGCGGCCGTTTGTTAAATCGAGAGATGGCAAGTCGTTGGCTTTAGCCCCCAAGCCACGAAAGTCTTTGGGGTGTTCGGTGATAACCTTGAGCGCTCTTGTTCCCATCTTTGGGTCCATCTAGGGAGGCGCTCAACACGACGAACAAGGCGACCGGACTTATAATGCTTGAACACTCTCACTTCGCCATAGAATTGTATAATTTTAAATTTCGGCGAAGCCCCTGGTATTCGGAAGACCGAATCCGGGGCGCTATCCACGCCTTCATCGGACATCATCCGGAACTTCGCTCGAAGCGGCATGAGTCTTTAGGGACCCGAAAAGACCTCTCGAACAGCGACCGATCTCTCGCCTTATCATGCGGTCGGTTTAGCTTTCTCCATCGAGGCGTTAACCCGGCTCAAGCGGGCGCAATCGCGATGGTTCTCCAGTGCTACCTTAGCCGACGGAACGGGCGTAAGGTACCAAAACATAGGAGCCAGGCAAACCCAACTATTGACCCAAGACATGATTCGGAGCTGATTCATATAATGCTATAAGTTCGGGGTGCCGCACTTGTGAAAGCGTTCGGACTTAATCACACCATAATATGGGAGACAGAAGCCGCTGGTGTATTTGGCCGTACCAAAGTATACGGGTGCAAGATGTCATATAATGAACATATGTAAAAGATAACGCAATTGCAATGAAAAGACAATGAAATTGCAAAAAGGAAATGCTGCGTTATTTATGAAAGAAGTCTGCTAATAAAGCGGACTGATACAAATAGTGCGGTAAGCAAGGTGTTTGGACTAAATTAACATGTCCCCCTCCAGGGATAAGCTGCAGACTTAGTGTATGTAATCGAATTTAATGCTCGTGAATGGAGACCACCGAGTGTTAAATCGCAGCCTTCTTTAATCCCTGACTGTTGTATCGTGAATTCGGCAAGTTTGCCGTCGGACAGGGCTTCTGTTCGGTAGAGTCCGGTAAATATAAAAAGAAAAGATAAAAAATAAAACCAAGGGGGGCGCTAGCACAAGCCCCTGGTGTGGTCGAGCCGCACTCTTTTAATCCTTGAGGCTAAGCCCCTCCCCTGCGCCCATGGTATCTCCAAAGCGTAATGATGTACACGGAGTTTTATTCTTGTGATCATGCGCGGGCGAGGGTGGGGACCGCATTGCTATGCGTGCTCCGATCGTGCCAGGTGGTCTTGGTTAGTGTTGCTCTGGGCGCGCTTTGATGCATCCGGCTTTTTAATTGCCGGACTAGAGAATTGCTGTAGAAGGCTGCTCTGTACCTCTGCCGCGAGAGCCGCTGTATGCTCCTCCGTTCAGAGGGAGCGTTCCGTATTCCCATTGACTGTGATAACTCCACGAGGGCCTGGCATCTTGAGCTTTAGGTATGCATAATGCAGCACTGCGTTGAACTTTGCAAATGCGGTTCGTCCGAGCAGGGCATGATAGCCGCTACGGAACGGGACTATATCGAAGATTAACTCTTCGCTTCGGAAATTATCCGGGATCCGAAGATCACTTCGGTGTGTGAACTGTCTGCTTGGTTTCACTCACGGATGACACCTTTAAAGGTTGTCTTAGTAGGCTTGATCTGGATGGGTCTATGCCCATTTTGGCCTTGTGTCCCGATAAAGTAGGTTCAGGTTTGCCGCCGCCGTCCATCGAGGACTCTTGTGAGGTGAAATCCATCGACGATTGGGTCTAGGACCAATGCGGCGAATCCGCCATGGCGTATGCTAGTCGGATGGTCTCGTCGATCAAAAGTGATCGGGCGGGAGGACCATGGATTGAATTTGAGGCGATCGCTCCATCGCATAGACGCCCCAGTCGCGCTTCCTCTCCCTCTTGGGTATATGGGTCGCGTAAATCATATTCACCGTCCGCACTTGCGGGGAAACCCTTCATCCTTTGTTGTTCGGGCGGCGGGTCTCTTCCTCGTCGCCGCTATTTATCCCTTGTCATTGTGTTCGGCAATTAACTTGCTACTGCTGAACACCCAACAATCTCTATTGGTGTGATTAGTGGCTTTTCGGAGGTGCCATGTATCCGCATGAGCGGTCGAGTATTCATCCAGCATTGACGGGCCCGAGTTGTTCTTTAAATGGCTTCTTCCGCTGACGGGTTTGAGCCTCGGAATCCGCATTGACCGCCAGATCCTCTTTGTCGCCGCCGTTAGTCTGGCGTTTGTTTTGATTCGACGTGACCTGCCATGATTGTCCTTGGTGTCCGGACCGCCAGAATTTTTGCGGAGATTATTGCTGCGGGCTAGCCACTATCCTCTCCGCGCAAAAGCGGTCATTAACGATGTGAGGGCTGCCATGGATTTCGCTTCTCCGCCCTGTGCGGGCTAGCCATTCGTCCCGGATGTTGTGTTTGAAGGCTGCAAGGGCCTCCACATCCGGACGATCAATGATTTGATTTTTCTTCGTCAAGAACCGTGTCGTAACTGTCCGCCGATTAAATCTGCTGCTGAATAATGTGGCTTAGGTCATCGGCGTCGGTGGTCGCATGTATGTACCTTGGAAGTTATCAATGAACGCGCCTCGTGTCTTCCCTAACACCCAATCGACTCTGCGGGTAGGCTGTTAAGCCAATGCCGAGCTGGTCCTTTAAGCTTGTGGGAGATATTTGATGGCGTGCGATCGTTGCCGCGGGCCATATGGATGTGGAGAAGATAATCTTTGATCCACACGCGGGTCTGTTGTACCATCGTAAGATTCGATGTTCACGGGTTTGAACCCTTCGGGATCTGGTGATCCATTACTTCATCGATGAAGCATAACGGGTGTCTTGGCGCCTCAGATTGAGCAATATCGCGATGCAGCTCGAGGAGCGCTGTCTGCTGTGTTCGCCCGGCGGCGTTATGTCCGGCGCGACGGTATTCGTCGTGGGTCGAGGGCGCCCACGTGATCCATAGATGGATCTAGATTGCCTTGCTTTGTCCTCCAAGATGTCTCGCAAGTCCGTAGCGTTCCCTTTTGGCCGTACTCTGGATCGATGTCGGGTACGGTCTTGGCTGGGGCCTTGAATGCCTCTCTGTCGTGACTGCTGGGCGGTCGGTCACCATGTCGTCGGCGCTGGTGATAAAGGTATGTATGCTTCCTCCTCTAATCGGGGAGCAGCTTGCGTCTTGGGTAACTTTTGGAGGGAGTTCGAGTTTATACTCTTGACCGCGAGGACCTCGGTCCATCGATCGGCTAGCAGATCTTGATCGGCTTGAAGTCTGTTCTGCTTTTCTTTAGGCTATTTGCCGTGGCTATGAGCCTGCGCCTGAAGCGTTCTTGTTCGACGGGATCCTCGGGTATGATGAATTCATCACCGTTGAGGCTCGCTTCGTCTTCGGAGGGAGGCATATAGTTATCGTCCTCAACCCCCCTGCCCGCCACCCCGTCGAAGGGCTTGCCGCCCTCCCTGACCGAGTCTTGCAGGAGGGGATCGTCTTCGGCACTCTCCGGAGTGTTATTGTCTCCCGTGCCGGATTCTCCATTCTTGTTGTGGCGAGATTTAGAGCGGCGCCACTGACGCCGGCGTTTAGGCTGCTTCTTCAAAGAATCTTCCTCCGCTGCTTTTTGCCATCCCTTCTTTTGGGGTATCCACCATGTAGACGTCGATGACGAGGTGGCCTTCCAAAGGTCCTGTGGGCGCTGGTCTCGATCGTCTCGGCATCATCGTCCATAGCGTCGATGTCCTCGAGTCGTAGTCTAGCATGTCGGTTAGATCCTCGATGCTGGCTATAAAGTGGGTGGTGGGTGGGCTCAATTTCTTCGTCGTCCGAACTCCAACCGCCCCGCCATAGTCCGCCAGATTCCCCGATAGCGAGAGATGCTTCAGAGAATTCAGGATATCGCCAAAAGGCGAGTGTTGAAAGATGTCGCGCGGTGAATTTCCTAACGCCGCGCCTAATCTGCTTAATTGGCGGGGCGCGGGAGGCTCGGAGTCCGCGAGGAGTCCGGTGCCTCGGGATCACGAAGTTTCGCAAGGGACAAGATCGGTATTCGCCCATCGCCGTAGATGTTGAAGCCCCGGCGGCGTCTATCCACCGCCCTCGTCAGGCAATCGGCCCGCAAGTAGCTGTGGCGGATTCGAAGTCTGGCCACCAAAGCACCGTCCGTGGCTGAGCTAGATCATACCCGTCGTGCTGTCTGTGGCGGCGCTTGGTGGGCTCGAGTCCGTCAAGATCAAGTCTCAGCGGTCATCGGCCATGAAGTTTAGGCTCCGAATCGACTCGACGGCGGGCGTAGCTTCGATCTGCTCCAGATGGCCAAGAGAATTGCCCGCAGCAAAGCCGCCGAATATGAAGATCTGTCCGGGAGAAAAGTCTCACCCGGACAGCGTTGATGGTCGAAGATGCCATCGAGCCTATCGGTGACGACACGAGGAACTCTCAATGAAAGCACCAATGTCGGTGTCAAAACCGCGGATCTCGGTAGGGGTCCCGAACTGTGCGTCTAGGCGGATGGTAACAGGAGACGAGGGACACAATGTTTTTACCTGTGTTCGTGCCCTCTCGATGGAGGTAATACCCTACGCCCCGCTTGATTAATATTGATGATATGGGTAGTACAAGAGTAGATCTACCACGAGATCAAGGAGGCTAAACCCTAGAAGCTAGCTTATGGTATGATTGTTGAGATGTAATGTTGTGTCCTCTGGACTAAGGCCCTCCGATTTATATAGACACCGGAGAGGCTAGGGTTACACAGAGTCGGTTAAAATGGTAGGAGATCTACATATCCAGATTGCCAAGCTTGCCTTCCACGCCAAGGAAAGTACCTTGGGACACGAGCCGAGTCTTCAATCTTCTATCTTCGTAGTCTGGGAGTCCGGCGGATATTGATAGTCCGGCTGTCCGGACACCCCCTAGTCCAGGACTCCCTCAGTTGTCCTTGAATTTTAACTTGGGGTTTCTTGGGCATCCCCAAGCTTAGTCTCTTGCCACTCCTTGTCCCAAAATCCATCAAATCTTTACCCAAAACTTGAAAACTTCACAACACAAAACTTCATTTGAAAATCTCATGAGCTCCGTTAGTATAAGAAAATAAACCACCACCTTAAGGTACTATAATGAACTCATTCTTTATTTATATTGGTGTTAAACCTACTGTATTCCAACTTCTCTATGGTTCATACCCCCCGATACTACTCATAGATTCATCAAAATAAGCAAACAAGACACGAAAAACAGAATCTGTCAAAAACAGAATAGTCTATAGTAATCTGTAGCTTTCGAATACTTTTGTAACTCCAAAAATTCTGAAATAAATTGGTGGATTTGAGGAATTTGTCTATTAATATTCTGCAAAAATAATCAACCTAAAATCACTCTTCTGTAGAAAAATGACAGCTATTCTAGTGAGCGCAAAAGTTTCTCCTTTTTACAGCAAGATCGCAAAGACTTCACCCAAGTCTTCCCAAAGGTTCTACTTGGCACAAACACTAATTAAAACATAAAAACACATCTAAACAGAAGGTAGATGAATTATTTATTACTAAATAGGATAAAAAACAAAGAATGAAAATAAAATTGGGTTGCCTCCCAACAAGCGCTATCGTTTAACGCCCCTAGCTAGGCATGAAAACAAGAATAGATCTAGGTATTGCCATCTTTGGTATGCAATTCTTCAATTGAACACACATAGCCCTTAGGAGTTTATTTGGTTTTGTTAATGATCAAACTCCTAGGCAAGAAATCGAGAAATTCATTTGTGGCAAAAGGTTCCTTAATGATATCAAAAAAATTGGGGTGAACACTTATTGATTTGAGATCTTCATTTTCCTTACTAGAAGATTCACCCTTATTCTTAGGAACGTAGATAAACTTGGCAACTTTGGCAGGAGGAGGATTCGAGGTATTTTGAATGGCAGAAAAAGCGGAACCCAAGTTGGTAATACTATCTTTGAGTTTATCAATTCTAGTAGAATATTGATCTATCTTTTCATGAACTATGGGTTCTTTTTCCCTAAGATTCTTTAGAGTAACTCCTACCTTAGATCCATATTGAGTAATTTAATTATGGATCTTTTTATCCAAATTTTTGATTAACTCTACTGTAGCATTTTTATTTTCAATAATATCAAGTCTTTGCATCACATGTTCCAAGGTTAAAATGGTTCCATTGACCAAAAGAGATGGTGGGCCTAAAAAATCTATCATGGCATTATAAGAATCAAAAGTATGGCTTCCCAAGAAATTCCCTCTAGTAATGGTGTCAAGAACATATCTATTCCAAGGACTATGCCTACATAAAAATTGCGAAGAATAACGGAAGTGGTTTGCTTTCTAGTAGATCTATTTTGAGCATTGCAAATTCTATACCAATCATATTTTAGATTTTCTCCCTCCCTTTGTTTAAAATTGAGAACTTCATTAACGGGAGTACTTACAACGATAGGGGGACTAGCCATGAGGGCGAAACAAACGATCTAACACACCAACACACAAGAAGCAAGCGGAAAGAGACGAATGGAAGAGGGGCGAAGAAACGACAAAGGTTTTCGAAAATCGTTTTTGAAGTGGGGGAGAGGAAAACGAGAGGCGAATTGCAAATAATGTAATGCAAGGGAGAAGAGTTTATGATGGGTACTTGGTATGGCTTGACTTGGCGTAGATCTCACTGGCAACGGCGCCAGAAATCCTTCTCGCTCCCTCTTGAGCTTGCATTGGTTTTCCCTTGAAGAGTAAAGGGTGATGCAGCAAAGTAGCGTAAGTATTTCCCTCAGTTTTGAGAACCAAGATATCAATCCAGTTGGAGACGACGCACAAGTCACCAAAAAAATTTAAATCAAGAAGAGGCAACAACTATCGTTTCGTCCAGAAGGGTGAAACGTTCCCTACTGAAACCATCAGGCTTGTTGTGCGAATCTCTGGTTTCTGAGAAGCTTATACCCAAACCTGCCCCAAATGGGACAAATTTTTTACAACTGCATGTTGATGCCACTCCATGATAGCATGCTATGCTTCATGAATTATAGACGAGTTTTGGATTTACTAGAATTTAAAAATCAGGTATCTCAATGTTTGTGGCTGAGTGACGGTGGCAGGGTGTTTGACATTCATTCCCATTTCTTGCATGGGACCTAAGCATGCAACCGAGGAGACATATTTGAATTTTCAACCAATTTATATGCATTAGAGCATGTGCATGTAGTTCAAATTTGAATTATGCACATAAATTCATTGAAAGGTCAATTAATGCATAAAAATGTCCTAACGAACCCTGAAAAATTTCAAAATTTAACACAACACTCCTGTTGTTCTATATGTTGACACTAGAGCAAAAATTGAAATCAAGAAGAGGCAACGGATATCGTTTCGTCCAGAAAGGTGATACTTTCCCTACCGTAACCATGAGGCTTGTTGCGAGAAGCTATGGTTTGTGAGAAGCTTATACCCCAACCTGCCCCAAACGGGACAATATTTTTACCACTGCATGTTGCAACCGTTCCATGATAGCATGTCAAGTTTCATGAATTTTAGGCGATTTTTCAATTTACTAGAATTTTAAAACCATGTATCTCAATGTTAGCGGCCGAGCGATGGTGGCAAAGGTGTTTGACATTCATTCCCATTTCTTGCATGGGACCTAAGGTTACAACCAAGGACACACATTTGATTTTTCAACCCGTTTATATGCACTAGAGCATGTGCATGTTGTTCAAATTTGAATTATGCACATGAATGCATAGAAAACTCAGTTAATGTATAAAAATGTCCACGCGAACCCTGAAATATCCCAAAAAATTGCAAACACTCATGTTGTTCTATGTTGACACGAGAAATTTTTTGGAAGTTAGAAGATGCAACAAATATCATTTCATCCTCCAAGGTGGCACGTTCCCTACCGAAACCATCATGCTTGTTGTGAGAGAAGCTCTGGTTTGCGAGAAGCTTATACCATAACCTGGCCCAAATGGGACAATATTTTTTACCCCAGCATCTTGATGCCGTTCCATGATAGCATGCCAAGGTTCATGAATTTCAGACGAGTTTTGTATTTACTGGAATTACAAAAGCAAGCACCTCAACGTTTGCCGGGGAGCCACGGTGCCGTGGTGTTTGAAATTCATCCCCATTTCTTGAATGGGACGTAAGCATCAACCCATGGACACATATATCATTTTACAACCCATTTTGGTGCACCGGAGCATGTGCATGTGGTTTAATTTTGAATTGTGCACCTGAAATGCCTAGAGAGCCAAGTTACCGTATAAAAATGTCCAAACGAGTCCTGAATAATTCCAAATTTTTTGACGACACACCTATAGTTGCATGTTCACAACAGATAGAAGTTCTAGCAATTCAAACACCATCCTTTGTAGTTGTGACCCTATTATGTAATTCTAATCAAGATGAAAAGTCAAGTAGATCCCACACAGTTTATTTTCACCAACCGTGTGAGATGCATTACAAAATATCCTGGAGCACCGTCGGTGTATAGTACGCCTATGGCTTACGCGAGAAGGTTCGTCGGCTATAGTCCACAGCCGGCGTGTCTAACACACTAGCTCGCTCACCAAATATCATTTCACTTTTCAATCGTCGTCGGTGAAAGATGAGGACGTGGACCCACGTCCCGAGGGCAACTTCGGCGGCCCACTCCGGTGAGAGCGCGGCCGCAGCCACCAGGCGCGTGCTAACAAGCTTCGTAAGGGTGACCGGAATCTGCGACCGGGCGGCCAAGGCAGCCCAAACGGCCACTGTTGCTTCTCAAGTGGTGGCGGCAACAGGACCATGTCGTGGCCACCCACGCCCAGCTCATGGTGGTCACCGCACAAATCGAAAGAAGCTTCTCCAACAATGGTCGGCAACCCACGACCGAAGAGTTGGCAATCGCCGAGAGCGTTTGACTAGCCGTCCATTCCTGCGCGGCATACCTTGCCACGACAGAGCCCATCAAAGCCCAGATGGCGGCCACCCATGCCCAGCTCGTGGCGGCCTTTTCCAAAGAGATGGCAGACACAGATGGCGAGATTCTTGCCGAGTATGGTGTGATGGATGCCATGGAGCCCCTTCCCTAGTCGAACGTCGGGCGCGAGCTGGACATGGATGAGGCGGCGGAGATCGACGAGCACCAGCCATAGAAGTACTCTTTGTTTTGTTTAATTAAGAGCATCGGTCTTTAATTTGTTAGAGTAATGTTTAAGCTAGCTAGCTTTGTTTAATTGCTGAACTTGCTCGATTAAGAAGTGCGGGTGTGCTATAGTCTCCTTTGTGTACCCAAATTATGCGATGACGTGGATGAGCACTGTAACCAGGGAAATTGGAACTAAATTTTTTCGTTCAAACTCATCGCACACGGGTTAAGCTATTTGAATCGTTTGTGGTGTTCACATATCGTACATAGTTCTGGTAAGGGACCGTGTCTGATGACACTTTGCGCACCAGTTTTTTTGCTGAAGCGATTCCAAATTTTCGGCTTCCTTGGAAATATATACTCCCCCGCCCCCACCCGCTTACCAAAAGCCACATTTCCCCTGTTTTCTCCTTTCTTTCCAAATTGAAACCTTCACTCCTTGCTTGCAGCGCCGCCCCCCTCGCTGGCGACCCTCCTTCACGTTGCTCGGCCTTGCCTATCCAGGCAGGTAATCCACACCCGACCCCCATCCTCCTCCTCCACATCCCACATGCCCCGACCGTCGGCGCGAGCGCGACACCTTCCACCGAAATCACCAACCCCTCCACCAAATAAGCACCGCCCTAAGCCATAGTGCATGCATTATAGCTGGATCTCAAGGAGCATTTGGCAGCAGAGAAGCAAACGCGGCTGCACACGCGGATGAGGTCGCGATGTCTGCCATTCGTGCCGACCCCCAGATCTTGGAAGAGCACCTTGCCATTTGCTAGCTATGCCGGTTAAGCATGCTCGGTTTACCCGTTGCGTGTGCCGCTCCTGCCTTCCCTTAACCATGCAATCTGTTGCTCTAGTGTATATGTTCTATATGTCATGCAATGTGGTGCTCACTTATTAACTGTTTGGTTAATTAGTTGTCGCGTTTAGTTAACTGTTTGGTTCAGTTCCGCAAATGTGATGTTCAATTCTTTGGGGTGCAATTTTGTATTGTCTTCCATGTGAGAAATAAATCAAATTTTTCTTTACAAAATACATGAGAAACAAATCCAATTGCTATATTTCCAAGTTGTCAAGCATGCTTGGTTTGGTTAACTGTTTGATCTTCTAGTATGTTATACATTGTGCAATGTGGTGCTCAGTTAATGCTTGGTTCATTTGTTGTGGTGTTTAGTTAACTGTTTGGTTCCATTCAGCAATGCGATGTTCAATTGTTGTGGGTGCATTCTATTATTGTATACCATGTGAGAAATAAATTGAATTTTTCTATACTAAATACATGAGAAACTAATACAATTGCTATATTTACAAGTTGTTAAGCATGCTTGGTTTAGTTAACTATCTGATCTTCTATTAGGAGTATGTTATATTGTGCAATGTGGTGCTGAGTTAATGTTTGGTTCATTTGTTGTGGTGTTTAGTTAATTGCTTGGTTCAATTCTGCAATGCAATGTCCAATTGTCGTCGGTATAATATTGTATTGTTGTGCATGTGAGGAATAATCGAATTTGGCTGCACTTAATACATGGGAAACATATACAATTGCTATATTTCCTAGTTCTTAACGATGCTTGGTTTGGATATATGGGTTTTCCATGTGGCTTGAATTAATCTGATGAATCTGCAATGTGCTTATTTTTCATCAACATATTTTACTGATAGCATGCGAACCCTTACTTAACCTGATGACTAACTACCTTATATGTGTTGCAGGGAAGCAATATAATGGGAAGCACTGAGGTTTACAATCGAGGTTAGCACGTGCATGGTCCGTTGTCCAATAGCACATTATTGTGCAATTGCAGGAACCGCTCTAATACTTAGGTTTTTAACAATTTGGTGTTGCACATGTAGGTCCTGCTGTCAGAGGTTTTGACCCACTGTTCGACCCTTCTTGCCTATGGGGAAATGAGTTGTCCATGAATATCAATCAAGTCAAGAAACTTAGAAAGATAGTTAGGATAAAGAAATAGACGACAAAAAACAACAAGATCTTTGTCTGCACAATGAAGAAGACATCAGTTCACTACAGGATGGTACTAACTATCATACCTTGTCTTTTTTATTCCTTTGCCCCATTTCCAATATAGAGAAGATATTTATGCACATCCTTGTTTTCAAGCCTTTCCAAAACAGTTCACTAATGATTACCTCTCAAACCATTTGTATGGACAGGAGGCGAGGAAGGTATTCATACAACACCCACGGTTCAATATTGAAGTGTTCCTGAAGAGGATGAAGGATGGATGGTCAATCATCCACATGCACTGGCCTAAAGTTGCAAAGACCTTCAACATCAATGAAGGCTCAATATTCGCCTTCCGCTTCAGCAGTTTCCCCGATGAGATGCATCTATCTATATACCATCTACGATGCTAATTTCGAAAGGTTCTAGATGTTGCATGTGAAACTTGGTGCCGCTGCAATTGTGTAATGGGGTAGCTGAGTGCTGAAGCTATATCATGTTATACTCTGATGTATTTCAATTATGAAATCTTGCTGTCGGCGTTCTAGGAACGGGGGTCCCCAGACTTGCTACCTGCGGCCTGCGGCGTGGGTCAACCAGTGGCCCAGTATGACCCGTCTTCATCAACCAACACTCAAGACCCTCGCGAGGGGCCAAGCCTCGTGGGGCGGACGACGCAAGGCCTCCTCCGGAGTGGCCTCACCAGGCAAGCTCGCGAGGAGGCGGAGAGATCAAGGCAAGGGGTACCTCGCGAGGTGCCCATGACGCAAGCCATGACGGTCAAGGCCAGGCGGGCTCCAGGCGGGCGCCTGCCCGCGAAGTGTCCTCATTTCCTCTTTGGTGCAAAGGGAGGCAAGTGCAGGCGCGGAGTACCGAGGCATCAGGCAAAGGTTTCCATATCGGTGCAACGAGACCAAGACTAGCAGAACGGCAGGACAGAGGTCACCATGGAGCCCAAGACAGTGTCATTACCAGCACCTTTGGCAGGCGAAAACCACCTTTAGTCGAGATAGCTTGTACTAGCTATACCATTTCAAAATGGCCGCTATTGGATCCCTTCCCGCTCAATATTTGGTAAGAGGACCAGAGCCTCTATAAATAGGGCTAGTCACCACAGTAGGAGGGGATCTCATGGAGAGACAGACCGAACCCTTCCCAAGCAGAACACCACACCAGCCCAAGAACACCTCTCCTCGTGAGGCTGTTCTTCCTCTATACTGTTCATCATCAGCCCAAGAGGCAATCCACCACCACACACAGGAGTAGGGTATTACACCACAACGATGGCCCGAACCTGTATAAATCTTGCATCTCTTGTGTTGTTCATCGATCTAGTTTAGGGATCGCGGCGAGGTTGAGGGCGTGATTCGGTAAGAAGAGATCTTCGTGCGCACGACAGTGTTCGAACCTTAAGGGTTTTGCTGGAACCCGATATCCGACATTTGGCGCGCCAGGTAGGGGTGCGCCGGAGTCTTCCTTCTGTTGATCTGCGTTCCACTGCTTCGTCGCATCCATGTCCGGCGACCCGACGACCAACGCCGACCGCTGGGCGGCATGGCTAGCCCGTGCCACGCCGCCTGCCCAAGGTGACCTCAACCCTGTGCCTCAGGCAGCTCGCGCACCACAGAACGCTGCAGGGCGAGGGCGGCGCGGTCTCGCGCCTCCCGCCCTTACTCCGCGGCAGGTGCGGGCAGCTACAAGGGCCTCAGGCCACGCCACGGCCACGGCGCCGCACACTCGACGGGAGCAAGCAAACATGAGGGCCGCACTAACCTTGGCTCGGGAGCTTCTACGATGCAGGTTGATGGAGAGCGGTAGGGACACGCTACTGGAGCGCGTTGCCGAGCTCCTAGATGTTGCGGCCTTGGGGGCACCACCCTTCTTCTTCCAGCTTCCACCCCGGCCCCGGACGGATCACGTGACGGGCCACTCCGTGCCCGTGTGCCCCCAAGCATGCCCCAAGGCTTCATCGACACCAGCTCAACCATCGGCGCCGGATGCCAGGCTGCACCAGCACCATCTCCAGCGAGCGAGAGCATGCGCATCGCTGTCAATGGACCGGGCGGGCCGCTGCCCTACCATCCTCAAGACAGCGCGCTAGGTAAAGCCATGTGGAGCGTGGGGCATTACGGCAAAGTCTTCGAGGCAGTGGCCTTGGAGGCTTACATGCCCAGCATGGTGGATCGGGAGTACGCGCTGGAAGACGTGTTGGAAATATGCCCTAGAGGCAATAATAAAAGGATTATTATTATATTTCCTTGTTCGTGATAATTGTCTTTATTCATGCTATAACTGTATTATCCGGAAATCGTAATACACGTGTGAATACATAGACCATAATATATCCCTAGTAAGCCTCTAGTTGACTAGCTCGTTGATCAACAGATAGTCATGGTTTCCTGGCTATGGACATTGGATGTCGTTGATAACGGAATCACATCATTAGGAGAATGATGTGATGGACAATACCCAATCCTAAGCATAGCACAAGATCGTGTAGTTCGTTTGCTAGAGATTTTCCAATGTCAAGTATCTTTTCCTTAGACCATGAGATCGTGTAATCCCGGATACCGTAGGAGTGCTTTGGGTGTACCAAACATCACAACGTAATCGGGTGACTATAAAGGTGCACTACGGTATCTCTCGAAAGTGTCATTGGGTTGACACGGATCGAGACTGGGATTTGTCACTCCGTATGACGGAGAGTTATCTCTCGCCCACTCGGTAATGCATCATCATAATGAGCTCAAAGTGACCAAGTGTTTGGTCACGGGATCATGCATTACGGTACGAGTAAAGTGACTTGCCGGTAACGAGACTGAACGAGGTATTGGGATACCGACGATCGAGTCTCGGGCAAGTAACGTACCGATTGACAAAGGGAATTGAGTACGGGGTTGTTTGAATCCTCGACATCGTGGTTCATCCGATGAGATCATCAAGGAGCATGTGGGAGCCAACATGGGTATCCAGATCCCGCTGTTGGTTATTGCCCGAGAACCGTCTCGGTCATTTCTACGTGTCTCCCGAACCCGTAGGGTCTACACACTTAAGGTTCGGTGATGCTAGGTGTCAGTGTCAAAACCGGCGGATCTCGGGTAGGGGGTCCCGAACTATGCGTCCAGGCGGATGGTAACAGGAGACGAGGGACACGATGTTTTTACCCAGGTTCAGGCCCTCTCGATGGAGGTAAAACCCTACGTCCTGCTTGATTAATATTGATGATATGGGTAGTACAAGAGTAGATCTACCACGAGATCAAGGTGGCTAAACCCTAGAAGCTAGCCTATGGTATGATTGTTGTAATGTATGTTGTCCTACAGACTAAAGCCCTCCGGTTTATATAGACACCGGGGAGGCTAGGGTTACAGTCGGTTACAATGGTAGGAGATCTACATATCCAGATTACAAGCTTTCCTTCCACGCCAAGGAAAGTACCATCCGGACACGAGCCGAGTCTTCAATCTTGTATCTTCGTAGTCTTGGAGTCCGGCGGATAATGATAGTCCGGCTGCTCGGACACCCCTAGTCCAGACTCCTCAAGAGTCCCTGAACCGGTCTTCAATGACGATAAGTCCGGTGTGCATAATGTTCGGCATTGCAAGGCGGGTTCCTCCTTGAATAATCCAGAGAAGATTATGAACACCTGTGATAGTGTCCGCTCGCAAAAATAATTTCCACATTCCACCGAGAGAGAATAAAATATACACTAGCTCAATCTGCCGACGTATTATGCGGCGTGACACCACACCGCAACCAAGCCTCTGCTTGAATCGTTTTTACCATACCACCTCAAAGACGCTTAGCTAAGTGGTTTCCTTGGCACGCCTTGTCGAGCGAGATCGTGTTCCCTTATTCCGGATCCTCATCAATACGGACGTGGGTAACCCAACCGCGCCATTGATGGTGGCGCTTGGGAGATAAGCGAGTTTTACCGGGCGGTGGGGACGATAGTTTTAAATCCGCCTATATATAAGGGATAAGGATTCGCCTTCTCACCATAAGAATTGAAAATGATCGAAGTAGCAAAGGCACAATTCACCGGGAAGAATTTGAAAACGAATGAAGATATTTGAGGGGATTTAGATACATGAGAACGAAGAGAACATGAACTGATTAGAGGATATTTAAACGATGCACTGGTAAGATTTGGAGAACGATAGGTACAAGCTGAGAATGAAGAATTATGACATGATGGACTTCGGAGGAAAGAAACGGAAACAACTCATGAGATGCTCCGGACGGGTGAAAAAGATTCTCACAATCGAAAACAATTATGAGAGGATGGCAACAAGCTAGCACCATGAATCTTCAAAAGAATGGACCAAGATTTAAGAGAAATCCTTCTTCGGTCTTCACATGTTGAGAATGAAGACGGGAAACCCCACCATGAATTGTATGAGATACTCCGGGAGAATGAAAAAGAACAAGGTTGTACCAAAGATGAAAAGAATTTGAAAGATCTTGGAGAAAAGCATTTGACTGATGATAACTCATTCTTACGTCAAACTTGGAGAAGAATTTAGGATAGCTCCGGAATAATTAGTCGAGTCGGGTAAGATCCTCGAAAAGACACGTGGGTTAGGCCCACTCAAAAGAAAACACCGCTGAAAAGATTTAAAAGAGATGTTGCACGGTTGAATTAAATGACTTGAATGTGATACCAATCTCGAAAGAGCTTGAACGAATGCAGAGTGAAAACACGAATCTTGAGATATCTTGAGCACTCGGAATAACAAATAGCGAGAAGTGAAAGATTAAGAGGTGCACCGTATTAAAAGGCATTTGAAACAAAGAAAGGGATATGATGAATATCAAAATCTTGATATGGACCCACCGAAGAAGAAACAACAATGAAGGATGATGAACTAGTAGAACATCTTCTTGAGAACCACCGGGTAAGAACATTGATGGAAAAGAATGGAGAAACTTCACAAAAATAAAAGGATACTTGATTAAGAAATCTGTGTCCTTGAAGAAAAATGGGTGGGTGGGCGGGAAAAAAACAAAGGCAACTTGGAGACGGATGAAACAAACACCGTCGAGAAAACTTAGAATTGATCTTGCGGATGGGGAAAAAAATGATGGGATCCACTTGAAGAGAAGCACACCGGTTGGAAAGGAGTTGACATGACAAAATCAATGATCAAAAGGATTAGTATTCACATAGCAATATGAGAACACCGTTTAGGAAAGGTATGGATTCAACATTTGACTTCGAAGCAACTCGAATACCGCAACTCAAAACAAAAACAAAGGACTGGCTTGCAGAATAAGCCGGAACAAACATATGATAGAGATTTCGTCCGAAGTTTTTGTGGTGGGGCCTACACGGGCTCAATCGTACAGCACCATCATGTACAAGGCAAAGGCACATGACATCTGAAGCGCCCCCGAAGTCGGCATAGCCAAGGACTCTTTAAGACACAACGAGAACCTCAGAAACCAACCGTGAATAGGCGGACCACTAGACGTTGAACCCCAATTTCATATCATACATCCGTCGGAAAGATATCCTAAGAGCTACTTGAATTCCCACCTATGAAACTCCGAAACTTTACGGTTATGCAATCTGGTGTTGGGGATACAGGGAGCAATATATATCACACACAAACTAACAATCCCTACATCCAATTGTATCCATCCATCAACACATAACCAAGAAACCTTCGAAATCGTCTACCTCAACCTTCAAAAGCATCATTATACAAGTCATGGCAATACTCCCGTACTCACCTCAAGATGGGTTAGCGGGGTTATCTCACCAACAACCGCATAAAAGAGATTTTCGATGTCGGCATACTAAACTCGGTATTCCGAATCTGCAACGATAAAATTATGACGACAACACCTCGGTGCTCAACTCCCCGGGACACTGCCACAACCCCTAAATGACAGGAGGCACCAAGACAATGTTGTCATCATAAAACCATCGGAACGATTCTAAGATACCCGCGTGATCCTAAAAATTTTTTAGTGAAATTTGAGAAGAGAAGAGTCAAAACTCTACGTCAGGATACCTCACCAGAAGGTCGAAGGGACTGGGGAGTAAAAAGAATTCCTAAACTCTCCGATATATATAATCCTAAATGACTCAAAACATTTTCTAGACACAACTCGCCACTAAAAACGATCAAGCGGTGGGGGCTCCTAAGGTGGGGATGGCTCGATTACCAACTTGTAACGCCTCGATGCGGCTATATCTCCCACGTGTCGAAGCACGACTTAGAGGCATAACCGCATTGAAAGCAATGTCGCAAGTGAGGTAATCTTCACACAACCCATGTAATACATAAGGGAAAAAGATACATAGTTGGCTTACAATCGCCACTTCACACAAATACATGAATAAAGCATTACATCATCCAGATACAATCAAGGTCCGACTACGGAACCAAAATAAAAGAAGAACCCCAAATGCGACAAACGGTTCCCGATCGACCCCAACTGGGCTCCACTACTGATCAACTAGAACGAAACAACACAAAGGGCAAGATCTTCATTGAGCTCCTCCTTGAGCTTGATTGCGCCACCGCGGTAACATAGGCACCGCAAACTGGTTTTGAAGTATCTGGTGAGCCCGAGGACTCAAACAATCCCATTACCATGGGTATCAAGACTAGCAAAGCTTAAAGGGAAAGGAAGGGGTAAAGTGGTGAGGTTGCAGCAGCGGCTAAGCATATATGGTGGCTAACATACGCAAATGAGAGCGAGAAGAGAAACAAGCGGAACGGTCGTGAAGCTAGCAATGATCAAGAGGTGATCCTGAACACCTACTTACGTCAAACATAACACAGAAACCGTGTTCACTTCCCGGACTCCGCCGAGAAGAGACCATCACGGCTACACACTCGGTTGATGTGTTTTAATTCGGATCAAGTGTCAAGTTGTCTACAACCGGACATTAACAAATTCCCATCTCGCCACATAACCGCTGGCACGGCTCTCGAAAGTTTATACCTGCAGGGTGTCCCAACTTAGCCCATGACAAGCTCTCGCGATCATCGGCGAATAGACCTTCACCCGAGACACACCGATCGACTCGGTATCCGGTACATCAAGACATTTCGACAATGGTAAAACAAGACCAGCAAAGCCGCCCGATCGCCGACAATCCCGATAGGAGCTGCACATATCTCGTTCTCGTGGCAACACCGGATAAGCGAAGCGTCTGAGGAACCGACGTAACCCAAGTTGCCAAGGGATGGTCCCGACGGTGCTCTAGTTTGGACCAACGCTTAGACAAGCATCGCCCGGGGCTATAAAAGATGACCCTCGAGAGAGCGACTCCCAAGGGAAAAGTAGGTGGTGGTGAGGCAAATGGTAAAAGTCAATGTTGGGCCTTCTTTGGACAAGTTTTATTTAAAGCGAACCGTCGGGGGTCCCATAAATCACCCGACCGCGTAAGGGACGCAAAATCCGGGAACATAACACCGGTATGACGGAAACTAGGGCGGCAAGAGTGGAACAAAACACTGCATAAGGCCGAGCCTTCCACCCTTTACCAAGTATATAGATGCATTAATAATATAAGAGATATTGTGATATCCCAACATAAAACCTTGTCCACCATGGAGAAATCTTCAACTTCACCGCAACTAGCAACGCTATAAGAGGGCTGAGCAAAGCGGTAACATAGCCAAACAACGGTTTGCTAGGAATGGTGTCAAAGGTTAGAGGTTCATGGCAATATGGGATGGCTGGACAAACAGTATTAGGTAGCAAACATAGCGAAAGAACGAGGCAACTAGCATAGCAATGATAGTAGTGAGATCCAGTAGCGGTCATCTTGCTTGAAATCCCGCAAGGAAGAAGAACGAGTCCATGAAGAAGACAAACGGACGTGAGTCGAACGAATCCTCACAACTCGAACGAAACCGAAGCTAACGAGAGAAGCAACCCGGAAAGAAACAAACAACATAGTAAACAACCATCACATAAACATGTCATGATGCGCAAACAAGTATGCTGCATGTCCGGTTTAATGAGGCATGGCATGGCATGGCAAAGTGCAACAAACAACACTACAAATTAAGTGGATCTCAATATGCAACGAGTTGCATATTGACGAAGCACCACATCCGAGTTATTTAGTTCGCTCTCGTTATGGTACACAACAATGTTAAATGTTGATTAACATAGCAAGGGGTGAAGCACAACAAAACTACCTAGCTAGGCAAGTTTAAATGAGGCCGGAAACAACGAACAACAAATCCGGAAAATCCCCATGTGCATATTTTAAGGTTTGGTACTGTTCTGCCCTAAACACAATTTTAAAGTTGTTAAACAGGAAAATAAAGTGGACCATGTTAAACTAGGCAAAATTCTACCCCATTTACATATAAAGTTTATTAAATTCGATTTACGGTTAAATAGTTATGAAATAAATCATTTTTGCATGGCATTTATGCAAATTTAAACAAACAGCATTTTAAACATTTCAAACATGGATGAAAGTGGGATAATATGAAACTAGATGAAAAACTAAGCAATTTTCATATATAATTTATTTAATTCGATGCATAGTTTGTGAGTTTTATATGCATGAACATGCGAGACTTTTTCGTAAATATGCAAATCATCGGATAATGACAAAATTATTTGGCAGGAAAAAAAAAATACATGCGGGCGAATCTGGAGCATGGGCTGAACAAAACAAAGGCGGACAGCTCACCCATGGGCTAAGGCCCGGCTTGGAGAGGAGGAAGGAGCCTGCTCGCTGGTGCCTGTGATCGCCGGCTAGGTTGGGGCTGGCCTCGCCTAGTGGGCTTCGCCCGGTCGGTGGCGCAGAAGACTGGAAGGAGCGCTGGGCCGGCTGGCGCGCTTGGGCCGTGGATCTGGTGGAGGAAGTGGCCCACGCGCTGGCGCTGGAGGCACTCGTCCTCCTCCCGCCCGATGCAGAGGACGCAGAGCACGGCGGCGCACTGCTGGGACGGCGACGGGAGCCAAAGGCGCAAGGGAAGACCGGGGACGGGCAGATCCGGCGAGGGAAGGCGGATCCGCATCGGGATCCGTTCGATGGTTTCCGCCGCCCGGCGAAGACGGTGCCGGTGGCGCGACCTCCATGGCGGCGGCGGAACTGCACAGAGAGAGAGGGAGACGAGGAAATGAGGAAGAGAGGAAGGAGAGGGAAAGAAAAGAAGGAGGCGGGGCGATGCTCATCTGCGGCGGCGGGGCGAGGTCCGGCGACCGGTCGGACAGCGGCGGCGAGGACGGGACTCCCTCCCGATCCAGAACGAGCGGCAGCAGCGAGAGCGAGCGCTTCGGCGCTGGCCGGGAGGCGCTGGCTGGCGGGGCCCGTTCGGCCCGGCGGCGGGCCGCGGATGGGCCTCGCGGGGAGAACAGGGGGACGTGGCGCTTTGCCACTGGCTGGAGGGCGGCTGGCTGGCGGCGCGGCCAATCTGGTGGCGACAAGTGGCGTGGGTGAGGTGGTGGGCGCCGGTTGGAGGGGGAAAGGCGCGCTGCCCCGAGGTGGGAGGAGGATGGTGGCTGCGGTAGGGGGTGCGGAAAAGAGGAGGAGGGGCTAGAAGTTGGTGGAGGAGGTTAGGCTGCCCAAAATGGACAAGGGTGTCCATATATAGCAAAATTACTAGGGTTTGGGGGTTAGGAGGGGTTTCGGGACCCTCGGATTGCGATCCGACGGTTCGGTCGGAGGGGAAAGTTAGGCAGGCCTAGGTGGGCTGTGACGAGAGGGTTGGGCTGAGAGGAGAGGAGAGAAATGCAGCCCGCAACTGCTTCCGGATCTGAAAACGTCGGACGCAGTGCCGCAACTGCATCGCTAAGTTTAACGGTTGGGCTATCAAATGGACTCGAATGCGACGAAACTTGGCGGCGGTCTGTCTACACTATAATAAGACCGCACGACAAGTTGCAACCGATTCGAGAACATTTTTATGCCACGAACAAAATAATATTTGGAGGTGCAGCGGTAGCGTGCAAGTGTGGTTGGTCTCGAACGACAACGGAGAGAACTAAGAGACCGGACGGATGCAAGTTTTGAAAACATGATGATGCAATGCGGATGATGACATGGTAAGATGCACACGCAAGCAAATGACAAGGCAACAACAGCGAATAACTGGCGGACACCTGGCACATCGGATCCGGGGCGTTACAACACTCCACCACTACGAGAGGATCTCGTCCCGAGATCTAGGATGGCACCGGAGGGAAAACGGAAGAGGAAGAGAAGAGGTAAAACTAAGTTGCTTCTTTGACGAACAAGTGAAACCACGAACCTTAGAGGTTGAGCAATTTAAAAGAAAGAGTACAACAGAGATGAACGAGTTGCAAACAATCCGTTAGAAAAGAGGAAGAAGGAACATTACGAGAGCTTGAAGGTTGCAAATGCATGAATCAAGAGTTTAATGGACTAGATAGAATTTGAAACCACTCCGGTTAAAACAAGATGAGAGAGGAAGAAAGATTGATATAATTTGGGTAGCACTCCGACTGTAAATGGAAGGAATTAAACATGAACTTGACAAGATGAGAGGATACTTGATGAAATCAACAACACACTGCCTCCGAAATTGAAAGAATGGCACAAAGGGTAAGAAACATTACCAACCGCACTCCGGTTGAGAAGGGAGGCAAAACTTGATGAGATGAAAGAACTTGAAGAGATAACACAACACTCCGGTTAATGGATAAGCATGAAAAGAACATGATCCTCACAATTCGAGATGATGAGTGAAAAGAGCAACATCATAATGCCTCCGGAAGAAAGAATAGAAGATAGATCATTGGAATAACAGAATGGAGAAGAAAATGCCAACTTCGCCACTTAATGAGCTCGGAAAGCATCCTTGCCAAGAAGAATCGAACGGAGTTGTTGGAAAATCAACAACGAGAAGCACAAGCTTGTTGTGGGCTTATGAAAAACATCTCAAAACTATGAGGTGACAACCGGCCACTAACGGAAACCATTGATTTGATTGAGAGCACCAAAGAGATGAAAAACTGCTTTCGCCGAGAGGATAGGAGAAAACTTGGATCATTGATAAACACCATAATAGCAACATTTCTTAGAGAAGGCTTTAGGTGAAATCTAACCCAAGATAACTCCAACAAAGGGATTAATGGATTTAAAATACCTCATTCTTGACAACAATATGAATCATGGAACATGAACTCAAATTATCAAGAATGACATAATACCACCTACAAAATATGGTAGAAAGAATTGCACTCCGGATTACCATATGAAGAAAGTTTGAGCTCCTTAGGAGAGAATCTCGATGAAAACTTTGAGAAGGGAATTAAATCCTTGATGAACCATCATGTAGAACCTTCATGAAGAACTCCGGTAAACAAAAGGAATGAAAAGAAAGAGAAATTGAAAAACACAAGGTGAATCCTTGCAATGATTTAGCCGGATCTCCGTGATAATTAGAGCTTGGAACTCCGGGAAGAGAGAAGATGAAACAAATGAAACCGAGAATTTGATATCATGAACAACTCCGGAAAGAAGAAATTAATCACTTGGATGAAACAATAATAAGAATTATGTTATGCTAATCCTTCACCAATTTAAATTGATGACAAGCAAAGGATTTGGCATACTACTTATTCCCATAGAAAGGATTAAAAGAGATATGGCGCAAACTTGAGAAGGTATTCAATGAACCACCGGTAGGATTGGAAAGATCGAATGAATTAAATGATAACGAAAGAGGTGAAATCTTGAACGAATCACCATAAGAATTGAAAATGATCGAAGTAGCAAAGGCACAATTCACCGGGAAGAATTTGAAAACGAATGAAGATATTTGAGGGGATTTAGATACATGAGAACGAAGAGAACATGAACTGATTAGAGGATATTTAAACGATGCACTGGTAAGATTTGGAGAACGATAGGTACAAGCTGAGAATGAAGAATTATGACATGATGGACTTCGGAGGAAAGAAACGGAAACAACTCATGAGATGCTCCGGACGGGTGAAAAAGATTCTCACAATCGAAAACAATTATGAGAGGATGGCAACAAGCTAGCACCATGAATCTTCAAAAGAATGGACCAAGATTTAAGAGAAATCCTTCTTCGGTCTTCACATGTTGAGAATGAAGACGGGAAACCCCACCATGAATTGTATGAGATACTCCGGGAGAATGAAAAAGAACAAGGTTGTACCAAAGATGAAAAGAATTTGAAAGATCTTGGAGAAAAGCATTTGACTGATGATAACTCATTCTTACGTCAAACTTGGAGAAGAATTTAGGATAGCTCCGGAATAATTAGTCGAGTCAGGTAAGATCCTGGGAAAAGACCTGTGGGTTAGGGCCCACTCAAAAGAAAACACCGTTGAAAAGATTTAAAAGAGATGTTGCACCGGTTGAATTAAATGACTTGAATGTGATACCAATCTCGAAAGAGCTTGAACGAATGCAGAGTGAAAACACGAATCTTCGAGATATCTTGAGCACTCCGGAATAACAAATAGCGAGAAGTGAAAGATTAAGAGGTGCACCGGTATTAAAAGGCATTTGAAACAAAGAAAGGGATATGATGAATATCAAAATCTTGATATGGACCCACCGAAGAAGAAACAACAATGAAGGATGATGAACTAGTAGAACATCTTCTTGAGAACCACCGGGTAAGAACATTGATGGAAAAGAATGGAGAAACTTCACAAAATAAAAGGATACTTGATTAAGAAATCTGTGTCCTTGAAGAAAAATGGGTGGGTGGGCGGGAAAAACAAAGGCAACTTGGAGACGGATGAAACAAACACCGCCGAGAAAACTTAGAATTGATCTTGCGGATGGGGAAAAAAATGATGGGATCCACTTGAAGAGAAGCACACCGGTTGGAAAGGAGTTGACATGACAAAATCAATGATCAAAAGGATTAGTATTCACATAGCAATATGAGAACACCGTTTAGGAAAGGTATGGATTCAACATTTGACTTCAAGCAACTCAATACCGCAACTCAAAACAAAACAAAGGACTGGCTTGCGAGAATAAGCGGAACAAACATATGATAGAGATTTCGTCCAAGTTTTGTGGTGGGGCCTACACGGCTCAATCGACAGCACCATCATGTACAAGGCGGTGCACATGACATCTGAAGCGCCCCCAGTCGGCATAGCCAAGGACTCTTTAAGACACAACGAGAACATCAGTAAAACCAACCGTGAATAGGCGGACCACTAGACGTTGAACCCCAATTTCATATCATACATCCGTCGGAAAGATATCCTAAGAGCTACTTGAATTCCCACCTATGAAACTCCCAAACTTTCGGTTATGCAATCTGGTGTTGGGGATACAGGGAGCAATATATATCACACACAAACTAACAATCCCTACATCCATTGTATCCATCCGTCAACACATAACCAAGAAACCTTCGAAATCGTCTACCTCAACCTTCAAAAGCATCCGTTATACAAGTCATGGCAATACTCCGTACTCACCTCAAGATTGGGTTAGCGGGTTATCTCACCAACAACTGCATAAAAGAGATTTTCGATGTCGGTATACTAAACTCGGTATTCGAGGCTGCAACGATAAAATTATGACGACAACACCTCGGAGCTCAACTCCCGGGACACCGCCACAACCCCTAAATGACAGGAGGCACCAAGACAATGTTGTCATCATAAAACCATCGAACGATTCTAAGATACCAGCGTGATCCTAAAAAATTTTTTAGTGAAATTTGAGAAGAGAAGAGTCAAAACTCTACGTCGGGATACCTCACCGAAGGTCGAAGGACCGGGAGTAAAAGAATTCCTAAACTCTCCGATATATATAATCCTAAATGACTCAAAACATTTTCTAGACACAACTCGCCACTAAAAACGATCAAGCGGTGGGGCTCCTAAGGTCGGGGATGGCTCGATTACCAACTTGTAACGCCTCGATGCGGCTATATCTCCCACGTGTCGAAGCACGACTTAGAGGCATAACCGCATTGAAAGCAATGTCGCAAGTGAGGTAATCTTCACACAACCCATGTAATACATAAGGAAAAAGATACATAGTTGGCTTACAATCGCCACTTCACACAAATACATGAATAAAGCATTACATCATCCAGATACAATCAAGGTCCGACTACGGAACCAAAATAAAAGAAGAACCCCAAATGCGATAAAGGGTCCCGATCGACCCAACCTGGGCTCCACTCTTGATCAACTAGAACGAAACAACACAAAGGGCAAGATCTTCATTGAGCTCCTCCTTGAGCTTGATTGCGCCACCTTTCGGTAACATAGGCACCGCAAACTGGTTTTGAAGTATCCGTGAGCCCCGAGGACTCAAACAATCCCATTACCATGGGTATCAAGACTAGCAAAGCTTAAAGGGAAAGGAAGGGGTAAAGTGGTGAGGTTGCAGCAGCGGCTAAGCATATATGGTGGCTAACATACGCAAATGAGAGCGAGAAGAGAAACAAGCGGAACGGTCGTGAAGCTAGCAATGATCAAGAGGTGATCCGAACACCTACTTACGCCAAACATAACACGAAACCGTGTTCACTTCCGGACTCCGCCGAGAAGAGACCATCACGGCTACACACTCGGTTGATGTGTTTTAATTCGGATCAAGTGTCAAGTTGTCTACAACCGACATTAACAAATTCCCATCTGCCACATAACCGCGGGCACGGCTCTCGAAAGTTTATACCTGCAGGGTGTCCCAACTTAGCCCATGACAAGCTCTCGCGATCATCGAAGGAATAGACCTTCACCCGAGACACACCGATCGACTCGGTATCCGGTACATCAAGACATTTCGACAATGGTAAACAAGACCAGCAAAGCCGCCCGATCTTGCCGACAATCCCGATAGGAGCTGCACATATCTCGTTCTCGTGGCAACACCGGATAAGCGAAGCGTCAGAACCGACGTAACCCAAGTTGCTAAGGGATGGTCCCGACGGTGCTCTAGTTTGGACCAACGCTAGACAAGCAATCGCCCGGGGCTATAAAAAGATGACCCTCGAGAGAGCGACTCCCAAGGGAAAAGTAGGTGGTGGTGAGGCAAATGGTAAAAGTCAATGTTGGGCCTTCTTTGGACAAGTTTTATTTAAAGCGAACTGTCGGGGGTCCCATAAATCACCCGACCGCGTAAGGGACGCAAAATCCGGGAACATAACACGGTATGACGGAAACTAGGGCGGCAAGAGTGGAACAAAACACCAGGCATAAGGCCGAGCCTTCCACCCTTTACCAAGTATATAGATGCATTAATAATATAAGAGATATTGTGATATCCCAACATAAAACCCTATCCACCATGGAGAAATCTTCAACTTCACCTGCAACTAGCAACGCTATAAGAGGGGCTGAGCAAAGCGGTAACATAGCCAAACAACGGTTTGCTAGGAATGGTGTCAAAGGTTAGAGGTTCATGGCAATATGGGATGGCTGGACAAACATGTATTAGGTAGCGCAGCATAGCGAAAGAACGAGGCAACTAGCATAGCAATGATAGTAGTGAGATCCAGGGTAGCGGTCATCTTGCCTGAAATCCCGCAAGGAAGAAGAACGAGTCCATGAAGAAGACAAACGGACGTAGTCGAACGAATCCTCACAACTCTGGAACGAAACCGAAGCTAACGAGAGAAGCAACCCGGAAAGAAACAAACAACATAGTAAACAACCATCACATAAACATGTCATGATGCGCAAACAAGTATGCTGCATGTCCGGTTTAATGAGGCATGGCATGGCATGGCAAAGTGCAACAAACAACACTACAAATTAAGTGGAGCTCAATATGCAACGAGTTGCATATTGACGAAGCACCACATCCGAGTTATTTAGTTCGCTCTCATTATGGTACACAACAATGTTAAATGTTGATTAACATAGCAAGGGGTGAAGCACAACAAAACTACCTAGCTAGGCAAGTTTAAATGAGGCCGGAAACAACGAACAACAAATCCGGAAAATCCCCATGTGCATATTTTAAGGTTTGGTACTGTTCTGCCCTAAACACAATTTTAAAGTTGTTAAACAGGAAAATAAAGTGGACCATGTTAAACTAGGCAAAATTCTACCCCATTTACATATAAAGTTTATTAAATTCGGAGTTACGGTTAAATAGTTATGAAATAAATCATTTTTGCATGGCATTTATGCAAATTTAAACAAACAGCATTTTAAACATTTCAAACATGGATGAAAGTGGGATAATATGAAACTAGATGAAAAACTAAGCAATTTTCATATATAATTTATTTAATTCGATGCATAGTTTGTGAGTTTTTATATGCATGAACATCTTGGACTTTTTCGTAAATATGCAAATCATGGATAATGACAAAATTATTTGGCAGGAAAAAAAATACATGCGGGCGAATCTGGAGCATGGGCTGAACAAAACAGCGCGGACAGCTCACCCATGGGCTAAGGCCCGGCTTGGAGAGGAGGAAGGAGCTGCTTTCATTTGGTGGCCACGATCGCCGGTTAGCTAGGGGCGCTGGCCTCGCCTAGTGGGCTTCGCCCGGTCGGTGGCGCAGAAGATGGAAGGAGCTGGCTGGGCCGGTGGCCTTATTCTTGGGCCGTGGATCTCGTGGAGGAAGTGGCTGTGGCTGGGGCGCTGAGGCACTCGCCCTCCTCCCGCCCGATCTGAGAGGACGCAGAGCACGGGCGCGCATCTTTGGACGGCGACGGAGCCAAAGGCGCAAGGAAGACCGGGACGGCAGATCCGCGAGGGAAGGCCGGATCCGCATCGGGATCCGTTTCGACGGTTTCCGGCCGCCCGGCGAAGACGGTGCGGTGGCGCGACCTCCATGGCGGCGGCGGAACTGCCTGAGAGAGAGGGAGACGAGGAAATGAGGAAGAGAGGAAGGAGAGGGAAAGAAAAGAAGGAGGCGGGCGACGCCTCATCGCGCGCGGCGGGCGAGGTCCGGCGACGGTCGGACAACGGCGGCGAGGACAGGACTCTCCCGATCTGTAACGAAGCGGCAGCAGGGAGCGAAGCGCCGGCGCTGGCCGGGAGGCGCGCTGGCTGGCGGGGCCTGTTCGGCCCGGGCGGGGGTCATGGATGGGCCTGGCGGCGCTGGGAGAACAGGGGACGTGGCGCTTGCCCCTTTGGCCGGGGCGGCTGGTGGGCGGCGGCAAACTGTGGCGACAAGTGGCGTGGGTGAGGTGGCTTGCGCCGGATTTGGAGGGGGAAGGCGGCGGCGCGGCCCCCGAGGTGGGAGGAGGATGGTGGCTGCGGGTAGGGGGTGCGGAAAAAGAGGAGGAGGGGCTAGAAGTTGGTGGAGGGAGGTTAGGCTGCCCAAAATGGACAAGGGGTGTCCATATATAGCAAAATTACTAGGGTTTGGGGGTTAGGAGGGGTTTCGGGACCCTCGGATTGCGATCCGACGGTTCCGGTCGGAGGGGAAAGTTAGGCAGGCCTAGGTGGGCTGTGACGAGAGGGTTGGGCTGAGAGGAGAGGAGAGAAATGCAGCCCGGCAACTGTTTCCGGATACCGAAAACGTCCGACGCAGTACCGCAACTGCATCGCTAAGTTTAACAGTTGGGCTATCAAATGGACTCGAATGCGATTGAAACTTGGCGGCGCGGTCTGTCTACACTATAATAAGACCGCACGACAAGTTGCAACCGATTCCGAGAACATTTTTATGCCACGAACAAAATAATATTTCGGAGGTGCCGCGGGCGCGTGCAAGTGTGGTTGGTCTCAGAACGGACAACGGAGAGAACTAAGAGACCGGGACGGATGCAAGTTTTGAAAACATGATGATGCAATGCGGATGATGACATGGTAAGATGCACACGCAAGCAAATGACAAGGCAACAACAGCGAATAACTGGCGGACACCTGGCACATCGGATCCGGGGCGTTACAAAAGGCCAAGCTGCTTATCAGCCCGGCTCCCATGCCAGAAGACCCAGTGAACGCCCGCTTAACAGGGCTACTAGTTCCGGCACCGCACGTGGTGCTGGAGAAGAAGGCCAAGAAGGTGGCCACGGGGACTCGAAAGAGTTCCCGTAATCAGGCGTCTGACGACGATGAGGACTCCTCCCCTGAAGACAAGGAGGAGGAGTATTCCCTCCCGGAGGAGGGAGAGAAGAAGAGGAAGGCTTCCCCAATCGGGGAGGCCGAAGGGTCCAAGAGGGGGAGAACTATCCCCCCGGACAGTTTCGCCAACATCAACGTTGGCGAGGATGAGTGGCCTCCAAGGGCCAGGCGTCCGGCAAGATCGTAAGTATTCGGATCATCTATATGCCGTATATTTTATGTCATGCAGTATCCTAACGCCGCATTCTGCCCGTAGTCCGGCCGGTGACGATCTCCCCGACTCGATGAGCGGGTCGTTGGCCTCGTCGGATGTAAATTCCGTCCCGACTGCCTCTACCCCACGTGCCGACGAGGACGCCAAGGTGGGATCCCAAAGAGGGACCCATCAGGAGGAGGCTCTAGAGGCGCCGTTAGGTGACCTCCCGGACTTTGCGCCGGACTCTACATCGGAACCCGCAGTGGTTCCAGAGTCCGGCAAGCGGCCCCTTCGAAAGAAGGGCAGGACCGTGACGCCGGCGGCCTCCGTCCAACCGGAGGCGCCGGATAACTGCTTGAGGCGCTTAAAGGCTTCCATCAAGGAAGAACACCGCACTATCATGAGTGCGTTGATTGAGAAGGTTCACTCGCTAAGAGCGGGCTGACCGAAGCTCGCAGCAGCCTTCTAACAGGCTTTGAGGTAAGAAGTTAAAATTATGTAATGTAATACCGCATAGACAGTAGCCCCTGATGCTTAGTTCGGTGTTCGGAAAGAAAAGCCGGACTGAGGATCTAACAAGATATACGCAGGGTTGCCTAAAATATGTCAATATGGGTTTGCAGGCTGCGCTGCTGACCTCTGCCGCACTAACGGCGGAGGTCGAGGTGCTGAAGAAGGATCTCGAGCGGTCCGAGCAAGAGCTCGGCCATGCCAAGAGGCAGCTCGAGGAAAAAGAAGGTGAATAACACCACTTTAAATAAGTACCTTACAGAGAAGGGTTTTGGTTGCAAATAAAATTAACAAGGATAATATGTGTATTGCAGGGGCCACTAACGAGGTGGCAGCCCTGAAGGATGCTGTGTCCGTGGCCGAACGCAGTGCGGCCGCGGAACGGACTGAGCGAGAAAAGCAAGAGGCGCGGGTGGCGGAAGTTCGGCAAGAGCTCCAAGCTCTCATGGAAAAGCATGAGAGTTTGGAGTGTGACTCCAAGACTCGAGAGTCCGAGCTTGCCTCGGCTTTCGAAAGTGCCAAGTCCGCCAAGGCCGAGGCCCATAAGGCCCTTCAAGAAGTTGAGGACATAAAGAAGATAGCGGCGGGTAAGGCATTTTTCATGCAAAGCAGGCATGTTAATGTGAACTACCTGACACTTACCCGAATTCGGAGATCTCCAGGGGCGTTTGCAGATCTGCCGCCAGAGGCGTCGATGCTGCCGCATTCTATCGTGGCGAGGAGGGAGCTCGACGGAGAAGGTCTTCGGTCTCAAGACTCGAGGCCGCCATCCGGTGCCCCCAAGCGACCAGTCAAGCGGTGGTCGAACTCCACAAGGTAGCCGAGGAGGCCATGAAGGGCCTCATAGTCCGGTGTGGCTCGACAGCCATGCCAGGAGCTACTTTGGCCTCGACGGCGGCTGGTGGATGCATGCCCCAGCCGGATGTAGTCAAGCGCCCGCCTATATCAAGGCGCGTCGGGCCCTTGCCCGCATAAAGGTGCAATGGGGCAAACTGGATGCGGAGAAGCTTCTCACGGACCGCCGCACGGGCAAGGAGCATCGCACGCCGGAGCGGTATTATAAAGTTGTCTGAAGGAGCCTGCGATATTGCGATGAGTGCTCCCGAAATGTAATCTTTGAGTGAACTCATTGTGTATTTATCTCAGGCGCTGAAAACTTCGCTTATATGCGCCATGAGCAACACTTGTTTAATTTAGAATATTACCTTCAGGCGGCCGCTTGTAAAATCGAGAGATGGCAAGTCGTCGGCTTCAAACCCCCAAGCCACGAAGTCTTTGGGGTGTTCGGATAAACTTGAGCACTCTTGTTCCCATTTTTGGGTCCATCTAGGAGGCGCCAACATGACGTAACAAGGCAACCGGACTTATAATGCTTGAACACTCTCACTTAGCCATAGAATTCTATAATTTTAAATTTTTGAAGCCCCGGTATTCGAAGACCGAATCCGGGCGCTATCCACGCCTTCATCGGACATTATCCGAACTTCGCTCAAGCGGCGTGAGTCTTTAATGACCAAAAACCTCTCGAACAGCGACCAGTCTCGCCTTATCATGCCGCCGTTTTAGCTTTCTCCATCGAGGCGTTAACCCGGCTCAACCGGGGCGCAATCGCAGTGGTTCTCCCAGTGCCACATTAGCCGACAGAACGGAACATAAGGCACCAAAACGTGGGAGCCGGGCAAACCCAACTATTGACCCAAGACATGATTCGGAGCTGATTCATATAATGCTATAAGTTCGGGGTGCCGCACTTGTGAAAGTGTTCGGACTTTATCACACCATAATTTGGGGAACAGAAGCCCCTGGCATATTCAGCCGTACCAACATATACGGGTGCAAGATGTCATGTAATGAACATATATATAAAAGGTAATGCAATTGCAATAAAGAGGTGCTGCATTATTTATGAAAGAAAGTCTGCTAGTAGAGCGGACTGATACAAATAGTGCGGTAGGCAAGGGATTTGGACTAAATAAACATGTCCCCCTCCAGGGATGAGCTGCAGACTTGGTGTATATAATCGAATTTAATGCTCGTAATTGAGACCACCTGAGTGTTAAATGCGCCTTCTTTAGTCCCCGATTTGTTGCGCCATGAGTTCGGCAGGTTTGCCACGGACAGGCTTTCGTTAATGAGTCCTGTGTACATAAAAGAAGAAGAAAAAAAAAAAGAAGGGGCACACTTGTGAGCCTGGTGTGGTCAAGCCGCTCTGGGTCCATTGTGATCGTGCCCTTTCCTGTGCCCATGTTATCTCCAAAGTGTAATGATGTACGCGAGTGTTATTCCTGCAATCATGCGTGAGGCGAGGTTGGGGCCGCATTGCTACGCGTGTTCGATCGCGCCAGTGGTCTTGGTTGGCATTGCTCCGGCGCTTTGCTATGTCCGCCTTTAATCGCCGGACTTGAGAACCGCCTTAGAAGGCTGCTCAGATTTCGCCGCGAGAGCGCCAGATGTTCCTCCGCTCGAGGAGCGTTCCATATTCCCATTGACCGTGATGACTCCACGAGGGCCCGCATCTTGAGCTTTAGGTATGCATAATGCGGCACGCGCTGAATTTTGTAAACGCGTTCGCTCGAAAGAGCGATAGCCGCTAAACGGGACTATGTCGAAGATTAACCTCGCCCGAAATTATCCGGGCATCCGAAGACCACTTCGGTGTGACTAAGCTGTATAGTTGGCCTCCACTCTGGGATGACACCTTTAAAGGTTGTCTTTGTAGGTTTGATCCTTGATGGGTCTATGCCCATTTTGCGACCTTTATCCCGATAAAGCAGGTTCAAAGCTACTACCGCCGCTCATCGGGACTCTTGTGAGGTGAAATCCATCCACGATTGGGTCTAAAACCAATGCGGCGAATCCGCCATGGCGTATGCTGGTCGGATGGTCTCTTCGATCGAAAGTGATCGGACAAGAGGACCATGGATTGAACTTTGGGGCGACTGGCTCCATTGCATAGACGTCCCTGAGTGCGCGTTTTCTCTCCCTCTTGGGTATGTGGGTCGCGTATATCATATTCACCGTCCGCACTTGTGGGGGGAAACCCTTCTATCCTCTGTTGCTCGGCGGTCGGGTCTCTTCCTTGTCGTTGCTGTTTAGCCCCTTGTCATTGTTTTCGGCAATTAACTTGCCGGCCAGCTTGAACACCCAGCAATCTCGATTGGTGTGGTTAGCTGGCTTTTCAGAGGTGCCATGTATCTCGCATAAGCGGTCGAGTATTCGGTCCAGATTGGACGGACCCGAGTGGTTCTTTTGAATGGCTTCTTCCATCGACGGGTTTAGAGCCTCGAATCCGGCGACCGCCGTATCCTCCTTATCGCCGCCGTAAATGCGGCGCTTGTTTTGTTTCGACGTGACTGCCGTTGTTGTCCTTGGTATCCGGACTGTCGAATTTTTATGGAGGTTGTTGCTACGAGCTAGCCAGCTGTCCTCTCCGCGCAAAAGCCGGTCATTAACGATGTGAGGGCTGCCATGGATTTGGCTTTTCCTGCCCTGTGTGCCGGGCTAGCCATTCGTCCCGGATGTTATGTTTGAAGGCTGCAAGGGCCTCTGATCCGGACGGTCGACGATTTGGTTTTTCTTTGTCAAGAACCGTGTCGTAATTGTCCGCCGATTCGTCTCGCTGCTGAATAATGTGGCTTAGGTCATCGGCGTCGGTGGTCGCACATATGTGCACCGGAAGTTGTCGAGGAATGCGGCTTCGTGTCCTCCCAAAGACCCAATTGACTCTGCGGGCAAGCTGTTTAGCCAATGCCGAGCTGGTCCTTTAAGCTTGAGTGGGAGATACTTGATGGCATGTAGATCGTCACCACGGGCCATGTGAATGTGGAGAAGATAGTCTTCGATCCAAACCGCAAGGTCTGTTGTGCCATCGTAAGATTCATTGTTTATGGGTTTAAACCCTTCGGGGATCTGATGATCCATTACTTCGTCAGTGAAGCATAGGGGGTGTGCGGCGCCCCTATATTGAGCAATATCGCGACGCAGCTCGAGAGAGCGCTGTCTGCTGTGTTCGGCCCGGCCGGGGTTATTGTATCCGGCGCGACGGTATTCGTCGTGGGTCGTAGGGCGCCCACGTGATCCGTAGATGGATATGGATTGCCTTGCCTTGTCCTCCAATATGTCTCGCAAGTCCGCGCGTTCCCTCTTGGCCCGTACTTTTGGAGCGATGCCGGGTACGGTCTTGGCCGGGGCCTGGATTCCTCTTTGTCACGACCACGGGTGGTCGGTCACCATATCGTCTTGTTGGTGATGAAGGTATGTATGCTTCCTCCTCTAATCGGGGAGCAGCTTGCATCTTGGGTAACTTTTGAGGGCGTTCGAGTTTATACTCTTGACGCGAGGACCTCATCCATCGATCGGCTAGCAGATCTTGATCAGCTTGGAGCTATTGTTGCTTTTCTTTAGGCTGTTTGTTGTGGTTATAAGCCCGCGCTGAAGCGCTCTTGTTCGACGGGATCCTCGTGTGCAGCGAATTCATCATCGTTGAGGCTTGCTTCGTCTTCGGAGGGAGGCATATAGTTATCATCCTCAACCCTTCGCTCGCCGCCTCTCGTGAGGGCTTGCTTCGCATCCTCTGTCTTTGAGTCTTTGGAGGGGATTGTCTTCGCACTCTCCGAGTATTATTATCTCCGTGCGGAATCTCCATTCTTCTTTGTGGCGGGATTTAGAGCGGCGCGCCGACGCCGGCGTTTGGGCTGCTTCTTTAGAGAATCTGCCTCCGCCGCTTCTTCGCCATCCCCGTCTTTTCGGTGTCCACCATATATATGTCGATGACGAGGTGGTCTTCCAGTGCCTCGTAGGCGCTGGCTCGTTAAATCTCGGCATCGCCGCCCATGGCGCCGATGTCGCCGGAGTCGAAGTCTAGCATGTCGGTTAAATCATCGGCGGTGGCTACAAAGTGGGTGGTGGGTGGGCTCAATTACTTGCCGTCTGTCCGTACCCCAACCATCCCGCCATAGTCCGCCAGATTCTCCGATAGCGAGAGATGCTTGATGAATTCAGGATATCGCCAAAAGGCGAGTGTTGGAAAATGTCCGCGCGGTGAATTCCATAACCGCGCCCAATCCAGATCGATTGGTAGGGGCGCGGTGGTTCGAGTCCGCGAGGAGTCCGCGCCGGAATCACGGGTTTCGCAGGGACACAATCGTGTTCGCCCATCGCCGTGGATGTTCGCCCCGGCGCGCGTCTATCCACCGCCTCGATCCGGGCGATCGGCTCGGGCTAATGGTCAAGCGGATCCGTGGCGCCACCAAGGCACCGTCCGCCGGCAGAGCTAGATCGCGCCCATCACAAAGGCGGCGCGCTTGGTTGTGGCTCGAGTCCGTCAAGATCATGTCTCCGCGACATCGGCCGTGAAGTTTAAGCTTCGAATCGACTCGACGGCTAGGGGCGTAGCTTCGATCTGCTCCAAATGGCCAAGTGAATTGCCCGCAGTCTGCGGCCGCCAATCTGAAGATCTGTCCGGGAGAAAAGTCTCACCCGGACAACGTTGTTGGTTGAAGATGCCATCGAGCCTATCGGTGACGCTACGAGGAACTCTCAATGAAAGCACCAATGTCGGTGTCAAACCGGCGGATCTCGGTAGGGGGTCCCGAGCTGTGCGTCTAGGCGGATGGTAACAGGAGACGAGGGACACGATGTTTTTACCTGTGTTCGGGCCCTCTCGATGGAGGTAAAACCCCACGCCCCGCTTGATTAATATTGATGATATGGGTAGTACAAGAGTAGATCTACCACGAGATCAAGGAGGCTAAACCCTAGAAGCTAGCCTATGGTATGATTGTTGTAATGTATGTTGTCCTACAGACTAAAGCCCTCCGGTTTATATAGACACCGGGGGAGGCTGGGGTTACACAGAGTTGGTTACAATGGTAGGAGATCTACATATCCGTATTGCCAAGCTTGCCTTCCACGCCAAGGAAAGTACCATCCGGACATGAGCCGGAGTCTTCTATCTTGTATCTTTGTAGTCTTGGAGTCCGGCGGATAATGATAGTCCGGCTGCCCGGACACCCCCTAGTCCAAGACTCCCTCACTAGGGTTGTATGAATGTGAGTATGCAGCAAACCGAATGTTGTTCGGAGTCCCGGATGAGATCCCGAACGTCACGAGGAGTCTCGGAATGGTCCGGTGGTAAAGAATTATATATAGGAAGTGTTGTTTTGGCCATCGGGTACACCCGGTATTGTACCGGGACCACCGAAAGTGTCCCAGGGGTCCATCGGGTGGGGCCACCCATCCCGGAGGGCCCCATGGGCTGAAGTGGGGATGGGAACCAGCCCATAGTGGGCTGGTGCGCCCCCCTTGGCCCACCCCCTGCGCCTAGGGTTGAAACCCTAGGGTGGGGGGGGGGGGAGGCGCCCCACTTGCCTTGGGGGGCACTCCACCCCCTGCCCGCCGCCCCCCTGGGAGATCAGATCTCCAGGGGCCGGCGCCCCCCTGGGGGCCTATATAAAGGGAGGGGAGGGAGGAGCAGCAGCACCCTGAAGTCTTGGCGCCTCCCTCCCCCTGCTACACCTCTTCCTCCTCCCGCAGTAGCTTGGCGAAGCCCTGCCGGAGTTCTGCTGCATCCACCACCACGCCGTCGTGCTGCTTGATCATCATCAACCCCTTCCCCCTTGCTGGATCAAGACGGAGGAGACGTCACGCTGACCGTACGTGTGTTGAACGCGGAGGTGCCGTCCGTTCGGCGCTAGGATCTCCGGTGATAGGATCACGACGAGAACACTACTTCAACCCCGTTCTTTTGAACGCTTCCGCACGCGATCTACAAAGTGGTATGTAGATGCATCTCTCTTTCACTCGTTGCTTAAATGAACTCATAGATGGATCTTGGTGAAACCGTAGGAAATTTTTTAATTTTCTCGCAACGCTCCCAACAAAGGGCATCATGAGCTAGGTCTATGCGTAGTTCTCTATTGCACGAGTAGAACACAATTTTGTTGTGGGCGTAGATCTTTTCAACTTGCTTACCGCTACTAATCTTATTTTGATCCAGCGGTATTGTGGGATGAAGCGGCCCGGACCAACCTTACACGTACGCTTACATGAGACCGGTTCCACCGACTGACATGCACTAGTTGCATAAGGTGGCTGGCGGGTGTCTGTCTCTCCCACTTTAGTTGGAGCGGATTCGACGAAAAGGGTCCTTATGAAGGGTAAATAGAAGTTGACAAATCATGTTGTGGCTTTAACGTACGTAAGAAAACGTTCTTGCTAGATCACCTATAGAAGCCACGTAAAACTTGCAACAACAATTAGAGGACGTCTAACTTGTTTTTGCAGCAAGTGTGTTGTGATGTGATATGACCAAAAGTTGTGATGAATGATGAATGATATATTGTGATGTATGAGATCATGTTCTTGTAATAGGAATCACGACTTGCATGTCGATGAGTATGACAACCGGCAGGAGCCATAGGAGTTGTCTTGATTATTGTATGACCTGCGTGTCAATGATTCAATGCCATGTAATTACTTTACTTTATTGCTAAATCGTTAGCCGTAGTAGTAGAAGTAATAGTTGGTGAGCAACTTCATGGAGACACGATGATGGAGATCATGATGATGGAGATCATGGTGTCATGCCGGTGACGAAGATGATCATGGAGCCCTGAAGATGGAGATCAAAGGAGCTATATGATATTGGCCATATCATGTCACTACTATATAATTGCATGTGATGTTTATTATGTTTATGCATCTTGTTTACTTAGAACGATGGTAGTAAATAAGATGATCCTTACAACAATTTCAAGAAGTGTTCTCCCCTAAGCTGCACCGCTGCTAAAGTTCGTCGCTTCAAGCACCACGTGATGATCGGGTGTGATAGATTCTTACGTTCACATACAACGGGTGTAAGACAGTTTTACACATGCAAAAACACGTAGGGTTAACTTGACGAGCCTAGCACGTACAGACATGGCCTCGGAACATAGAGACCGAAAGGTCGAACACGAGTTGTATAGAAGATACGATCAAGATGGAGATGTTCGCCGACGATGACTAGTCCGTCTCACGTGATGATCGGACACGGCCTAGTCGACTCGGATCGTGTAACACTTAGATGACTAGAGGGATGTCTAATCTGAGTGGGAATTCATTGTAATAATTTGATTAGATGAACTTAATTATCATGAACTTAGTCTAAAACCTTTGCAAATATGTCTTGTAGATCAAATGGCCAACGCTCATGTCAACATGAACTTCAACGCGTTCCTAGAGAAAACCAAGCTGAAAGATGATGGCAGCAACTATACGGATTGGGTTCGGAACCTGAGGATCATCCTCATAGCAGCCAGGAAACAATATGTCCTAGAAGGACCGCTAGGTGATGCACCTGTTCTAGAGAACCAAGATGTTATGAACGCTTGGCATTCTCGTGCTGATGATTACTCCCTCGTTCAGTGCGGCATGCTTTACAGCTTAGAACCGGGGCTCCAAAAGCGTTTTGAGCAACACGGAGCATATGAGATGTTCGAGGAGCTGAAACTAGTTTTCCAAGCTCATGCCCGGGTCGAGAGATATGAAGTCTCCGACAAGTTCTATAGTTGTAAGATGGAGGAAAATAGTTCTGTCAGTGAGCACATACTCAAAATGTCTGGGTTGCACAACCGCCTGTCCCAGCTGGACATTAACCTCCCGAACGAGGCGGTCATTGACAAAATCCTTCAGTCGCTCCCACCAAGCTACAAGAGCTTTGTGATGAACTACAATATGCAGGGGATGGTGAAGACCATTCCTGAAGTATTTTCAATGCTGAAGTCAGCAGAGGTAGAAATCAAGAAGGAACATCAAGTGTTGATGGTCAATAAAACCACTAAGTTCAAGAAGGGCAAGGGCAAGAAGAACTTCAAGAAAGACGGCAAGGATGTTGCCGCGTCCGGTAAGCCAGTTGCCGGGAAGAAGTCAAAGAATGGACCCAAGCCTAAGACCGAGTGCTTTTATTGCAAAGGGAAGGGTCACTGGAAGCGGAACTGCCCCAAATACTTAGCGGATAAGAAGGCCGGCAACACCAAAGGTATATTCTATATACATGTAATTGATGTGTTCCTTACCAGTACTCATAGTAACTCCTCGGTATTTGATACCGTGCCGTTGCTCATATTTGTAACTCACAGCAGAGCTGCGGAATAAGCGGAGATCGGCGAAGGACGAGGTGACGGCGCGCGTCGGGAATGGTTCCAAGGTCGATGTGATCGCCGTCGGCACGCTACCTCTACATTTACCTACGGGATTAGTTTTAAACCTTAATAATTATTATTTGGTGCCAAGTTTGAGCATGAACATTGTATCTGGATCTCGTTTGATACGAGATGGCTACTCATTTAAATCCGATAATAACGGTTGTTCTATTTATATGAGAGATATGTTTTATGGTCATGCCCGATGGTCAATGGTTTATTCTTAATGAATCTCGAGCGTAATATTACACATATTCATAGTGTGAATACCAAAAGATGTAAAGTTGATAACGATAGTCCCACATACTTGTGGCACTGCCGCCTTGGTCACATTGGTGTCAAGCGCATGGAGAAGCTCCATGTCGATGGACTTTAGAGTCTCTCGATTATGAATCATTTGACACATGCGAACCATGCCTCATGGGCAAAATGACCAAGACTCCGTTCTCTGGAACAATGGAGCGAGCAACCAACTTATTGGAAATCATACATACCGATGTGTGCGGTCCAATGAGCGTTGAGGCTCGCGGAGGATATCGTTATGTTCTCACTCTCACTGATGACTTGAGTAGATATGGGTATGTCTACTTGATGAAACACAAGTCTGAGACCTTTGAAAAGTTCAAGGAATTTCAGAATGAGGTAGAGAATCAACGTGACCGAAAGATAAAGTTTCTATGATCAGATCGTGGAGGAGAATATTTAAGTCACGAATTTGGTACGCACTTAAGGAAATGTGGAATCGTTTCACAACTCATGCCGCCTGGAACACCTCAACGTAACGGTGTGTCCGAACGTCGTAATCGCACTCTATTGGATATGGTGCGGTCTATGATGTCTCTTACCGATTTACCGCTATCATTTTGGGGATACGCTCTAGAGACAACTACATTCACTTTAAATAGGGCACCGTCTAAATCCGTTGAGACGACACCATATGAATTATGGTTTGGGAAGAAACCTAAGCTGTGGTTTCTAAAAGTTTGGGGATGCGATGCTTATGTCAAGAAACTTCAACCTGAAAAGCTCGAACCCAAGTCGGAAAAATGCGTCTTCATAGGATACCCTAAGGAAACCATTGGGTATACCTTCTACTTAAGATCCGAGGGCAAGATCTTTGTTGCCAAGAACGGATCCTTTCTGGAAAAAGAGTTTCTCTCGAAAGAAGTAAGTGGGAGGAAAGTTGAACTCGATGAAGTACTACCTCTCGAACAGGAAAGTAGTGCAGCTCGGAAAATGTTCTGTGATGCCTACACTGCGAAGAGGAAAATAATGATGATCAAGGTACTTCGGATCAAGTTGCTACTGAACTTCGTAAGTCCACAAGGACACGTTCCGCACCAGAGTGATACGGCAACCCTGTCCTGGAAATCATGTTGTTAGACAATGGTGAACCTTCGAACTATGAAGAAGCGATGGCGGGCCCAGATTCCAACAAATGGCTTGAAGCCATGAAATCCGAGATAGAATCCATGTATGAAAACAAAGTATGGACTTTGACAGACTTGCCCGATGATCGGGGAGCGATAGAAAACAAATGGATCTTTAAGAAGAAGACATACGCGGATGGTAATGTTACCATCTATAAAGCTCGACTTGTCGCTAAGGGTTATCGACAAGTTCAAGGGGTTGACTACGATGAGACATTCTCTCCCGTAGCGAAGCTAAAGTCCGTCCGAATCATGTTGCAATTGCCGCATACTATGATTATGAGATATGGCAGATGGACGTCAAAACGGCATTCCTTGACGGACATCTTAAGGAAGAGCTGTATATGATGCAGCCGAAAGGTTTTGTCGACCCTAAGAATGCTAAAAAAGTATGCAAGCTCCAGCGAACCATTTATGGGCTGGTGCAAGCATCTCGGAGTTGGAACATTCGCTTTGATGAGATGATCAAAGCGTTTAGTTTATATGAGACTTATGGAGAAGCCTGCGTTTACAAGAAAGTGAGTGGGAGCTCAGAGCATTTCTCATGTTATATGTAGATGACATACTCTTGATGGGAAATGATATAGAACTTTTGGACAGCATTAAGGCCTACTTGAATAAGTGTTTTTCAATGAAGGACCTTGGAGAAGCTGCTTACATATTACGCATCAAGATCTATAGGGATAGATCGAGACGCCTCATAGGTCTTTCACAAAGCACATACCTTGATAAGATTTTGAAGAAGTTCAAAATGGATCAGTCCAAGAAAGTGTTCTTACTCAGATTGCAAGGTGTGAGATTGAGCTCGGCTCAATGCCCGACCACGGCAAAAGATAAAGAAGAGATGAGTGTCATCCCTATGCTTCAGCCATAGGATCTATTATGTATGCCATCTTGTGTACTGGACTGATGTAAACCTTGCCGTAAGTTTGGTAGGAAGGTACCAAAGTAATCCCGCAAGGAACACCGGACGATGGTCAAGAATATCTGAAGTACCGAAAAGGACAAAGGACATGTTTCGCTTATGGAGGTGATGAAGAGCTCGTCAGAAGGGTTACGCCGATGCTAGCTTCGACACGATCCGATGACTCTAAGTCACAAACCGAATACGTGTATATGTTGAATGGTGGAGCAGTAAGCTGGTGCAGCTGCAAGCAGAGCATCGTGGTGGGATCTACATGTGAAGCGGAGTACATGGCAGCCTCGGAGGTAGCGCATAAAGCAATTTGGGTGAAGGAGTTCATCACCGACCTAGGAGTCATACCCAATCCGTCGGGGCCGATCAAACTGTTCTGTGACAACACTGGAGCTATTGCCCTTGCCAAGGAGCCCAGGTTTCACAAGAAGACCAGGCACATCAAGCGTCGCTTCAACTCCATCTGTGAAAATGTTCAAGATGGAGACATAGATATTTGCAAAGTACATACGGATCTGAATGTCGCAGATCCGTTGACTAAACCTCTCTCACGAGCAAAACATGATCAACACCAGAACTCTATGGGTGTGCGATTCATCACAATGTAACTAGATTATTAACTCTAGCGCAAGTGGGAGACTGTTGGAAATATGCCCTAGAGGCAATAATAAAAGGATTATTATTATATTTCCTTGTTCATGATAATTGTCTTTATTCATGCTATAACTGTATTATCCGGAAATCGTAATACACGTGTGAATACATAGACCATAATATGTCCCTAGTAAGCCTCTAGTTGACTAGCTCGTTGATCAACAGATAGTCATGGTTTCCTGGCTATGGACATTGGATGTCATTGATAACGGAATCACATCATTAGGAGAATGATGTGATGGACAAGACCCAATCCTAAGCATAGCACAAGATCGTGTAGTTCGTTTGCTAGAGCTTTTCCAATGTCAAGTATCTTTTCCTTAGACCATGAGATCGTAACTCCCGGATACCGTAGGAGTGCTTTGGGTGTACCAAACATCACAACGAATCGGGTGACTATAAAGGTGCACTACTGGTATCTCTAAAAGTGTCATTGGGTTGACACGGATCGAGGCTGGGATTTGTCACTCCGCATGACGAGAGAGTTATCTGGGCCCACTCGGTAATGCATCATCATAATGAGATCAAAGTGACCAAGTGTTTGGTCATGGGATCATGCATTACGGTACGAGTAAAGTGACTTGCCGGTAATGAAACTGAACGAGGTATTGAGATACCGACGATCGAGTCTCGGGCAAGTAACGTACCGATTGACAAAGGGAATTGAATACGGGGTTGTTTGAATCCTCGACATCGTGGTTCATCCAATGAGATCATCAAGGAGCATGTGGGAGCCAACATGGGTATCCAGATCCCCTGTTGGTTATTGCCCGAGAACCGTCTCGGTCATGTCTACGTGTCTCCCGAACCCGTAGGGTCTACACACTTAAGGTTCGGTGACGCTAGGGTTGTATGAATGTGAGTATGCAGCAAACCGAATGTTGTTCGGAGTCCCGGATGAGATCCCAGACATCACGAGGAGTCTCAGAATGGTCCAGAGGTAAAGAATTATATATAGGAAGTGCTGTTTCGGCCATCGGGGTCACCCGGTATTGTACCGGGACCACCGAAAGTGTCCCGGGGGTCCACCCATCCCGGAGGGCCCCATGGGCTGAAGTGGGGATGGGAACCAGCCCATAGTGGGCTGGTGCGCCCCCTAGGCCCACCCCCTGCGCCTAGGGTTGAAACCCTAGGGGGGGGCGCCCACTGCCTTGGGGCACTCCACCCCTCGCCGCCCCACGGGAGATCGATCTCGGGGCGGCGCCCTCGGGGCCTATATAAAGGGAGGGGAGGGAGGAGCAGCAGCACCCTGAAGTCTTGGCGCCTCCCTCCCCCTGCTACACCTCTTCCTCCTCCCGCAGTAGCTTGGCGAAGCCCTGTCGGAGTTCTGCTGCATCCACCACCACGCCGTCGTGCTGCTGGATCATCATCAACCCCTTCCCCCTTGCTGGATCAAGACGGAGGAGACGTCACGCTAACCGTACGTGTGTTGAACGCGGAGGTGCCGTCCGTTCGGCGCTAGGACCTCCGGTGATAGGATCACAACGAGAACACTACTTCAACCCCATTCTTTTGAACGCTTCCCCACGCGATCTACAAAGTGGTATGTAGATGCATCTCTCTTTCACTCATTGCTTAGATGAACTCATAGATGGATCTTGGTGAAACCGTAGGAAATATTTTAATTTTCTGCAACGTTCCCCAACAAGACGACCCTGGCTCGTTCCTCGGGTCAGGATGGGAGGAAGAGACGCCAGAAGCTGAGCCATTTCAGGAGCCTCAAGGAAGCCTCACCAACCATGCTGGTAGCAGCAGCTACCGGGTACAGCTAGTTCCTCAGGAGCAAGCTTATGCTAACCATGGGTCGCAGGAGGTTCAGTCACGCAGCAGAGACGCTCATTGCCGGTGTCAAACCGCGGATCTCGGTAGGGGTCCCGAATCTGTGCGTCTAGGTGGATGGTAACAGAGACAAGGGACACAATGTTTTTACCTGTGTTCGAGCCCTCTCGATGGAGGTAAAACCCTACTCCGCTTGATTGATATTGATGATATGGGTAGTACAAGAGTGGATCTAGCACGAGATCAAGGAGGCTAAACCCTAGAAGCTAGCCTATGGTATGATTGTTGTAATGGTTGTGTTGTCCTACGGACTAAAACCCTCCGGTTTATATAGACACCGGGAGGGCTAGGGTTACACAGAGTCGGTTACAATGGTAGGAGATCTACATATCCGTATCGCCAAGCTTGCCTTCCACGCCAAGGAAAGTCCCATCCCGACACGGGCGAAGTCTTCAATCTTGTATCTTCATAGTCTTGGAGTCCGCCGATGATGATAGTCCGCTGTCCGGACACCCCTAGTCCAGACTCCTCAAGTAGCCCCTGAACCAAGCTTCAATGACGATGAGTCCGGTAGCGATATTGTTTGGCATTGCAAGGCGGGTTCCTCCTCCGAATAATTCATAAAAGATTGTGAACACCAGGATAGTGTTCGGCTCTGCAAAATAAATTCCACATTCCACCGTAGAGAGAATAATATGTACACAAGTTCAATCTGCTGACGTATTTTGTGGTATGACATCACACCACTACCAAGCCTTTACTTGAATCGTTTTTTATTATCCCACCTCAGTGCGTTTAGCGAAGCGGTTTCCTTGGCACGTCTTGTCGAAGCAGAGATCGTGTTCCCCTTATTCCGGGATTCTCATCAATACGGACGTGGGTAACCCAGCCGCGCTATTGATGGTGGCGCTTGGGAGATAAGCGAGTTTTACCAGGCTGGTGGGGACGCATAGTCTTCCTCCGCCCATATATAAGGGGATAAGGATCCACCTTTTTTACCTACGCCTTCTTCCTCCTTTGCTTATCCATCTCCGCGCACTCGAGCTCCAGCGCCCAAGCCCGCACATCTCGTCTCAACCTTCTCCAGTCATGTCCGGAGCAGGAGGCAAGTGGTTGGCTTCCTCCGTTACGGTGGAGCACATCGCAAAGCTGCGCTGGCGCGGATACCTTCCGCGACATCGCAAGACCGGCCGACCGACGAGGGGCAGCTCATCCCCACCCCTGTGCCCCATGAGAGGGTCGATTCCTTCCCACTTCCTCCGCTGGACTGGGCTTCCCACTTCATCCCTTCGTCCAGGGGCTCATGTTCTACTACGGCCTGGACTTCCACGATCTGGCGCCAAACTTCATCCTCAACATCTCGGCGTTTATCGTCGTGTGCGAGGCCTTTCTCTGCATCCGGCCCCACTTCGGCATGTGGCTCAAGACCTTCAACGTCAAGCCGAAGGTAGTGAAGGGCGTCCAAGCGGATTGCGGAGGCGCCATGGTGGGCAAGATGCCCAACGTCCTCTGGCTCGAGGGGGCCTTCGTGGAGTCCGTCAAGGGATGGCAATCGGGGTGGTTCTACATCACCGAGCCGCGTGACCCTAAATGGGCAGCGGCCCCCGAGTTCAGATCTGGTATCCCTATGCAGCTCACTTCCTGGAAAGAGAAGGGCTTGCTATGGGGTAGTTTGGAGGAGCTGACAGGACTCCAGTCCTGTCTCCAGACCTTGGTGAACAAGAAGCTCAGGCTTGTCAATGTGATCCAGGTCATGCTCGTCCGCCGCATTCTCCCCTGCCAACAACGGGCCTTCAATTTGTGGGAGTTCGATCCGGCACAGCACCGGACCCTGAGCGGGCTCTTCGACACGACGTACAAAGCTGCCTGGAGGGTGCTGTTCAAGGGCGGAGAAGCCCCCGCATCCACGAAGGAAGACCGCGGATTCAGCACCAAGCGCCCGGCCGGCGAGGTAAGCTTTGTTATCCTCTATGGGACACTTATTTTCTTTCATAGTTTGACTCTATGTGGGATTTTAAAAACTCCCAATGCCTTTGACAAGACTGGCAGAGGACGTCCGGACAGGTAGACTATCCGGCTCCCCTTCCCGAAGACCCAACGGACGCCCGCTTAACGGGCTTCTGGTCCCGGCACTTTATGTGGTGCCGGAGAAGAAGGCCAAGAAGAAGGCCACGAGAACTCGAAGAATTTCCCAGCGCTAGGTGATATCGGACTCATCGTCCGATGGTTCCGAGGTGGACTCCTCCCCCGAAGACAAGGAGGAGAAAGAGGACTCTCTCCCAGAGGAGGGAGAGAGGAAGAGAAAGGCTTCCCCATCTAGGGAGGCCGAAGAGTCCAAGAGGGGAAGGACTCTTCCCCCGACAGCTCCGCCAACGCCAACGTTGGTGAGGAAGAGTGGCCCTCAAGGGCCAAGCCCCTGGCCAGATTGTAAGTATCCGGATTCCTGAGTGATTTGTAATTTCTTTTTCGTGTCATGTAGTGTCCTTCTAATGCCGCATACTGTCTGCAGCCCAGCCGAAGAGGATCTTCCCGCTTCATCCAGCGGGTCCTTGGCGCCGTCGGATGTGGATTCCATTCCGACTGCCTCCACCCCTCGTGGTGCTGAGGACGCCGAGGTGGGATCCCAGGAGGGGACCCGCCAGGAGGGGAAGGCTTCGGAGGTGCCACAAGGCAACCTCCCGGACTTCGTGCCGGACTCCGCACCGGAACCCGCAATGGTTCCGGAGTCCGGCAGGCGACCCCTTCGCAAGAAGAGCAAGACCGTGGCACTGGCAGCCCCCGTCCAATCGGAGGCGCCGGACAACTTGTTGGAAGCGCTCAACAGCGCTTCCATCGAGGAAGAACACCGCACTATTATGAGTGCGGTGATTCAGAAGGTTCAGCTCGCCAAGAGCGGGCTGACCGAAGCTTGCAGCAGCCTTCTAACAGGCTTTGAGGTAAGAAGTTTTAAAATATGCAATGTAATACTGCATAGACAGTAGCCCCTGATGCTCGGTTCGGTGTTCGGAAAGAAAAACCGGACTGAGGATCTAAAAAAAGATATACGCAGGAGTGCTAAAAATTATGTCAATATGGGTTTGCGGGCTGCGCTGCTGACCTCTGCCGCACTGACTGCGGAGGTCGGTGCTTTGAAGTAGGACCTTGAGTGGTGCGAGCGAGAGCTCGGCCTTGCCAAGAAGCAGCTCGAGGATAAAGAAGGTGAGGAACACCACTTTGAATTTTGTACCTTACAGAAAAGGATTTTGGTTGCAATAGAAATAACAAGGATAACGTGGGTACTGCAGGGGCCACGAACGAGGTGGTGACCCTGAAGGAGGCCGTGTCCGCGGCCGAACGCAATGCGGCCGCGGAACGGGCGGAGCGGGAGAAGCAGGAGGCGCGGGTGGCGGAGGTGCGGCAAGAGCTCCAGGCTCTCATGGAGAAGCATGAGGGTTTGGAGCGCGACTCGAAGACTCGAGAGTCCGAGCTTGCCTCGGCTCTTGAAAGTGCCAAAGCCGCTAAGGCCGAGGCCCATAAGCCCCTCCAGGAGATTGAGGCGACGAAGAAGATAGCGGCGGGTAAGGCATTTTTCATGCAAAGCAAGCATGTGAATGTAAATTACCTGTTACTTACCCGAATTCGGAGCTCTCCAAGGGCGTTTGCAGATCTGCCTCGCAGCGTGTCCGATGCCGCCGCATTCTACCGGGCTGAGGAGGGGAGCTCGACGGAGAAGGTCTTCGGTCTCAAGACACCGAGGCGGACATCCGTGCCCCTAGCGACCAGTGAAGCAGCCGCCGAGCTCCACAAGGTAGCCGAGCAGGCCATGAAGGGCCTCATAGTCCGCTGTGGCTCGGAGACGCCATGCCCAGGAGCTACTTCGCCTCGTCGCGGTGGCTGGTGGACGCGTGCCCTCGGGTGGAGGTCATCAAGCGCTCCTTTGCATTGAAGGTGCCTGTCGGGCCCTTGCCCGCGCAAAGGTGCATTGGGGCAGGCTGGATGCGGAGAGGCTCCTGACGGACGCGCCGCCGTCGGGCAAAGAGTATCGTACCCCCGAGATGTACTATAAGACTGTCCTGAAGGGTGCCCGCAAGATTGCGGATGAGTGCCCCAGAGATGTAATTATTGAGTAGGCTCGCCATGTGTTATCCTGTGCGCTGAAAACATCATTCATATGAGCTAAGCAAAGCTTATTTGATTTAAAATATTATCTTCTATGCGGCCGTATATCAAATCTGAGAGATGGCAAGTCGTCGGCTTCAGCCCCCATGCCACGAGTGCTGGGGTGTTCGGGATAAACTTGAGCGCTCTTGTTCCCATTTTGGGTCCATCTAGGAGGCGCCAACACAACGTAACAAGGCAACCGGACTTATAATGCTTGAACACTCTCACTTAGCCATAGAATTCTACAATTTTATATTTGGTGAAGCCCCTAGTGTCGGTAGACTGAGTTCGGGGCGCTATCCACGCCTGGGCCGGATATTATCCGGTTCCTCGCTCTAAGCGGCGTAAGTCTTTAGGGACTCAAAAAGACCTCTCGAACAGCGACCAGTCTCTCGCCTTATCATGATCAGCTTTTAGCTTTCCATCGAGGCGCCGCCCAGCTCAACCAGTATGCAATCGCGATGGTTCTCCAGTGCTACCTTAGCCGTGAACGGAACATAAGGTACCAAAACATGGGAGCCGGGCAAACCCAACTATTGACCCAAGACATGATTCGGAGCCGATGCATATAATGCTATAAGTTCGGGGTGCCGCACTTGTGAAAGTGTTCGGACTTATCACACCATAATGCAGGGAACATAAGCCCCTGGTGTATTAGGCCGTACCAAAATGTACGGGTGCACGATGTCATTAATGAACATATATGTAAAAAAAGGGTAATGCAATTATAGGCAAAAAGTGCTGCATTGTTTATTCAAGGAATTCTGCTATGAGTGCAGAACGATACAAATTGTGCAGAAAGCAAGGGTTTGGACTATTTAATCATGTCCCCCTCCAGGGGTGGGCTGCAGAATGGTGTAATAAACAGATTTAATGCTCGTAATGGAGACCACCTGAGTGTTCGTCATAGCCCTTGATCCTCCCTGGCTGTTGCATCGTGAGTTCGGCCGATCTACTGCCGGACAGGACCTCTTGTAAACGGAGTCCTGTAGATAAAATAAAAAAAGGAAAAGAAAAAGAGCGACACACTTAGGAGCCCCTGGTGTAGTTGAGCCGCACTCTAGGCCTGCCGTGGTCGTGCCCCTCCCCCTATGCCCAAGGTATCTCCAGAGCGTAATGATGTACGCGGGGAGTTTGTCTTGCAATCATGCAAGGGCTGGGGTTGGGGCCGCATTGCTACGTGTGCTCGGAACGTGCCAGGTGGTCTTGATGTATGTTGCTCCGGGCGCGTTAAATCATGTCCGGTCTTTTAACGGCCGGACTCGAAAATTGCCTTAAGAGGCTGTTCTGTACTTCTGCCGCGAGAGCCGCTGTGTGTTCCTCCGTTCGGAAGGAGCGTTCGGTATTTCCGTTGACCGTGATGACTCCACGGGGGCCTGGCATCTTGAGCTTGAGGTATGCATAATGCGGCACCGCGTTGAACTTTGCAAACGCAGTTCGTCCGAGCAGGGCGTGATAGCCACTACAGAACGGGACTATGTCGAAGATTAACTCCTTGCTTCGAAAATTATCCGGGGATCCGAAGACCACTTCGGCCAGAATCGAGCCTGCATAATTGGCCTCGACACCGGTATGATGCCTTTGAAGGTCGTCTTTGTAGGTTTAATCCTTGAGGGTCTATGCCCATCTTGCACATCGTATCCCGATAAAGGAGGTTCAGTTGCCGCCGCCGCCCATGAGGACTCTAGTGAGGTGAAATCATCGACGATTGGGTCTAGAACCAATGCGGCGAATCCGCCATGGCGGATATCGGTAGGGTGGTCCTTCGATCGAAAGTGATCGGACAAGAGGACCATGGATTGAACTGGGCGATCGCTCGATCAAGATATACGCCCCAAGTGCACGCTCGCTCCCTCTTGGGTATGTGGGTTGCATATATCATATTTATCGTCCGCACTTGTGGGGAGACCCTTCATCCTCTCATCGCTCGGCTGCGGGTCTCTTCCTCGTCGTCGCTGTGTAGCCCCTTGTCATTGTTTTCGGCAATTAACTTGCCTGTCTGTTTAAATACCCTACAATCTCTGTTGGTGTGGTTAGCTGGCTTTTCGGGGGTGCCATGTATCTCGCATGAGTGGTCGAGTATTCGGTCCAAATTGGACGGACCCGGAGTAGTTCTTTTGAATGGCTTCTTCCGCTGACCGGTTTAGAGCCTCTGAATCCGCGTTGACCGCCGATCCTCATTGTTATCGCCGTAAAGCGGCATTTGTTTTTGTTTCGACGCGACCGCCATTGTGGTCCTTAGTATCCGGACTGCTAGCATTTTTGCTGCAGCTTGTTCTTCTTGAGCTAGCCACCTGTCCTCTCCTCGCATGTAAGCGGGTCATGAGTGATGTGAGGGCTGCCATGGATTTCGGCTTTTCCTGTCCTAGGTGCCGGGCTAGCCACTCGTCGCGGATGTTATGTTTGAAGGCTACGAGGATCTCTGCATCCGGACAGTCGACGATTTGATTTTTCTTTGTGAAGAACCGTGTCTAGAACTGTCTGGCCGATTTGTCTGGCTGCTGAATTGTGTGGCTTAGGTCATCGACGTCTGGTGGTCGCACATATGTGCCCTGGAAGTTGTCAAGGAATGCGGCTTCCAGGTCCTCCCAACACCCAATTGGATCTGCGGGCAAGCTGTTAAGCCAATGCCGAGCTGGTCCTTTAAGCTTGAGTGGGAGATACTTGATGGCGTGGAGATCGTCACCGCGGGCCATATGGATACGAAGGAGATAATCTTCAATCCAAACCGCGGGGTCTGTTGTGCCATTGTAGGATTCAATGTTCACGGGTTTAAACCCTTCAGGGATTTGATGATCCATTACTTTGTCTGTGAAGCATAGTGGGTGTGCGGTGCCTCTATATTGAGCAATATCACGACGCAGCTCAAGAGAGCGTTGTCTGCTGTGTTCGGCCCGGCCAGAGTTGCTGTATCCGGTGCGACGGTAGTTGTCGTGGGTCGTGGGACGCCCTCGTGATCCGTATATGGATCTGGATTGTCTTGCCTATCCTCCAATATATCCCGCAAGTCCCGCGCATTCCCTCGTGGCTTCGTACTTTTCGATCAATGCCGGGGTACGATCCTGATGGGGGGCCTAGATGCCTCTCTATTGCGACCACGGGGTGGTCGGTCTGCCATATTATGCGCAGGTGATGAAGGTTTGTATGCTTCCTCCTCTAGTCGGGGGAGCAACTTGCGTTTTGGGTAGCTTTTAGAGGGGCGTTCGAGTTCATACTCTTCGGCCGCGAGGACCTCGGTCCATCTGTCAGCCAGCAGGTCTTGATCAGCTTGAAGCTGTTGCTGCTTTTTCTTTAGGCTGTTCGCGGTGGCCATTAGCCTGCGTTTAAAACGCTCTTGTTCGACGGGATCCTCTCGCACGACAAATTCGTCGTCGTTGAGGCTTGCCTCGTCTCCAGAGGGAGGCATGTAATTGTCATCCTCTAACTCCTCGTCTGCCGCTCTCTCTCGAGGGCTGGCTTCCCCGTCCTCCTGTGCTGAATTGTGCTGGAAGGGGTTGTCTTCGGCACTCTCCGGTGCCAGAATCTCCATTCTTGCTGTGGCGGGATTTAGAGCGGCGCCGCTGACGTCGGCGCTTGGGCTGTTTCTTAGAGGAATCTGCCTCCACTGCTTCTTCGCCGTCCCCATCCTTTGGGGTGTCCACCTTGTATATGTCATACGACGAGGTGGTCTTCCAGCGCTACTCGTAGGCACCGGTTTCGATCGTCTCCGCATCGCCGTCCATACCGTCGATGTCTTCGGAGTCATAGTCTAGCATGTCGGTTAAATCATCGACATAGGCTACGAAGTGGGTGGTGGGTGGGCTTTGAATTTCTTCGTCGTCCGCATCCCAACCGTCCTGACCGTAGTCCGACCAGGGTTCTCCTGATAACGAGAGATGTTTTACGAATTCAGGATGTCACCAAAGGGTCAGTGCTGAAAGATGTCCGCGGTGGTGAACTCCATAATTGGCGCCCAATCGGATTTGATTGGCAGGGGCGCAGGAGGTTCAGAGTCCGACAGGGAGTCCGGCGCCTCGGAGTCACGAGCTTTATAAGGGACAAGATCAGTATTCGGCTCTATCGCCGTAGAAGTTGCAGCCCCCGAGGCAGTGTCCAGCCACCCGTCCTCGATCTGCGCGATCGGCTCCGAACTATGGGTCGGAGCGGATTTGTGTGCAGCCTCGTGGTCTTGTCCGTGGCAGAGCTAGATCATGCCCATCGTGACAGTGCGGCACGCTCGGCTGTGGCTCGACTCAATCGAAGATCAAGTCTCCGCGGATGTCGTCCGTGAAGTTTAGGCTTCCAAACTTGACCTGATGGCCAGGGGCGTAGCTTTCAATCTGCTCCAGATGGCCACATGAATTGGCCCGCAGTGCGAAGCCGCCGAACACGAAGATTTGTCCGGGGAGAAAAGTCTCACCCTGGACGGTGTTGTTGTTGATTAAAGAAGCCATCAAGCCTATCGGTGACGACATAGAGGAACTCTCAATGAAAGCACCAATGTCGGTGTCAAAACCGGCGGATCTCGGGTAGGGGGTCCCGAACTGTGCATCTAGGCGGATGGTAACAGGAGACAAGGGACACAATGTTTTTACCCAGGTTCGGGCCCTCTTGATGGAGGTAAAACCCTACTCCCGCTTGATTGATATTGATGATATGGGTAGTACAAGAGTGGATCTACCACGAGATCAAGGAGGCTAAACCCTAGAAGCTAGCCTATGGTATGATTGTTGTAATGGTTGTGTTGTCCTACGGACTAAAACCCTCCGGTTTATATAGACACCGGGGAGGGCTAGGGTTACACAGAGTCGGTTACAATGGTAGGAGATCTACATATCCGTATCGCCAAGCTTGCCTTCCACGCCAAGGAAAGTCCCATCCGGACACGGGACGAAGTCTTCAATCTTGTATCTTCATAGTCTTGGAGTCCGGCTGACGATGATAGTCCGGCTATCCGGACACCCCCTAGTCCAGGACTCCCTCAGCTGCCCCAGCTCGGCAGCCTCCCTTCCGCCAGGAGGAGCGCACTGGGGCTGCAGGAGAGGGGTCGAGAGCCAGGCCCCTCCCCGCGGTGCACGGAGCAAGGCGTCCCGCGGAGGTAGGCCCTTTGCCGGGGAGGTGCTGCAAGGCCTACCCCCGGTAGAGGACCCGTGGTCGCCGAGGGCACCGCTAGCGTCCCCTTTGCCCCATTGGCGTCGTCCTTGGTCTCCGCCGCCATCAATGGTGGTCGAGGGTGGCGCAAGGCGGGGCCCTCTTCTGGCGATATGAAGCAAGGCCCGATGCCTGTGAAGAAGGCCCAGTGCCTGTGAAGCTCTCCGCCCGTGACACTCTCATGTAATAATGAGTGGGGCTGTACACGCCCCAAAGTCTCCGGAGAGCCGCCCTTGGGCCTCGGGGGCTCCCTCCCACGCCTAGTGCCAGCACTTAGCTCCATGCTGGTGAGAAGATGTCGAAGACTAGACTAGGCGCCGGACGCGGCCTTTTGCTTTTTGCCTCCCTTTCTGTGGTCGAGCTTCCTTGATTCGGATTTAATTTGAAGTTGAATGTGCATTTGTGTGTGGGGGGGGTGTCTTTTCTCGCTCGTGTGATTTCTTGTGTTCTGGTTTCTGCCCCAATTTGGAGTTCGCACCAACTGCCTCCCCCTCGTGAGCCCTTTGCGGGCGGGGCTGGGCGAAGCGCACATACGCTGTGCGCTTGCCGTACCACGGCCGACACTTGCTCTCGCGAGGCCCTCTCGACTAGGTCGACAGGTCCTTTAGGGGATGCTCGGGGGCTCACGACCCCGCGAGCCTATTCATGACTTGTCCTGCCTAAAGGTAAACCACAACAACAAGCTCGCCACAGGGCCAGTAGGACCATGGAGGCGCATGTTCAGCATCATTCCTAAAAGCATACGAACAGCAATCTTTTTACATGAGGGGCTTCCCCTCCCAATATGCTCTTACAAACTTTGGCGCCGTGATGACCCACAAGTATAGGGGATCTATCGTAGTCCTTTTGATAAGTAAGAGTGTCGAACCCAACGAGGAGCAGAAGGAAATGACAAGCGGTTTTCAGTAAGGTATTCTCTGCAAGCACTGAAACTGTAGGTAACAGATAGTTTTGTAATATGATAATTTGTAACGGGTAACAAGCAATAAAAGTAAATAAAGTGCAGCAAGGTGGCCCAATCCTTTTTGTAGCAAAGGACAAGCCTGGACAAATTCTTATATAGAGAAAAGCGCTCCCGAGGACACATGGGAATTATCGTCAAGCTAGTTTTCATCACGCTCATATGATTTGCGTTCATTACTTTGATAATTTTATATGTGGGTGGACCGGTGCTTGGGTACTGCCCTTTCTTGGACAAGCATCCCACTTATGATTAACCCCTATTGCAAGCATCTGCAACTACAAAAGAAGTATTAAGGTAAACCTAACCATAGCATGAAACAAGTGGATCCAAATCAGCCCCTTATGAAGCAACGCATAAACTAGGGTTTAAGCTTCTGTCACTCTAGCAACCCATGATCTACTTATTACTTCCCAATGCCTTCCTCTAGGACCAAATAATGGTGAAGTGTCATGTAGTCGAGGTTCACATAAAACCACTAGAGGAGAGACAACATACATCTCATCAAAATATCAAACGAATACCAAATTCTCATGACTACTATTAGCAAGACTTCACCCATGTCCTCAGGAACAAACGTAACTACTCACAAAGCATATTCATGTTCATAATCATAGGGGTATTAATATGCATTAAGGATCTGAACATATGATCTTCCACCAAATAAACCAACAAGCATCAACTACAAGGAGTAATCAACACTACTAGCAACCCACAGGTACCAATCTGAGGTTTTAGTACAAAGATTGGATACAAGAGGTAGGGTTTGAGAGGAGATGGTGCTGGTGAAGATGTTGATCGAGATTGACCCCCTCCCAATGAGAGGATCATTGCTTATGATGATGGTTATGATTTCCCCCCTCCTGGAGGGAAGTTTCCCCCGCAGAACAGCTCCGCCGGAGCCCTAGATTGGTTCCTCCAAGGTTCCGCCTCGTGGCGGCGGAGTTTCGTCCCGTAAGCTTGCTTATGATTTTTTCCAGGGTAAAAGACTTCAAATAGCAGAAGATGGGCACCGGAGGGCTGCCAGGTGGCCCATGAGGCAGGGGCGCGCCCCCCACCCTCGTGGGTGGTGGGTGGCCCTCCTTAGGCATTTCTTCTGCTGAATATTTTTTATTAATTCCCGAAATGACTTTCGTGGAGTTTCAGGACTTTTGAAGCTGTGCAGAATAGGTCTCCAATATTTGCTCCTTTTCCAGCCCAGAATCCCAACTGCCGGCGTTCTCCCTCTTCATGTAAACCTTGTAAAATAAGAGAGAATAGCCATAAGTATTGTGACATAACGTGTAATAACATCCCATCATGCAATAAATATCGATATAAAAGCATGATACAAAATGGACGTATCAACTCCCCCAAGCTTAGACCTCGCTTGTCCTCAAGCGGAAGCCGATGTCGACAAATATGTCCACATGTTTACAGATAGAGGTGTCGATAAAATAAAATACGGACATGCGGGCATCATGATCATTCTTATAACAACAACATATATATATTTTGTCATATGATTTCTTATGCTCTAGTAACAATCTATTTCACAATGTCAAGTATAATTCAGCAACTTCATTGAGAACTAACAAACTATAATCTCAGTCATTGAAGCAATTGCAATTTATCATAACATCGGAAAGAGTCAATAATAGAGCTTTTCAGCAAGTCCACATACTCAACTATCATTTAGTCTTCTACAATTGCTAACACTCATGCAATATTTATGGTTATGGAGTTTTAATCGGACACAGAGAAAGATAGGGGCTTATAGTGTTGCCTCCCAACGTTTTACCTCAAGGGCAATGTCAACAATAATAGTTCATGCTAACTTACATCCAATTGGATATATATATATATATATATATTAGGATCTTTCCAACACGAGGTGCTTGCCAAAGGATAAAATAAAAAGGAAAGGTGAGGATCACCATGACTCTTGCATAATGTAAAAGACGTAAAGTAAAAGATAGGCCCTTCACAGAGGGAAGCAGAGGTTGTCATGTGGTTTTTGGTTGGATGCACGAAATCTTAATGCAAAAGAACGTCACTTTATATTGCCACTTGTGATATGAACCTTTATTATGCAGTCCGTCGCTTTTATTACTTCCATATCACACGATCATATAAAGCTTATTTTCTTCGCACTAATAAGTCATACCTATTTAGAGGGCAATTTTTATTGCATGCAACATGACAACTTACTTGAAGCATCTTACTCAATCCACAGGTAGGTATGGTGGACTCTCATGGCAAAACTGGGTTTAAGGACATTTGGAAGCACAAGTAGTATCTCTACTTGGTGCAAGGAATTTGGCTAGCATGAGGGGGAAAGGCAAGCTCAACATGTTGGACGATCCATGACAATGTACTTTAGCTGAGATGTGAGAAAACATAACCCATTACGTTGTCTTCCTTGTCCAACATCAACTCTTTAGCATGTCATACTTTAATGAGTGCTCACAATCATAAAAGATGTCCAAGATAGTATATTTATATGTGAGAACCTCTCTTTCTTTATTACTTCCTATTAATTGCAATGATGACCAAAACTATGTTTGCCATCTCTCAACAACTTTTAATCATCATACTCTTTATATGTGAAGTCATTACTATCCATAAGATCAATATGATCTCTTTTATTTATTTTTATCTCTTTTATGCACTTAAGATCATAGCAAGATAGCAAAGCCCTTGACTCAACACTAATCTTTATTATATATAGCTCACGAACTCGATTACATAGAGGGATCACAAAGCAAAACTCAAAACTAATTCATACCAAAACTTTATTCTACTAGATCAAGATGTTACCGAAAGGATCGAACGAAGAAAAACGATAGAGATAGGAGTGTGATCGTGATACGATACCGGGACACCTCCCCCAAGCTTGGCAGTTGCCAAGGGCAGTGCCCATACCCATATGATTATGTCCTCGGAGATGGTGAAGGAGTTGTTGATGATGTGGGCTTGTCGTCCATCTTCCAAGGCATAGGCTCACCATCATAGAAGGATGATCGAGTCTCTGTGATCCTCAAATCTGTAGCCAAACTCATCCTCTTGAATCTATATTCATACTCACAGTTTTGGTTTTGTAGGTAATAGATCTGGGCTTGGAGGTGCTCGATTTTCTCATGAAGCTTGAAGATGGTCTCCCCAATGTTCTTGGCGTCCAGCTTGTGTTTGTTGGTGAACTCCGCGATCACCATCTAGTTGGCGTTAAGTCCGCGCTCCACCATCCCTTGGCACTTGAAACCTTGTTGTTCCATCGATTCGAGCTTTGTATCCACGCTTTCGGTACTCCTGGGTCCCTCCACATCACGGATCTGCAGCACCCCCTCACGCATCTCAATGGTTTGAGGGTGATGCAGCACCTCCGCGAGATAGGGGTTGATTAAAAAACTTGTCCTTGGGAGCGCTTGAAGATGTCATGGTGCTCTAGATCTGTCAGAAAAACAGCTCGAAACAAGGACTGAAGATTTTTGCGTGATACGGTGGTCAAAACCTTCGGGAGATTATACAATGAAAATTTTTTACCGACCAAAAGAAGTATCATGCAAGAAAACGGAGTCCGGAGAGCACACGAGGTGCCCACGAGGCAGGAGCGCGCCCAGGGGGGTAGGGCGCGCCCTCCACCCTCGTGGATGCCTCGTGTCCTTCCCGGACTACTTCTTATTTTCCTATTTTCTTAAATATTCCAAAACGGAATTTTTTTTGCTATTAGAACTGTTTTGGAGTCGGTTTACTTACCGTACCACATACCTATTCCTTTTCGGAGTCTGAAACGTTCTGGAAAGTGTCCCTTATGCATTCCTCTGGGGTTACGGTGTCAATAATATTAGTTTCAACATTTATAGGATTACCTGAGATATAATGTTTGATTCTTTGACCGTTCACCACCTTCGGATTTGTGCCTTCGAAGTTGTTCATTTTATGGCACCGGAACGATAGACCTCCTCAATAACATAAGGGCCTTCCCATTTAGAGAGAAGTTTTCCTGCAAAAAATCTTAAACGAGAGTTGAAAAGCAAAACATAATCACCTATGTTAAACTCACGCTTTTGTATCCTTTTGTCATGCCATCTTTTAACTTTTTCTTTAAATGGCTTGGCATTCTCATATGCTTGGGTTCTCCATTCATCAAGTGAGCTAATGTCAAATAACCTCTTCTCACCGACAAGTTTGAAATCATAATTGAGCTCTTTAATAGCCCAATTTGCCTTATGTTCTAGTTCGAGAGGTAAGTGACATGCTTTTCCATAAACTATTTTGTATGGAGACATACCCATAGGATTTTTATATGCAGTTCTATAAGCCCATAATGCATCATCAAGTTTCTTGGACCAATTCTTTCTAGATCTATTAACAGTCTTTTGCAAAATTAATTTGAGCTCTCTATTACTCAACTCTACTTGACCACTAGACTGTGGGTGATATGGAGATGGAATTCTATGATTAACATCATACTTAGCAAGCATTTTACAAAAAGCACCATGGATAAAATGTGAACAACCATCAGTCATGAGATATCTAGGGACTCCAAACCTCAGAAAAATAACTTCTTTAAGCCTCTTAATAGAGGTGTTATGATCAACACTACTAGTTAAAATATCTTCTACCCACTTAGTAACGTAATCAACAACAACTAAAATATGTGTATATCCATTAGGGCAGGAAAAGGTCCCATATAATCAAAGCCCCAAACATCAAACGATTCGATAACAAGGGAATAATTCATAGGCATTTCTTGACGTCTACTAATATTACCAATTCTTTGACATTCATCACAAGAGAAGACAAACTTACGGGCATATTTGAAGAGAGTAGGCCAATAAAAACTGGATTGCAATACCTTATGTGCAGTTCTATCTCCAGCGTGGTGTCCTCCATACGGTTCGGAGTGACACTTGCGTAGGATATGTTCCTGTTCATGCTCAGGTACACAATATCTAATAACACCATCTACTCCTTCTTTATAAAGGTGAGGGTCATCCCAGAAGTAATGTCTTAAATCATAGAAGAAGTTTTTCTTTTGCTGGTATGTGAAACTAGGTGGTATAAATTTAGCAACAATGTAATTAGCATAATCAGCATGCCATGGAGCAGTACGAGAAGCATTTATGACAGCTAATTATTCATCCGGAAAGCTACCATCAATAGGTAGTGGGTCATCAAGAACATTCTCTAACCTAGATAAGTTGTCTGCAATGGGGTTCTCAGCTCCCTTTCTATCAGTAATATGCAAATCAAATTCTTGTAGCAAGAGAACCCATCTAATAAGTCTAGGTTTAGCATCTTTCTTTTCCATAAGATATTTAATAGCAGCATGATCAGTGTGAATAGTTACTTTAGAATCAACAATATAAGGTCTCAGCTTATCACAAGCGAATACAACTGCTAAGAATTCTTTTTCAGTAGTAGCATAGTTTCTCTGTGCAGTGTCTAGACTTTTACTAGCATATTGAATAACATTTAACTTCTTATCAACTCTTTGTCCTAGAACAACACCTACAGCATAATCGCTGGCATCACACATAATTTCAAAGGGTAAATTCCAATCAGGTGGCTGAACAATAGGTGCAGAAACCAAAGCTTTCTTAAGTATTTCAAATGCTTCTACACAATCTTCATCGAAGACAAAAGAAGTATCTTTTTGCAATAAATTAGTCAGAGGCCTAGAGATTTTAGAAAAGTCCTTAAGGAACCTCCTATAAAACTGGCATGACCAAGGAAACTTCTTATACCTTTAATGTCCTTGGGACACGACATCTTTTCAATAGAATCAACTTTAGCTTTATCAACTTCAATACCTCTTTCAGGAATTTTATGCCCAAGACAATGCCTTAATTAACCATAAAGTGGCACTTCTGCCAATTCAAAACAAGACTAGTATCTTCGCATCTCTGCAAAACTCGTTCAAGGTTGCTCAAGCAATCATCAAAGGAGGATCCATAAACGGAGAAATCATCCATGAATACCTCACAAATCTTTTCACAAAAGTCAGAGAATATAGCCAGCATGCATCTTTGAAAGGTAGCAGGTGCATTACATAAACCAAAAGGCATACATCTATAAGCAAAAGTACCGAAAGGTCAAGTAAAAGTAGTCTTTGCTTGATCGTCCGCTGGCACAGGTATTTGAGAGAAACCAGAATAACCGTCTAGAAAGCAGAAATGTGTATGTTTGGATAGTGTTTCTAGCATTTGATCAATAAAAGTTAAAGGGTAATGATCTTTTTTAGTAGCCTTATTTAATTTAAGAAAATCAATTACCATCCTATAACCTGTAATAATTCTTTGCGGGATCAATTCATATTTATCATTAGGAACGACAGTAATACCTCCCTTCTTAGGGACACAATGGACATGACTTACCCACTGACTATCAGCAACGGGATAAATTATACCGGCCTCAAGCAGCTTTAGTATTTCTTTTCTTACCACTTCTTTCATCTTAGGATTTAACCATCGTTGATGATCTCTAACTGGTTTGGCGTCTTCTTCCAATTTTATTTTGTGTTGGCACAAGGTGGGACTAATGCCCTTAAGATCATCAAGAGTATATCCAATAGCAGCACGATGCTTCTTCAGAGTTTTCAATAATCTTTCCTCTTCCTGCTCTGAAAGGTTAGCACTAATAATAACAGGATATATCTTCTTTTCACCAAGATAAGCATATTTAAGAGTATCAGGTAATGGTTTAAGCTCAAACACGGGATCACCCTTGGGTGGAGGGGGATCCCCTAGGACTTCAACAGGCAAATTGTGTTTCAAAATAGGACCCTGTTTAAAGAGTACTTCATCTATCTCCCTTCTTTCGTTCATAAACATACCATTTTCATGGTCTAGCAAATATTGTTCTAACGGATCAGTAGGAGGCACAACAATAGAAGCAAGACCAATAATTTCATTCTTAATAGGCAATTCTTTATCATGGGGTTGTCTACGAAATTTAGCAAAATTAAACTCATGAGACATATCTCCTAAGGCAATCATAACAACATACTTTTCGCAATCAATCTTAGCACTAATAGTGTTCAAGAAGGGTCTACCAAATATAATGGGACAAAAATCATCTTGTGGGGAACCAAGAACAAGAAAATCAGCAGGATATTTAACCTTCCCACACAAGACTTCAACATCTCTAACAATCCCAATTGGTGAAATAGTATCTCCATTGGCAAGCTTAATTGCAATATCAATATCTTCTATCTCAGCAGGTGCAATGTCATGCATAATTTTTTCATATAAAGGATGAGGTATTGCACTAGCACTAGCACCCATATCACATAAGCCATGATAATAATGATCTACTATTTTAACAGAAATAATAGGCATGCCTACAACAGGTCTATGTGTCTTAGCATCAGGTCTAGCGATTCTAACAGCTTGTTCACAAAAGTAAATAACATGCCCATCAATATTATCGGCCAAGAGATCTTTAACCATAACAATACTCTAGCAGCTTGTTCAGCTTGCTCAATTTTAATTTGCTCAGGTGGTGTATATGTTCTAGTATTACTCCTACGAACCACAGTTGAAGCTTTAGCATGATCCTTTATCCTAACAGGGAAAGGTGGTTTCTCAATATAAGTAGAAGGAATAATAGGATCATTATAAGTGATAGTCTTTTCTTCAACTGTAACAGGTGCAACTACTTTTACTTCAGTGGGAGGATTATATTTAAACCACTTCTCCTTAGGGAGATCAACATGAGTAGCAAATGATTCACAAAAAGAAGCTACTATCTCAGAGTCAAGTCCATATTTAGTGCTAAATCCACGAAAGGCATCGGTATCCATAAAAGATTTAACACAATCAAACTTAGGTGTCATACCTGACTCCTTACCATCGTCAAAATCCCAATCTTCAGAGTTGCATTTAATTCTTTCCAATAAGTCCCACTTGAATTCAATAGTCTTCATCATATAAGAACCAGCACAAGAAGTATCGAGCATGGTGCGATTATTGAGAGAAAGCCGAGCATAAAATTTTTGAATGATCATTTCTCTTGAGAGCTCATGATTGGGGCATGAATATATCATTGACTTAAGCTTTCCCCAAGCTTGAGCGATGCTTTCTCCTTTGCGAGGCCAAAAATTATATATATAATTACGATCACGATGAACAAGATGCATATGATAAAACTTCTGGTGAAATTCCAATTTCAATCGTTTATAGTCCCAGGATCCCATATCATCACATAGCCTATACCATGTCAATGCATATCCCTTCAAAGATAAAGGGAAGACCTTCTTCTCAACAACATCATCGGGCATACCTGCAAGCTTAAATAATCTACAAACTTCATCCACATAGATAAGGTGTAAATCGTATGTAATGTTCCATCTCCTGCAAAGGGATTAGCTAGTAGTTTCTCTACCATACCCGAAGGAATTTCAAAGTGAACATTTTCAGTTGGTTCAGTAGGTTGGGGAGCAACTCTTTGCTCTACTGGTCGGGGTGAAGATACCCCAAACAAGCCCCTCAAAGGAGTAGTTTTGATAGTAACAAGTGACAGTAAATTTCAGCACACTATATAAATATTTCCTTACCAAGTTCCACTCACCAAAGGCGCTTCACTCCAAGCAACGGCGCCTTTAAAAGAGTCTTGATGACCCACAAGTATAGGGGATCTATCATAGTCCTTTCGATAAGTAAGAGTGTCGAACCCAACGAGGAGCAGAAGGAAATGACAAGCGGTTTTCAGTAAGGTATTCTCTGCAAGCACTGAAATTGTAGGTAACATATAGTTTTGTGATATGATAATTTGTAACGGGTAACAAGCAATAAAAGTAAATAAAGTGCAGCAAGGTGGCCCAATCCTTTTTGTAGCAAAGGACAAGCCTGGACAAATTCTTATATAGAGAAAAGCGCTCCCGAGGACACATGGGAATTATCGTCAAGCTAGTTTTCATCACGCTCATATGATTCGTGTTCGTTACTTTGATAATTTTATATGTGGGTGGACCGGTGCTTGGGTACTGCCCTTTCTTGGACAGGCATCCCACTTATGATTAACCCCTATTGCAAGCATCCGCAACTACGAAAGAAGTATTAAGGTAGACCTAACTGTAGCATGAAACAAGTGGATCCAAATCAGCCCCTTACGAAGCAACACATAAACTAGAGTTTAAGCTTCTGTCACTCTAGCAACCCATCATCTACTTATTACTTCCCAATTCCTTCCTCTAGGCCCAAATAATGGTGAAGTGTCATGTGGTCGACGTTCACATAACACCACTAGAGGAGAGACAACATACATCTCATCAAAATATCGAACGAATACCAAATTCACCTGACTACTAATAGCAAGACTTCACCCATGTCCTCAGGAACAAACGTAACTACTCAGAAAGCATATTCATGTTCATAATCAGAGGGGTATTAATATGCATTAAGGATATGAACATATGATCTTCCACCAAATAAACCAACTAGCATCAACTACAAGGAGTAATCAACACTACTAGCAACCCACAGGTACCAATCTTAGGATTTAGTACAAAGATTGGATACAAGAGATGAACCAGGGTTTGAGAGGAGATGGTGCCGGTGAAGATGTTGATGGAGATTGACCCCCTCCTCATGAGAGGATCATTGGTGATGACGATGGTGATGATTTCCCCCTCCCGGAGGGAAGTTTCCCTGGCAGAATAACTCCGCCGAAGCCCTAGATTGGTTTCGCCAAGGTTCCGCCTCGTGGCGGCGGAGTTTCGTCCCGTAAGCTTGCTTATGATTTTTTCCAGGGTAAAAGACTTCATATAGCAGATGGGCACCGGAGGGCTGCCACGTGGCCCATGAGGCAAGGGGCGCGCCCCCCACCCTCGTGGGTGGTGGGTGGGCCCCCTCAGGTATTTATTTTGCTGAATATTTTTTATTAATAACCAAAATGACTTTCGTGGAGTTTCAGGACTTTTGGAGCTGTGCAGAATAGGTCTCCAATATTTTCTCCTTTTCCAGCCCAGAATCCCAGCTGCCGGCATTCTCCCTCTTCATGAAAACCTTGTAAAATAAGAGAGAATAGGCATAAGTATTGTGACATAACGTGTAATAAAAACCCATAATGCAATAAATATCGATCTAAAAGCATGATGCAAAATGCACGTATCAGGCCAAACCCAAGCTCTTGTGTGCAGGATAAACAACAGAGAAACACGGGGTCAATCGGACATGTCGCTCATTGCATCCTCATGGTTGCCTCCAGACGCATCGCTGGCGCCACTGTCGCTGTCGCTGGCATCACCATCACCGGCGCCACCATCACCACCATCGACCACGTCGCCACCATCCACCGCGACTACCACCTGATAACCCACAAGTGTAGGGGATCGTAACAGCTTTTGAGGGTAAAGTATTCAACCCAAATTTATTGATTCGACACAAGGGGAGCCAAAGAATATTCTTGAGTATTAGCAGTTGAGTTGTCAATTCAACCACACTTGGATAACTTAGTATCCGCAACAAAGTATTTAGTAGCAAAGTAGTATGATAATAAAGGTAATGGTAGCAAAAGTAATATTTTTGGGTTTTGTAGTGATTGTAATAATAGCAGCGAAAAAGTAAATAAGCGAAGCACAATATGTGAAAAGCTCGTAGGCAATGGATCAGTGATGGATAATTATGTCGGATGCGATTCCTCATGTAATAGCTGTAACATAGGGTGACACAGAACTAGCTCCAGTTCATAAATGTAATGTAGGCATGTATTCCGTAAATAGTCATATGTGCTTATGGAAAAGAACTTGCATGACATCTTTTGTCCTGCCTCCCGTGGCAGCGGGGTCCTAGCGGAAACTAAGGGATATTAAGGCCTCCTTTTAATGGAGAACCGGAACAAAGCATTAGCACATAGTGAATACATGAACTCCTCAAACTACGGCCATCACCAAGAAGTATCCCGATTATTGTCACTTCGGGGTTGTCGGATCATAACACATAATAGATGACTATAGACTTGCAAGATAGGATCAAGAACACACATATATTCATGAAAACATAATAGGTTCAGATCTGAAATCATGGCACTTGGGCCCTAGTGACAAGCATTAAGCATAGCAAAGTCATAGCAACATCAATCTTAGAACATAGTGGATACTAGGGATCAAACCCTAACAAAACTAACTTGATTACATGGTAAATCTCATCCAACCCATCACCATCCAGCAAGCCTACGATGGAATTACTCACGAATGGCGATGAGCATCATGAAATTGGTGATGGAGGATGGTTGATGATGACGACGACGACGAATCCCCCTCTCCGGAGCCCCGAACGGACTCCAGATCAGCCCTCCCGAGAGATTAGGGCTTGGTGGCGGCCCCGTATCGTAAAACGCGATTAAACTTTCTCTCTGATTTTTTCCTCCGCGAGACGGAATATATGGAGTTGGAGTTGAGGTCGGCGGAGCCTCATGGGGCCCACAAGACAGGGGGGCGCGCCCAGGGGGAGGGCGCACCCCCCACCCTCGTGGACAGGGTGTGGGCCCCCTGGTCTTGATTCTTTCGCCAATATTTTTTATATTTTCCAAAAAGTGCCTTCGTGGATTTTCAGGACATTCCGAGAACTTTTGTTTTCTACACATAAAACAACACCATGGCAGTTCTGCTGAAAACAGTGTCAGTCTAGGTTAGTTTCATTCAAATCATGCAAGTTAGAGTCCAAAACAAGGGCAAAAGTGTTTGGAAAAGTAGATATGTTGGAGATGTATCAACTCCCCCAAGCTTAAACCTTTGCTTATCCTCAAGAAATTCAGTTGATAAACTGAAAGTGATAAAGAAAAACTTTTACAAACTCTATTTGCTCTTGTTGTTGTAAACATGCAAAGCCATCATCCAGGTTTCAGCAAATATTATGAACTAACCATACTCACAATAACACTTAGGTCTCACAATTACTCATATCAACGGCATAATCAGCTAGCGAGCCATAATAATAAAACTCGGATGACAACGCTTTCTCAAAACAATCATAATATGATATAACAAAATGGTATCTCTCTAGCCCTTTCTGAGACCGCAAAACATAAATGCATAGCACCTTTAAAGATCAAGGACTGACTAAACATTGTAATTCATGGTAAAAGAGATCCAGTTAAGTCATACCCAATATAAACCAATAATAATGAATGCAAATGACCGTGTGCTTTCCAGCGGGTGCTTTTTAATAAGAAGGGTGATGACTCAACATAAAAGTAAATATATAGGCCCTTCGTAGCGGGAAGCAGGGATTTGTAGAGGTGCCAGAGCTCGATTTTAAAATAGAGATTGAATAACATTTTGAGCGGCATATTTGCGCTGTCAACGCAACAACTATGAGATGGTTGTATCTTCCATACTACATGCATTATAGGCAGTTCCCAAATAGAATGGTAAAGGTTTATACTCCCCCAACCACCAACAAGCATCAATCCATGGCTTGCTCGAAACAACGAGTGCCTCCAACTAAAAGCAGCCATGCGGGAGTTTTGTTTAATTATTTTGATTTGCTTTGATCTTTTTGGATCATGGGACTGGGAATTCCGGTTACCGACCCTTTATCGTGAATGAGGAGCGGAGTCCACTCCTCTCGAGAATAACCCACCTAGCATGAAATATAGGCAGCCCTAGTTGAAACATGAGCTGCTCGAGCATACAAAACAGAATTTCATTTGAAGGTTTAGAGTTTGGCACATACAAATTTACTTGGAACGGCAGGTAAATACCGCATATAGGTAGGTATGGTGGACTCATATGGAACAACTTTGGGGTTTAAGGAGTTTGGATGCAGAAGCAGTATTCCCGCTTAGTATAGGTGATGGCTAGCAAAAGACTGGGAAGCGACCAACTGAGAGAGCGACAACAGTCATAAACATGCATTAAAATTAATTCACACCGAATACAAGCATGAGTAGGATATAATACACCATGAACATAAATATCATGAAGGCTATGTTGATTTGTTTCAACTACACGCGTGAACATGTGCCAAGTCGAGTCACTCAATTCATTCAAAGGAGGGTACCGTCCCATCATACCACATCATAATCATAATCATTCTAATAGCATGTTGGCACGCAAGGTAAACCATTATAACTCATAGCTAATCAAGCATGGCACAAGCAACTATAATCTCTAAATGTCATTGCAAATACGTTTACTTCATAATAAGCTGAATCAGGAACGATGAACTCATCATATTTACAAAAACAAGAGAGTTCGAGTTCATACCAGCTTTTCTCATCTCAATAAGTCCATCATATATCATCATTATTGCCTTTCACTTGCACGACTGACCGATGTGTATAATAATAATGGTGCACGTGCATTGGACTAAGCTAGAATCTGCAAGCATTCAACTCAAGAGAGAAGACAGGGTAATATGGGCTCTAAGTTAAATAAACAATCATGCATATGAGAGCCACTAAACATTTTCAATATGGTCTTTTTGACCCCCAAAAGGAAGAAAAGAAAATAAAACTATTTACACGGGAAAGCTCCCAATAAGTAAAAGAACGAGAAATCTTTTTGGGTTTTCATTTTAATTTCTACTACAAGCATGGAAATTAAACTGAATAATCTTTTTTGGTTTTTCTTAAGGTTTATCAAACACACAAGAAGAAAGCAAGAAAAAGAAAATTAAACTAGCATGGATAATACAATGAAAGAGTATGAGCACCGACAACTAGAATAGTGTGTGAACATGAATGTAAAGTCGGTGAGAAATACGTACTCCCCCAAGCATAGGCTTTTGGCCTAAGTTGGTCTAATACCAAGGACCGCCTGGATGATATCCGTAGTTGTAGCTGGGGTCGTACTGAGAGGTGTAATCAGGATACCACTGGCTGGCCATCTCCGGGTCCTACTGGTAGGATGATGCACGATAAAGGTCCAGTTCAGGTTCCGGCTCAGGTTCTGGTTCTGGAGTGGATGCTTGGCCTCGATGAGCGTACACCGCTGCCGGTGTGACAATAAAATTATCTGCAATCAAATCAAACAACAGAGGCGCAGGCAAAATAATAGTCTCACTATGTTTCTTATTAAATCTCAGGTTATACAAGAGCATCTTATCTTTGTTGTCAACAATGAACTCATGTGCTACCATGCTCTTGTAATCTAAAATGTAAGGAGGCAATTTTGTCTCCTCTTTCTCATGGTGCCTAATAGGTATCTCAAAATGTCTAGCAAGACGTGAAGCATAGATACCTCCAAAGATGGGGCCTTTTGTATGATTTAGGCTTAGCCGTTTAGCAATGACGGCACCCACACTAAAACTATTATCTCCAAATAAAGCATGTTGAAGAATGATAATATCAGGAACACTAAAGTTTCCACTATTTCCACGACCAATCAAGCATCTACTAGCAAATATGTCAATGTAGCGTAAAACAGGAAAGTGTATGCTAGAGATTTTTGCATCGGAACCCTTCTTTGGATCCTCTACAGTGATAGTGTTAACAAAGCCATCCACATCTTTACAATGGGGTTCCTCTAATTCTCCCTCAAAGGGTATCCTACATACCGCGCAAAAATTACGTAAAGACATTTCTCTGAATTCATCATATAAATGAAATGATACTGAAGGCGGTGACTTCTTAGGATAAAAATAAAAAATTTGCACGAAAGTATTGGTAAGTAAGAGATACTGATCGATCCGGTCATGGAGGAAATCGGTGAGGTCTGCATTCTCGATCAAAGAATAAAAATCTTCATGAATTCCAGCTTCTTTCAAGAAATTATCCCATGGCCATTCACACGGCCGTACTTTCGCTACGTGAGGAAGATTATACTTGGCTTTTTCCTTCTCTTTAGCTTGTTTTTCCTGAGAGCCTTGGCTAGAAGAGCCCCCCAAAGTCTCCTTAACATTTTCTGAAAATTTCTGAAATTTTAGTAACTTCAAAATAAAAGTGAATAAAACTAAACAAGATTGATAGCAACTACTCCTACAAGTGCCTAGAGCCTATATCAAGCATTAGAATTACTTGGGACCTCAAAAATTTAACCTGCAAGCTCAAGAACATGGTCACGTATGCAGAAAAAATTTGCAATGAATAAAGCACTAGAACAAAAACTAATTGGACCAATGGAGGAGTCACATACCAAGCAACAATCTCCCAAAGCAGTTTTGTGAACGGAGCTTTGAGCAAGGAGATCGAAAATCGCAGCAAAATGAGCTAGAACTCGTGCTTGAGATGGATGTGGATTTTTTGGGGAAGAAGATGGAGTGTGTGGGTGCTGGCATAAGTGGAGGGGGCCACCAGGGGCCCACGAGACAGGGGGGTGCGCCCAGGGTAGGTGGGCGCGCCCTCCACTCTCGTGGCCTGGTGCTTGCCCCTCCTGAAGTGATTTCAGTGCCTAAAATCCTCAAATATTCCATAAAAAATCATACTAAATTTGCAGGGCATTTGGAGTACTTTTATTTTCGGATATTTTTTATTGCACGGATAATTCAGAAAATAGACAGATATACTATTTTTGCTTTATTTATTCTAAATAACAGAAAGTAAAAAGAGGGTACAGAAGGTTGTGCCTTCTAGTTTCATCCATCTCGTGATCATCAAAATGGATCCACTAACAAGGTTGATCAATTCTGGTTAACAAACTCATTCCGAATAACACGGAACCGGAGAAATTTCGAATAACACTAAGTTACCTCAACGGGGATACGAAAATCCCCAACAATAAGAATATCATACTTTTTCTTGACAGTAGGGAGGGGAAAATCAAAACCTCCAATAATGATAGTTGGAACTTTTCCAATAGAATTGATGCTATGAACTTGAGATTGTTTCCTCGGAAAGTGTACCGTATGCTCATTACCATTAACATGAAAAGTGACTGTCGTGGGAAACGAGCACCTATGGGGCAGGTCCCCTTTTCGGTCCGGCAGGGAGCGGGGATCGCACGAAGAGCGGATCGAGGCGAAGCACATGAGCGATTTTTACCCAGCTTCGGAGCTCTCCAGAGAGATAATACTCCTACTGCTGCTTTGTGGTTATATTGTGTTCTTGCTCCAGAGCGTGGGAGTCTTCTGGTTTCGAATGAGCCGAACCTCTTCTACGTTGCGCATGGGCCTCCTTTTATAGGCTCAAGGGGTCACCGACAGGTGGCAACACATGCAGGGGTAAAAGTGTAAAAAGAGCTGCGGTTGGTACAGCTACCTCTACAGTGCACCCTACCTAACTCTGACGGCAGGGGACAAGAGCATTTAATGCCCGTCTGAATCGCCTAAACAGTGCACAAAAGTGACCATTAGGGGCGCCACCGCTTGCCACGATGGCCATCTCGTCATCTCCGTTCGCCACCTCGCACTGCTTGGTTGCACAGCCTCTCACCACGTGCGCCTGGAACGATCCTGTGGTGACACGTCGTCGGATGCGCTGGAGTGTGGGCACAGAGTGGTGGCTTCGCCGCGGTAAGCGCCTTGCCACGATCGTTGTCTTGTCGCGCCCGGAAGCTTGTCGCTCGCCGGGCCTTGCCGGGACGCGCGGTGCGTCGCGGCAAGTTCCTTGAAATGCCTTGGTTGGCCTTCCCGGCAAGCTCCTCTTGCCGGGGCCTTGTCCTTCCCGGCAAGCTCCTCTTGCCGGGGCCTTGTCTTCTCAGTTAAAACACTTTGTTTTTGAATGGCTCTAATAGGAGCTACGGAGGATCTTGGCGGGCACCCGACAAGCCTTGCCACGGGGCGCTGCGACTGCCCGTGCACAAGTTCGGGATACTAAGGTACCCCTACTTTAGTACACCGACAGGAGCCCCGGCCTGGGCCACACTGCCGAAGCGCTGTTGGGCCAGGCCCAAAACAGGGCACGGGCACACGCGGCCTGGGTCCACACCGTATCTAACTCCGTATCCACCGTGCCCTCCCGTAACGGCACGCGTCGAACGCGGCGTCGTGGGAGAGATCGTGGGTGATTCTTTATTCGGAAAAAGCACAATGTTCGCCTCCTCCTCTTTATAAGCAGGGGAAACAGGGGCAGTTCCCCCACCTTCGCCACTTGCGGTTCCAATCTCAGAAATCTCCGCCGCTCCCCTCCGCTTCCAATGCCGAAAGAGAACAGCGCTCCGCCCCCCATCGCCGCCATCGCCGCCAACACCCTCGATCTCCCCCACCGCCTCCGCCATGGCTCCGAAGACCGGGAAGGGTGCGAAGTCGGCCGAGGCGCTGCGAAAGGAGCGGCACTTCCCCGAGCTCTCCGCGAAGGAGCTGAGGGAATAGTTCTATCTCTTCTGGTCGACGGAGACGCGAGCGCATCCGCGCACTCAGGTACTCTCCGCCGCCGCTTCTGCCTCAAAAAGGGCTCCAAAGGGATACCCCTTCTTCGCGCTGTTGTTCTACTGCGGGCTCTGCCCGCCCTTCTCCGATTTCTTTTGTGACATCATGAACACCTACGGGTTCCATCTCCTTGATTTCACCCCCAATGCTGTCCTGACCATGGAGGTTTTCGCACATCTCTGCGAGAACTTTGTCAGAATCCATCCAAACGTAGCCCTCTTCCGCCACTACTTCATGCCCCGGGTCGAGAGGGGAGAGCCCTTAGCTGGCGGGATCGCCTGGATCTCGAGAACCGGCAAGGAGACGTATCTGGAGGGGGAGCTCCGCAACAAATGGGATGAGTGGAGAGCAGAGTGGTGCTGGATTGTTGATGAGAACCCGCAGCCATTCACTGCCCTGCGCCAAACCCCAGTAGTGCGCGACAATGATTGGAGCGCCCTGGCAGCGGACGATGCTAGGCATAAGATCGCCACCACCCGGATCTTGCGACTGAGACTTGCCGGGCTTACTATAGGCGCTGTTGGCGCGGACTTTCTTCGCCGCCAGACGCCCTCTGCGGAGAGGGGAGACCCGCTGGCTGTTCGGGGTCGGCGGATATCATGAGGCTGCGCCGGGCCTCAACTTCAATTTACTGTCTTGGAGTTGGATGGGACGGCATGAGCTGTTCAAGCACGACCCCAATCATCCCGAGTGGTTCAGCTGCCACAGGCGTCGTCCGTTGTGCAACAACTCCTCGCTCGATCGCATCCGCTAATGATGCCGAGTGCGACTCACATGGAATTATTCCAACTTGGCAGGAGCCCGCCGACGACGTAGTGCAGCAGTTCTTCGATAGCTTGGTGGAGGTGGCGGTCCGCGCCGACGAGCAGAGGATCCTCACCCGCGACACCACCGACGATGAGATGCGGCGCATTGCCACCAGGGCGGAAGAGGCAGCGGCGGCCGCCGCCGCGGGCGAGTTTGGGTTTACTGTGGAGGAGGCAGAGGCAGCCGAGGCGGCAAGCCTTGCCGATCGAGACGAGCTTGTCGGGGAGATTGTCGGCGAGGGAGAGCCCGAAGCTGAATCGAGCGAGCCCGCCGAGCGCGCAAGCGGCCAGCCGTCTTCAAGCAACTTGCCGCAAGCGGAGCTCCTAGTGCAGCCCCCAGCTCCACCAAGAAGGCGCCTCCGCAGGACCGGAGACATAGCAGGGCGGCAGACGGGTCAACAGCCACCGCGCCGCGGGACACGCTCCACCGCGACAAGCACCGTTGCCGCGGGAGCGTCTCACGCCGCTCCGGCAACTGGAGCGGGGTCCTCTCGGGCCGCCGCTTCTGATCCTGCCGCAGCTCCCGCCAAGCGTCCAAGGGAGCCTACTCCTCCGCCTCGTCGTGCTGAAAGAGTACCGGACTTCGACCTCTCCGCGCTCAGTTCCGACAAGGAGGAAGAAGAGGAAGAAGAGTAAGACCTTTTTTTTTGTTGTACTTATATTTCTTTGATTCTTGCTGTTTCTTGTCTTGTATCTGATCTGTTTTCTTCTGAACCTTGTTCCTTTCCAGGACTCTGGCCCAGAGAGCGGCGAAGAGGGCCAAAGTCCCCGTGGTTGTCATCAAGGGCGATCCTGCTGTGACAACAGAGGGCGCGTCCGAGACCACTTTGTCGGACCCGGCAACTACTCCCCGAAGCAGCCCCCAGCGCAGCCCCCAGCGTAAGTATATAATTTTACTTCCCATTGTCGGTAGCGCATGGGTGTTCTTTCCTTGCTGGTATCTTGATTGTTGGTTTGCTTGTGTAGGAGCAGAACAGGCTCACCAGGAACAACCAGAAGTCGCCCCTGAGGTGCTATCTGCTTCGACAACGCCGCCAAGGGAGGATTCCCCCGCAAGGGAACGCTCTCCGGCAAGGGAGAGGTCCCCGGCAAGGGGCAGTTCTTCGGCAAGGGATGGGACCAGTGATCCCCGGTGGTGGAGCCCATGACTACTGAGCCAAAGACAGTAATCTTTCTTGTCAGAAAACTTCCCTTGGGTTCTTCTTCTTCTGATCTTCTTTTTGCATATTTGCTTGACTTTTTCTCCCTCTTCCTGTCTTCAGATCCTCCTTCCATGGAGCCGATGGAGACCGAGGACACCGGCGAGGAGGACGCGCGCGTCAACATTGATGACGCCGCCGCCACCGAGGAAGAGACCGGCGCTGATGATCCTGCCGACGAAGAGGCCGCCAATGCCGCTGGCGCAGGAGCTGGCAAGGGATCCGGCGATCGTACTGACAACCCTGGGGCCGCAGGAGCGCAAGGCACTACGCCACGACCCCTCTGCTGCTGACGCAGCGCCAGGCTCCAAAGAGCCCCAGCCCGGCGCCTACTTGAAGGCCGGCGACGGTATCTTCATCAAGCTCCCCTGGGCTTCGAGCTCCAGGGCGCCGGTCGAAGGAGAAGTTTTTGATGGAGAAGTGCTTGCCTCCGCTGGGTTGACAATGGTCGACACGCCAAGCAGTAGCAGCGGCGAGCCTGAGGAGGAACAGCTGCTGTGGAGGCTGCTATCACTCTACTGCGCCCGACAAGCCAAACAGGAGTCCCGGGAAGCACTTGTCGCGCAGGAGGGAGTGGATATTGAGAACCATGCGGAGGAGAGGGCGCAGCTTGTCGAGGCGCGGTAGGCCTTCCTCCTCGAGAAGGCGGAAGCCGAAGAGCAACAGCGGCTTGCCGCCGAGGGGCTGTCCGTGCGGGAAGGTGAGCTGACGCAACGGAAGGTCAATCTGGACAGCTATGAGGAGGAGCTTGCCGCGCGCGAGGAGACACTTGGTGGGGCCCTCAAGGAAGCGAAGGATGCTGCTGCAGCTGCCGAGGCCGCCAAGAAGGAGCTGGAGGTGAAGGTGACGCAGCTAGAAGCCAATCTCAAGTCGAAGAATGAAGAGCTTGCCGTTCTCCAGCGCGAGCGCGAGAAGGACACCCTTGCCCATGGTGAGCTGCAGGGTCGTCTCCTCGAGAGGGGCAAAGAGCTGAGTGCCGCCAAAGATTCAAATGCTGATCTGGAACTGAAGCTGGCCACGCTGACTGAGACGCTGGACAGCGCCAAGAAGCGGGAGGAGACCTTGAAGGAGGGGATCAAGGCCAACGAGGTGCTGCTGATGAGGGCCGCCGAAACCCAGAACACCTTCAGGGATACTGTGGAGCTCTGGACGGAGGGCCTCGTGAACATCGCCGCGGTCATTGACGAGGAGCTGACGCAGCTGGAAATGGAGGGTTTTGGGTACTCTTCCGACGAGAACCTCCAGCCCAGCACCAAGCTCACTCTGTTCTTCAAGGGCGTGGCGACGGCCCTCCAGCAACTCCAGGAAAGGATCCCAAAGCAGCTGGCCGACGAGTCGCGCACGATCTGCGCCAGAGTTTTGGAGAAGGTGCTGGTGAGGGTGGTCTTCCGCAACCCAGGCCTCAACCTCACCAACGTCCTCAAGAAGCTGTCGGCGGGTGCTGATCTTGAAGAGCTCAAAGCCCTTGTCGCGCCCATTGTGGACAAGGTGAATGAAGTTAGGAGGGTTGATGGCGGCCGCGTAGATTAGACCACCCTTTTCTCCCTTTCCTTGCCGTTGTTAGACATGTTACGGGAACAATCTATTAGAGCGCAACAAGTTATCTTTGTAATATAACTTTATCTTGGGCAGTATTTGCTATGTTATTCCCTTTACTTGAGCCCTTTCTTTGTATGTTTGTACCCTACGCTTTCAGGGAACTTGCCGGCGCAGGCACCCTTGCCACGAGCGCTGAGCGTGGAACATCAGCAGCCTGCTGGCGGTGCTACTTCCGGCAAGAAACCTTGTCGCAACTAGTCGCAGCACACTTAAGTTGTTGAGCGGACTCGAAACAAAGTAAGGGCGCAACTAGCTACGAGTTGGTTCCTCCGCGCACAGGTTTTCCATACAAAGCACGGTCATTTCAAGGAAGATAACTTAATTTTTTTTAAAACTGGTTATGCTCAAACTTTGGCAACTTAGCTTTTTTGTTGTTTGCGTCCCGGCAAAGTGATACTTTCTTGAACGACGCCTGGTCCACACCATTATCTTCTCCTTCCCCCCCGGTGAACTTGTGGGCGAAGGAACTTTCCCTTTTCTTGAGAAAAAGAAAGAAGAGAAAATAAAGATATGGAGCCTTAAGGCTCGTTATTGCTTACCGGGGGCAAGAGCTGCACAAAGTGTCAGATAATACATGCGAAAAAATGAAAAGGCATGAACTTTGACAAGATATGGAGAGCACATGAGCTTTATTTATGCACGGGATCTGCGCCCGGCTTTGTACAAGGGGTTCCATGCAACAGCGGCAAGGCTTGTACAAAAGGTGGTTGCCGGAACGGGTTCCGGCAACTGCGCCTTATGGGTAAAACTTACGAAGATGCTCAATGTTCCAGGAGTTGCTCACCGGAGAGCCATCTTCGGTCTCAAGGTGGACAGCGCCAGGCCTAGTGACTCGCTTCACCTGATAAGGGCCTTCCCACTTCGGCGTCAACTTGTTAGAATTCTTGGCGGATTGAACGCGCCGAAGAACAAGGTCGCCTTCCTCGAGACTTCTGGCATTAACTTTGTGGCTATGGTAGCGGCGCAAAGCTTGCTGGTATCGAGCAGCTCGTACAACAGCCTGAAGACGATCTTCCTCAAGGAGCAGTGCGTCATCTTGTCGCAGCTGCTCTTGCTCAAGCTCATCATAAGCGAGCACACGAGGCGATCCGTATACGAGTTCCGTGGGGAGAATTGCCTCTGCTCCATAGACTAGAGCGAAAGGTGTCTGGCCAGTGGCTCGATTTGGCGTCGTTCTGATCGACCAAAGAACCACCGGCAGCTCCTCAATCCAATTCTTTCCGCACTTGTGCAGCCTGTCGAAAGTCCTGGTCTTGAGCCCGCGCAGCACTTCAGCATTTGCCTTCTCCGCTTGACCGTTGCTTCTCGGGTGAGCAACAGAAGCGAAGCAGACCTTGGCGCCAAGATCTTGGACGTACTACATGAAGGTGCGGCTCGTGAATTGCGTGACGTTGTCGGTGATGATCCTGTTAGGGACTCCGAAACGGCAAACAATTGACTTGAAGAACTTGATCGCCGATCGGCTGTCACCTTCCTCATCGCTTCCACTTGCGGCCACTCTGTGAACTTGTCGATTACAGCGTACAAGTACTCAAAGCCCAAACAGCTCGGGAAAAGGGCCGAGGATGTCGAGCCCCGCACGAAAATGGCGAGGATAAAGGGATCGTCCCGAGAGCTTGAGCTGGCTGGTGTATCTGCTGGAATGGAACCGCACGCTTCACATTTGGTTACTTGTGCGATTGCATCTGAAGGGCTGTTGGCCAAAAAGAAACCTTGCGGAATGCTTTGCGGCAAGTGCTCTTACGCCAATGTGGTGACCACATATGCCTCCATGTATCTCCGCCAACAGCTTTCGCCCATCTTCCCGGGAATGCACTTCAATTTCACTCCGTTGAATCTTCTTACATGCAGTATGTAAATCGACAAACTGGTACATACTTGATTGCCGGGCTACTCTCTCCGCTTCTTCTTGCTCTTCGGAAGTTCTCTGTCTGAAGGAAATGGACAATCTAATGTGCCCATCTTTGGAGCTTGCGGCTCGACAACAAGGACTAAAGGCACATATCTTTGCTGCTTGGGAACATCCGCTTCTCGGCAAGAACTCTGCGGCTCAGCGGAGCTTGATGTTCCCGGCAAGCTTGCCGGAGCAAAACTTGTCGGGGCGCTCGCTTCACGGAACAAACCTTAGGGCTTGTCGGAGCAGCATCGCTCCTCAAGACTCTTGGTGTTGATCTTGGGGACCTTCTTGACGGCGGCTTCGGGAGCTCTGCGGAAAGTAGTCACCGAAATCAACTTCCTCTTCTTGCTCTGTCCAGTTGATGGTGTTACTGAGATGGTTGAGTCAGCTTGAGCACAAAGATCCACGGTTCCATTGTGTAACTTTAATGCAGCGCATTTTGATAGGCCATCGGCAACGTCGTTCTGGGCTCTCGGGACATGCTCCATCTGCAGGCCGTCAAAATGCTCTTCCAACTTTCTCACTTCATCAATGTAAGCTTCCATCAACGGACTCTGATAATCTTTGTTTACTTGGCGGACGACAAGCTGCGAGTCACCCCTAACAATGAGCTTCTTGATCCCAAGGTCTGCCGCGATCCTGAGTCCGGCAAGCAAACCTTCATACTCTGCAGTATTGTTTGTTGCTTGCTCCTTAGGAAAGTGCATCTGGACCACGTACTTGAGGTGCTCTCCGGTGGGTGCGATAAGTAACACACCCGCACCGGCGCCTTGCAGCGAGAAGGCACCATCAAAGTACATGATCCATTCTTTGTTTGCCTCCTTGACGGGGATGCTCGTTTCCGGAATTTCTTCATCAGGTGTTGGTGTCCATTCTGCTATGAATTCTGCCAATGCTCGGCTCTGGATAGTTGAAGTACTCTCAAACTTGAGGCCAAAGCTTGACAGTTCCAGTGCCCACTCGACAATCCTGCCTGTTGCTTCTGGATTCTGCAATATCCTTTTCAACGGAAATCGAGTGACAACTGTGATTTCGTGTGCTTGGAAGTAATGGCGCAGCTTCCTCGAGGCCATAAGAAGGCCGAAAAGCAATTTCTGCACACCAGAGTACCTTGACCTAGCCCCCTGCAAAAGGGAACTGACAAAGTAAATTGGGCGCTGCACCATCCTCTTTTGCTTCTCTTCTTGTGGCTGCACAGATCCATCCATGTCGGGACCAGAGCTTGTCGGAAGCCCCTGCTTGTCCTGGACGCGCTTGCCGTGGTCGCTGGCTCATCATCCGCCTCCCTTTCCGCTACTAACGCAGCACTAACCACTTGATTGGTTGCCGCTAGATATAACAGCAACTTCTCTTGTGGCTTAGGTGCGACAAGTATCGGAGTGGAGGACAGGTATCTCTTCAAGTCCTGCAGCGCAGCCTCCGCTTCTGGAGTCCATTTCATTGGACCTGCCTTTTTCAAAATTTTGAAAAAAGGCAGGGCGCGCTCAGCGAACTTAGAGATAAACCTGCTGAGAGCAGCGACGCAGCCCGCAAGCCTTCGTACATCCTTGACGCACTTCGGTGCTTCGATCTGCTCGATGGCCTTGATCTTGTCGGGGTTGGCTTCAATTCCCCGCTGAGACACGAAGAACCCGAGAAGCTTGCCGGAGGGGACTCCAAACACACACTTCTCGGGGTTCAACTTGAGATTGATCTTGCGCAGATTTGCAAAGGTCTCGTCCAAATCTTGGATCAGAGTTGCTCTATCTTTGCTCTTGACCACCATGTCATCCATGTAAGCTTCTACATTTACGGCAACTGTGGCTCAAAAGCCGTGAACTGCCCTTGCAAATGTTGAACCAGCATTCTTTAGTCCGAAGGCATCCGTACAAAACAGTATGTGCCACATGGAGTGATGAATGCGGTTTTCCTCATCCTCTTCGCCATGAAGATCGATGATATCTGAATATGCATCAAGAAATGAAAGCAAATTACATCCTGCCATGGAGTCGACAATCTGGTCAATGCGCGGCAAGGGAAATGGATCTTTGGGACAAGCTTTATTAACATCAGTAAAGTCAATACAAAGCCTCCATTTCCCGTTTGCCTTGCACACGACTATAGGATTGGCCAGCCACGTAGGATGAAGCACTCCTCTGACAAGGCCTGCTGCTTCCAACTTCTTGATCTCTTTCGCGATAAATTCTTGGCGCTCCATCGCTTGTTTTTCGACTTTACGCTTGGCGGGCGCGCGTGGGGACAGACGACAAGGTGGTGCTCAATTACTTTCACGGGAACACCGGGATGTCGACGGTTGCCATGCAAACACGTCGACATTCGCCCGCAGAAAGCAACGAGCGCTTTCCTATTTAGGGTCAAGCGTGGCACTGATGGTGAAGGTACCACCAGTGCCGTCCTCCTTGGCGGCCACTTTCTTGGTCTCTGGTGAAGCTGTCTTTGTTTTCTTACACTTGCCGGTGGAGCTCGATGGTGCGTCCTCGACGGTAGCGTAGCACTCCGAAGAGGTGCGCTTGCCGGAGTGGGCATCAGAGCTCTTGCCGGGCTTGGTTTTCTTCTTCTCCCCGGGAGCTTCAGCGGCAAGTGTCGTGCGATCGGCTGCGGCTGCTGCTTCCCGGTAGATCTTGTCGGTGCAGATAAGGGCATCTTTCTTGTCGCTAGGGACAGAGATGACACTTATCGGACCTGGCATCTTGAGCACGTTGTAGGCATAATGAGAGGCTGCCATGAACTTGGCGAGCGCTGGATGGCCGAGTATTCCATTGTAAGGCAATGGAAAATCGGCAACGTCAAAAGTGACCCTCTTAGTCCTGAAGTTTAGCTCGCTGCCGAATGTTACCGGCAACGTGATCTTCCCCTTCGGCTTGCTCCTTCCCGGATTGATTCCTGGGAATGTGCCGGTTTCTTCGAGCTCGCTGTCGGGGATCTGGAGCTTCTTGAGCACCGCAGAGGAGATCAGATTCAAGCCGGCCCCGCCATCAACCAGCATCTTTGTGACCTTGAGGTTGCGGATAGTTGGTGAAACCAACATCGGCAAACACCTGACCACAGTTATGCGATCAGGGTGGTCCTCAATGTCAAAGATGATAGGCGGTTGGACCACTTTAGAGGCTTGCGTGACTCAACCGGTGGTTCTGCTGCATTAACTTCCCGCACCCACTGTTTGAGCTGGCGGTGTGAAGCATGCAGAAAGCACCGCCGTCAACGCACAGAACCTCTGTTGCTTTCTGAAACTCCTGCTTGTCGGCCTCGTCATCATCCATATCCTCATCTTCGTCTTCATCTTCGTCCTTGTCGCGGCCGCGGGGAAGTCTGTCTCCTTGCCGCTGCTTGGCCTTGCCGCGGCATCCTCCCCGACCGGGACGCTTCTTGCCGGATCCTCCAGTACCTTCCTGGGCCTTCTCCTTGTCGCGTCGCTCGTACTCAGCTTTCTGCTGCTCGACAAGCTGCTCAACTTTCTTGCAACTTTGGAGATCATGGCCCTTGGTACGGTGGATCTTGCAGTATTGCTTGTCGGAGCTGCCCTGCTTGTCGGCAGCCGCCACAGGTTCTGCTTCCTTGGCGCCACCTCCGTTGCCGGACTGCTCGACAGCTACCACATCTTTTCCTTTCCTTCTTCTGTTGTTCCACTGCCGGTTTTTCTTTGCCGGGGCGGCATCCTCACCGCCGATTCTCCTGCCTCAGATTCTCTCGGGAGTTTCCTCCCCTCTTCAAAGACGATGCACACTTGTCGGCCAGGCATATAGCTCATCGACATCTCTAATCTTGCACATCGCCATCTCTTCCCGCATCTCTACTGTTACGCGACGTTCGATGGAAGCAGCGATGACCGCGGCAGGTGGACGTCTGGGATGTTCGCCGCACTTGGCTGAACCTTTGAATGTACTTGCGAGGGTTCTCCTTCCTTACGGGCGGCAGATGAAGATCGCTCTCTGGCCATGGGGCTTGTGGCGCGTGAAGGCGCCGACAAACCGATGGCACAGATCCGCCCATGAGGAGATGGAGTTATCCGGCAAGTGCATGAGCCAGGATCTGACGTTGGGCTTGAGCACCAGTGGGAAGTAGTTGGCAAGGATCTTCTCGTCGCGCCCCCCGGCAGCTTGCACGCGATGGTGTAGATGCTAAGGAACTCCGACGGATGCAACCTGCCATCATACTTTTCTCGGTACATCGGCTTGAAGTTCTTGGTATTGGGCCTTTGGACTTGCCGCAGCTCACAGTGAAGGCGGGGCAACCTATCGTGATACGGCAAGTCACTGGTTCCCGGGTGCATGCATATCAACGATGGGCCCAATGGCTGGTGTCGACCGACGCCGCTTCTCTTCGGTGCTCGATGCGTGTACGAGCATCTTCTTGCTATCGTTCTTGAAGACCTTGGCGCTGATCGCGACGGGTCCGTGGGTCCGACGATGCGGAGTCGGTGTCGAGGTTGACCCGGCGAGTCGGCGATCTGGGCCTTCGGGGTGGGGAGTGCACAGTGGTTGCACCCCCACCGGTCTTGTCGCCATCGGCTCGCGTCCGGCAATCTTGCCGCGGCTGCGACGCATTCGGCTGCCGTGGAGTGTCGCCGTTGGCGAAGCCGATGAGACTCTGAATGGTGGCCCTCCAACCGTCGATCTTGTCCGTCGTTGGAGGGTAATCTAGGAGCAGTTGGGCTCGAGCCAATGCTTCTTCTGGGGTCTTCGGTGGCGGTGGCGAATGGTGCGAGGAGCGGGATATGCTCGGGCTTCTAACTATGTTAGAAGGAGCAGGATCCCGTCCAGGCGACCGTGTCTTGCTCGTGCCAGCAGGTTGGTGTGCATGCTGGTCTTGAGCATCTCGAGATCCGCCAGCTCGATTTTGGTCTAATGAGCGTATGGTACCACGGGTACCATGACGCTGTTGGTCCCGCACCTCCCGAGACGAGCGCGGTGCGTGTATGGACGCCGAGGTTTGCGCGGCCTTGTCCTTGGACCTGGCGGCGGCGTGAGCTCCCTCGTCGGCGCCCATTCCTCCGCCGGCGTCTACCCCACCGCCCGTTAGCTCCGGTGGCGGTGGGATCGACGTGGACGGGGCTGCCACCTCCGAAGCCTTCTTCTTCGGTGGCATGTCGATGAAGATAATGAAGAAGATGAAAATCTGGCTCGCGTGAACGCCGGATCGGGTTCACACAACCTCGACGCCCCCTACCTGGCGTGCCAAAGATGTCGTGGGAAACGAGCACCTATGGGGCAGGGCCCCTTTTCGGTCCGGCAGGGAGCAGGGATCGCACGAAGAGCGGATCGAGGCGAAGCACACGAGCGATTTTTACCCAGCTTCGGAGCTCTCCGGAGAGATAATACTCCTACTGCTGCTTTGTGGTTATATCGTGTTCTTGCTCCAGAGCGTGGGAGTCTTCTGGTTTCGAATGAGTCGAACCCCTTCTACGTTGCGCATAGGCCTCCTTTTATAGGCTCAAGGGGTCACCGACAGGTGGCAACGCATGCAGGGGTAAAAGTGTAAAAAGAGCTGCGGTTGGTACAGCTACCTCTATAGTGCACCCTACCTAACTCTGACGCCAGGGGACAAGAGCATTTAATGCCCGTCTGAATCGCCTAAACAGTGCACAAAAGTGACCGTTAGGGGCGCCACCGCTTGCCACGATGGCCATCTCGTCATCTCCGTTCGCCACCTCCCACCGCTTGGTTGCACAGCCTCTCGCCACGTGCGCCTAGAACGATCATGTGGTGACACGTCGTCGGATCTTATTTGGGCGTGGAGCGCAGTGGTAACCGCGCTGCAAGCGCCTTGCCGTGGTCGTTGTCTTGTCGCGCCCGGAAGCTTGTCGCACGCCGGGCCTTGCCCGGATGCGCGGTGCGCCGCGGCAAGTTCCTTGAAATGCCTTGGTTGGCCTTCCCAGCAAGCTCCTCTTGCCTGGGCCTTGTCCTTCCCGGCAAGCTCCACTTGCCGAGGCCTTGTCATCTCAGTTAAAACACTTTGTTTTTGAATGGCCCTATTAGGAACTACGAAGGATCTTGGCGGGCACCCGGCAAGCCTTGCCACGGGGCACTGCGACTGCCCGTGCACAAGTTCGGGATACTAAGGTACCCCTACTTTAGTACACCGATAGTGACATTGCCTTTGTTGCAATCAATAACAGCCCCTGCAGTATTCAAAAGGGGTCTACCAAGGATATTCGACATACTATCGTCCTCGGGAATATCAAGAATAACAAAGTCCGTTAAGATATTGACATTTGCAACCACAACAGGCACGTCCTCACAAATACCGACAGTTATAGCAGTTTATTTATCAGCCATTTGCAAAGATATTTCAGTAGGTGTCGACTTATTCAACTCAAGTCTACGACATAAAGAGAGAGGCATAACACTAACACCGGCTCCAAGATCACATAAAGCAGTTCTAACATAATTTCTTTTAATGGAGGATGGTATAGTTGGTACACCCGAATCTCCAAGTTTCTTTGGTATTCCACCTTTAAAAGTGTAATTAGCAAGCATGGTGGAAATTTTAGCTTCCGGTATCTTTCTTTTATTTGTAATGATATCCTTCGTATACTTAGCATAAGGATTTACTTTAAGCATATCAGTTAAGCGCATACGTAAGAAGATAGGTCTAATCATTTCAGCAAAGCGCTCTAAATCCTCATCATCCTTTGTCTAGGATCGTTTAGGAGGAAAGGGCATGGGTTTCTGAACCCATGGTTCTCTTTCTTTACCGTGCTTCCTAGCAACAAAATCTCTCTTATCATAACGTTGATTCTTTGGTTGTGGGTTATCAAGATCAACAGCAGGTTCAATCTCTACTTCATTATTTTTGCTAGGTTGAGCATCAACATGAACATTATCATTAACATTATCACTAGGTTCATGTTCATCACCTGATTGTGTTTCAGCATCATAGATAGAAATACCATTGGGATTCTCAGGTGTGTCTACAATAGGTTCACTAGAAGCATGCAAAGTCCTATCGTTTTTCTTTTTCTTCTTTTTAGAGGAACTAGGTGCCTCTAAATTATTTCTCTGAGAATCTTGCTCGATTCTCTTAGGGTGGCCTTCAGGATACAGAGGTTCCTAAGTCATTCTACCAGTTCTAGTAGCCACTCTAACAGCAAAGTCATTTTTATTATTTAATTCCTCAAGCAAATCATTTTGAGCTTTAAGTACTTGCTCAGCTTGAGTAGCAACCATAGAAGCATATTTGCTAATGAGTTTGAGTTCACCTTTCACTCTAGCCATATTATCACTCACGCGTCCTACCTCAAAAGCATTATTCTTTAAATCTCTACCAACATAAGCATTAAAACTTTCTTGTCTAGCCATAAAGTCATCAAATTCATCTAAACATGGGCTTTAAAATTTAATAGTGGGGATTTCAAGTTTATCATATCTATAGAGAGAATTTACATTTACTACCTATGTCGGGTTATCAAGACAATGTGCTTCTTCAACATGCCATATATTAAGACCATGTATTTCTTCAATAGGTGGTAAATTCTTAACATCTTCAGCTTTAATACTTTTCTTTCGTTGATTTCTTTGCCTCTTGCATATCTTCAGGACTGAGAAATAGAACACCTCTCTTTTTCGGAGTGGGTTTAGGAATAGGCTCAGGAGTTGGCTCAATTGGTTCAGGAATTGCCTCAGGAATTGGCTCAGGTAGAGTCCAATTATTTTCATTAGTCAACATATTATTCAATAGTAATTCAGCTTCGTCGACTGTTCTTTCCCAGAAAACACAACCAGCACAACTATCCAAGTGGTCCTTGGAAGCATCGGTTAGTCCACTATAAAAGATATCAAGTATTTCATTTTTCTTAAGAGGATGATCAGGCAAAGCATTAAGTAATCGGAGAAGCCTCCCCCAAGCTTGTGGGAGACTCTCTTCTTTGATTTGCACAAAATTATATATTTCCATAAGGCAGCTTGTTTCTTATGAGCAGGGAAATATTTAGCAGAGAAGTAATAAATCATATCCTGGGGACTACGCACACAACCAGGAGCAAGAGAATTATACCAAGTCTTAGCATCACCCATAACAAGAATGGAAATATCTTAAGGATATAATAATAGCGAGATTTATCATCATGAGTAAATAAGGTGGCTATATCATTCAACTTGGTAAGATGTGCCACAACAGTTTCAGATTCAAGGCCATAAAAAGGATCAGATTCAACTAAAGTAATAATCTCAGGATCAATAGAGTATTCATAATCGTTATCAGTAACACAGATAGGTGAAGTAGTAAAAGCAGGGTCAGGTTTCATTCTAGCATTAAGAGACTGCTGCTTCCATTTAGCTAATAATTTCTTAAGATCATATCTATCTCTACAAGCAAAGATAACTCTAGCAGCTTCCTGTTCCATAACATAACCCTCAGGAACAATAGGCAATTCATAATCATTAGGAGAACCTGCATCATCACTATCATCAATAATTTCATTCTCAATAATTTCGTTCTCCCTAGCCCTAGCAAGTTGTTCATCAAGAAGTTCACCTAATGGCAAAGTAGTATCACGCACAGAAGTAGTTTCATCATAAGTATCATGCATAGCAGAAGTGGCATCATCAATAACATGCGACATATCAGAATTCATAGCAGTAGCAGGTTTAGGTGTCGCAAGCTTACTTAAAACAGAAGGAGAATCTAGTGGAGAGCTAGATGGCAGTTCCTTACCTCCCCTCGTAGTTGAGGGAAAAATAGTAGTTTTCGCGTCTTTCTAGTTCTTCATAGTGATCAATAGATATAAATCCCAAGTGACTCAGATAATAGAGCTATGCTCCCTGGAAACGGCGCCAGAAATTAGTCTTGATAACCCACAAGTGTAGGGGATCGCAATAGCTTTCGAGGGTAAAGTATTCAACCCAAATTTATTGATTTGACACAAGGGGAGCCAAAGAATATTCTTGAGTATTAGGAGTTGAGTTGTCAATTCAACCACACCTGGATAACTTAGTATCTGCAGCAAAGTATTTAGTAGCAAAGTAGTATGATAATAAAGGTAACGGTAGCAAAAGTAATATTTTTGGATTTTGTAGTGATTGGAACAATAGCAACGGAAAAGTAAATAAGCGAAGCACAATATGTGAAAAGCGCGCAGGCAATGGATCAGTGATGGATAATTATGTCGGATGCGATTCCTCATGTAATAGCTATAACATAGGGTGACACAGAACTAGCTCCAGTTCATCAATGTAATGTAGGCATGTATTCCGTAAATAGTCATACGTGCTTATGGAAAAGAACTTGCATGACATCTTTTGTCCTACCCTCCCGTGGCAGCGGGGTCCTAGCGGAAACTTAGGGATATTAAGGCCTCCTTTTAATAGAGAACTAGAACAAAGCATTAGCACATAGTGAATACGTGAATTCCTCAAACTACGGTCATCACCGTGAAGTATCCCGATTATTGTCACTTCGGGATTGTCGGATCATAACACATAATAGATGACTATAAACTTGCATGATAGGATCAAGAACACACATATATTCATGAAAACATAATAGGTTCAGATCTGAAATCATGGCACTCGGGCCCTAGTGACAAGCATTAAGCATAGCAAAGTCATAGCAACATCAATCTCATAACATAGTGGATACTAGGGATCAAACCCTAACAAAACTAACTTGATTACATGGTAAATCTCATCCAACCCATCACCGTCTAGCAAGCCTACGTTGGAATTACTCACGAACGGCAGTGAACATCATGAAATTGGTGATGGAGGATGGTTCATGATGACGACGGTGACGAACCCCCCTCTCCGGAGCCCCGAACGGACTCCAGACCAGCCCTCCCGAGTGAGATTAGGGCTTGGCGGTGGCTCCGTATCGTAAAACGTGATGAAACTTTCTCTCTGATTTTTTCCTCCGCGAGATGGAATATATGGAGTTGGAGTTGAGGCCAGCGGAGCCTCAGGGGGCCCACGAGTCAGGGGAGCACGCCCTCACCCTCGTGGACAGGATGTGGGCCCTCTGGTCTTGATTCTTTCGCCAATATTTTTTATATTTTCCAAAAAGTGCCTCCATGTATTTTCAGGACATTCCGAGAACTTCTGTTTTCTACACATAAAACAACATCATGGCAGTTCTGCTGAAAACAGCGTCAGTCCGGGTTAGTTTCATTCAAATCATGCAAGTTAGAGTCCAAAACAAGGGCAAAAGTGTTTGGAAAAGTGGATACGTTGGAGACGTATCACCACCCCGTCATTGTCGGAAGCAAAGGCCCTAACAGGCGCATCCACGTTGTCCTCCACCCACTGCGCCAGGTCGCCCTGGATGGCCTCGGGCACCGGGGCGATGACGGCGTCGAAGTCATAGTTGGGATGGATGTTCTGAAGATGGCCGAAGACGGTGGAAAATGCACGCCCAAGCAGGCTGCGGCTCCTCTCCTCGACAAGTTGGCGAGCTCTCTCGGAGCGGTTCTCTAGGAGCGTCACCACATCAATAAAGAAGTGGAGATGACTGGCATAATTGGTCACGTGAGGATGCGGGGTGTCCTCATCACAGATATTGCCCACGGCCATGTTGGCCCTGTTCCTGAGTTCCTGGAGCATGGGGCCGGGCATGTGCTCCAGCGTCTGCTGTTGAAGCATTTCCTCTCTGTTCTGCTGCGGAATGGACTTGGCATCATCAACCCGCTGTTGAAGAAGAAGCAGCTCGGCACGCGTGGAGGCCAACTTAGTCTGCGCTGACACCAGGGTGGCTGCGGCGGCCTCCGCGCGCTGCTCCACTTCAGTCAGCTTGGACCTAAGGGCGGCAGTCCTTCCCGCAGCCTCGGCTTCAACCAGCTTCAGCTTCATGTCCTACCTGCTCACAAGATCTGCGTGAGCCTCTGCCACACGGCAGTCGACCTCCTCCTGGACTCGAGCCTCGCGCGCGCCAACATCGTCCTCCGCCTGGGTAACCTGGCGCTCCCTCGTCTCCAACCGGTCAAGATCAAGATTGCGCTCCGCGGGCTCCAGCGTCAGCGCTTCCTCACGCATGCGGAGCTCCTCCTTCTCGACAGGCGGCCCCTTCAGCGATGCAAGGGCGGCCTGACGCGGCTCCACTTGCTGCTCCAGGGAGGCGCTCCAGGCTTGGAGCTCCCACACGCGCTTCTTTGTGTTCTCGCGACGATAATCTACATCTCAAGCCTCCTCCAGAGCTCGGGAGTAGGCCTCTCGCAAGGCTGCAAGGGACGCCTCCGCCTTCGTGTTATCAAGCTCGCACTGGTGGCGCGCGAGGTTGATGGCCACCTTCAGCTTGCGTCGCTCCTCAATCAGCCATAGGCCCTCAGCTTCAAGGCGCGCGTCCACATCCGCAAGCTCTCCACCAAGCTGGCCCATCGCGTCCATCGCCTTCCGAAGGAACTCATGGCGGATGACGCCGTCGTCGCAAGACGAGCTTGAGCATGCCGCCGATGTCGATCTTCGTCAGCTGGTGCCGGCGGGCGGGCCCGGCGGCGGTTCACCCCTCTCAAGGGGCTGGGGCTGGCGCCCCCACGATCGCTGGCCGGGCCTCACAAGGGACCCGGACCGGTGCAGGCTCACCCCCTGAAGAGGAGCCAAGGGTTGACGCCCACCACTCGCCGTCCACGACCAGAGGAGGAGCCCTGGGTAGGCTGACTGCTCTCCAGGAAGGGTTGCGAAGCAAAGGCGGCAAGGGCGCGGGCTCAAGGCACCTTGCAGGCAGGCTTGCTTCTCCAGCTGACCCCGCGTTGGGGACAGCATGCAAGCTCGGGACGCTCGAGGCCAGCAATGAAGGCAAGGCCGGATGAGGTTGCTTCTTGGGAGATTCCGTGGGCTTGGCAGGAGGGATCCTGAAGTGCCGCGGTCAGGAAGGGAAGCAACAATTCAGGAATTGCAAGGGTAGGGTACTTACTCGTCTATGGCGACGTACTTTCTGTGCTTCAACTGCCGGAAGGTGCGACCACTGCAGCTCAAAGACTCCCTCCTCTTGTGGAGTGCGACGAAGTCCATGCGGAACCGACCTAGGCGCTGGACGTGAGGACCAACGCATGGTGCAGGCGGACAAGCACCCAGTCGGTCAGCCTTAGGAGCGCCAAGCTGGGAAGAGCAATCAGGCACCACCTCTCAATGGCTTGCCAGGGCCTCAGGAGCTCCGACCTTGGGCGCCGCGGGCTGCATCTCGCCCTCAACGGCCATCCCAGAGCGAGCATCACGAGCTCCGGAAGATGACGCTTTGGGAACCCCGTGCGGTGTCAGCGCCTCGACACCCGAGCCTCCAGCCTCAAGCGATGCTTGCCTCCCTGCGCCCACTCTTGGGGAAAAATCGGTGCTGGCGGCGACGAAAGGGGCCATGGCGACAGGATTCTTGCAAGGCCCTGCAAGGACAACCGGAAGCAACCCCCATTCGTCGAAGGAAGGTGTAGGATCGGAAGTATGTCTAGAGGGGGGGTGATTAGACTACTTGACAACTTAAAAACTTAGCTTTTTGATTGGAGTAGATTCTTAGCAAGTTCACAAAGCTAACCAAGTCAAGTATCACCCTACACATGCAATTCTAGAGTTGTGGCAGCGGAAAGTAAATTGCACGTATAGTAAATGAGAGGTGGAGAAGAGCAAACGCAATTTGGAGACACGGAGATTTTTCTCGTGGTTCCGATAGGTGGTGCTATCGTCAATCCACGTTGATGGAGACTTCAACCCACGGAGGGTAACGGCTGCGAGAGTCCACGGAGGCTCCACCCACGAAGGGTCCACGAAGAAGCAACCTTGTCTATGCCATCATGGCTTACGCCCACGGAGGACTAGCCTTACTGGGGTAGATCTTCACGAAGTAGGCGATCTCCTTGCCCTTACAAACTCCTTGGTTCAACTCCACATCATGACGGAGGCTCCCAAGTGACACCTAACCAATCTAGGAGGCACCACCTCCAAAAGGTAATAGATGGGGTTGGTGATGATGAACTCCTTGCTCTTGTGCTTCAAATGATAATCTCCCCAACACTCAACTCTCCTCACCGATTTGGCTGTGGTGGAAGAAAGGATTGAGTGGAAAGCAACTTGGGAAGACTAGAAATCAAGTTTCATATGGTGGGAGTGGAGCAACTTGATCTCAACACAAGGGTAGGTAGTTTTCTTCTCGTAAATGTAAGGTAGGAGTGGTAGTTCTTTCGATGGCTCTCTCCACGAATGAAGAGGAGGTGGAGGGTATTTATAGCCTCCACACAAAATCCAACCGTTACACACATTTGACCAATCTTGGTCGGACCGAGTTGACAACTCGGTGAGACCGAAAGTTCAAATCTTGTGAGCGTTGGGATTTTCGTGGGACCGAAAATACAATCTCTTGTTAGTCCGATTCTTCCAAAGTCTAGGGTTTGCCAATCTCGGTGGGACCGACTTTCTCATCTCGGTGACACCGATTTGAGTCTGTATGTTCTGAAGCTTGGCAACACCAATTTCGTATGACCGAGTTTGGAATCGGAAAATCCGAAATTCTTAGGGTTTGGGTATATGGTGAGGTGGTTCATCTCGGTGTGGTGAGTTTGGAATCGGTGGGACCGAGATTACTTATGGGTTTATGTTGGAATGAAAGATTGCTGATAGTTTGAGAGATAAATCACTAAGCACTTTAGAGCAACCAGATCATCATCATAACCTCATCCCTTTTAATAGTATTGGCTTTCCTATGGACTCAATGTGATCTTGGATCACTAAACCAAAAATGGAGTCTTGAGCTTTTGCCAATGTTTTCCTTAGCATTTTGAGGGTCCACATCATCGGTCATTGCCATACCCATATCCTTGAACTTTCTCGAAATATACTCAAGAAATGATTAGTTCAATGATATATATGTTGTTATTAATTACCAAAACCACCCGGGGATTAGTTGCACTTTCAATCTCCCCCTTTTTGGTAATTGATGACAACATATAGATCAAAGCTTCGACAAATGATATAATCAATGAATAACATCGTCGCTTTGAGAAGTATGTGATAAGCAAGAGCTCCCCCTAAATTTGTGCATTATTTAAGATTTGCGTTTGAATGCAAATGCACAATCGATTAGGATCATGGGTTACTCTTCCATGTCACATACATCTTGGTGGAGCGCACAAAATGATAAGAATAAATAACATGCACCCAATCACCAAGACATGAGTAAATGATCATACAAGATATGAATGGAATATGATAAACATCAAGCACACATTAAGCACAGTATGATCAAGCACTCATCAAGATCGAGCAAACGTAGTATCAAACACACGAAATGTCTCAAAGAACTCAAAAGTATCTCAAGGAAAACCATAAACGAAAGAGCAAAACGAGCACTCTCTCTCGAAGCCCTAAGATCTATACAATTTCTCCCCTTTGGCAACAAGTTACCAAAAGTTCGAAAGGTATAGAGCTAATCGTCGCTATGGACTCTGCTGGCGGCTCCTGTCTGCGTCGATGGAGTGGAGATAGCTGCATCTGCAAAAGCTTCTGCTGAAGTCTGTGGAGCTGGAGGAGTGGATCTTGGAGCTGGTCTTTGAACCGACGGAGCTGTAGGAGGTCTTGATGTAGTAGCCCTGGGTCTGCCTGGGAATAGCAGCTGATCTGGGCTTTTGGGCACAGCAGCAGCTGCTCATAGTCATCTGGACTAGATCACCTTCCATCTCCTTCATGAGTTCTCGCTTTTCCTCTTAGCTTCCTCGATGTCCGCCTCAAGCTTGTTGACGGTGACTGCACTTCATCGACTTGACGCCCGAGCATGGAACTTATCTTCAACTATCCTCTCAAGGCTCTCCGAGATCGCACTATGCTTGGCCAGCGTAGCTCAATTCTCCGAGTGGCTTCAAGAAGTTGTTCTCAACGCTCTTGGGCTTTTCTGCCGCTTCCTTCTCGGCTTTAGCTTGTTTGGCAGCTTCGGACTTAGCATGTCCTTCTACAGATGTGGGAGCATCCTCGGTCATCACAACTTCGTTATCCTCGTGTTCAGCTGCGGTGGCAAGTGGGGTCTATCCAATGTAGGTGTCCGTGCCAAACTTGGCATTAATGAGCATCTGAATATGCGGAGCAAACCCACACGACCTCTTACAGTGCTGCTCTTTGTCCTCTTGATAGTCTCTACTATCGTGTCCATCACCTTAAAAGGTGTCTTCGATCTAGAATGTGCAGCATGTTGATAGAATACCCTCTTATCATGCGGTGGTCTCTTGACTTAGGCATCAAAGTATGCCTCGAATGGTGTTGGTGGTTGGGAGACCTGCTCAAGATAATAGACCGAACCAAGCTTCCATATCTCAACATCCTTCTCATTTACCTCATTGTACATGTTCTTCATAGACTCGTGATTTTTCTTCGAATGCCATAGACATCAACATCATCTTCCCTTGAAATCTGGTGCATTCAAGAACGCTCTCCATTCTTCAACAGTTGAATGGAATCTACGTCCTTCATCATCCATACAATTCGCCATCCGGATAGAAGTGTGCGGTGGCATAGAACCGCATGATCATCTCATCATTCCAAGCGAATACCGACCAACAAACTCGCAATCCCACAAGCGGTGAAGCTTTCATGCACATGTGGGAAATAGTCTCTGTGCTCTTCATCGTCGATGTATTCCCGGTCTACATATCTCGTGTCAAGAACAATTGGCTTCTTATCCATGAGCACTTTGTCTCATAAAAGTCTTGTTGCTCTCTCGTGTGGAATCTTGGGTCAACTGCTGTCCTTCTCTGGTGGCATATGGATCAACTTGCCTCCATAGCTCGAGACCTTTATCCTTTCTCTCCTTCATATTTTCAGCTCGAGGATGAGCATCATTATGAACTGGCGGTTTCATCGAGCTTCAAACAAAACATGAGCCTCATCATCGATTCTGCGGTGGCACATTGTCCTTCTTCTTCTCTCAAGCGTGTATGTTCCTCACAGTCTTCTTTGGCTTGGCAGCAGGTTTGGCTTGGGCTGCCTTTTCTTTGGAGCTGATGGCTTAGCTTTTGGAGGTGCTCCGCCTCGATGGCATCTCCCATCAACTTCGCTTCGAGGAGGCTGGGTGCTTCCTCATCGTAATCATCATCATCGACTTCTTCATGAACTAGCCTCTTCCTCTTGGAAGTTTTCTTGATCTTCTTTGGAGGTTTCTTCTTCCATGCCGAGCTTCTTTGCAGATGGATTTCTTTACCTTGCTTGTGCCTTTCTTTGTTGTTGCCCTTGATAGCCCTTGGCAACCACTTGCCTTTTGGCTTAGAAGTTATCTCCTCATCTCGCAACAAAGTCTGAATCCTCCTCATCAAAATTCCTCTTCCTCCTGGCCACGTGGCAGTGCAGCAGATCCACTTGGAGTGCTTCTCTCCATCATCTGAAAAACTGCTTTTTCGGACTTGTCACCGCCTCGGGAATCTCAACGGCAACTCGGACCTGTTCGATTGTCACTTCCATCGACATGACCGACAACCTGTGAATAGAATAGGTATAGGCAGAATAGAAGAGTTATCACAAACCGCAGAGGATTTTGCAAAAGAATGAGTTCAAACTTTAGTCTTAGGTTTTCACAGAATACATGTCGGTCCGACCGAGTCTATAAATTCGTGAATCCAAGTGTCTAAATGCAGACCACATACACCACTTTCGGTTGGACCGAAATGGGTTTCGGATCTAGCCGAGAGCACTAGGGTTTCACTAAATCCTCACTTCGGTCTTACCGATTTGCACAACCTCGGTTTAACCGAAACGTGCAAAGGCAATGACCAGAGGCCAAATCGGTCATCCGAGAATGTCGATTCGGTCACACCGAGATGTGTTCATGAAACCTAACCCTAAAATTTTTACTCGAATTTTGTTCTATGATCTAAATGGCTGGATAGGGAGATTTCAATCTAGGCAAGAAACTTGACAACACCTATCGTGCATTGAATCAGCAGTTGGAGCACGAGAGGATGAAACTCACCCAATGCGGTGGAGCTTTACTACGGCGCAACGGCGCGATGAGAAAGACCGCTGACGGCGATGGAGACCATGGCGAGGGCGCACAAAGCGATGGCGGAGACGATCCGGAGACCAAGGCGACGGCGTAAGGGTTTGAGGCGGAGTGTTTTGAAGAAGTAATCAACGACGCTGTCCTCGGTATATATACCCTTCGGTTGTCGGTGGGACCGAAGTTGGAAAACTTCGGTGGGACCGAGATGGTTAATCGCGTGCGATTACACTTCGTCACGCCGAAATTTTAACTCGGTTTCACCGAGGTGAAAACCTAGATCAATCCAAGTGATTTGGTCCGTCCGATTTGAGTATATCGGTTTGACCGAAAGTACTTAGAAGGTTTTGGAAGTTAGGCTTTTGACGGATCGGTGGCTCCGAGTGCTCCTCACTCGGTGCGTCCGAAAAAGTCTTGTTCAAAGTTTGTGATATAAGCATGAATAGAGTTTGAGACAAGAAAGCATAGATAGCTAGGGGAGGAACTTAGGCATTCTTGTCCATCCATTTGGTCAAAAAGAATGAAAACCAAAAGACCAAAGCAACAAATGGATGTCCTCGAATGGATAAAATCATGCATCCAACATGCTCACACAATAAGATAGCAAATGAAATATGTGTCAAACATGCACAAACAAAACACTTAGCAACTAGCACACAATTTGGCGATGACTGGGTCATCTATATATGAGTATATTGACTTAGGAGTCAAATGAGAACATTTGATCATAGGTCATACTCATCGTTTAAGCACAAGTGGGGTTACCACTTTTCCATAAAGCATTGATGTGTTCACATCATTAGAAGATGCTTTGGCTCATTTCTTTAGAGCAAAGCTCCCCCTTGATGTGAGAACCCCTTTTAAAGGGTCAAACTAACCTTGGGTTGTCGTTGAAGACTTCATGTAGATGTTGAAGATGTGGATGCTCAATGTTGATGAAGATCATCAGGAGTTGGGAGCAATCCTTTGGATTCGGGCACTTTCAATACCTACATGGGTTAGTCCCACAAGGAACAAACAAGGATATCCATGGACATAGATTGAAGTACACAATAGATAATGTCCATGAAAGCAAAGATTACCTTGTCCCTTGACTTACCAACATGAGGGTTTGTGACTCCATGAACTAGTGCAAGATGTGGAAGTTGATTGCACAAGTCCTTGCCATAAATGAATGTGAGTGAAGAATATTGGCGGAGTCACCCTCAAGAACTCTCTAGTTCTTCTTCTTCGGGATCCACATCATCTTGATGGGAATCCTTGGTGTAGTAGTTGAGCTTGTCGAAGTAGAACTTGAAGTTGCCTTGGGAACCCACTTGACCATGGCCTTGGGTGCTTCAATGAATGCATCAATCTCCTCTTGAAGCTTGTCCTTGCCTTTTAGCTTGTGGTCTTGTGGTGGAAGGTCATCTTCAGCTTGTTCCCATTCAACACCTTTGGCGTTGAACTTTCGCTCAAAACCAATTCCTTGATTCTTCCGGTGTCTTCCTTGTTTGCGAACAATTTCCTCAAAGCTCTTGCTTCCGGCAAGACTCTTGTAGACACCTTTCTCTATAATCCCTTTCAATAGACTATTTTCTTGCTCAAGTGAAACTTGGCTTGAAACATTGTTAGTGGAATCAAGAGAATCACTAGAAGTAACAACATTTGATTTAGCATGATTATTGTTACTACTAGATGAAGAATTTTTCTTATGCTTGTCATGCTTAGTTTTAATAGGTGGCAAGAAATTAGACAAGAGAAGTCGTTTGGCAAGATATGAAGAACTCTTCTTTCAAGATCGTCATTGATAGCTTTTAGAAACTCATGTTCTTGCTCTAGATTGAGCTTCTCGAGCGTAGCTTCTCATGAGATCTTAGGAGCTCTCTATGATCTTCTTGAGTTGTTTCATGAGCTAACTTAAGAGTGTTTAGTTCTTTAGTTAGTCGCTCAATCTCCTTCATAGCATTGTCATTCGACTCTTCTCGACTATAAAGACTACTAGCATGTTCATCATTACTAAGCTCACTAGATTTATCATGTAAAAGCTCATCTTCACCAAGCAAGTCATCCTCATCACTATCAAAGTCAATAAACTCAGGATGTGATACCTTGGGGCCTTTTGCCATGAAGCATCTTCCAATTCCCTCATTTGGTGAATCAAATATGTCATAGGAGTTGGAGTTGGAGGACACGAGAGCAAGACCGCAACACCTTCATCTTGATCAGATTCGGAGTTGGAGTGATAGCTTCTTTCGGAGTGATTGTCTGAGTCGGAGCCGAAACCCATTCACCAACATGAGCTTGATGTTTTCTTCTTGTGTAGCTCCTTGATGACTTGTCTTTCCTTTCCGAATCCTTGCTTCTCCGAGAGGATCTTCGCTCATAACGATCATCTCTACTCCTTCTCTCTTTTGAGGCGACTCTTCTCTTGAGCTTCTTCTTCTTGGAGATTCTTCTCTTCTCTTGTGGGAGTCGAACACTCATTTGAGTAGTGTCCGGTCTTCCACAATTGTAGCAGTTTCGATCACGACTGGAAGATCTCTTTTCATCATATGATCTAGACTTTGAGCTTCTTTCCTTGCTTCTACTCTTGTAGAATTTGTTGAAGTTCTTCACCATTAGGCTTATCTCTTCATTGGAAACTAGCTTGTCACTTGAGGATGTGGGAGCTTCAACTGCAGCTTTGTAAGCACCACTTGACTTGTTGTGAAGCTCTTCCTTATCTTTAAGTGTCATCTCATGAGCAACAATCCTTCCAATGACTTGGTAGGCTTGAGATCTTTGTAGTTTGGCATCATTTGAATCAAAGTGCACACGGTGTCATACTTTCCATCCAAAGCTCTGAGAATCTTCTTGATGATGAATCGGTCGGTCATTTCTTCACTTCCTAAGCCTGCCATCTCATTGGTGATGAGAGCAAGCCTAGAGTACATTTCAAGGACCCCTTCACCTTCCTTCATCTTGAACTTGTCAAGCTGACCTTGAAGAACATCTAGCTTTGATTCCTTCACGGACTCGGTACCTTCGTGCATTTCGACCAAAGTATCCCAAATCTCTTTTGCATTCTCAAGACGGCTGATCTTGTTGAACTCCTCGGGACACAAAGCATTGAAGAGAATGTCACAAGCTTGAGCATTGTTCAGAACATCCGCAACTCATCGCAGAGCTTCGCGATCCGGAACTTTTCCTTCCTCAAGAACTCACCTTGCAAGCCAACACAAATAATGCCCCATGCGGCGGGGTTATGTCCAAGAATATGCATTTTCATTTTATGCTTCCAACTAGCAAAGTTTGAACCATCAAAGTAAGGACCTCTACGGAAATTACCCTCACTAGACGCCATACTCTCCTAGGTTGTGAAACCAAGCTTATGGAGTCCAATGCAATGGAAACCAATCCAATGGAGACCAAAGCTCTGATACCACTTGTAGGATCGGAAGTATGTCTAGAGGGGGGGTGATTAGACTACTTGACAACTTAAAAACTTAGCTTTTTGATTGGAGTAGATTCTTAGCAAGTTCACAAAGATAACCAAGTCAAGTATCACCCTACACATGCAATTCTAGAGTTGTGGCAGCGGAAAGTAAATTGCACGTATAGTAAATGAGAGGTGGAGAAGAGCAAACGCAATTTGGAGACACGGAGATTTTCTCGTGGTTCCGATAGGTGGTGCTATCGTCAATCCACGTTGATGGAGACTTCAACCCACGGAGGGTAACGGCCTGCGAGAGTCCACGGAGGGCTCCACCCACGAAGGGTCCACGAAGAAGCAACCTTGTCTATGCCATCATGGCTTACGCCCACGGAGGACTAGCCTTACTCGGGTAGATCTTCACGAAGTAGGCGATCTCCTTGCCCTTACAAACTCCTTGGTTCAACTCCACATCATGACGGAGGCTCCCAAGTGACACCTAACCAATCTAGGAGGCACCACCTCCAAAAGGTAATAGATGGGGTTGGTGATGATGAACTCCTTGCTCTTGTGCTTCAAATGATAATCTCCCCAACACTCAACTCTCCTCACCGATTTGGCTGTGGTGGAAGAAAGGATTGAGTGGAAAGCAACTTGGGAAGACTAAAATCAAGTTTCATATGGTGGGAGTGGAGCAACTTGATCTCAACACAAGGGTAGGTAGTTTTCTTCTCGAAATGTAAGGTAGGAGTGGTAGTTCTTTCGATGGCTCTCTCCACTAATGAAGAGGAGGTGGAGGGTATTTATAGCCTCCACACAAAATCCAACTGTTACACACATTTGACCAACCTCGGTCAGACCGAAGTTGACAACTCGGTGAGACCGAAAGTTCAAATCTTGTGAACGTTGGGATTTTCGGTGGGACCGAAAATACAATCTCGGTTAGTCCGATTCTTCCAAAGTCTAGGGTTTGCCAATCTCGGTGGGACCGACTTTCTCATCTCGGTGACACCGATTTGAGTACGTATGTTCTGAAGCTTGGCAACACCAATTTCGGTATGACCGAGTTTGGAATCGGAAAATCCGAAATTTTAGGGTTTGGGTATATGGTGAGGTGGTTCATCTCGGTGTGGTGAGTTTGGAATCGGTGGGACCGAGATTACTTATGGGTTTATGTTGGAATGAAAGATTGCTGATAGTTTGAGAGATAAATCACTAAGCACTTTAGAGCAACCAGATCATCATCATAACCTCATCCCCTTTTAATAGTATTGGCTTTCCTATGGACTCAATGTGATCTTGAATCACTAAACCAAAAAATGGAGTCTTGAGCTTTTGCCAATGTTTTCCTTAGCATTTTGAGGGGTCCACATCATCAGTCATTGCCATACCCATATCACTGAACTTTCTGAAATATACTCAAGAAATGATTAGTTCAATGATATATATGTTGTTATTAATTACCAAAACCACCCGGGGATTAGTTGCACTTTCAGAAGGCATCTGTCCCATGAACTCGGCCCTGTTTGAGCAGAGATACAAGAGGCTCCCCTCCTGCGGCATATCACCTGGCGAGTGGTTACCAGTCAAGACCTCAAACACCGTCCTCAGCGCTTCGGGTGCAAGTTCCGTCTCTTGAAGCCTCATGCGATCCCGGTCACCGTCAGGGCCCACATCGGCCGGGAATGGCGCTTGAGAGGAGCAATGCAACGCTGGAGGAACTCCTTCACCACCCGGGGCGCAATCACGCCGAGATCTCTCAACCTCTTCAGTCGGAACAAGACGAAGGAGAGCCCGGGGCTCACGAGTCTCTCGTGGCCCCAGCCGGGATTGGGGACAGCGGGAAACGACGGAGGCGAGAGCAGGGGGCTGAGCACTCCGACATCCCCATATAGCCACCGCGTCCGGAACCCGCTCGTGGATGGTCGGAGGTCAAAATCAATCCCCGTGGCGGCCGTCTCTACCACGGCTTGGAAGCTCACGCACCCCGAACACTGTGAGGGGTCGGTCAGACGCAACGAGAAGAAGTGGCACAAGAGGGCGACAGACAAAGCAATGCCCACCATGGCTTCGCAAACAAAGGTGAAGACGACAAGAAGGGTAACAGATTGGGGATCAAGATGCATCATATGGACCTGATAATGGGAAAGTACTGCATTGAAGAAGGCGGAGAAAGGGGGAACCAGGCCAGCCCACAGGGCGTCGGCGAAGAACCAAACCTCAGTGTCTGACCTGTCAATGGAGGCATGGGACGCAGGCCAAGCGACTGTGTTTCTGCACTCATTGAAGCTGGAAGCGAGCACAGGGCACACCTTGCCCATGGCCTCCAGGTTGAGCACCAGCGACCGGCCGACGGTGGGCTCGATTGTCGGGGGCGGACTGGACGAGGATAGAGGCTTCTTCCCCTTCTCCTTACTAGTTGGCGCAATAGCAATGGAGGGGGCAGAGCTCAAGTCAGATTGGAAGTGGAAGCAGGGACTCGAGGAAGAAGGGGGAATAGGAAGCATGCTGCCAGCGAGGAGGAAATAACTGTGTAGGACGCCGTGGGCGCCTAGCCAGGCGGATATTGGTGCAGCGTGGGGAACCGGAGACGCCCACGTCCAATCAGTCGCCACGCGTCAACCAAGGCCGCCGGCTGTGGGGGCCCGCAGCACTCCGCACTTGCCCTTTGGCTTCATTACTAAGCCAAGTCCGAGCGCGCCTTGGGCCTGGGGGTTACTGTCGGCATTTTGGGAACAGGGGTCCCCAGACTTGCCTGCCTGCGGCCTGTAGCGTGGCTCAACCAATAGCCCATTATGACCCGTCTTCATCAACCAACACTCAAGACCCTCGCGAGGGTCCAAGCCTCGCGGGGCGGACGACGCAAGGCCTCCTCAGGAGTGGCCTCACCAGGCAGGCTCGCAAGGAGGCGGAGAGATCAAGGCAAGGGGTACCTCGCGAGGTGCCCATGACGCAAGCCATGACGGTCAAGGCCAGGCGGGCGCCCGCCCGCGCAGCGTCCTCGTTTCCTCTTTGGTGCAAAGGGAGGCAAGCGCAGGTGCGGAGTACCGAGGCATTAGGCAAAGGTTGACATATCGGTGCAACAAGACCAAGACTAGCAGAACAGCAGGACGGAGGTCACCGTGGAGCACAAGACGGCGTCATCACCTGCACCTTTGGCAGGCGAAGACCACCTTTAGTTAGGATAGCTTGTACTAGTTGTCCCCTTTCAAAATGGCCATTGTTGGATCCCTTCCCGCTCAATATTTGGGAAGAGGACCAGATCCTCTATAAATAGGGCTAGCCACCATAGTAGGAGGGGATCTCATGGAGAGACAGACCGAACCCTTCCCAAGTAGAACACCACACCAGCCCAAGAACACCTCTCCTCGCGAGGCTGTTCTTCATATGTACTGTTCATCATCAGCCCAAGAGGCAATCCACCACCAGACACAGGAGTAGGGTATTACACCACAACGGTGGCCCGAACCTGTATAAATCTTGCGTCTCTTGTGTTGTTCATCGATCTAGTGTAGGGATCGCGGCGAGGTTCAGGGCGTGATTCGGTAGGAGGAGATCTTCATGCGCACCCCAGTGTTCGAACCTTAAGGGTTTTGCCGGAACCCGAAATCCGACACCTGCTTCCTTAATATGGGCATGAAATATATTATGTGTTAATTATGAATGTCAATTAGATTAATAAAAGGATTATTAATAATAGGGCAATTAGCTTGCTAATTGGTTTTTGCTATTGCAAACGGTTATTGAGAAAATACCGTGGGCGATGACCTAAGGCAACGCACACAGTTTCTAGGAATATACTATGTTGGATCAATGAACAATCACACACGACATTCTCTTCAAAACTGTTTGGGTTAGGCCATCTTACGCAAATGTTTACCGCATAAAAACTATGTGTGATGGATAGCCTTTGTCACACAGTTTCTTCGACGCACCGTGTGTGATGCATTCAATAACGCAAACGATAATTTTTTTTAATATCATGTGCGATGGGAACACCATCACAAATGATTTAACGGGGAAAATTGTGTGTGATGTACCTACGAACGGGAATGTTTTCCTTGCAGCGACTGTGTGGGATGTATATACAAACGGAAACATTTTGGGGGGGGGACTGACTGTGTGGGATGTACTTATGACCGGAAATGATTCCGCCTGTATAATTATATTTTTTAGCACTACTATATGTATAGCCGTATTTCGTCGCTCGCCGGTCGCACACAACCTCATTTTGCCGAGCGGTTTCTGGGTCATGTGGGAAGGACCCCTAATCGCCCACACTCACTAGGAAACGGTTCCAAATACCGTCATGGAAAGGGGTTTTGAAACGTTTGTATAGCACCGACGCGTACCAGTGCCTGACCAACTTAATGACAGAATTTAACCCCAAAAATATAACTGTGATAACTAATACTCCGATATCAACTATCAACCTGTAATCCAAGTCATAGCAATGTCCAACAACTAATCCAAAGCATAATATCATCATATCAAAATACTCCGAGGATAGCCTAACACTACTATCATGATGAATCCGAAAACAATAATCCTACTACTCCAATAACAAGAACAAGCTATCCAGCTAAGATCCACATGCAAACATCATCTCCTAAAATAATACTACAAGTAACAGAACATCAATTATCATCATAAAAACAATCATACTAGCCACTAATAATCACATGGCAACATGATACTCATCAACTACAAGTATAACTCCTAGTACTACAAACAATAGCATGGCAACAGCAAGATCAAAATCAACTCTGAGAAAAAAAATGCCATGCACAACTCATATGTAGGTAATGCAATATTTTAAATAAGTTCAAATAAGCTAAACCATGTCACTGCATTGGAATCATGCAAATGGAGGGTGTGGCTTGCCTGGGGTGGCGGGATTCATCGGGAAGAAGTGCGGGAAACTCGCGGAAAGAATCACCAGAAAACGTTCTCTCTCGAAGGGGGATGAATAAGGGCAGGGAAAAAATGATCATTTTCAGAATGCTAAAACATGGTGAAAATGATTCCATCGGAACGGGCTTGATGAAACGAAGATGTGGGCTATGCAATCACCTCATTGGGAGTTACGGCTGAAGAGTTGTGGCCGTTCGTTCGTTAGGCAGAAAAACTAACAGAAAATGTGCTTTTCTACTCTTAACTGACAAACATTCACAAAATAAGGTTTCGGCCGGCGGCTGGAAAAAGAGAAAGAGCCTTTTCAGAAATACGCCTTCAAATCAGTGAAAACGTACTTCAGCCTAAAGAAACACAAAAGTCCGCTTTCTGACCTGGGAAACGTAATCGCGCGGATTACGTCTTCACTTATCCGACGTGGCGAGGCGGAGCTGGCGGGGTGTGTGGCTGACGGGTGGGGTTGCGCGGGGTGGGGCCCGCCTGTCCTGGGCTTCTTCAACAACCTCCTTCTCGCCTGCGCGGACAGAGGGCAGGGCTGGTGCTGGAGGCCATTCTCGCGGCTCCGGCCACCAGCGGCGACGCCCGTCCTGCCGGCGTGCTCAAGAGATGGAGGCGGACCAGCCTATGGGTGGCGCGGTCGCCGGAGAGGTCGAAGGTGAGCGGAGCATCACTCGTAGCGGATGGCGGCTTCGCACGATGACGGCTCAGGTGCCATATCCATGGAGAGGAGCCGGAGAGCTACGGCGGATGACTTAGGGTGGATGTGGGAGTCACTGGAGGTGAAAAGAGGGGGAGGGAAGGATTGGTTCGTTGAAATCGGGGTGGATAGAGGGGGCGACCGAGGCATCAATGGTGGACATGGAGGGTGGCTCGAGCTTGGTGAAGTGGTCAGGGGGTCTAGAGGAGATGAGGTGAGGCTGATGGCGTAGAGAAACGACACCGGGGTGGCATTATATGGCCGGAGCAAGGTGGTGCCGCACCGGCATCGCTGCGGACGCGTGTGAACGCACCCGAGCTCGGTGGTAGACGATGGAGGAGGAACATGGGAAGGTCTCACGGGGCAGAGGAGGCCAATAGAGCACGTGGAGGAAGAAGACAGCGACGAACAGAGCCAAATGGCCACCGTTTGTCCGTGCGCACGCGGCAGCGAGCGTCGGTGAGGAAGCTGACGGAGGGGGAGCGGAGTCCAGGGAGGTGGCGACGACGAGGGGAAGACACTGGATAAGGTCATGCGCGTGAAGACGATGAGAGGGGAAGGGGATGAGGCACAAACGACGCTCTGGACGCGGCCACATCGCACAGAGCGCGTGAATAGGCATGCCAGCTACGTGGTCACCACGCGGCATGGTACGGGGAGGGCTGTAGGGGATGGAAAACCTTGTCTGGGGTGTTGTCTCTCCACCCTGGAGGCTGTAGAAATCAACTGCTCGAGAGAAGAAGCTCTGCATCTAAGTTAGGCATCGATGGAAGTTTGCTGCATCAAGCTTTATGAAGCCACTATGCTCAACGGAGAACTTAGTGAGTCTGGGGTGATTAACTAAGGAAGGACTGTGATCCTGGAGGTTTAGAGGACAATTGGACCAGAAATTACTAGGGTTGCTTTTAAGTGCAAATTTGGTCCAGAAACTTGATTTGGATGATGCACTCACATGGAGAAGCAACTTTGGCTAAAATTTGGCAAGGTTATTTGGCCATATGAAGATGCTGTAAAAGTTTCATACCAAATGGACATGCCAAAATAGTACTTGCTTCATAAACATCGTCACTGACCAGAAACTTGCAATAATTTTAGAGGGGAAATGGCTTACGGAAATGATCCCAAATTTTGGGGAGAGATGTTATTAGGGAAAGATAATGATCTGGTTATTTCTAAGAATTAATGAAGCAATATAAGTTATACTTGCTTCACAACCTGAAAATATTAATAGAATCGAAGATTTGGTCCTGTGCTCACATAGATGATGGGATAGGGCTGAAATTTGGAGGAGTGTGATAATATGAGCAAATGAAGGAGTGTGCAAAATTTCAATTCATTTAGATACTCCTAGCTAGTACTTCCTTCAAAATGTCGTTTGTTTGACAAAAACTTTGAAACATCACCGAGGGAAGTTGGCTAGGCAAATGAAGTTGAATTTTGCATGAGGCAATGATTTGGATATAGAAGCATGCCCAAAAAGTTTGGGAGCAACTAGGGAAATATAAATGCCCCTTCCTTCACAAAGTGCCATCCAAGGCAAAATAGGAAAAGGAATATTGGGGAATTATTTTTGAACTGGCCAAGGAAATGTTTGGGCATATTTGAGCAATATATGACCCAAAGGAATTATCAGAATTATTTGGGAATTTTTGGATGGACAGAAATATAGGTTGCTTCACAACTAGGGCACTTGAGGTTATTCCTGTAATAGAAAAAGAATTTCCCCAAGGAAAAAATGAATTATGGAGTTGGGCTAGAATCGAAATGGCATGATCTTGGGATGATTTGGAGAATGATTAGTCACTTGGGAGAAGAAATGATGAGGATCACCCAGGTTTTCAGGCTACAAAACCACTCCAAAAAGAAAAACAGATCAAAATCAAATAAATCAAAGGAAAAAGAAAAGGGCAAAAACTAGGCTGTTACAAGCCTTCTCCCCTTAAAGAAATCTTGTCCTCGAGATTTGGTTGCTCAGGGAACAAGTATGACTTGAGGACACCGTTTCCAACGCGGGTATCCATTTCCTTTATATGTTGTTCCCTCAAGAATTTCATATGATTCTCTTACCTTCCTCACGGGTGGTTTGCTTCACCATTCCCAAATTCTTATAGGTTTTTGCTCATATACCAATTCCTTTTTACTGACGTTGATTCTCCATACCTATGGTGATATCCAATGGATCTAAGCATAAATTTTCCTTTGGTCATGAAAACTTTTTACTTCTGCCAAGGTGTTTGCTCAAACAAATGCATGCCTTCTGGGTTCAATAAATGCTGAGAATCATGGCTATTCTCCTGATGGGATCTGATTGCTCACAGGTGGTTCTGATTTATCTTGATTTATTTCTTTGGCTCAAGCATGAGAAAAGGACCAAAGATTCGACTACCTCCTGTCGTGAGCCATATAACGGAATATGGATTTATAGCTATAGCATATCTCACATATTAACATCTTGAGACTGTCCTGACAGGTATGCTGGTGGGAAGATACTTTTCATGACAGGCTATTCGGGTACTTGGTTTTGCTAGTGGGTATACCTGGTCTGAGCTAATTGTTTAGCTTTTGACTTTCTCATGTTGTCGTTATACCCATCGGTGGTAATGGGCTGTGAGATGCTTTAATACTGCAGCTGAAGTCAAACTGTGGATGTTGCAAAGAAATCTTGGATCTGACAAAACAGACTTGGATATTCCACACGAACATTTCAAGCGGGTCAGCAGGATGTGAAACCCTTGTAGAACATAGTAGGCCTCCGAGGGTATGTCTTTGTGGATCCATATGTCATCATTGCCTCCAACTAACTTGGGTATACGGACCCTGATGGCCATGCAAAAATCATCATACCTTTGCTGTCAGTCTGACCCTTTAACGGTCATGATTTTCTTTGTTAGGATACCTTACTGAAATAACTTGGCCACACATGTCCTTGATTCTTCGTATGACCATGAATGTGGTTAGTGCATTAATCCTTGTCCTTGTTTCCCGACCTGGGTCCGCACACATGCGACATATATTGGGTCATGTAGCTGTACGGAGCTCATTGCCGAGGCCAATCATACAAGAAGGTGACAAGGTTTTACAATATCTCCTTGTAAGTTGCGGGAATAATTACCTTGATGACCATTGTCAAGACTGTTGATTCTATGATGTCATCTCCAGATCTTGTCGATCCCTCTAATTCATGAGATGTATCTCTGCTTATCTTCCTTTGCCTGACTCGTGAGGTTGTTGAATCCTTACTTTGCTTAGGTATGTCTGCTTGATCACTGTCGCATCTTGTATGGGGAACTGGTCTGACTGGGGAAGCTCACCATATATATAAGAATCATATGCAACCGAACACTTGATTCTTGGGGTAGGCATTTGTCTTGCCCGTGTGATATTTTTGACAAAATTATTGCAAATCTGATCCTTAAACTGCATTGTCCTATACCGCCAACTCTCCGCATAATCTCTGAGGATGGTGTAATAGTGTGATACTGACACGGACTGAATGGCTTACGAGATAAGCCATCCGAGTAGCTTGCTGAGGAAGACTCGTTAGCTTTCGCTCGAAGCTTTTGTTTGGGTAGGGTGCATGGAAAGATTGCAAATAATAACAGTTTCAGACTTATCAGGAAATAACATCAGGTTGCAATGTTTAGAGCTATCAAACAACATGTTACAGGAACATATCATGACAAACAAAGACATGGCATGATACTACTAAATGCATAGAACAAGAGTCCCTTACTGACCATGAGCCAAAAAGGCACAGAAAATATGATGGCACCCATGTAAACATGGCAAGTTATATGACAGATTCATACATGGCAGGAACAACAATAAGTAGGCATGTTGGTGAGCTTGAACCACTCACTACAGAGCAATACATGGCATGGCAAGGCAACCAACAGTAAGAAGACATGTTTATGAAGCTAAGCATGCAAGGTCAGGTTCATAGGGTGCATGGATCACTAGCAAAACACATGGCCAAAACTGAACTTAATGTTAACAGGCTGACAGCAACATTATTTAGCAATTTGGAGCAAGATTACAACAAGCTACAGTGGGCTATAAATGCAACCAGGGGCATGAATGGATAGAGCAAGACATGTATAACAATTCATCCTTAGTGAAACACCTCCAGATTATGCACGAAATGACTTGTAGCAGCAGGTTAACATAGCAAAAAAATATAACAGATTCAGCCTAGCAAAACAGTAACAGCAAGTACCCTCCTTAACAAGCTTGGTGCACTCAGTACACAACTCACAAAAATACATGGTTGGCACCACTGGAAAGATGGCATATCATAGATCAAAACACATGTAGACATCAACCTCATAGGATGCACACATCAAACATGGCAAAAATGACAAATGAGCATGTTATAACAGTTCCAGCAGATTAACATCAACATGCACTCTTCCAACAGCATTTCGGGCAACAATATGAGCTCAAATGGAAATGATGCAATGGAATGAAATGAAGTACTCATCGAGACGAACAATTTGACATATTACACGCACGAAACGAAGCAGTATGCAGCAAGTTATGATGCGATGAACATGGCATGATTATGCAAAATATCTTCGGGACGGGCATTTTCAGAGGGGGAAAGTCAACCTCGCATGGAAAATGAGGTTCGCCGGAGAAGACAACGTGTAAGGCGGCCGGAGCAGCGGGGAAGGGCGTCGCCAGTGAGGAGGGGCCGAGGGGGCTTCGCGGAGGCGGATTCGGCCGGGGACGGCGGCGACCAGGCGCGGTCGGAGCAAAGACGTGGGCTGTGGAGGCGCGGAGCTCGGTGAGCTCGGGCGGAGGCGGCGGCGACGGGCGGGTCGCCATGGGCGCAGCGACGGGAACGGCGCCACGGGGCTCGGGCGGAGGAGGGCGGCGCTCGGGCGGGCACGGCCTCGGCGAGGTGCCGACCCAGCGACGCGGACATGACGGGCGGAGGAGGCGGCGCGGCAGAACGGGCTCAGGCGGCAGCGCTGCTGGCTCGCTGGCTGGGCGGCGGGACGGCGCGGAGGCGACGTGGCGGCTGGCGATTGGTCCGGGGAGGCGGCGGACATGTCCGGCGGCGGGATGGACATGTCCGGCGGCGGGATGGACATGTCCAGCGCGCGGAGGGGGAGGTTGGCTAGGGTTTGGACCACGAATTTCGGAGGGGAAGGTGTATTTATAGGTAAAGGGAGCTAGGAGAGTCCAAATGAGGTGCGGTTTTCTCCCACACGATCGTGATCGAACGACCGAGAGCATGGAGGGGAGTTTGCTGGGCTTTGGGCCACTTTGGAGGGGTGTTGGGCTGCAAATAGAAGGAGGCTTTGCGGTTACCCGGTTAACCGTTGGAGTATCAAACGACCTCCAAATGGCACAAAACTTGACAGGCGGTCTACCGGTGCTATACCAAGGCCGCTTGGCAAACCTCGGGCCATTCCGAGAACGTTTAACACCCGCTCACGAAGAGAGGCGAGAAGGGGACGCTGGATGACATAGGAGTGCCGGATTGCAAAACGGACAATGGGGAAAATGCTCGGATGCATGAAACGAAAACGTATGCCAAAATGAAATGCACATGATGACATGATATGAAATGCATATGATGACATGGAAAAGTGCAACACGCAAACAAATGACATGGCAACAACGACGAATATCTGGCAGACACCTGGCACAACGAATCCGGAGCGTTACAAAGGTATGATGTTACAAAGGACACTGCTTGACATAGTACAAATCAGCATGGCGATACTACGCCTGCGATACTACACGTGCTCTATGCTAGCAGTAGAACAACTCATAGCAGTGGAAATCTTCTAGCCGCGAAACAACGACATCAGTGGTGAACTCCACTCTGCAGGGACTCTGGCTGGGACACGATCTAGCTCGCACGAATGGAAACCACGACAAGCAAACAAACACGACATCACCTACAATCTGGCATGACACGCCAGGTCAGTACATTGAATGTACTTGCAAGCTCACAACAGCCAAAAACATCAAGGCGAGACAACAACAGAGCATTAGCAGATTAATTAAATTAACAACTACCATGATACGAAAGCAACTACTAAACATGATATGAAACTACTACCATACTGATAAACCAACATCACAATACCAAAAACAGTCTCACTCTTGGCAAATCAGCCAAGCAATAAACCATCTCGATCACCTCATGATCCACCTGATCACCTCATGATCATAACATCCACATGATCACCTCGTGACCACATAACAAACTGAATGATCACCCTCAAGATCATCTCAACATCATTATCAACCTCCTGCCAAACTGTTACTGCTCACAAATATCAACATATAAATCATCTACAAGTCATTCCGTCATGTGAGTGTTGATCGGACGGTGTGACCTAGTACGAAGTGTGCCCATGACCGAGGACACGGCTATCGATAGATTTAACAAACACACACTCTGTAGAGATAGCACACCGTACCCACACCATGGAACCCATGGCCTCGTACTCCCATTCGGGTGGACCAACGGCGTTCTGACAGAACCGATCTACTGCCATGACACTCTCCCGACCACTTCAACAAACACCCCCTTCGGGTTCAGTCCTGGGTGGCCCCGTGCCTACCAAAGGCATCAACAACCACCGTCGTGGCAAAACAAAAACGGTCTCAAACGGGGAATAAAAGGCGCCTAACAACAACTACAGGCACACAAGGTTATGTCTGCTTACCGGGGTAGGGTACCGCACGCCCATAACCTTCCCTCGTTGGAGGCACTAGCGAGAGGCACATGCAAGAGGCACGACAATAGCATCGCATTAGGGCCTTCCCATAAAAGGCAAGTGTGGTTGCCTGGAAAAAGCCCGGCTCAGTAGCACCTGACCAACTTAATGACGGAATTTAACCACAAAACTATAACTGTGATAATTGATACTCTTATATCACCTATCAACCTGTAATCCAAGTTATAGCAATATCCAACAACTAATCCAAAGCATAATATCGTCATATCAAAATACACTGAGGATAGCCTAACACTACTATCATGATGAATCCGAAAACAATAATCCTACTACTTCAATAACAATTACAAGCTATCCAGCTAAGATCCACATGCAAACATCATCTCCAAAAATAATACTCCAAGTAACAGAACATCAATTATCATCATAAAAATAATCATACTAGCCACTAATAATCCAATGGCAACATGATACTCATCAACTGCAAGTATAACTCCTAGTACTCCAAACAATAGCATGTTAACAACAAGATAAAAAACAACTCCGAGAATAAAATACCATGCACAAGTCATATGTAGCTAATGCAATATTTTAAATAAGTTCAAATAAGCTAAACCATGTCACTGCATTGCAATCATGTAAATGGAGGGTGTGGCTTGCCTGGGGTGGAGGGATTCATCGGGAAGAAGTGCAGGAAACTTGCGGAAAGAATCACCGGAAAACGTTCTCTCTCAGAGGGGGCTGAAAAAGGGCAGGGAAAAAATGGTCATTTTTAGAATGATAAAACATGGTGATAATGATTCCATCAGAACGGGCTCGACGGAACGAAAACGTGGGCTCTGGAATCACCTCATTTGGAGTTACGGTTGAAGAGTTGTGACCGTTCGTTCGTGAGGCAGAAAAACTAACATAAACTGTGCTTTTCTGCTCTTAACTGACAAATGTCACAAAATAAGGTTTCGGTCGCCGGTTGCAAAAAGAGAAAGCGCCTTTTTAGAAATACGCCTTCAGATCAATGAAAACATACTTCAGTCAAAAGAAACACAAAAGTCCGCTTTGCTGACCTGGGAAACGTAATCGCACGGATTACATCTTCACTTATCCGACGTGGCGAGGCGGGGCCGGTGGGGTGTGTGGCTGACGGATGGGGTCGCGCACGCTGGGGCCTGCCTGGCCTGGGCTTCTTCTCCAACCTCCCGCTCGCCCGCGCAGATAAAGAGCAGGGCCGGTGCCGGTGGCCGTTCTCGTGGATCCGGCCACCAGCGGTGATGCCCGTCCTACCGGCGTGCTCAGGAGACTTAGGCGGACCTGCATATGGCTGGCGCGGTCGCCGAAGAATTCGAAGGTGAGCGGAGCATCACCAGCAGCGGTCGGCGGCTTCGAACGATGATGGCTCCATTGCCATGTCAACGGAGAGGAGCCAGAGAGCTACGGGGGACGACCCAGGGTGGACGTGGGAGTCACTGGAGGTGAAAAGAAGGGGAGGGAGGCTCAGTTCGTCGGAATCTGGATGGAAAGAGGGGGCGACCGAGGCATCAATGGTGGACATGGAGGGCGGCTCAAGCTCGGTGAAGTGGTCAGGGGGTCTAGAGGAGATGAAGTGAGGCTGATGGCATAGAGAAACGGCACCGGGGTGGTTTATATAGCCGGAGCAAGGTGGTGCTGCGCTGGCGTCATCACGGACACGTGTGCATGCACCCAAGCTCGGTGGTAGACGACGAAGGAGGAACAGGGGAGGGTATAATGGGGCAGAGGAGGCCAACGAAGCACGGGGAGGAAGAAGATGGCGACGAACACAGCCAAATGGCCACTGTTTACCCGTGTGCACGCGGCGGCGAGCGTTGGTGAGGAAGCTGACGAAGGGGGAGTGGGGTCCAAGGAGGTGGCGATAACGAGGGGAAGACACTGGACATGGTCACGCGCGCGAAGGCGACAAGAGGGAAAGGGGCCGAGGCACAAATGACGCTCTGGACGCGGCCACAGCGCATAGAGCGCATGAATAGGCATGCCAGCTGCGCGGTCACCATGCGACATGGCACGGGGAGGGCTGTAGGGGATGGAAAACCTTGTCTAGGGTGTTGTCTCTCCACCATGGAGGCTGTAGAAATCAAGAGCTCGAGCGAAGAAGCTCTACATCTGAGTTAGGCATCGATGGAAGTTTGCTGCAACAAACTTTATCAAGCCACTGTGCTCAATAGAGAACTTATTGGGGCCAAACATGTTCTCTAGGGTGATTATTTAAGGAAGGACTATGATGTCACGCCCAATATGCGATACTATCTGAGAGGAAGTCGAAGGCCCCACCAAAGATAGAGCTGCATATCGGAACACTTTTGCAAGGTGGATATCATTACATCGTACCATTACATGATAGATGGGGATACATACAAAAGGCATACAATGCCACATGAATACAATAACATCATACATAAGAGCAACATTCGACTATGGATGAAACACAAACAAAAACTCAAACGACATCCACCCTGCTAGACCAGGCTGCCGACCAAGAACCTATCCCCTGAACAAAGAAGAAGCAGAAGAAAAACTCCAAAACAAGTAATCACTGCTCTCACGTCATGATCATCGCATTACCTGTACCTGCAATTGTTGTTGTAGTAATCTGTGAGCCACGAGGACTCAGCAATCCAATCACCATGGGTATCAAGACTAGCAAAGCTTAAAGGGTATGGAATGGATCAATGGTGAGGTTGCAGCAAGCGACTAAGCATGGTATGGTGGCTAACTTATGAGTACAAGAGTAAGATGAGAAACTACGTAAACGATCGCAAACTAGTAATGATCACTAAGTGATCCTAAACTACTTATGTTCATACATAACCCCACCGTGTTCTCTTCTCGTACTCACCCGAAAAGAGACCGTCATAGTTATGCACGCAGTTGGTGTATTTTAACTCGAATCTGGTGTCAAGTTCTCTACAACCGGACATTAAAAATTCCCATCTGCCACATAACCGTGGGCACGGCTCTCGAAAGTTTAAACCCTGCAGGGGTGTCCCAACTTAGCCCATGACAAGCTCATGATCCGCGGAGACAATCCTCCATCGTGGGACATCCGATGAGACTCGGGATCCCAGTGCACAAGACATTTTGACAATGGTAAAACTAATCCAGCAAGACCTCCCGACGTGCCGACACCCTGATAGTAGCCACAGATCTCGCCTCGAGCCACGATGTAAGTGCCAAAATAACCCAAGTTGCCCGTGCATGCCCCAAGACAAGGTTTCTAGTTTTGGACCAACACCATCAGCATTGGCCCCCTACTTATGTGGAAAATTCTCGGGTTCATGACGCCCTATGACAATTAATTAATTAATTAATTCAGTATTATCATGTTGGCAAAAGTTAAAACCAATGTTGGGCTTTACTGGAAGAGTTTTATTCAAAGAGAACTGTAAAGAGAGGCCCATAAACCCTCATCATGTTAGGACGCAAAATCAAGGAACATAACACCGGTATGACGGAAACTAGGGTGGTAAGAGTGGAAGAAAACACCAAGCATAAGGCCGAGCCTTCCACCCTTTACCAAGTATATAGATACATTAATTAAGTAAGAGATATTGTGATATCCCAAGATATCCATGTCCGAACATGGAACAACCTGCAACTGCACCTACAACTAGCAACGCCATAAGAAGGGCTGAGCAAAGCGGTGACATAGCCAAACAACGGTTTGCTGGGATGGTGGAAAAGGTTAGAGGCTGTTTCATGGCATATAGGAAGGCTTGATAAATAAGTGGTAGGAAGCCCGACATAGAGATAGCATCAAGACAACTAGCATAGCAAAGATAGTAGTGAGATCCAGGGTAACGGTCATCTTGCCTGAAATCCTGCTACGAAGAAGATGGAGTCCATGAAGAAGACACACGGGCATAGACGAACCAAGCGTAGTCGAACGAATCCTCACGATCGCAACGAAACATGAACTATCAGGAAGAAGCACAACCGAAAAGAAGCAAACAACATGGTAGAGACACAACACATAAACATGACATGATGCTCAACCAAGTATGATGCATGACAAAGCTATATGATGTTACTCATGGCAGGAGCTGATGCATACAAGAACATCACATCAAAGCAAGTTTAAATGAGGCCGGAAACATCATATAACAATTCTGGTAAGTCCTCATATGCTATTTTCGAAATTGGTTCAGATCTGAATAACACATCGAGTTGAAGTTGTTAAACAGCAAGTTAAAGTGCACCATGATGATCTACACGTCCTTTTAATCAAGTTACATATAATGTTTATTTAATTCGGAAGTACGACCTAGAAGATATGAGCAAAACAAGTTAAACATGACATTGATGCAAAATGCATTCAAACATCAGGCACACATACTCAAATCAAGGATGCCACAAGATAATATGAAATTACATGCAAATCTAAGCAAGTTTCATATAAAGCATGTTCAAAACGGAGCAACGGTTCAACACATACACTGCAAACAAGTTATAACAACAATCTGCCCAAAACAACAACTAGGCACTTTGCAATCATCAAAACAACATGTTACAGGAAATATATGAACACAAACTTGATATCCACTCAAAGTACAGATTAAATATTTCAAATAACATTAAGGTTCAGGTTCTTAGGAATCAAGATTAATCCAAGATGATCAATGCAAAAAGCAACTTGATAACACAGATTATGACAGTGAAAAACAGGGCATATGCACGAGCAGAGTTAATATGATGACATGTTGGAAGCATGAAACAAAGATGCTAAAGCAATTATACATAGCAACCAAGTGCATGGAATCAAATTACATATAACAAAGAGCAAATAACAGCAAATCATCATATGCATATGTATCATGGATTAGTGGAATCAACAAGACAAGTTTGAATGTTGAAACAGTTTTAGCAAGTGTAAAACAGCAACATTATGATCGCATGTTTTTAAGCTTGAAACAGAGACCATATGAACTCCAAAATTACCAAACTTGGCATGTCAACAAAGTACTCATAGCATACTTCAAAACAAGTAATTGGAGCATCTCCGAAAGAGACATAGATTAATTACTATCAAGCTCACAACATGGTATGATGAAGTTAACAGAAAACTGGAACATCATTTAGGCATGTTCATAGCAATGAAAACAGATGCTATAGGACATATATGAGGCATAAAAGGCATGGTGTGATAGAGAATCACATGGACATCAAAACATTTCAACTAGACATCATCAGATTATGCATGGATTTGATGGTAGCATCAAGCAAACATAGCAACATGATAGAACAGGTTCAGACTTAGCAGAACATTAATAGCAAGTAGACCATTTCACAAGCTTGATGCACTCAGCATAGGCCATATCAAAATAAATGGATTGCACCACTACAATGATGGCATGATTATTCTCCTAAAACATGTGGACATGATGCTCAAAATAAAATCATACAAAAAGATATAAAAATTACAAAATGACAAGTTACAGCAGTTTGCAGCAGTTAACATCAGAAAGCACTTTTGCAACAGAGATAAAAATGTCAAGATGCACCCTATCATGAATTAAAAGCACACCAATAGGTAGAGAACGAATACCACAACATTTAAATGTCAAGACCGCCATCATAGGATCAACAGGGACAAAGTTGCAACACTCACAAGATGCATACATGATGTTAACAGGCAGCATATTTCAACAGTTTATATCACTTAGCCATTTTGCAATGAAGATTAAGGCAACAATATGAATAGTAACAGGAGTGAAAATGCAACTATCATATAGAGCATTCAGAGATGAACATTTTCACATATCATGCATGCAAAACGGAGCAACATGCACAAAGTTCCACACACAAACATGCATACATGCTAATAAAATTCCAGGACTTGGTAAAAAACGACCACAGGGAAAAGTGGATGGGGCAATGCGGGATGGATATCCAGGGGGCATTTGGATGGACGGCTCGGGACAGACCCGAGATGAGGCTGTCCTGTCGCGGGTCAATGGCGCCGCGACGAGGTGGAACTCCGGTGCGACGACGCGTTACGACGGAGATGGCGAGGAGCGGCGGATAGGAGCCGAATGTCGCCGGTTCTATCCAAATCCTGGCTGGGGCAGCGCTCGGGGGCGCGGGGAGGTGGTGAGGGGTGGCGAGCTCCCGGTGGCACGGTCGGCAAAGCGCCGCACGGGGCTGGCGGCGTCCCGCGCTGCGTCGGCGGACGAGGAGCACGTGACGCGAGTTGGTGCTAGGCGGCGGGGCGACGTGTTCACGCGGGCGGCAGAGAGGCTCGCGGCGCTGGTGGTGGTGGTCGGAAGCAAGCTCTGGGTGCTCCGGCTGCGGGCGGCGGAGGCGACGACGGCAGACGGCAAGGTCGGCGGCGGGTGCTCGGCCAGGGTGCGGGGGTGCGCGAGGCGGCTACGGGCGGGGTCGGGCCGCGCGGTGGTGGGATGGCGGCGGGTTGACATGGCGCGTTGGGATTGGCTGGAGGGCGGTGGTGGACATGTCCCAGCGGACTTGTCCGGTGGCGCGAGGAGGGGGAGGCTAGGGTTTTGCTGAGATTTCGGGGGAGGGATGTTTTTATAGGTAGAGGGAGCTAGGAGAGGGCTATGGAGGAGCAGTTTTCGCCCACACGATCGTGATCCGATGGCGAAGAGCATGGAGGAGGGTTTGATGGGATAGTGGTTTGTTGTAGAGGGGTGCTGGGCTGGAAAGATAAAGGGGTCCGGCGGTTAACGCGGTTAACCATTGGGGCATAAAACGACCTCCAAATGGAATGAAATTTGACAGGCGGTCTACCGGTGATGTACCAAGACCTCTCAACAACTCTCGGCCCATTCCGAAAATGTTTTTCTCCCGCTCACGAAACAAGATCTAGGAGGTGCGACGGGCGCGTGCGAGCGTGGTTGGGCTCAGAACAGACAACAGAGAGAACTGGGAAACCCGAACGGATGCAAGTTTTGGAAAACATGCAGATGAAATGCACATGATGACATGGTAAAGTGCAACACACAAGCGAATGACATGGCAACGACGACAAATAACGGAAAGACATCTGGCGCATCGGTCTCGGGGCGTTACATATGATCCTGGAGGTTTTGAGGACAATTGGACCAGAAATTACTAGGGTTTCTTTGTAAGTGCAAATTTGGTCCAGAAACTTGATTTGGATGATGCACTCACATGGAGAAGCAACTTGGGCTGAAATTTGGCAAGGCAGGGTTATTTGGCCATATGAAGATGTTGTAAAAGTTTCATACCAAATGGACATGCCAAAATAGTACTTGCTTCACAAGCATACTCCCTAACCAGAAACTTGCAATAATTTTGGAGGGAAATGGCTTAAGGAAATGATCACAAATTTGGTGGAGAGATATTATTAGGGTAGGATAATTATCTAGTATTTTCTTAGAATTAATGTAGCAATATAAGTTATACTTGCTTCACAACCTGAAAATATTAGCAGAATCAAACATTTGGTCCTGTGCTCACATAGATGATGGGATAGGGCTGAAATTTGGAGGAGTGTGAATGTGTGATAATATGAGCACATGAAGGAGTGTGCAAAATTTAAATTCATTTGGATACTCCTAGCTAATACTTCCTTTACAATGCCTTAAATCACTGAGGGATGTTGGATAGGCAAATGAAGTATAATTTTTGCATAAGGCAAAGATTTGGATATAGAAGCATGCCCAAAAAGTTTGGGAGCAACTAGGGAAATATAAATGACACTTCCTTCACAAAGTGCCATCCAAGGCAGAATAGGAAAAGGAATATTGGGGAATTATTTCCGAACTGGCGAAGGAAATGCTTGGGCATATTTGAGCAATATATGACCCAAAGGAATTATCAGAATTATTTGGGAATTTTTGGATGGACAGAAATATAGGTTGCTTCACAACCTAGGGCACTTGAGGTTATTCCTTTAATAGAAAAATAATTTTCCCCAAGAATAAAAAGAATTATGCAGTTGGGCTAGAATGGAAATGGCATGATCTTGGGATGTCTCCCGAGATCCTGCCATGACACTCTCCTGGCCACTCCGACCAACACCCCCTTCGGGTTCAGTCCTGGTAGCCCCGTGCCTACCAAAGGCATCAACGGCCACTGTCGTGAAAAAACAAACTGTCCCAAATGGAGACAAAAAGGCGCCTAACAACAACTACAGGCGCACAAGGTTATGTCTTCTTACCGGGCTAGGGTACCGAACGCCCATAACCTTCCCTCGTTGGAGGGACCGGAGAGAGGCACGACAATGACATCGTATTAGGGCCTTCCGATAAAAGGCAAATGTGGTTGCACTAGAAAAAGCCCGGTTTGGTGGAACTTGACCAACTTAATGGCGGAATTTAACCCCAAAAATATAACTGTGATAACAGATACTCCGATATCAACTATCAAACTGTAATCCAAGTCATAGCAATATCCAACAACTAATCCAAAGCATAATATCATCATATCAAAATACTCTGAGGATAGCCTAACACTACTATCATGACGAATCCGAAAACAATAATCCTACTACTCCAATAACAAGAACAAGCTATCCAGCTAAGATCCACATGTAAACATCATCTCCGAAAATAATACTTCAAGGTATAGAACATCAATTATCATCATAAAAATAATCATACTAGCCACTAATAATCCAATGGCAACATGATACTCATCAACTACAAGTATAACTCCTAGTACTCCAAACAATAGCATGGCAATGACAAGATCAAAAATAGCTCTGAGAAACAAATGCCATGCACAAACCATATTTAGGTAATGCAATATTTTATATAAGTTCAAATAAGCTAAACCATGTCGGAATCATGCAAATGGAGGGTGTGGCTTGCCTGGGGTGGAGGGATTCATCGGGAAAAAGTGCGGGAAACTCGCAGAAAGAATCGCTGGAAAACGTTCACTCTCGGAGGGGGCTGAATAAGGGCAGGGGCAAAATGGTCATTTCTAGAATGTTAAAACATGGTTAAAATGATTCCATCAGAACAGGCTCGATGAAAGGAAGATGTGGGCTTTGGAATCACCTCATTTGGAGTTACGGTTGAAGAGTTGTGGCCGTTCGTTCGTTAGGTAGAAAAACTAACAGAAACTATGCTCTTCTACTCATAACTAACAAACGTTCACAAAATAAGGTTTCGGCCGGCGGCTGGGAAAAGAGAAAGCGCCTTTTCAGCAACATGCCTTCTGATCAGTGAAAATGTACTTCAGTCTAAAGAAACACAAAAGTCCGCTTTCTAACCTGGGAAACGTAATCGCGCGGATTACATCACTTATCCGACGTGGCGAGGCGGGACCGGCGGGGTGTGTGGCTGATGGGTGGGGTCGTGCGCGGTGGGCCCCGCCTGGCCTGGGCTTCTTCTCCAACCTCCTGCTCGCCCGCCCGGACAGAGGGTAGGGCCGGTGCCGGCGGCCGTTCTCCCGGCTCCGGCCACCAGTGGCGACGCCCATCCTACCAACATGCTCAGGAGATGGAGGCGGACCCGCCTATGGGTGGCGCGGTAGCTGGAGAGGTCGAGGTGAGCGGAGCATCACCCGCAGCAGACGGCGGCTTCGGGTGATGAAGGCTCCGGCGCCATGTCCACGGAGAGGAGCCGGAGAGCTACGGGGGACGACCCATGGTGGACATTGTTGTCACTAGAGGTGAAAAGAGGGCGAGGGGAGACTCGGTTCGTTGGAAACAGGTGGACAGAGCGGGCAACCGAGGCGTCAATGGTGGACATGGAGGGCTGCTCGAGATCGGTGAAGTGGTCAGGGGGTCTAGAGGAGATGTGGTAGGCTGATGGCGCAGAGAAACGGCACAGGGGTGGCTTTATATAGCCGAAGCAAGGTGGTGCCGTGCTAGCGTCGCCGCGGACCGGCGCCGCAGACGCGTGTGCACGCACCCGAGCTCGATGGTAGATGATGGAGGAGGAACAGGGGAAGGTCTCATGAGGCAGAGGAGGCAATCGGAGCATGGCAAGGAAGAAGACGACGACGGACAGTGCTAAATGGCCACTATTCACCCGTGGGCACGTGGCGGCGAGCATCGGTGAGGAAGCTGCCGGAGGGGGAGCGGGGTCCAGGGAGGTGGCGACGTTGAGGGGAAGACACTGGATAAGGTCACGCGCGACGATAAGAGGGAAAGGGGACGAGGCACAAATGACGCTCTAGACGCGGCCACAGCGCACAGAGGGTGTGAATAGGCATGCCAGCTGCGCGGTCACCACACGACATGGGACGGGGAGGGCTATAGGGGATCGAAAACCTTGTCTAGGGTGTTGTCTCTCCACCCTGGAGGCTGTAGAAATCAAGAGCACGAGAGAAGAAGCTCTGCATCTAAGTTAGGCATCTGTGACGCCCCCGATTCAATCATACACTAATCATGCACGCAAACGTGTAAGATCAAGATCAGGGACTCACGGAAGATATCACAACACAACTCTAAAAGTAAAATAAGTCATACAGGCATCTTATTACAAGCCAGGGGCCTCGAGGGCTCGAATACAAGTGCTCGACATAAATGAGTCAGCGGAAGCAACAATATCTGAGTACAGACATAAGTTAAACAAGTTGCCATAAGATGGCTAGCACAAACAGGGATACAGATCGAAAGAGGCACAGGCCTCCTGCCTGGGATCCTCCTAACTACTCCTGGTTGTCGTCAGCCGCCTGCACGTAGTAGTAGGCATCTCCAGTGTAGTAGGAGTCGTCGTCGATGGTGGCGTCTGGCTCTTGGGCTCCAACGTCTGGTTGCGGCATCCGGGAAGAAGAGGGAAAAGGGGGAAAAGAGGGAGCAAAGCAACCATGAGCACTCATCCAAAGTACTCGCAAGCAAGGATCTACACTACATATGCATGGGTATATGTGTAAAGAGGCAATATCGGTGGACTGAACTGCAGAATGCCAGAATAAGAAGGGGATAGCTAGCCCTATCGAAGACTACACTTCTGGCAGCCTCCGTCTTGCACTATGTAGAAGAGAGTAGATTGAAGTCCTCCAAGTAGCATCACATAGCATAATCCTACCCGGCGATCCTCCCCTCGTCGCCCTATGGAAAAGCGATCACCGGATTGTCTATGGAACTTGTCTGGGTGTGTTTTATTAAGTATCCGGTTCTAGTTGTCATAAGGTCAAGGTACAACTCCGGGTCATCCTTTTACCGAGGGACACGACTATTTGAACAGATCAACTTCCCTGCAGGGGTGCACCACATAACCCAACACACTCGATCCCCTTTGGCCGGACACACTTTCCTGGGTCATGCCCGGCCTCGGAAGATCAACATGTCGCAGCCCCACCTAGGCACAACAGAGAGGTCAGCACGCCGGTCTAAATCCTATGCGCGCAGGGGTCTAGGCCCATCGCCCATTGCACACCTGCACGTTGCGTACGCGGCTGGAAGCATACCTAGCCCCCTTAATACAAGAGCAGGCTTACGGTCTAATCCGGCGCGCGCTGCTCAGTCGCTGACGTCACGAAGGCTTCGGCTGATACCACGACTCCGAGTGCCCATTACTGTTCCCGTGTAGTTTGTTAGTGCGTATATGCCAGTGGCCAGACTCAGATCAAATACCAAGATCTCGTTAAGCGTGTTATTATGAAGTAACCGCGAATGCTGACTAGGGCCAGGCCCACCTCTCGCCTAGGCTGTCTCAACCTGCCCTGTCGCCCCGCCACAAAGATCCACACAGAGGGCCGTCGGGACAAATGTCCTTTCAGCCCCCAATCCGTGAATCACTCGCGGGTAATCAACGAGCCGACCCTACTTTAGTCACCATCTGTATAGTATGTATATATGTATAGTATATACCCGTGATCACCTCCCGAGTGATCACGGCTCGATAGTATAGCAAGGCAGACTGACAAGAATGTAGGCCAATGATGATAAACTATCATCTTATACTAAGCATTTAGGATTGCAGGTAAGGTATCAACGACTGTAGTAACAATGACAGGCTATGCAACAGAATAGGAGTAACCGAACAGTAACTTGCTACACACTACTAGGGAAAACCTTATACATAGAATCTTAGCAGCAGCGCAGCTCAAAAAGAAGCACTACTGCTAATTAGCAGTAGCGTGTGCATGCAAAACTCGCTACTGACACGGCGTTAGTAGTAGCGCACTTGGAACAACCCGTGCTACTACAAATATCAACCGACAGTGTCCACCCACCTACATTTAGCAGCAGCGCATTGTCGTGACCCGCGCTACTGCTAAAGCTGTAGTAGTAGCGCACTTTTTCTGAGGTCGATGCTGCTAATTTTCAAATTGGGCACACTGTTGGTCCCGATTAGCTGTAGCGCTTGTGTGGAAAGCGCGCTGCTGCTACTTTCTTATCAGCAGCGTGTTTTACGTCCCGCGCTACTGCTAAGCCGCACCAACCCACCACCTTTCCCCACCCGTCCTCCCCTCCCCCACCTCCTCTCTTCCCTTTCCCCTACCTCCTACATCCTCCCTCTCTCACTCTTCTTCTTCCTCAATACTTCTCCCCCATTACTCTCCCTCTTCTACCTACCTTTATCTCTCTTCATTACTCCTAGCTAACTACACCACCTCCATTAATGCATCTCCTTTCTCTTTTTCCTCCCCCCTCCACTAGTTGAAGTTGTCTCCTCCCAAATTAGCTAGCTAGGTAGATGTAGCATTTAGTTAAGTGACCTATTTGCCCCCTAACTAGATCTATCTTTGTCAAGAAGAGATTTGTGCACTTTTGATCTCCCTACATCATCATCTCCACTGTGTGCTCGATCTCGAGATAGAGGTGATTAAAATTTCATGCTTTTGCAAAATGGAAATATATTTGTGTGTGTGTGTGAGGGAGATATGATGGAAATTGTGTGTGTGTGTGGCATGAGTTGACGCCAAATTGTGCTTTTGAGTTGCCTATGTTTTGCCGAAATGTTAATTTATTTCCGTTTCGGCAAATTCCGGGCAAACTCTAGATCTATATATGTCCTATTTTTAGGGAAGGTCATGCCGAATTTTTGTATGACTTTGATGCATGCACGCATTTTTATAATCAATTTGTTTATTATTACCGTGCAGAGTTCACGATGGTCAGTGGAATGATGGTGGATAGGTGGTTGCGGTCGGTGGTGCAGGACATGAAAGAAAATAACCGGACAGAGGTTTTATGTCCGTGTCGAAAATGCAAAGGAATAGTTTGGCTCGACCCCCATGACGATGGTCGTGTCGAAGCGCACCTACTCATGACTGGTTTCATGGATGGCTATACTCGGTGGATAATTGAAGATGAGGATGACGATATTGAGGACGCCGATGGGGCAGGCAATGATGATACGGGGCAAGACGAAGAGATGATCGATAATGGCGGAGGGGAAGAGGCTGGACATGGCGGCGGAAAAGGGGCCGGGCGGAGGAGAAGGGGCCGGACATGGCAGCGGAGAGAACGACATGGACTCCACACAGTAGAGTTTGTTGGTACTAAGTTCAATCGTGCGGGACCCTCATGTTCAAGCATTGCTTCGCAAGGAGACGAGTACTGAGAGAGATGCTTCTAGAGAGGAGGCTAAGCTGGAGCAACTGGTGGTAGACTCGAACACTCCATTGTATGATGGTTGCAATCCTGAGGTGACCCACTTGATTTTCACGCTCCAACTCCTGAAGACGAAGGCTAAAAACAAATGGACCGACACTAGACTCGATGAGCATCTCAAGTACCTAAAGGATGTTCTTCCCGTGGGGAATCTATGTCCTACTAGTGTTGATGAGTCCAAGAAGATCGTGTGCCCTCTTGACCTGCCACACATTATATACCATGCATGCATCAATGATTGCATAATTTATCAAAAGGAGCATGCGGAAAAAACAAGCTGTCCGGTGTGCAATGCTTCTCTATACAAGAAGGTCGGGAAGAAATGTCCCCAGAAAGTTGTATGGTACTTACCGATCACTCCCCGTCTCCAGCGGTATTTTGTAGATCCCAAGGAAGCAAAGCTAATGCGCTGGCTCGCGGAGAGGAAGAAGCCTGATGATGGAGATGATCCGAAGCTGAGACACGTCAAGGATGGAAGCCAGTGGAGAGCGTTGAACAACTTCTATCGGTATTTTGAATGTGATGCAAGGAACATTGTGCTCGGCGTATGTACCGATGGCATGAATCCATTTGGCAACCAGAACACCAACCATAGCACATGACCCGTGTTTGTATGGATGTACAACCTCCCACCTGGTTGTGCATGAAGTCGAAGTATATTCACATGAGCATGCTTATTCAAGGGCCGAAACAACCAAGAAATAATATTAATTTGTATCTGGGGCTACTTCAAGAGGAGTTAGACACATTATGGAAAACACCGGCCAAGACATGGGACGCCAGCAAAGGCGAGTATTTCTACATGAGAGCCGCGCTGCTCACGACGGTGCGCGACTATCTCGGTTACGGATATGTCGCATGCCAGGTGTGCCATGGATATTGCGGATGCACGCGGTGCATGGATGATACGACGTCTCAGCAGCTAACGCCAAGGAAAGATGGCGGGTCTGGGAAAATCGTGTACATGGGGCATCGAAGATGGCTCGAATAGGACGACCCGTGGAGAAACCTTGGAGATCTATTCAATGGTCACGCTGAGCGTCGAGGACCTCCACGTAAGCGGAGCGGTGCCAAAATCGATGAGCTCTTGAAAAACTAGAAGGAGTGCCCTGCGCCGGGAAAGACGATGAGAAAGGCACCGGAGCTGCTGCTGAAGGTATGGAAGACGAGGTCTATGTTCTGGGACTTGGAGTACTGACACAAACTCGATACACCTCATTGCCTTGATCAAATGCATATCTGTAAGAATGTCCTTGAGAGCTTGCTTGCAACACTGATGAACATGCCGGATAAGACCAAGGATGGGCCGAAGGCAAGAAAAGACTTGCAAGATTTGAAAATCAGGGAAGATCTGCACAAGCCGCCCCGTAAAATGTTAGACGAGACAGAGGCACGGGAGAAGAAGGGAAAGAAAATAAATAAACAGGATTATTGCCCCCCTTCTTGCTTCACCTTAAGTCAGGCTGAGATCGATCAATTCTTTAAGTGCCTTACCGGAGTCAAAGTTAGTCCGGTTACTGTGGCAAGATAAGCAGTTATCTAGACACGGACAAGAAAAGGTTCAACGGAATGAAGTCCCATGACTGTCATGTGATGATGACGCAGATACTACCGGTTGCCCTTAGAGGGATAATGGACAAGCATGTCCGTGACACGCTTATTGGTCTTTGCAGCTTTTTCGACGTCATCTCTCAAAAGTCGATCAGTGTGAAGCAGCTCCGAAGGCTACAGGAAGAGATCATTGTGATACTAAATGAGCTTGAGATGTACTTCCCGCCCGCGTTCTTTGACGTGATGGTGCATCTGTGTGTCCATATTGTGGATGACATAATAGACCTGGGGCCGTCATTCCTACACAACATGATGCCGTTTGAGAGGATGAATGGGATCATCAAAGGATTCGTTCGTAACATGTCCCGCCCGGATGGAAGCATCATCCGGCTACGTGACACAAGAGTGCATCTCTTTCGCGAGAATTTTCTATATGGTGCGCACCAGCCGCCGGGTGTTAGTGTTGGTTTGCCTGCTAACAAGCATGATGGGAGGCTCAAGGAGAAGGTCACTACAACGGTCGCAGGAATCGCACGTGGCTTACTCGGATCGAAGCAATGACTTTGATAGAGCAAACTTGGTAGTGCTACAACACCAAGACGAGGTAGATCCTTTCGTGGCAATCGCACAAAGAAATTATCGGAAAGAAGTATCGGATCGGGGTATGCGAGACGGACGCCGGTTACTAGAGAGCACAACTCTACTTTCCTGCATTTGTTCAAAGAGCGTAATATTGCTAATCCCCCGCAGGAGGGCTCTAAGGACGGATTGCTCATATACGCCTTAGCACATGGCCCCTCGCCCAACCTCGTAACCTATCAGGCATATGATATCAACGGGTACACGTTATACACGGAGGCCAAAGATATGGACAATGATGATCAGAACTCAGGGGTGACGACGGAATGCATGACCGGCAGTGACAACGGCGCAACTGAACGATTTTATGGAAGGGTCGAGGAGATCTGGGAGCTTCACTACTCTGGACTGCACAACATGACGATGTTCTGTGTCAGATGGGCCAAGAATGTCGAAAGAGTACACCGGATTTTCAATACCATGACTATACCAAACGCCAAGAGCGCTACCGCGAACGCTATGACAAAAAATGAGCCATGGGTACACGCTAAGCATGTGACACAATGCTTCTTCATAACCGACCGCGCAATCCCAGCCGTGTTGTCATGAGGAGAGGCAAAAGGAACATCATTGGAATGGATGGAGTCACCAACGAGGAAGACTACGATCAGTATGGCAACCCAATGAGGGAAGATGACGATGATGATGAAGTATACGTGAAAACAAGAATCAATACTACATTACCTAAGAAAAATCGTACTCCATGGAAAAGGCAAAGTCACAATGAGGGGCTCAACTATTCTTCGACGAACAAGAAGGGAAAGAAGCTGACTCAAAAACGAAAACGACAACGCTGAGGAACCATATGTTATTGGTCAAATGATGTAATATATATATATATATATATATATATATATATATATATATATATGTTCCTATTTTGTATACACACTTAGCCATTATTATGCATGGGTCCAATTATGTAATATATATGTTCCTATTTTGTATACATATTTAACCATCAAATGATGCAATATATATCGCCTTCCCTTCGTTCACTGCTCTCGAAAAAAAAGTGAGAGAAAATAAAGGAAAAGAAAAAGGAAAACTGGTTATAGTAGTAGCGGTTTACTGAAAAAGAGCTACAACTAGTCAAGGTAGCAGTAGCGGTTTCCGTATAAAACTGCTACAGCTAGTCAAGGTAGTAGTAGCGTGTTTGGTCTAAACGCGCTACTACTACGTCGACTTAACCTAAAATCCTCACTCTCCCTGCTTCATCCCGCCTCTTTTCCCCCCAAATCCCCACTCTCTCTTCCCCCGTCGCACCTCCGCTTCCAAGACTCTTTCTCGACCCCAGCGCCACCCCTCGACCGGCCTCGCCTCGACCTCGACACTCACCATCGACCCGACGTCAAGACTCGACCTCGGCCGCCTCGACCCGACGCCACGCCTCCTCTGCTTCCTCCTCCCAACCTCGGCCGTCTGCCGGGCCTGCCTCCTCGCCCCTGCACCCTCTATAAACCCCCCCTCTCTCTGCTAGCTAGGGTTCTTCGGTTAATTTACTTAGGTTTTAGTTAAGGCAGTAGGTTAATTAGGTTATCTATTTAGTTATGAATTTAGCTAGGATTTAAAATAGGACAGAAATTTAGGGTTAAGCAATTGTAGTTAAAAGAAAAGGCAGCATTTAAGCAATTGTCCAAATCAACATCCCTTTTTAAAGCAAATTTAGGTAGGCTGAATTTAGGTAGGCTGAATTTATATGCAAATTTGAAATGGACAAGTGATATGTGGACATGTCATGTTTGAAATTTGTACATGTCATTTGGACATGCTACTAACTTGGTTCCAGCTATCATCTACTGGACGAAGGAAAATCCAGACACGCCTGAAGATGCCGCCTCAACACAGGCTCAACTAGCCAGGGGTCGTACAGTGCTTAGCCCAGGAACCCTGGGGCAGGGGTTAAGGAAGGGTTTGGAAGGTGTGCCCAATAAAAAGGAGAGGAAGAGATCAGGGAAGATAACTGCCTCCAAACAAGCCAGGGCACATATCAGCCAGACGATGGATTCTGAAGAGCGTGTACCCGTGAAAGGTGCGGCCATGTTCCATCTCACAGGCGAGCCGATGCTACTACTGAAACCGCTGGAGGCACTATCAGGGGATCTTAGGAGACTACACGACCATGTGCCGTCGACTGAGAAAAGCCTACTAGCCTCAAAGGATCCAGGATATCCGACATACGCGGCTCGTGTGCTCGAGGGAAGTGCTACGCCGACACACGGCCCATGGAGGTGTTCTTCCTGCGGTTTGACCATATCTTTGAGATAGCGACAAGGCGGCTCGATTTTACAATCGCCCTTTTTTTGCTACATATGAGCTCCGCCATGAAGAGTGAAGAAGTCTCAGAATCTGTGTGGTGGATCCGTACTACATGCACGAAGTCTTTCTTGAGTCTCAACGACTTTGAGCGTGAAACTGCTAGGGACTACCTCCAAAACTTCATGGTATAGAATAAGGACCGGAAATTGTCCCGTGCCTTATCATCCAAAGTAAGTCGGGCCGACAACCCTTTTGTACATTTCAATCATTCCTTTCGCCATTTGGAGAATAATTTGAGGTGTCTTTTCCTCAAAAGAACGGGCGCCGCCCTTATCGTTTTTACCCGCAAGTCTCCCACGCCGTATTTTGACCCTTCCAGAGACTACGAGAAAAGGACTACACCCACATAATGAATATTCTAGATGATGCTCTCCAAGGCTTTAGCATTCAAGGTGGCCACATGCGCATCAGAAACAAAGGAACAAGAAGATGGGTTTCACAAGATAAAACTAACTTCTCCCGCATCCATGTCCCAAAACCAAGCAAGAAGGATGGATTCTACATCGTCCATCTCAGGATTCAGTTCAACACGGATCACCAAAAGCTTCGCATGACAAGCAGAAATGATGATCATATCCACAAGTGGTTAGAATCTCATGGAGAAGTGGATTATAAACTTAGAGATGACTTCTTTCGCATCCAAAGGGACATTGCGACGATCATCATGAAAGAAGTCGTCGATGAGAAGGGGATGTTCCACCACGGCCCTATATCGCGAAATGACGCCCGAACTCGTGATAGGCACGCAACGTCTAGACCTCACGCCGTTCAAGAAGCTAGGGTCCATCCTCGATGATATGAAAGGATGGAACTTCTAGTGATTTATGATGCCGATGATAATGATATGTGTTGGTTGAACTTGTATACTTTTTGTAGCGACGAAACTTTGTGATGTCCACGGTCCCTGCCAAACTTGCGTAACGCTACTTTGTTAGTTTGCGCATGACGATGACTGCGCATTTCTAGATAATTAGTTTATGTACTATATGTTGCATCTAGTTGCTAACCCTTTCTTTTTCGCTTTGCTCTAGTATATTTTGTTGCATATGATTGTACATCCTCTTCATGAAGATGCATCTCTAACAGTACCTAGTTTCTTGATGGCGAGATGGCAGTGCTATGTCGCGGTACAAAGGAAGGTTCCGGGTGTACACCGAGTGGTTCGAGTGTCGCGCAAGTGAATGGGTTCTCGGCGCCAGCCATAAAGGCTTCAAAAGGCATAAGAAGGTGAAGCTAGTTACTTGAGGTTCACGCTAGCGAGAGAGGACTCAGAATCGCCACCTCAAGTATTGATAGTTCCGCCTCACTCATAGTGATAGCTCTTCTCGCGTATACCTTTGTTTAGATGGATGACATTGTAGTTGCAAGTATTCGGGACTTGCATGTATCGCTATTTTCGAGATGATGACAAGATACCACTTCGTGTTGGATGATGATTATGATGAGACTATTTGTATGTATATGCTATGATTACATTTGTGGTCTCGCAGGCATTTGTATGTGTATCATGACGACATTTGTATGTGCTAAAGATTCTTCTATAATGCCTGTTCAAATACAAAACAAATATGCAGAAAAAACAAAAACTACTAAAAGTTAGCATCATCGCGATAGTAGCAGTAGCGCGCACAGGAGAAGCGTGCTATAGCTATTAGCAGTAGCGAGCTCCATGGAAGAATGTTGTTGCTAGACTTGTATATCAGTAGCGCGGGGGCGCACGCGCTGTTGCTACGGGTTAGCTGTAGCGCCTTATTAGTAGCGCCACCTCCCGCACTACTGATATACCTAGAACCCACGCTGCTGCTAGGCTTTTCCCTAGTAGTGACAGTATTCTAATGCAAGCAGTAGAGAGAAGAATAGGCGATATCTGGTGATCAAGGGGGGAAAGGCTTGCCTGGTTGCTCTGGCAAGAAGGAGGGGTCATCAACTCCGTAGTCGAACTAGGCAGCAGATGCGTCGGTCTCGTAGTCTGCCGGAGAGAAGAGGGGGAAGAAACAGTAAATACAATGCAAACATAAGCATGACGATGCATGACTTGACAACAAGCGGTGTTAGATGTGCCCCAACGCGATAGTAGGTGATACCGGCGAAAGGGGGAAACATCCGGGAAAGTATCCCTAGTGTTTCACGTTTTTGGACAAATGAACCGGAGGTGAAATGTTGCAGGTTCACTATGCTAGGGACGCGTGGCGGATGAACGGGCTGCGTATCCGGTTTCGTCTCGTCGTTCTGAGAAACTTTCATGTACAAAGTTTTTTCATCCAAGCTACGATTTATTTTATATTAATTTTAAAAGATTTAAATCGTTTTTAGGATTAACAGAATTAATTAAATCAAAAGGCATTTATGACGTCATCATGACATCTGCGTGATGCAAGCTTTCAAAGTTGACCGTCGACCAGTCAACTAATGGGTGGGTCCCGCATGTCATAGGCTGTTATCTAATTGACAGTAGTTATATTTATTAGCAGGTTAATTAAGTTTCATTAACTAGATTAATTAAGTTAATTAATTATTATTATTATTATTATTGTTATTTTTTAATTCCTTTTTTTATAAAAACGTTCTGGGCGTGGGGCCCATCTGTCATAGGCCCTAGGGGCCTCAGTGGGTTCGGGCGCTAGTGGGCGCTGGGCACCGGGTACGGGCGCGACCCAATCGGGCACACGCCCAGGGGCGCCGTGGCAGACGAGGCCAGCGAGGCCGGGCGGTCACCGGAGGGGGACGCCAGCGGGAGAGTAGCAGGGCGGCGCCAGAGTGGGGCCGCGCAGACGGGCGAGCCGTCACGCGAGGCCGAGGGCCAGAGGGGGAATGGCCGTGGTCGATCCAGATGGCCGGGACGAGGCACGGGCGCTAGGACGCCGAGGTATGGGCGGCTGCCGTGGGCGACGACCGGTGGTGGCGGCAGGTGGCGGAGCTGGGGTGGCCACTAGGCGACGCGTGTACACGCTGGGCACCGGGCTGCAGATGTAGGTCGGCGAGGCACCACGGCGAAAGGTGAGTGGGGGGCGTGGGGCGTGGCCAGCCTGAAGGCTGCCTGCAAGGGACGCGACCGGCGCGTGTGGTGGAGGGCAAGGCAGGGCTTGGTCGACGTGGGCACGCCTGGCCAAACGCAGCACGGGCGAGGCGAGCACTGGCGAGAGGGGACGGGGAGGAGGACGACTGGGGTCCTCACCGAGGGAGCGTAGGGGACATGGCAGTGGGGGTTGAGGAGGAGGACGGGGACGAGTGGCGGAGAGGAAGCAGGCCGGTGGGGAAGTCCGGCGAGGTCCTCGGGCGGCGAGTTAGCCGCGGCGGCAGCCGGTGGAGTCGAGCGCCCAAGCCCCGATCCGATCTGGATCGGGGGAAGGAGAGGAGAGGCATGGAGAGAGTTGGGGGGGGTGAGTGGGGCGACGAGGGGGGGGGGTTACGGCTAGGGTTTCGGGGGGTTATGGAGAGGGAGTGGGCCGACCCGGCTGGGCCGGTTTGGCTGTTGTTAGCTGGGCCAGTCGGCCCAGGGAGGTTTGGGGGGTTTACATCCTTTTCTTTTTTTCTATTAGTTTTGTTTTCTTTGCAATTTTCTTTTCTTTTATTTATTTTCCTTTTCTATTTTATTTAATTTGGGGCATTTAAGCACTATATAAAATTGTGTCTTCTACATCATAATTACCTATGCCATTTTTGGCACTGCCCGAACATTTTTGTTTAATTTTTTTAAAAAACTTTGGGTGTTTGTCGCTAATTCATTTTTGAATTTGAAATGTTTTGAACTAACACTTGATTAGTAACAGTAACAGAGGTGACATGGCATCATTAGGAGAGTTTTACTGTAGCCTAATTATCCGGGCATTACAAATCTCCTCCACTACAAGAAATCTCGTCCTTAGATTTAGGAGGTAGAAGGAAACAGTGCGGGGTGTTCATCACGCAGGCGGTCCTCACGTTCCCAAGTGGCTTCGTCTTCAGAGTGATGCGACCACTGGACCTTGAGGAACTTGATTGCCTTCTGACGTGTGCGGCGTTCAGCATGGTCGAGAATGCGGACCGGATGCTCTTTATAGGAGAGGTCCTGTTGCAATTCGAGCACTTCATGGTCCACTTCTCGGATTGGGTCCTTGAAGCAGCGGCGGAGTTGCGACACGTGGAACACATCATGAACCTGAGAATGGTTTGACGGAAGCTCCAGTTGATATGCCACTTTTCCACGCCTTTCCAGAATAGTGAAAGGACCTATATAGCGAGGAGCTAGCTTGCCCTTGATCCCGAAGTGGTGAGAACCCTTCATTGGTGTGACTCGAAGATAAGCCTTTTCGCCAGGTTGATAGACCATGTCCTTATGATGATGGTCACACTGACTCTTCTGACGCGACTGAGCAGTCTTGAGATTCTTGCAAATAATGCAAACTTGTTCTTTGGAATGTTGGATAATATCCGCACCGAAGAGTGGACGTTCCCCAGTTTCTGACCAGTTGAGAGGGGTTCGGCACTTTCATCCATAAAACACTTTGAAGGGGGCCATCTTCAGACTAGCTTGATAGCTATTATTATAAGGAACTCAGCATACGGGAGAGATTCCTCCCATTACTTGCCGAAGGAAATAACACAAGATCGAAGCATGTCTTCGAGAACTTGGTTGAAGCGTTCAACTTGCCCTTGCGACTGAGGATGAAAGGCAGTGCTGGAAGACAGATGAGTCCCCATAGCTTCTTGGAAACTTTCCTAGAATCTTGAAGTGAATAAACTGCCACGATCTGAATTGATTACCAATAGGATACCGTGAAGTGAGACAATTCTGGAAATGTAGAGGGTTGCGAGCTGACTAGCAGTGATCGTTTCTTTAACAGCCAGAAAATGTGCAACTTTAGAAAGCCGGTCAATGATGACAAGAACATCATCATTACCTTTCTGCGATTTGGGGAATCCAATGACGAAGTCCATTTCAACATGGTCCCATTTCCATTCAGGAATAGAGATAGGTTGCAGAGTTCCAGCAGGCCGTTGATGCTCTGCTTTGATACATCACACTCAATAACACAACGAGCAATATGTTGCTTCATATTAGACCACCAGAATCTCTGACCAATGTCTTGGTACATCTTGGTGCTACCGGGATGAATAGACAAAGGCGTATCATGATCTTCTTTCATAACCTCCTGTGTCATATCCAGCTTTTTCCGAACATGGCACCACTAGGGGGCCTTTGAAGTACAAAGTCCCATCATTAGCAATAGTGAAGAATGATGGCTTTCCTTCTGTGAGGTAGCGCTTAATCTTGTGGGATTGAGAGTCATACTTCTGCAGCATTTTAACGTTGTCCACAAGATCTGGCACAACAGCGAGGGTATTTAGAGAACCCTGAGGAACAACACGAAGATTCATCTTTTCAAACTCTGGGGGAGGGCGAGCGAGTGCACCAGGAGGAACAATATGGAGGTTCAGCTTTCTGAATTCTTCAACAAGCGAGGGCTGAACTTTGTGAACCTGGAGGTGGTTGCAATATGATTTGCGGCTCAAGGCATCAACCATTACATTAGCCTTGCCTGGGGTATACGAAATACCCAAGTTAAAATCTGCAACAGTCTCCATCCATCTCTGCTGACGGAGGTTCAGGTCTCGTTGAGTAAACACATACTTCAGACTTTGGTGGTCGGTGAAGATCTCGCAACGATTACCGAGTAGATAATGTCGCCACTGTTTCAGTGCGTGTATAATAGTAGCAAGCTCGAGGTCGTGAACTGGATAGTTCTCTTTGTGAGGGTGCAATTACCGAGAGGCATAAGCAATCACTTTATGCTCCTGCATTAGGACAGTGCCTAGGCCTTGACGTGAAGCATCACAATAGATGACGAAGTCCTTCTTAGTATCTGGAGGAGCAAGCACTGGGGCAGAAGTCAACTTGTCTTTGAGCGCCTGGAAACTTTCCTGACACTTTTTTGTCCGCTCAAACTTGACGCCCTTATGAAGCAAGTTAGTCAGAGGTCTAGCAATCTTGGATAAGTTCTCGACAATCGACGACAATAGCTGGTGAGTCCGAGAAAACTTCTGACTTGCTTGACATTCTTCGGAGGAGTCCAATCGAGAATAGCGTGAACTCGCTCAGGGTTGACGGCAATACCATCCTTGGAGATGAGATGCCCAAGATAGGTTACTTTGGGAAGCCAGAGTTCACACTTGGAGAACTTGGCATAGAGTTGATGCTCTCTAAGCTTTTCCATAACAAGACGAAGACACTACAAAAAAATACACTTCCGTGATGATACGTGTTTGTCACAGTAGGTCATGTTTTTTGTCATGCATGTACATCCATGATAAATTTATGACAAAATCAAGATAGTCATACCTGTGCTGTCGTAGAAGTGTTCCATGACATTACCAAAATTATCATCACGGAAGTGTCCACTTCAATGACGATAAGTCGCGCGTCACAGAGGTGCTTTCGTCAAGGGTGACCGACACGTGGCATCCGCCGTAACGGGACGCCGTTAAGCTATTGGGTCGGGTTTTGGATCCGATAACCCGTTAATAGCCTCGACCAATGGGGATTTTCCACATGTAAAATCATCATTGGCTGGAGGAAACACGTGTTGGCTCGCCGTTGGGACAGGTGTCATCCGCTCATTGGACCAAGGCGCCTATGATACGGCGACACGTGGCACGGCCCAACAGAGGCCCATTCTTGTGAAAAGGCCGGCCCATTTGACTTGGTCAAAAGGTGGCGGCCGCCCATCAAAGCCTCGTTAACTAATTGCTCGTGATATAGCCCATTTATAGCTCGCTAACCCAGGCCCGTTATGCCCTATCCGAATTAGGCCCAAGAGCGCCATCCGGGCCGCCCAATATGATTCCAGCCCTGCTTTTAACTTCCGCACACATGTGGCCCATGACTTCTTTCAGCCCATTTGAGGCTCTTTGTAACTTGGCCCATTAACGGCCTGGTGAACCGCCCGTAATGAACAAAGGTATCACTTTATACCCATTAACGGCCCGTTATTCTTGGGCCGCTTCCACCAAGTTATCTTTCGCCTTCTCGAGCCCATTGATTCTTGGGCTCATTTGCAGATTCATTACATACGACCGTTATTGTCATTTTTCGCTAGGGCCAAATTCAGCCGTTACATACCGCCCGCTTATGGACCGTTAATACGTTGGGCCGTTTTCATGTCAAAAAAACCCCGTTGGGCTGTTTTCATAGAGTTATCAAATACGTTATATTAACAGCCCGTTACGGTCCACGAATTGTACGGCCCATGATTGGCGAAATGATGATACGCCCCATAGAAGGCCCATGGATCTACGGCCCGTATGAGGCCCATGGATCTATGGCCCGTAGAAGGCCGATGGGTCATACGGCCGGTAGAAGTCCTATGGACCCTACGGCCCATAGAAGGCCCATGGACCCTAAGGCCCGTATAGAAGGCCAATGGATCCTACGGCCCGTATAGAAGGCCAATGGATCCTACGGCCAGAAGAAGGCCCATGGATCATACTACTGCAGGAGGCCCATGGTTACAACAAATTGCAGTGTTGCCATGATTATTTTGGCCTAGTTACCAAAAATAGGCTATTGTGGCCACTAGAAAAACACGTAAAAAGAACTGCAGGACTACAAGCAAACAACTAAACAAGACAATAAGGAAATAAATAAGCAAGAAATTAACGCTAGCCTATTACCACTATTACACATATTACATCCACTGGGCATCAAAGTTCGCCACCAAGGCAAATATAGGGAACAAAGCAACATATTACATACACTCGCCGTCAAAATTGGCCACGAAAGTGCAAATAAACGCTGTAGCACATCAAGAGCATAATCAAACAACTTCGTAAGAGCTCAAGAAACGTTATCCCGGTATCCACCATGCCGAAATAAGCTTAGCAAGCTGATTAGCTTTGTCCTGCTTGGCGCTAAAATCCTCCAAACGCCATCGCTGCACCGTAAAGTATGCATCCAATGCTCCAGGACTTCGCAGTCCTTCCGCTTGTCACAAAGACACCTGATCGATGTCTTTCACTTGTAGTTGAGACTCAAGAAACCGAACTGATTCAGCATAAAGGAGTTTGAATAGCTTGTGCAAGCGGTAGTGGCCAAGAACTCTAACACTAAACCAAGACAGACTTTGGGGTTGTCTCATTGTCTTCAAGATAGTCTTCCTTAGCTATTTTATCAACTTTGTTGGAGACCAACAAGGATGTGTCACTATCCCGAACCTTATCTCGCATTACTTCCTTTACCATTGCTTAATAAGGCACTCTTCCCCAATATTCACAAGATTGTAAAAGAAGAAACAAGGCATACATAACAAGTTTAGCATGTACTAGTATATGAAACTCATTTCGGTGAACCAGTTCATTAGTAAGGTGGACATGATTAAACTACCAAGTCTTCTATTGCCAAGTACTAGTACATAATAAAAGCATCAAACAAACATATATCTATGTCCTATGGTCACTGCATTGTCTTGCCAAATCAAAATAGAGACACGGTTCAAATCATATTAGTTCAAGACAAAGCAGTAGTGAAAGAATACAAAGCATGGGAAACTACACGGCACAACAAGATTTCAGATGGGTACCACGGGTCTACATGTACAACAACACTATTGGCTCTATTGTGATGCTAGTAATGTGCATGATATGAAAGTCAACTGTATACACAATTCAAATTGAAATCAAAAGAGCTATTGATAAGAGCAAACCTGTTAAAGAAACATGCGTGAACATACCGCTATGCCATTGAGTTTCGATTGATCCTTTAATTTAAAAATAAGTTTGTATCAAGAATACAAAGTGATACAAAAGCAAAGCAATCATAGTTAAAAAGGCGCGCTTAAGCAAGCGCTACACACCTAGGCTCTAGGCGCTATAAAATGCATTGCGATAACTACGCTTAATCTGTGCATAACTGAGCATAAGCATGCGCTTTGGTCAGTAAAGCGCAAGGCGGTGGCAAAATGCACAATTAACGCCTAGCGCTTTTTTGAACTATGATAGCAATGGAATCTTAAATTAGAACAGTTGTTCTTCAGGTTTAGGCACTTTTTCTACATGAACAAAGTACAGTAAGACACAATAATATAATACTTAAAAATAGAAAATGAGCTCATAGACCTTACCACATTCTTGGTTCGGGACCAGTACAGAACAAGGCATTCCCAGTCATCGTCCAGTAAATGTGTCTCAGGAGAACGTAAGGGAATTTGATGAGTTTCTTTGCCGGTGAAGTATGTTTTCTTCAGGTAATTCCGATACTGCCACCAAGCATTCTTGAAGACAGCAGAGGTATTAGCATAGATTACCTCATCCTGAGTTTCCAAATCGGTCCTTCTCTATAGAGAAAAATTGGAAAATTTGCTGTATTATAACCATCATGGAGGTAGGATGTATGGGACGAAGCAAAGTAATTGCCATGAATAACATTACTTACACATAACTCCCGGACAAACACCGTGAATCGCATTTTCCTTCATCTTCAAGATAATATTTCCAAGATGGGAAGATACGCACATACGATTTAACAACATCAAATGCGATAGATGCTAAACTACGACTAGCTGGTTGTGCTTCCTCCACGTGAATAGGCGCATTAACCGGTGGAGTTGGGGTTCGCCGTGATAGTATCGCCCTTTGGGCACCGGAGCTACCTTACTAACCGCTCTTGTTTGGGAGCTCTGTGGTGGAGATGGTGTTGTGTCAACATGAACCGGGTTACTATCGGCGGGGTTGGGGTTAGATTGGGTGAAGCTGGTCTCTCCGTCCATCGCAGAAGAGGGGTACAATCTGCGAGAGTTTGGGTTATGTGTGGCAGGGCTGGTTCTTGTGCATGTACAACCGGGGTGCTATCTCCACCAAGAGGTAGCACTTTTTTATTTGAAGACCGTGTTTTTATTCCGCTAGATACTAGCATCACCCGCTCCAATTCAAATGGCTGATAAACAGGAAGCATAGTTGAATGTATAGACATTGTATGAGAAACAAATGCAATAGATAGTGTGGAAAAAAGAGGGCATGAAATAGTTGACATGTATATTGTTTAATTAAAACGGATAGCATGACATAACTTCACATATATGATGTCTATCTAAACTGGATAGCATAGCATAACATAATACAAAGGTATGATGAATAACTAAACAGGATTGCATGACATAATTCACCTACATGTTATCTAAGTAATCAGGATCGCATCATTTAATTCACGTATGTGATTTATATGCTAAACAGAGGGCATTCGATATGATGTCTGAACTAAGAACATGGTGTTGAATATTGTGTATATGATGTCTAAACTATGCAATGCAAGACACCGATGCATGATATGAGCAGGTAACCATGCCAAGTTAGAGCATACACCTCGCTGGGGGAATAGGACTGGTCATCTGCTCTCAATCCATCTCCGAGGAGCTATCGACCCAACAAGAGATCTACTTCAACAGTAGCACCGCCTCGCCTCAAGGCCTTGTTTTCACTCTAGATTTTTCCATCTCCCACCCAAATGGCTGATTCACGTGAAGAGTAGTTTAATGTACAAACATTGTCGATAAATGGAAATGTAATGAAGAAAAGGATGGGCAAGATGTCATTCAAATATATGATGCCCGGTTAAACAGATGGCATTGCACATTTCACATATATTATGGCTGGCTAAAGACATGAGACTGCATAATTCCTATATATGATATAGAAACTAAACAGTGGCATTACGTAACATGTCTAAACCAAGCAGATGACATATATGATGTCAAAAGTAGGCATCAGACGGCAACATATGCATGATATGACAAACATCATCATGCCAAGGTAGAGCAAACACCTTGGGGGTAAATAGGAGGGTCACGCGCTCAAGCCGCCGTAATGTATATCTTCCTCTAGATTACAACTGGAGAGGGTGGGGAGGGTTTGCCATTGAACCCACCATGGAGCGATGTCTCGTGATGACATTTTATTGTCACAAAAACTCTTCTCTTTTTCTCTACATGTTCAGCATGACTGTGTACAATATCTGACATGCATACAAAAAAATATGGTGAGATTATGTAAGGACAGCATGCAGAAATTTAGAATGATGGTAACAACCAGTGGATGGATCCAATAATAATGATAGCATGCTGATGATTGCTTTAAATTAATAAAAAGACACATGATGATTGCTCTACTATTTGTTTCCCACCCAAGATGAACAACATAGGCATACCCTAGGTGAACCAGATATTAGACAGACATACTATTCATTGCTGCCTCGATATGTGCCCCACAACTAATTTAGAACTCAAGTTTGAACATTAATTTGGACCTGACTTGGGAGTCCAAGAGCTGAACAGACGATAAAGTAGGTAAGTTTAAGCAATGCATAACATAAGGTAAACAAAAGAGCGCAACCTCTTGTGGACCTGTACTCCTCGTGTTCATCTCGCCGAGTCGATGATGGTGATGCTGCTGGGTGGGTGCCATGTAGGGAAGGAGATCTCAAGGCAAAAGACGGTCAGAGTCATGATGTCTGGTTTGGTGGATGCTTCGCCGATGGAGCAGCTGTGTGAGGTGGACGACGTCAGGCAGAGCAGGACAAACCACACAAAGTTCCCTTCGACACATACCAGAATCAAGTAATTCTGTAAGGGCTCATTTGGCTTGCATGATTCTTAAAACGCAGGATAGGAAAACACCGAATAGGATAGGAAAATGCACATGGTAAACAGAGCATTTGTAACACGTGATTTTGGCCAACTTGGGTGTTTGGTTTACGTGAATTGGAAGAGCAGAGGAATGCAAAGAAACATGGACAAAATAAAGAGAAACCATATGAAAGCATGTACAGTTAGAATGTTATTCTGGCACTAATGCACTTGCTCTTGTTTTCATGCATAGGAATTTGAAAAGTAGGTCCAGGTGGATGTTTTGCTCCATTCCTTTCAACAAAATGCATGCATAATTGAATAGTAGAGTGCCATTGGAAAATTCCCTATTGCTATGTTTTTCCGTTGAACCAAAATAGCCCTAATGGATCGACGTGAATAAGTGATGCAACAAGTGTACAACCTCTTTGTCAGAGCTGTGTCGACCTCAAAGATCATTGGGTTGGTCAGCCGGGCCAGCTTGAGGCAGAGGTGGCTGTCGGAGGTGTGGAGGAAGATCTGAGGAAGATAGACATCGTCAATCTCAAGTGGGATTCTAATAGCATCTCCAATAGATGATGTAAAATGGATGTAAAATTAACATCACCAAAACCACCGACTACAACAGATGAGGTAAAAACTATTGACTCGAACTTAATCGTTTAAACTGAAATTTCATCAGGAATCAATGCTATTGTTTAAACCGAATGCAATGGTAGAAGAGAGGCACTTGACATGTAGTTTAGGAGGGCTGCAGCTTATCTTCAACTCGCACCTCGAGCCGCCACCACCGGCCGAACCGCTGCCCAGCTGCCCTTGCCGCCTGAACAACTCGCCACCGCCACCCCAGCCAGCCTTCTAGGCACCCCGCCCCACCCTCAACCCTAAGATAGATAGTGGGTACCTCTCCGGCAAGCCCCCGTCCCCGCTGCGGGTGGTTCTTCCTTTTAACTCTAGCAAGCCCCCCTACCCCTGAAAATCGACTGACCCAAAAGTCGATTCAGTCGACTGAATTGTGGCTTAATCGGAGCAGAGCAACAACACGAGCGAGGGGAAGAGTAGCAGCAGTAGCTGGGCGAGCGAGCGATCGAGCGAGAGCCAGAGTAGCAGCAGAAGCGCGAGCAAGCGAGCGAGAGCCGGAGAAGCAGCAGCAGATCCGGCTGGTATGGACGCCGCCGCCGAAGGGGCCTCACACTGGGGGAGAGCCACCATGGAGATGTCACCTGTGGCGCTGGCTTCAAGGTAGCCGCTCCATGGGGGTGCAGGATGGAGCACCGTCGGCTCCATGAGGTCGAGTTAAGGAGAAGGTGCGATGCGATGAGTGTACAACCTCTTTGGTGGCGCCGAGTAGGCCTCGGCTTTGTCCGAGGAGTCGGTTAGGATGTTGCGGTTCTGGTGGAGCAGGTTAAGGCGACGTTGTGGGGATGGAGCAGCCGCGATAAACGAGGCGATCGTCGGAGCAGCTCCTTGGAGGTGGAGGACGGGGCGGCCGAACCGGCGGGACGGCGAGATGGACGACGGATCCTCATCCGGGGAGGTGGACGAGGGACGTCGAGCTGTTATGATGGACGACGCCGCCGGGGAAGAGGCTCGCTAGGCAGCGTGACGCATGGACGGAGGAGGGTGGGGTTTCGCGGCCGGAGCAGTAGAGGTTATGGCAGCCCGGGATTTCAATGGCTAAAAGGGGCGATGGGAGGGGTGAAGATGACTTAGGGACACGCTTGTCCAAAATGTAGGGTGTGTTACAAAATTACCCCCACCGATTTGAACTAGCGCCCTTTCGCTCAGGGTTAGAAGGGGATTTCACGGTCGGGATTTGGCAATGGAGGGAGTTTTAGCGCGCGTTGTAATTTCGGGATTGCAAGGCACGGGTTGTGAAGGCGCCAGTTTTAGGAGCACAATATCTGAATTTTTGGGATATAACAAGACGCGGGTTGAATTTTAGGACAAGCCTAACGTAGTAATATTGTACTTGTACGCACTCAAATCAATTCGCACTTCCTCAACCAAAAAGAAAACGAAAAAATAAAACTATTCACACCACACAAAGAGAGAGTCTTGCCCCGTTTTACTATACAAATGCTATTCAAAGCTACTCCCTCCTTCCATCTATATAGGGCCTAATGTGTTTTTTGATGCTAACTTTGACCAAATATTAGAGAAATGATATATGACATGCAACTTACACAAAGCACACCGTTAACTTCATCTGTGAAAGGTCTTTCAATGATATAATTTTCACATTGTGCATGTCATGTACTATTAATCTTGTCAATAGTCAAAGGCGGTCTTAAAAATCTCATTACGCCCTATATAGATGGAAGGAGGGAGTATGAATCCATGTTATGTCCGATTAAATTTTTTTGCTTGCTGTATAATGCATGTAAGCTACTCATGCCAACATTTTAGTGCATTCCAAATGTCTATACTACCGCTGCAATTCGAACAAAATTTGAATTCGTTTCTCTATTTCAATAAGAATCTACAATCATGATTGTTGCCAACTTCAACCATCATTCGTGTATTACCTTAATAACACACCACATGATTACTATAGAGATAGAAATGAATTATGTGCACTACATGAACCCGAATTCTACTTTTTGAATACACTTGATGTTGTTTCCAAATAATAGTACATTTGATATACTAACTATATATTCATAATCTAAACCATGTTCCATACGTACACCATGTTTATCACACAAAGTATAGTGCCCCGCCCTTACATTATGACAAGTATTTAGACCTGAGTTGCAAAAGCCACACCTTAGCCCAAATTAGAATCAATGCTCTACATTATGATATCTTCTTCAAGTATCCGTATCCACTTTTTTATAATGAATTATGATCTTTGTTCGTCTTTTACACCTTCACGATCCTCTTCTATTTGTAGCTAGCTAGCGCTAACTTTCTATCGTGCATGCACACGCCCGCCCCCCTCACACACCCTTAGCGTCCGTCCAATTTGGACCGAATACTCGACCGCTCATGCCAGATACATAGATTGTTGGGTATTTAAGCAGGCAGGCAAGTTAATTGCCGAAAACAACGACAAGGGTTGCACAATGACACCGTGAAGAGACCCGCCATCGAACAAGAGAGGATGTATGGGTTTCACAAGTGCGGACGGTAAACATGATATACGCAACCCATATACCCAAGAGGGAGCGGAAGCGCACTAAGGGACGATATGCGATGGAGCCAGCTGCCTCGGTTCAATCCATGGTCCTCTTGCCCGATCACTTTCGATCAAGAGACCATCCGACCAAGATCCGCCATGGCGGATTTGCCGCATTGGTTTTAGACCCAATCGCCGATGGATTTCACTCACGAGAGTCCCGATGGACGGCGGCAGAGTTCTAACCTCGCTTTATCAGATACAAAGGCACAAGATGGGCATAGACCCTCAAGGATTAAACCTACAAAGACGACCTTCAAAGGCGCCATACCAGGTGTTGAGGCCAATTGTACTGTGCTCACCACACCGAAGTGGTTTTCGGATCCCCGGACAATTTCTGGAGCGAGGATTTAATCTTCGACATAGTCCCGTTCCGCAGCGGCTATCATGATCTGCTTGGACGAACGCGCTCGCAGAAGTTCAACGCGTGCCGACACGCATACGCCAAGCTCAAGATGCCAGCCCTCGTGGAGTCATCACGATCAACGGAAATACGGAACGCCCTCCGAACGGAGGAACATACAATGCTCTCGCGCGTATACAGAGCAGCCTTCTAAGGCAATTTTCGAAGTCCGCCGTTAAACGACCGAACACAGCCAAACGCGCCTCGAGCAACATCAATCAAGACCACCGCACGCCCGAGCACGCAGAGCAATGCGGCCCCAACCCCAGCCCTCGTGATGATTGCAAGACCAGCACTACAGACATCATTATGCTCGAGATACCATGGGCATAGGGGAGGCACGACCACAACAGACTCCAGAGTGCGGCTCGACCACACCAGGGCACCCAAGTGTGTCGCTTTTTTATTTTTATTTTCCTTCTTTTTATACACAGACTTCGCTCACTGAGGTTCTCGTCCGGCGGCGAACCCGCCAACTCACGATGCAACAACCAGGAGGGAAACGGGCTGCATTTAACACTCGTGTGGTCTCCATTACGAGCATTAAATTTGATTATATACACCAGTCCGCAGCCCACCCTTGGAGGGGACATGTTTAATTAGTCCAATCCCTTGCTTATCAAGACTATTTGTATCATTCCGCACTCATAGCAGTAATTCCTTGAATAAATAATGCAGCACTTTTTGCCTATAATTGCATTACTTTACATATATGTTCATTAATGACATCTTGCACCAGATATTTTGGTACGACCAATACACCAGGGCTTATGTTCCCAGATTACGGTGTGATAAGTCCTAACACTTTCACAAGTGCGGCACCTCAACTTATAGCATTATATGAATCGGTTCAATCATGTCTTGGGTCAATAGTTGGGTGTTCCTGGCCCCATGTTTTGGTACCTTATGTTCCGCTCGTCGGCTAAGGTAGCACTGGAGAACCATCGCGATTGGCGCCTGTTGAGCTGGGCGAAGCGCCAAGGAGAAAGCTAAACTGACCGGCATGATAAGGCGAGAGACTGGTCGCTGTTCGAGAGGTCTTTCGAGTCCCTAAAGACTTATGCCGCCGAGCGAAGAACCGGATAATGTCCGCCAAGTCGTGATAGCGCCCTAACTCGGTCTTCCGAATACTAGGGGCTACGCCAAATTTAAAATTATAGAATTCTATGGCTAAGGAGAGTGTTCAAGCATTATAAGTCCGTTGCCTTGTTCGTTGTGTTGAGCGCCCCTCAGATGGACCCAAAATGGGAATAAGAGTGCTCAAGTTTATCCCAAACACCCCAAAGACTGTGGCATGGGGGCTGAAGCCGACGACTTGCCATCTCTCAGATTTTATAAACGGACGCACACAAGGTAATATTTTAAATCAATAAGCGTTGCTTAGCGATATGAACAAAGTTTTCAGCGACCGGATAACACATTGCGAAGTTTACTCAATAATTACATCTCTAGGGCACTCATCCGCAATCTTGCGGGCACCCTTCAGACAGTCTTATAGTACATCTCGGCGACGATACTCCTTGCTCGCCGACAAATAGGCCAATGATAAGCCTCTCCGATCCAGCCTGCCCTAGCAGACCTTTATGCGGGCAAGGGCCCGACGAGCACCTTCAATTTAGGCGGAGCGCTTGATGACCTCCACGCAGGGCACGATCCACCAGCCGCCAAGACGAGGCCGAAGTAGCTCCTGTGCATGGCCTCTCCAGCCACAACCGGACTATGAGGCCCTTCATGGCCTACTCGGCTACCTTGTGGAGCTTGACCAGCTGCTTCACCTGGTCGCTAGGGGCACCGGATGGCCAGCCTCAGCAGATCGAGACCGAAGACCTTCTCCGCTGAGCTCCCTCCTCACCGGTAGAATGCGGTGGCATCGACACGCCAGGAGGCGATCTGCAAACGCCCAGAGAACTCCGAATTCGGGTAAGCATCAGAAGTTTACATTAACATGCTTGCTTTGCATGAAAAATGCCTTACCCGCCGCTATTTTCTTCACATCCTCAACCTCCGAAGGGCCTTATGGGCCTCGGCCTTGGCGGCTTTGGCACTTTCGAGAGCCAAGGCAAGCTCGACTCTCGAAGTCTCGAGTCGCGCCCAAACCCTCATGCTTTCCACGAGAGCCTCGAGCTCTTGCCGCCCCGCCACCCCGCCTCCCCGCTTCTCTCGCTCGCCTGCCTGCGGGTCCGCATTGCATTCAGCCATGGACATAGGCTCCTTCAGGTTGTTACACTCGCTCGTGGGCCCCGCAGCACTCCACGCTATCCTTGTTATTTTTATTGCAACCTAAATCCTTTTCAGAAGGTAACTATTCAAAGTGGTGTTACTCACCTTCTTTGTCCTCGAAGTTGCTTCTTGGCACGGCCGAGCTCTTGCTCGACCGCCGAGGTCCTGCTTCAAAGCACCGACCTCCGCAGCCAAGGCGGCAGAGGTCAGCAGCCAGAGCTCGCAAACCCATATTGACATAATTTTTAGCAACCTGCGAATATCTTTTAGATCCTCACCGCTTTTCTTTCCAACACCGAACCGAGCATCAGGGCTACCGCCTATGCGGTATTACATTGCATATTTTAACTTCTACCTCAAAGCTCGTTAGAAGGCTATCGAAGCCGGTCAGCCCGCCTTGGCGAAGCTGAATTTTCAATCACCGCACTCATGATAGTGCGGTGTTCTTCCTCGATGGAAGCGCCTTTGAGCGCCCAACAAGTGGTCCGCCGCCCGTTGACGGGGCCACCAAGAAACACGGTCTTGCCCTTCTGCGAAGGGGCCGCTGCCGACCGAACCATCGCGGTTCCGGGCGGAGTCCGGGCGCAAAGTCCGGTGGTTGCCTTATGGCGCCCGAGCCTCCTCCCGATGGGTCCTTCCGATCCCACTCGGCGCCCTCGGCGTCGCGAGGGGTGGAGGCGCTCGGGATGGAATCCACATTCGACGGAGCTAACGACCCGCCGATGAAGCGGGAGATCATCATCGGCCGGACTCAGTGCAAGCAGCGGCATTAGAAGGACACTATGTGACACAAAAGAAATTACAAATCATTTAGGAATCTGGATACTTACAATCTTGCCGAGGCCCGGCCCTTGAGGGCCACTTCGCCGCCAACGCTTGGCGCGGCGGAGCTGTCCGGGAATAGTCCTTCCCCCTCTGACCTTCGCCTCCCTGCCGGGATGCCTTCCTCTTCTCTCCTCCTCCGGGAGAGGGTCTTCCTCCTCCTCGCCGGGGAGGAGTCCGCCCGAGTTGTTTGGACACTCAAAACGGGAACTCTTTCAAGTTCCCATGGCCTCCTTTCTGGTTTTTTCTCCGCACCACATGCGGTGCCGAACCAGCAGCCCCGCTAGACGAGCGTCTACTGGGTTTTCTGGCATGGGAGCCGGGCAGATGATCTGCTCGGCCTTCTACATCCAGTCCTATCAAAGGAAAAGGGAGATTGAAACCCGCTTAGGGTCAAACTATTAAAAACAAGTGTCCCGTAAAGGGGTAGAATCACTTACCTCGTCAGCTGGACGCTGCGAGCGAACCGCGATCTTCAAGGCGCGGATGCGGAGCCTCGGTGCCTTGAACAGCACCTCCAGCGCTTTCAGACGTCAGGTCAAAGAGACCGCCAATGCCCGTGTCAGGCCGGATTGAACTCCCACAATTTAAATGCCCGTTTGGCATTGAGAATCCGCGGATGAGCATGACTTGGACCACATTGACAAGCCCGAGCTTTTGCTCACCAGCTTCAATACTGTGCTTGAGTCCCGCTGCTTCTCCGAACTACCCCATAGCAAGCCCTTTCTTCGAGGAGGTGAGCTGCATAGGGATACCAGATCTGAACTTGGGGCTGCCGCCCACTTAGGGTCGCGCTGCTCGCCTGATGTAGAACCACCCGATTGCCACCCCTTGATGACTCCACAAAGGCCCCTTCTAACCAGATGACGTTGGGCATCTTGCCCAACATGGCGCCCCAAGACTTCGCTTGAGTTCCCTTCACTACCTTCGCTTGACATTGAAGGTCTTGAGCCACAAGTCAAGTGGGGCTGGATGCGAGGAAGGCCTCGCACACGACGATAAACGCTGAGATGTTGAGGATGAAGTTCGGCGCCAGATCATGGAAATCCAGGCCGTAGTAGAACATGATCCCCCGGACAAAGGGGTGAAGTGGAAAGCCCAGTCCACGGAGGAAGTGGGGAAGGAACATGACCCTCTCATGGGGCCTGGGGGTGGGGATGAGCTGCCCCTTGTTGGGAAGCCGGTGCGCGATGTCGCTCGACAGATATCCGGCGCTCCGTAGTCTTTCGACGTGCCCCTCCGTAATGGAGGAGGCCATCTATTTGCCTCCCGCTCCAGACATGGTCGGAGAAGGTCGAGACGAGATGCGTGAACTTGGGCGCTGGAGCTCGAAAGCGGAGATGGATAAGCAAAGGAGGAAGAAGGCGAGGTGAAAAGGTGGATCCTTATCCCTTATATATGGGCGGATTTAAAACTATGCGCCCCACCAGCCCGGTAAAACTCGCTTATCTCCCAAGCGCCACCATCAATGGCGCGTTGGGTTACCCACGTCCGTATTGATGAGAATCCCGGATAAGGGGAACACGATCTCGCTTCACAAGACGCGCTAAGGAAATCGCCGCTAAACGCTACCGAGGTGGTATAGTAAAAACGATTCAAGTAAAGGCTTGGTAGTGGTGTGACGCCATGCCACATAACACGCCGCCAGATTGAACTTGTGTACATATTATTCTCTACGGGAAATGTGGAAATTATTTTGCAGAGCCGACACTATCCCGGTGTTCACAATCTTCTATGAATTATTCGGAGGAGGAACCCGCCTTGCAATGCCGAACAATATGCGCGCCGGACTCATCGTCATTGAAGCCTGGTTCAGGGGCTACTAAGGGAGTCCTGGACTAGGGGGTGTCCTGACAGCCGGACTATCATCGTCAGCCGGACTCCAAGACTACGAAGATACAAGATTGAAGACTTCGTCCCGTGTCCGGATGGGACTTTCCTTGGCGTGGAAGGCAAGCTTGGCGATACGGATATGTAGATCTCCTACCATTGTAACCGACTCTGTGTAACCCTAGCCCTCCCCGGTGTCTATATAAACAGGAGGGTTTTAGTCCGTAGGACGGACAACCATTACAAAAATCAAACCATAGGCTAGCTTCTAGGGTTTAGCCTCCTTGATCTCGTGGTAGATCCACTCTTGTACTACCCATATCATCAATATCAATCAAGCAGGAGTAGGGTTTTACCTCCATCGAGAGGGCCTGAACCTGGGTAAAAACATCGTGTCCCTTGTCTCCTATTACCATCCGCCTAGACGCACAGTTCGGGACCCCCTACCCGAGATCCGCCGGTTTTGACACCGACAGAACCCAAGAGTCAAGGAGCGGTTTGATCTCCCCTATCTTCTTCGCCGTGACCCTGATGACTGGCGCCATCACGACGGAGGCCTCGCCCTGTGCAAGTTGATGCCCCTTGACAATGATACGTATGATGTTAAGATGCCATCGCTTGAGGGCAAGGCTTGGGCAGGCACAAATGGAGATTGGGTTGTTTACATTGGGTCCAACTGCGAGTGGGAACTTGTGAATGTGTACACTCGTGACCGGGTTCCACTTCCAAAATCTCAGCAGACCGCCCAAAGGTTGAGCACACCGGTATTGTACGACGCTCAAATACAATCATGGCGATCGCTTTCTACGGAAGATAGCAATTCTCGAGTTCCCACCGGCTCTTAGAATTACAACAACTATGAAGTTGTTGCTATCTTCGACAAGCTTGTTGCCGTCGTTGCTGGTTTGACTCGATGGACATTGCTCAAAAATCAGTTTCTGAAAACGCATGAGTACTGTGATGCCACCACTCGTGGCACTGTTTTTGCATGGAATCGTTATGATTTCGATACGTTTGTCTTCCACCGTAATTAAAATTGTTTCATCCACATGCATGCGGGGTAGCAAGTTTCCCTTTACTAATTAACCCTCTTCTTGTGTTTCCAAGGTCCTGTGAACATTCCACCACCTATACTTGAAATTTTTATAAACAAGGGGGAGATGACGATGGTGATGATCACGAGCATGAGGACGAAAGCAAGGCTCATATACTGCTGGCCGGCAACTAATTCGATGGATCACCTCTTCTCGTGTGTATACAGCCCACTGATGATGTTACTGCCAAGGAAGCAGGTGTAGTCTCCCATGGTCGCACTCTCCGGACCTATTCCAACACCCGTTGCATGGTATTTGGGATGGATACTAGTGTGCTAGCGCCAACACCTTCTCCCTGGTACAGACCTGATTGTCTTGGAGAAAACTTGCTCTTCCTTGGACAAAACTATCCGATGATGGTGAAAGGCAATCCAACTGTTGTTGACACAACGTTACTAGCACCATTTATGAGAAGCAACTGTGTCTATACCTCGGACATTAGCATGGTTTCCTACCCTGGTACTGATATAGTAGGCCACTTCAGCCTCGATGATCAGTCCTGCGTTGGTATCGAGATCGACAATAGATGCCCCGTCCCGGAGAATCACTTGTGGTTCAAAGCAAGCGTTTCCAACGCCGAGGAATGGTTGTGTTGAAGTTCATTTCATTGCTTGTTATTTGTTGCGTGGTGAAAACTTTAGTATTTATAATGTATCCTTGTTGTCGATGTGGGTTGATGACCTGTTGTATGTAATAAAACGATATGCCTGTGATAAACTTACTAAATTTATGAATGGCTTTCGAGTTGCTTCTGTGAGTGAGTGGTGCGACGAGGCAAAAAAATATTTTCTGAATACATAATTGTACATGCATTGCAACAGGTTATCGGATGAGGCCGATCAACAATAGTAGTACACTATTTGTACTAGCTTCACATGCTTCACGTGTTGTGCGGGTGTTTTTACTATAGCCGTATTGTACGTAACCAGCACCTCGAATCCTCGATACTAGTAGTATATAGTAAGTAGTAGGAGTAGTAGGGTGGCATGGGCCGTAACAAGCATTCACGCCCGTGAGTACGCACACGCCACCAACACGACTTCTATCTCGACACCATATTTCTTGGAGTCCGTATAGAGCAATCTCTTCAACCTCATCGCTTTCTAACTCAGCCATCGCACGACGGCGAGGTGGGGTTTGCCGATAGTCATTTCTCAACTACGATCCCACTTGTAAGGCCAACTCCAACGCCTATCAATATATGGATGTACTCTTCTTCCCAATACTAAAACTTGCATCCATTCTACTCCTCCACAGACAATACATGCCTTCTACTACCTCCGCCCTGGTTTATAGGTCCCTTTGTAGTTTGTGTCAAATTTTGACTAAAGATTTAACTAACAAAATGTTAATGCATGTCAAGAAAAATTATCTCATTGATTCAGATTTGAACATAGTTTTCAAAAATATAATGTTTGGTGACATGCGTAGACATTTTGTTAGTTTAATCTATGGTCAAAATTTGGCACGAAATATAATGGGGACCAATAAACACGGACGGAGGTAGTATTTGTCAAAATATATATGTATCTAGACATGTTTTAGTATATAGGCACATCCATTTTTGGACAAATGGAAGTCAAGTATTTTTGAACGGAGGGAGTACACAATAAAATTTTAAGTTAGCACAACTAGTCTAATCCGAGAGCACAACCGAAGATTTGGTCGGGTTCTTCCTCCTTTTGCCATTAAATGGGACATCCAAAGATCCAGGTCGTGGTCATGAAAGAAAATAGAGTGGTACTACCTCCGTCCTGGTTTACAGGTCCCCTTTGTAGTTTTTGTCAAATTTGACTAAGGATTTAACTAATAAAATGTTAATGTATGTGAAAAAAATTATCTCATTGGATTCGTATTTGAACATAGTTTTCAAAAATATAATGTTTGGTAACATGCGTAAACATTTTGTTAGTTTAATCTATGGTCAAAATTTGACACGAAATACAATGAGGACAAATAAGCCTGGACGGAGGTAGTAGTTGATAAGTTGAAGCCACGAGATGTGCAACTTGGGTTAAACTGTAAATAGAATCTTACTACTCTTGAGTAACTCCAAAAGCGGCCACCGAAGATCTTTATTGGATTTGTTTTTCATCGCCAAGACGCCGATGTGAAAGATGTGCGGTGTTCAATGGGTCCTCTTGAGTTTTCACCGCATGTGGGGCCGCATGTGAGAAAACAGACGATGGGCTCCACAAGGTCTACCGGGCTGGCTGAGAAGAGAGATAGAGGAGGGCTGAGCACGGATCGCAGGAAATTTGTTCTACATAACCAACACCTTGATATTCGTGGTATGGTTGTTTCTAGAATAAAAAAGGAGGTACCCTACTTATGTTACTCCCACTACGCCTAGCCTAAGGTTAGTAGGTGACCTTGCGCTTGGCTCTTCGCTTCTTCCTAAGTCGATGGTTCTACAAGAGTGCTTCCGCAATCTAACACCAAATGAACTGCTGCACGCCCACCGCTAGGCAAAAGTTTCTCTCAGGTCATGCGAGCCACCACAAGACGCTACATGGCAGGGATAAGGCGTAATCAAGCTTCTCGTCGTTCTGCGAGTTGACGGGACACATCAAAGTTATTTACTAGTAGTACATACTCTCTCCAAAAAAGGGATGACCATGTCATTGCTACCATCCCATTCTCCGTCGTTGAGTACGTGCACTATTCACATGCCATCGAGGAGAAAAAAATATTGCGTAGGTGCCATCGAAGTGCATGACTCACTTACTAAAAAGGGTTTCCCCCCGCTTTCCCCCCGCACGACTCACTTACGCACGGCTTATCTGATTATCTCCATTTTCTTGCATGGCACGTGCACCTTGATGCTAGATGACTCGCGTGTTGGGAAAAGGATGAACAAAGCTCACATAAAAGAAAAGAGTTGAAGAGAATAGATTCCCGATGACCGAGGAGGAGCAAGGAACCTTGCGCGTTTTCCCCTGTTTTTTGACGCCTTCCCACCTATAAACAACTAAGAGAACATGAACTTTTCGCTAACCACTAGAAACGGTACATCAGGATGCTAAGTTGAAGATAGCGATGTTTCCGTTCCCAAATAAAAGTCTTTTTTAGATATTTCAATAAGGGACTACATACGAAACAAAATGAGTGAATCTACACTCTAAAATATGTTTGCATACATCCATATGTTGTAGTCTATTTGAAATGGCTAGAAAGACTTATATTTAGGAACGGAGGGAGTAGTTTATATTGAATTATTGATAACCACGCAACAAGCCACGCATGTACACAAGCCAACGCACTAACTCCATCCGATCCAACTCATGCACATACGTGCACAACATGGAGCACACAACGCACATACACAAGACGTGCATGCACACACGCTCTGCCGCAAAATGCACGTGAATAACGCATGCATGCGCACACACTCGGCTGCATGGAGGCGTGCGCCATCCGCGGCGATGTCCACTTCACAGTTACGGCTATGCTCACGACGCAACGGCAAGATACGCATCTCTTGCAGCACCTCTTTGCCGTCGTTGCTCAACTACTAGTCGGAGACGAAGACAACCACAGCCTCGGCCTTAGAGCTAGCACCGATGAAAAAACACGCACGCTACACGCACACGAGCACATACGGAGTGCCCACGACGTGGTGGTGGTGCGTCCCCAGTCGTCTCTACTCCTTCTGCGCATGTTGTCTATCAAGAAGGCTGCATGCTAATGATGATGTGGGTGAGATCTTCTAGGACTCAGATGATGACGAGGAAAATTATGAGACACAAGGTGACGTACACCGTCAAGGTCCACGGTCAAGGGGGTGCTAATAAGTGCTTAGATGTGCTTAGAGCAAGTACAATAGAGCTGAGTCTGCGGGCTATAAGGAATAAACTATAGTATATTTCTGCTTAGTTGGAGGAAAGAGAAGAGGCGAGAGAAGGTAAGCAGGCTCTTCATGAAGAGCCAGCTCTAGCACGTGCTCCTAGGCACTTTGTGAGAATGAAAGGTGGGCCACAGAACAAAAAAGTAGTAGTACACTCTTTTAATCTACTATTCTACATGTTGAATATAAGATGGGTTGTAGATGACATGGCACTGGCTTATAGCCAGCAGCTGGCTATACTATTAATGCTCTTTAGATGAGGTGCTAAGTGCATTAAATGGCTTAGTAACTCAAGTCTTCAATGCATAGGTGCTTAGTTTATTTGTGGCACATCATATTTTATGCCTACGTGGCAGGCTTAGCAGCTATACATGGCGGAGCACTAGGAGAGGCCAAGGCTAGTCATAGTGGGGAGTAACTTGTACTGTAACATATTGCTATGTTACTCTAAACATCTCTATAAACCGGAAAGGAGGGAGTAGTAACATAGACTAGTGTCATATGCAGAGTATGGGAGCACATGATATTTCCCCGTCTGGATCGATCCCAAGTTGGCTTCTCACCTTCTTGGCCCAACAAAAACCCCTCCCCCCTCCCGCGCGCTTCCCGCCCCCCGCTAGCTCAGCCCGCCGCTCCACATTGATGGCAAGCCAGGGCGACGCGACCTCTCAATGCTTCCGCCTGCTGAAGCGGGCCACGACCGAGGGCACCGCCACGACGCCTGCATTTTAGACTACACAAGGATAGTAACTTTAAGAGCAAGTACTACAATTAGATGACATAAGTGCTATAAGGATTTAAATATAGTATTTGTGCTTAGTGAAGGAGAGAGAAGAGAAGTAGATTGTAAACGTAGCCGGTTGTACTCCAACATACTTTGTGAGACAAAAGGTGGGGCCATTATTAATGATATTGTATTTATACTAAAGGGACTAACGGACGCCTTAATTACTCCGTTTTTTTGAGACAAACCTTGGTGGGGCTATTATTGACTTTTTTGAGCTATTATTGACTTGGACGTGGGGTTTGGAGGCCAAAGGCCTACTATTATACTCGCACGACCGACCTGACATGCTCTACCCTAGCCCTGTCAGATCATATGGTTTCAAGACTGCTCCTGATCTTAGCGCCGCCACGCATTCTTCTCCAGCCCTCCTTCCGCGGCACAAGAAGAAGGGACAACAATCCTCCAACCCCGCCTTTCATCATCCTCAGATGGGAGAGGGCGATCAGGTTTTGGGGAGCACACTCATCGTGGATCGCCTGCCGACCTCAACGACAGCCTTCTTCCCCGACCTCGTAACCTCTTCATCAACGACATGAGTGACAACATCAACCACATCGGTTCTCGCTCCCAACAGACAAGATGTGATTCTGTCCTCCGGTTTAGTCCGTGATCATTACTTTGATGTTTGCAATTTTCATCATGATCTATTTCTGCTGATTCGGATTAAATCTCATACTAAATTGCTCATATATTCAACAATCCAATCCAAAAACCTGATCACAGGCAATTTACTCTGAGTGGTGTTGCTGCGCTTTTGAAGCCGCCTACTTTTAAGGGGGTGCAATATAAAAGGTGGAGCACAAGAGCAGTATATTGGTTTCAGATCATGTACTGCTATGGCGCCACTAAGGGTAAGCCTGAGGGCGATCTTAATCCTACACAGTAGGAAGCTTTTCAGAACATGGATACCCTCTTCAAAGCCGCCCCGCTGAGTGTTCTTGACGATTCCATTGTGGATTCATATATGTCGCTTGACAATGAGAGACATGTTCTGGCTGCGCCGAGGCCATGTTTGGGCCCTCGGCGCCGCAACGAAGTTGTACGTCATGGAGCAATTTCAGGACTACAAGATGACCGATGAGCGCCTGTTGTTCAAGCAGACTCATGAGATACAATCACTCTCTAAGGAACTTGAGTAATTGAAGTGTGTGTTCGACAAATTTGTTGTCGGGACCATCATTGCTAAGCTTCCACCTTCGTGGAACGATTTTGCTACTTCTCTGAAAAACAAGAGACATGAGTTTTCTGTTTTGGATCTCATTAGCACTCTTGATTTTGAGGAGAAGGCGAGAGCAAAAGACACACGTGCTCGGGTCGCTGAGGGAGCTTCTAGTGCCCACATGGTACACGAGAAGAACTTCCAGCCCAACCAGCCCCAAAACAACAAGAACAAATCTCAGGGGAAAGGCAAGTTTGATGCAAAGAACAAGCCGTCACGATCTACCAAATTCAAGAAGAATTCTCATAACGGGAAGGGATACAAACCTCAATTTTGGTAGCATCGGACAAAATTTATATGGCTGCATCTACATGCTGTCAGCTAACCTCATGGTGCTTCAGGTATTCCTACATTCATAACTAGGTACAAGGACCAGCGCAAGGTGAGATTAGCTTATTCGTACGTTGACTTGCTGAATGCAGTGCAGAACGATCCTGTCATGTGTGGAGGAGCAAACAAGCAGTGCAGCCGAAGGTGGAAATCAACCAAGGACTTATGAAATTATATGTAATCTTCCTCAGGCAGGTCAGTACCCTCTTCGTCCAGATGATCGTGTTTTGGCATGCCGAGCTATTGATATGTGCTACTGTTTTGCAACACCGTTTAATTATAGCTACTGTTTTCCTATCTTTCAGATTCAGGACAATGAATATGATATCAGGGGAACTGCACAATATGGACCCATGTTGATTCATCTCTATTGCCTCATGTGTTTGCTCTAAATGTGTCAGCATCAATTGCAAGATGAGGCAGCTAGCTAGCTGTGGAGTTGCCAACATGCTCAAAGTGCTCGCAACATTGAGTAGAAACAAGCATGCCTAGGAAATTAATGCATGCGCAGGGAGGCCCTTTGCTCAGAGAATCATCGACCGATTTTCTTTATTTCCACAGCTTCTCACAGCTTTGTATATTGGTTATAGTATGGTGAATCATTGAGATGCATAGACATGTTGAACTTTTGTTCTTCCGAATGTTAGTTTAATGTGAGTGTTCAGATCCAAGATCAAGATCCTCTAATTTGGTGGATGCACACAGAGAAAATAAATCTCCTTAATTTACTCCATAACCACCCTATTAAATAGGCCTAGTAACAAACCAGCAGCATGCAAGGGTCGGCGGGCACATGCATCCTGCATGCATGGCCGATCACCAAGCCCATGCACCAGCTCCAATGCAAAGAACGCAAAAGAAGAGAGCGGTTCTTGGGAAAAGCGAGTAGTTAGTGCAGGGCCTTATAAACACGAACAACTCGCTCTCCCGCCTCCGCTTCCCACCCAATCCCCCGCCTCCCCAATGTTCCTCACTCGCCCATAAAACCCCGCCACCTTCTTCCTCACTGCATGTAAAACGCCGCCTCTTCTTCCACTCCTACAGAAATCCCCAGCCCTCCTTCTTCCCCACTCGCACTGCCACTAGGCTCGTCTCTGGCTACTCCGCTCAAACCCGTGAGCTCGGCGCGACGCCCACAAGGAAAATGAAGTCGGCTGGCCCCAGCGCAAAGAAGATGAGGCTCCAGCCAGCGGTGACGCCGGTTGTAGATCCCGCACCCGGTAGCGTGGGGAGAAGCGGCGAGACGCCAACCCGGATCTGAGGAACCGGCAGAATCTCTGGTGGACCGCATCAGCGATCTCCTGGGCGTCATCCTTGAGGAAATCATCTCGCTTCTCCCCACCAAGGATTGCTACCGCACACAAGTCCTCTCAACTCTGGCGCTTCTATATGCACCGCGCCTCATTCTCAACTATCGCCGACATCCGTCCTTCCTGAATTTGATCTCATCGAGCCATCGCTCTTCTCACCAGCAGGCCCTGCTCAATGCCTCTCAGATCCCGACAAGCTACTTGCTGTCCATACCCGCAAGGTGGACGCTATCGACATCCCCAATTCGGAAAACTCCAGCAGTTTGAGTTCTACCACTACCACGAAAGTTTCATACCACGAACATACCAAAAATTCGTGCCCACACCACCATTGTCCATCTTGCAGTTTTCCTCCTCTCTCCACACCGCACCTTCGCTCGGTGCCATCTACCAGACAATCTGGTACAAATGCTTCGACTCCCACTGCTAAAAAAACTTATGCTTGTGGTGGTTTATCCGTTGAGGCCTCATCAAGACAAGATCATCCACTCCAGTTGCTCGCCTCGAGCGCTTGTCGATTGTTTTGGGAATAGAAATCGTATCGCTTGTTCCAAATAAAGTCGCTCACCTTAAAAGCATTGGAATTTGTTTTAAAGGACATCAGCTCATCATCAAAGATGCCCTTCACTTGAAAGGTTTCTCCTTCATAGTTGTTATACACCTTCGTAAATAATACCATCTCTCACGCCCAAACCGAGACCTTGGGTGTAATTCGTGACTCGCTTAATAATCACAAGGAGTTGGTGTTTGGCTCCTCACTTTTCAGGTACCGTATATTATCATCTACACATTTGTCATTATATGCTGCATTTTTCATTTGTGCGAATAAGTTTTATATCATCTTGGAGTACACTTTGGGTACTAATATTATGTTATATGCTCAATGAAGAATTCGTCCATTGATAGCCTATCAATGCTGCTGGATTCTGTCAAGATCATATATATCAGAATGTATAGTTTTGATCTGGACATAATTATTGGCTTGCTGCGATGCTTTCGATCTCTGGAGAATTTATACATAGAGGTGATGATTTCATGCACATTGAAAGCCCGTATATATTGTACTAGAAGTAACTGTTCAGCTATCATTCTTTCGACATACTCTTTTTCCAGACCTTAACTATTTTCAATCTTCATGTCTACTTAGGGAGAACCACATGGAGAAAAGCATATAACCAATTGTTGGCATAATAAGCACAAGGATTTTCTCAGTTCCCATGACATTCGTTTGTGGACAATAACGATGGGACGATATGCATCCAACCAGGCAAACAGAAGCTTTGTCACATTCTTCCTGTTGAATGCAAGGTTACTATTGTCCATGAGGCTTAATTTTACAGCAAGAGATTCCTCACGGACGAACATGTTGAACAGCAAAAAAATAAGTTTCAGGTGGACAAATGGGCTTCTAAACGTGCTCGGCTTATATTTACAATAAGTTGTAGACATCTTGAAATAAATTGTTTTGCACAGGATGTTGATTTTATGGATCAGATCGATCCATTTGTTTGTTACTGCAAAAAAGAGTGGTTGGGTTAGATGTTACTATCATGTTCAATCTGGGTTTTGTCTAAAAATTTGATGAACAATTAATCCTTGGGCTTTTTGTACCATTTGTATGGTTGACTTGCATGTCGCTGCCTCGACTCCCTCCACCGCCATCACACCGCCAAGATCTTCCATGGCTGCTGTTCGTTCCCGTCCGAGGCCTTGCCGTCATTCTCCGCCTTGGTTAGCTCGCTGTACCCTCCGCCGTCTAGCATTGTCAACATGGTCAACTACCAAGAGGAATCAGGAGATCACTGTACGTGGAGAGGTTGACAGTAGGGACCCACCAGGGTCATTGCATTTCGCAAGCAGGTGCCTCGTTATTACAAGCCAAAAAAAATACTTCCTCCTAATTGTTTGACAACTAGGTTCCACGCCATTGTCAATGTAGTCAATAAACAAGAAAATTACACCGGATAATACAAGGGACCTAGCAGCTCGCCCAGTTGTTTTTCAGTTTATGAGATGGAGCTCAACTACGCGTTGTGCGGGGGCTGTGGCCCGTCTAGCCCACTCTTACGCTTTTATTGAGCACATGACGTGCCTAGTTGATATATTTTTCTTTCTGAAATTGGCTAGCCCAGTTCTTTTTTTTGGAGAATACCAAAACCGAGGCCTACTTGCTTTTGTCAGCCCTGCTGGGCTGCAAATCTTTCAAGACGAGGAGGGATGTAAGTAGTAAGAAATGGGCTTCCCCAGAAAACGGGATATAAGTTGTAAGAAATGGGTTGTAAATTTTTAAACCAAAGCCAACTGGCAATTGCATTAAAATATCATTTTTTCAGGATTTCTCTACTCTCTACTCTTATAAAAACCAAAGACAAATAGCAATTACATTAAAATATCATCTTTTCTCCCACAAGATAAACTACTCATACAAATGCATCTTCATGTTCCGTGCAACGAACGGGCATCTTGCTAGTTAAGATTCTAAATTTCATTCATTTTTTTTGCGGAGAATTGTTTTTTGAATTTTATGTTGATATAATTTTTTGAAAACTATTTTTAACATGACTTGAAATTTTGTGATTAAAAGAGTTTGGACCCCAGCGAATTATGCAGAATTTCGTTGAATTTTTTAGCAGTGCCCAGAATATATGGTCTGTAATGCTAATAAAAAGAATATGGGCTTCAAATATCCATAAGAATTAGCAAATGAGCTGTAAATTATTGAAAATAATGGGTAATGGGCTGTATGCTGTTTTCCACAGATTTGGAGGCTGACTTCTCGGCCTACTAGGTTGACGATCACGCTGTCCTCATTTTTTTGACGTGTACGCAAGGCTTTGTCAAGTTAGTTAACACACAGTAGTGACTATTGGATGTCCATCCAACGGCCGCCATGCTTCTTCAATCTCTGATCTTCCTGCTCCAGCCGCCCAAACTAGCGTCGGCAGGACTGCCTGCTCCCTCCTCCCGTGGCTGGCTATGCTGCCGCCAGGCCATCCCTCTAACCACCCACACATCCTATTATTTTCCCGCGACGTCGGCACTCACCCGCAGCAGCCGACTGGGCCGTTGCCTCCCTCAAGATGGGCATCTGCTCATGTGGCTTCACCGGCGGGTGGTTCTCTTCTTGGGCCTCGCCTCGTCCACCCTGCTTGTGCTCTCGGCGCCAAGCGAGGTCAACATGGTCAACAAACAACAGCCATCGGAAGAGGCTGACAGTAGGGGCCCACACAGGAAAATGCCTCCTTATTACGTGCAAAATAATGATTCCTCCACCTGATAGTTGGGACCTACCAGAAGGGTCTCTGTATTTCGCGAAAAAACATTCCCCCCGCTGTTAGCTCAAACCCATCAGAAATGCCCCCTTATTACGCACCAAAAAATGAATACTCCCCCTGCTAGCTGGGACTCACCTTGGTGGGAGGCTGACTTGTGGGCCTACTAAGTTTACGGGGATGGAGGGCTTTGTCAACTTAGTCAAGATGAACGACTCTAGCTCCAAAGGACAGACGATGTCCATCCGACGTCAGAGTGCCTCTTCAACCTCTCGGTTCGTGGCTCAAATTACCAAAGCAGCGCCGCCGTGTTGCGGTTTGCCTCTCGTGGTCGGTCAGGATGCTGCGGAGGCCTCACCGCCTCTACTACTCCCACCGCTGGCGGGCCATCCTCTACTCACCCACACCCCTTATTATTCTGCGGCGACGCAGCCTCACCTCGCATCCTCTTCGTGGGCATCCATCGCCTGCATCATCCCTTCCTAGGCCTCGCCGTCGCCCACCGCCGTGGTGCTCTCGCGCTGGTGTGGTCAATGTGGTCAATGACCGACTTCCATCGAAAGAGTATTGCGCGCGGATAGGTCGATACCGGTCCACGGGCGCCGCAAGGAAGTGCCTCCTTATTACGCCGCAAAATAATTATTCCTCCACCGACAAATAGGACCCACCGGACGGGCCACCAAGATGCCAGCGAAAAACGCTTCGCCGGGACCCACCAGCTACATCTTCGCACGCAAGGAAGTGCGTCCGGGCAAAAAAAACCAAAACGATTCGCCCCCTGACTGCTGGGACCCACCAGCCACATCTTCGCAGGCAAGGAAGTTCCTGATAGTCGGGACCCACCTGGTCGAAGTGTACGTAGCGTTGTCATTCTGGTCGTGAAAGTGTACGTACATACTGGTCGATGTAGAGGCACGCACGTGTCTTAGTAGAGGCGCGCACGTGTCGTAGTAGAGGTGCACATGTAGCATGTACACGTACGTACAACGGCGAGGGTGCAAGAAAGAAAATACGGCCACGTACATACATACGGGTAGGGTCTCGAACGCCTACTCGCGCATACGTACATGGCTGGGTCGGAACGGAGAAACAGCATCATCGTCATGTTCATGGGGAGCCAACCGGCTGGGTCAGAACGGAATGCGTGGTCGTGTTCATCAGGAGGGCTTGGACAGAACATGCGATGGAAACGAGGCCTGGCGTACCGCACAACGGAGGAAACCACCTTGTGTTCTACCGGCCACGTTAGAAACAGGATCCTGTTCATCGGGAGGGGTGTGGCGTAACGCAAAACGGAGGAAACGGACGTCCTACGGTCGAAACGGGGGTCCTGTTGATAGGGAGGGGTGTGGCGTACCGCAAAAATGGAGGAAACGGACCTCCTATGGTCGTAAACGGGGTCCCGCTGATCGGGAGGGTGTGGCGCATCGCAAAACGGATTTAAACGGACCTCCTATGGTCGTAAACGGGGTCATGTTCATCGGGAGGGTGTGGCGATCGCAAAACGGACTCCACGACATACCGCTCATCCGCACCGCCGACCTCATCCAGCCTCCACGGATACCGCCGACCTCCTCCACCTCCACGGGCTCCTGCTCATCCAGCCTCCACCGCCGCTTACTCCACCGCCATCGCTCAACCACCCTCCACGGGCACCCCTCCACCCTCATCGCTCATCCAGCCTTCCACACCACGGGTCCCGCTCAACCACCTCTCCACCGCTTCACTGCTCATCCAGCCTTCCACACCACAAAGTTCCTGCTCATCCAGAGGCAATGCCACCGCCATCGCTCATCCAAACCCCCGCAATGCTCACTGCTCATCCCAGAGGCAGATCGATCGGCTTCGCTTAGCAGCATTAGCGGCGAATCGCCCATCGGGTTCGATTAATAGCCATCGATCGATCGCTCGGGTTCAAGAAAGCGAGCTCGCAAAGGTAATCGCCGTTAAGTTAGAGCCCAACGCCTTGCTCGGGTTGATTAGAGCCAACGCCGCACACACGCCACGCACGCACGAGAAACGCGATCGCCGCCCCGACCTCCCACCGTGAACCGCAACTCCCCAAATTCCCCCTTGCTTCTACCATGGTTTTTTCATCATGGAGGGCCCAAAGAATGTCATGCAGCTGCGCCTCCGCCCGCCCAGACTAAAAGCCCATTTTCGTCATGATTTTTGTATAGAAGTAGGAGCCCACCACATCTATGATGATACCGGGTTTTGTCACAATTATTGTCATAGAAGTGTCATATGTATGACAGAAAAAAATTCGTTCGGCCCAAAGTGTCACAGATGTGTCTTTTTTTGTAGTGAGATGTTCAGCATGTTCTTCTTCATTCTTGGAATATACAAGGATATCATCTAGATAAACCATGACAAACTTGTCGAGGTATTCCATAAATATATAGTTCATCAAACGAGAGAAGGTGGCTGGAGCATTGGTTAATCCAAAAGACATGACGGTGTACTCGTATGATCCATAGCGAGTCACAAATGCGGTCTTCGGGATATCTTCTTCACAGACACGGATCTGGTGGTAACCCAACCTCAAGTCGAGTTTAGAGAACACTGATGAGCCAGCCAGTTGATCATACAGATCATTGATCCGAGGAAGAGGGTATTTATTCTTAATGGTAGCTTGGTTTATAGGACAGTAGTCTTGGACTAATCGGTTTGTCCCATCCTTCTTCTTAACAAAGAGAGAAGGTGCTCCCCATGGAGAGGAACTTGGGCGAATGAAACCTATGCAAAGAGATTTGTCGATTTCCTCCTTAAGCTCAATGAGTTCATGCGGTGGCATCTTGTAGGGTCGTTTGGCTATAGGAGTGGTGCCTGGTTTCAAGTCGATGATGAATTTATCAGCTCTAGCAGGGGGAATCCCTGGAAGTTCTTCAGGAAAGACGTCTTGGAATTCGCAAATGACACGAATGTTTTCAATGCCCTCGAGGGGTGCAGCGTTCAAAGCATTCAATGCATAAAGCCTTGCCTTGGCATTCTGAACCAGACGAGCATTGTCGCTAATTATTTCATCAGAAGGGTGCAGCAGATGGACGGTCTTAGTGGCGCAAACTATAGAAGCAGTATGCGCTTTCAACCAATCCATACCCAGAATGAGATCGATGTTAGACAACTTCAGGATAATGAGAGAGGCATAGAATTCCAACCCTTCGATTTCAACGGGAACGTTGTGACTAAGCATAGAGGTTTGACACTGGCCGGCGGGGTTTTTTACCACTAGTGGAGTGTTTATGACCTCACATTTAAGGTCGTGCTTGTATGCAAACTCTTCTGACATGAATGAATGCGATGCTCCAGTATCAAATAAAACGGATGCTGGTACTGAATTTACGAGGAGTGTACCCATCCCAGTAGTAGGCTGGTGTTGAGCTTCATTGTGGTTGGCATGAACACGACCATAAGGCCTGGCATTGTTGTTGCGGGGCTTATTGCTTCCACGGCCAGCTGCGGGAAGGGCCAATTGATTCTGATTCTGATTGCAGTCCCTGGCACGATGAACTGGTTGACCACACTTGTAGCACAGACCATTACTGGGAGTGGTAACATGAGCTTGGGGTGGTGGAGCTGGAAGCCTTGGCTGCGTAGATGGTGAAGGAGGCAGACGAGGTGCAGCATAGGTCTGCCTTGGGGCATGTACATTTGGACGGTACATGCTGTTCGGGATCCATATCTTATGCTTCTACGAGGGCGGGCCCGAAGATGAGCCCGTGTCATGGTTGCGCCTGTGAGAACTCTGGTGTTCCTGCAGACCAGTCTCGACATTAATGGCCTTGTTCACCAAGGTGGCGAAATTGGCAAAGTCATGCACTAGAAGTGCGAGCTTGATGTCAGCTTGAAGGCTATCACGGAACTTCTCCTGTCTACATGCATCAGTTTTGTTGCCCTGGGTGAGGTTGCGGAACTCACGCTTCTTCCTGTCCATGATCCCCTAAGGAATGAAGCGGGCATGAAAGGCAGCTTGAATGTCCGCCCAGGTGATGATTTTTCAAGCTGACAAAGTACGCCTGTGGCTGTCCCATCATTGAGCTACAGGTCCCTTTAGAAAGAAGTAAGCAAAGGTGACATAGCAGGCAGGGGCTACATCAGCAGACTCCATCTCATAGGTGATGTCACGGAGCCAGTCATCAGCATCCAGAGGCTGAGTTGAGCTGCGGCACACAGTTGGGTTGAGGCGAATGAAATCCTGCCGAGTCACTTGGGTTGGCTGCTGGTTCATATTGGCGCGAGCCAACTGAGCCATCATATTCTCCATGAACTGACGATTCAGCTCGAACTGTTGGATCATACCCGCCATGTACTCAGGCAGCGGTGGGGCGTTGTCGTCACGACCACGACAACCTGGTCTAACCATCCTGCTAATATATAACAGGGGTAGTTCAGCATTGAGAAATTTGCATAGACAAGAATCATTCATGATGAAACATGCATAATGAAAGGAGCACGATAGATACTACATAGTAGTCGGCATAACTTACAAAAGGGGTCGGACATAGAGTTTAATACAGAGACTAAGTCATCATAGGCGGCATGCAGGCTCGCGGCGAATGCATCTAATACTAATAAGCAAGACTACATCAGTCCCAGGAGGAACTGTGGAGGTAGTCATAGCCTGATAGCTGGTAGTGAGGCAACGGATAGCCCTCCATGTCAGTGGCCCGGGGGCCGCGGATACTCTGGTGTAGAACCCGACGCTCAGGTGGCAGAAGAGGACCATGTGCGGGAGAGTAGCCTCCCACCTCTCGCCAACCGACACCGTGGGGCATCACGGTCCTGGCTAGGTAGATCACTAAACGCGGTAGCTGTCTATATCGGACAAAGGGGTGAAACAGCATCAGAGCCCTGTAAAGGTGCTGACGAGTGGTGCACAACTCGTGGCGAAGAGCTCGGTTAGCTCGGTCCAACCCATCAGCATGCAGAACCAGGTTCTGATGGTGAGAGGGCTCTTGGGTGACGGTGGAGTGGGCAGCAGTGTAGTATCCCTCCGCACCAACGTCGGATGTGATAGGAATGTGCCTAAAAGGGGAAGTGTACAACGCCCGATACTCTCCACGAAGACGTGTCAGAGCAGCATGAGCAGCATCGTGGACTGCCATCTCAGTGGTCACTCCAACACCATGAGCGGTGTGCAGCACAATAGTGGAGTCATACTCCCGAGAGTAGAGGTGGATGATGGCATAGTACTGCTCCTGGTTAAAGTCCTAGAACTCCTCGTACACGGTGTACTCAGGGTGCCAGCGATAACCCAGATAGGTCATCATCTCAGCTAGCACAGCAGGTGATCCTGAGGCACCAATGGCCGCCGTGTGGCGCACGACCTGCCTCGTGGGTTCCATCTGAAAACAAAGATGTTTCAATGGAGTCAAATGACAATGTGGGTATTTATTCAAAACACTATCCTACAAAATAACTATGGCTTATCCAACTTTGGGGTGAACGTGGTAACGGGATCCTAATGTTAGAGTTAGTAAATTCGTTTAACGTCGTAAGGGTAAACCGCCCCCATAGGGCGGAGGATCGGGCATGAATCTGGAGCGTCTGTTGAACCAGCCCTACCCAAAGCACGGGACGCAAGACAAACCGGCTACGCACCTATGGAAGGATTGCTTCATCATGCGAGAGTTCAAAAATTCAGATCTCTTCCGGTATGAACATGGACCGACCGACGGTTTAGGTCCCGGGCTTCATGGACCGATTTATGGTGGAGGTAATTCCGGTTCAGGTTTTCAGGGTAACCAAGGGGGACAGAGCAATCAAGGCAATCGGGGCAACCAAGGCGGTTATAATCAACAGGGGAATCAACAACAGCAGCAGACGGGTTATCAGAGCAACCCGAAGTAGTTAAATGGTGGACAATATCATATCTTCACCACTAGTCTGTGCAAGCGTGATCAGAAGCTTCATAAGAGGGCAGTGAACTCTGTTGAACCGGCCGTGCCCCATTATTTGTGCTGGTCTGAATAGCCTATTGTGTGGAGTCGAGAAGATCATCCACCCCGGGTTCATAATCCGGATCATCTGGCGTTGGTGGTCGCACCGCAATTTGGAGGTTATAAGTTCACCAAAGTGCTCATGGATAGAGGGAGCAGTATCAACATCCTGTATTATGAAACTTTCTGGCGTATGGGGTTAATGGATAAAAAGCTTAAACTGTTGAACACCATTTTCCACGGTGTGGTGCCTAGTAAATCGGCCTATCCGGTCAGTAAGATAGCTCTGGAGGTGGTTTTTGAAGATGATCATGATTCAAGATCAGAAACATTGACCTTTGAAGTGGTGAAAATCAGAAGTCCGTACCATGCCCTATTTGGATGGCCGGTCTATGCTAAGTTCATGGCAAGGCCGTGTTATGTTTACTTGCAGCTCAAGATGTCGGGTCATAAGGGGACCATCACGGTTCGTGGCAGCCGCAAGATTGCTTTGGAGTGCGAGGAAGGTGATGCGGCTTATGCTGAGTCAGTTTGTGCAACAGAGGAGTTAAAATTCTATAAAGACAATGTTGATCCGACAGATATGACTTCTCTGAAGGAACCCACTACAAAGCATGATCCGGCTTTGAAGTTTAAATTGGCTGATGAGACTAAGTTGATTGATTTTGTTCCTGGCGATTCATCCAAGCAGTTTAGCATCAGCGTTAACTTGGATCCAAAATAGGAAAGCGCGCTCATCGAGTTCATCCGTGAGAACCGGGACATCTTTGCACGAAAGCCTTCTGACATGCCAGGTGTACCGAGAGAACTCGCTGAGCACACTCTTAATATTGATCCCAAGTTTAAACCGCTCAAGCAGTTTCTTCGCCGCTTTAATGAAGAGAGACGCAAGGCCATTGGTGAGGAGGTAGCCTGGCTCTTGGCAGCAGGGTTTATTGTGGAGGTTTTTGTTGGGGAACGTTGCAGAAAATTAAAATTTTTCCTACGGCTTCACCAAGATCCATCTGTGAGTTCATCTAAGCAACGAGCAACGGGAGAGAGATTGCATCTACATACCACTTGTAGATCACGTGCGGAAGCTTGCAAGGTGATGATGGAGTCGTACTCGAACGTGATTCAGATCACCGATGTCCAAGTGCTGAACGGACAGCACCTCGCGCTCAACACACGTGACGGGACGAGCGTCTCCTCCGCCTTGATCCAGCAAGGAGGAAGGAGAGGTTGAGGAAGACAGCTCCATCGGCAAAGACGACGGCGGCAGGATGGTGGAGAAGCAAGACTCGGCTGTGGCTTCGCCAAGCGCCTACGGAGGAGGAGAAGTGTTGGGAGGGAGGGCTGCGCCTTGAGATGGGTACCACAGCCCCCTCCCTCCCCCTTTATATAGGCCCCCCGGGAGGCGGCCCCGGAGATCCAATCTCCGGGGGCGGCGCCAAGGGGGTGGAGGCCCCCTGCCAAGTGGGCGCCCCACTACTAGGGTTTCAACCCTAGGCGCTGGGTGGGCCTAGGCGCACCAGCCCACTATGGGCTGGTTCCTCCCACTTCAGCCCATGGGGCCCTCCGGATAGGTGGCCCCACCGGTGGACCCGGGACCCTTCCGGTGGTCCCAGTACATTACCGGAGACCCCAAACTTTCCCGATGGTCAAATACCACTTCCTATATATTATTCTTTACCTCCGACCATTCAAACTCCTCGTGACGTCAGGGATCTCATCTGGGACTCAACAACATTCGTAGTCACATACTTGACTTCCTACTAACCCTAGCGCCACCGAACCTTATGTGTAGACCCTACGGGTTCGGGAGACACGCAGACATGACCGAGACGACTCTCGGCAATAACCAACAGCGGGTCCGATACCCATGTTGGCTCCTACATGCTCCTCGATGATTTCATCGGTTGAACCACGATGTCGAGGATTCGATCAAACCTCGTATGCAATTCCTTTGTCAATCGGATGCGTTACTTGCCCGAGACTCGATCGTCGGTATCCCAATACCTTGTTCGGCCTCGTTATCGCAAGTCACTTTACTCGCACCGTAATGCATGATCCCGTGGCCAACACCTTGGTCAACTTGAGCTCATTATGATGATGCATTACCGAGTGGGCCCAGAGATACCTCTCCGCCATGCGGAGTGACAAATCCCGCCTCGATCCGTGTCAACCCAACAGATACTTTCGGAGATACCGTAATGCACCTTTATAGTCACCCGATTACGCCAGACGCTTTGATACACCCAAGGCACTCCTACGGTAACCGGAGTTACACGATCTCATGGTCGAAGGAAGAGATACTTGACATTGGCAAAGCTCTAGCAAACGAACTACACGATCTTTTATGCTATGCTTAGGATTGTCTTGTCCATCACATCATTCTCCTAATGATGTGATCCCGTTATCAACGACATCCAATGTCCATAGTCGAAACCATGACTATCTATTGATCACAACGGCTAGTCAACTAGAGGCTCACTAGGGACATATTGGGGTCTAAGTGTTCACGTGTATTACGATTTCCGGATAATACAGTTATAGCATGAACAAAAGACAATTATCATGAACATTGAAATATAATAATACTTTTATTATTGCCTCTAGGGCATATTTACAACAGTCTCCCACTTGCACTAGAGTCACCAATCTAGTTACATTGTGATGAATCGAACACCCATAGAGTTCTGGTGTTGAGCATGTTTTGCACACGAGAGAGGTTTAGTCAACGGATCTGCGACATTCAGATCCGTGTGCACTTTGCAAATCTCTATGTCTCCATCTTGAACATTTTCACGGATGGAGTTGAAACGACGCTTGATGTGCTCGGTCTTCTTGTGAAACCGGGCTCCTTCGCAAGGGCAATAGCTCCGGTGTTGTCACAGAGAAAAGTTTGATCGGCCCCGACGCATTGGGTATGACTCCTAGGTCGGTGATGAACTCCTTCACCCAAATCGCTTCATGCGCTGCCTCCAGGCTGCCATGTACTCCGCTTCACACGTAGATCCCGCCACGACGCTCGCTTGCGGTTGCACCACCATCGCTCCACCATTCAACATATACACGATCCGGTTTGTGACTTAGAGTCATCAGATCCGAGTCGGGCTAAGCGCCGACGTAACCCTTTACGAGCTCTTCGTCTCCTCCATAAACGAGAAACATGTCCTTTGTCCTTTTCGTGTACTTCAGATATTCTTGACCGCTGTCGGTGTTCCTTGCGGGATTACTTTGGTATCTTGCAACCAAACTTACGGCAAGGTTTACATCGGTCTGTACACAAGATGGCATACATAATAGATCCTATGGCTGAAGCATAGGGATGACACTCATCTCTTCTTTATCTTTTGTCGTGGTCGGTGATCGAGCCGAGCTCAATCTCACACCTTGTAACATAGGCAAGAACCCTTCTTGGACTGATCCATTTTGAACCTCTTCAAAATCTTATCAAGGTATGTGCTTTGTGAAAGACCTATGAGGCGCCTCGATCTATCTCTATAGATTTTGATGCCTAATATATAAGCAGCTTCTCCAAGGTCCTTCATTGAAAAACACTTGTTCAAGTAGGCCTTAATGCTGTCCGAAGTTTCGTATCATTTCCCATCAAAAGTATGTCATCTACATATAATAGGAGAAATGCTACAGAGCTCCCACTCACTTTCTTGTAAACGCAGCTTCTCCATAAGTCTCAAGATAAACCCAAACGCTTGATCATCTCATCAAAGCGAATGTTCCAACTCCGAGATGCTTGCACGAGCCCATAAATGGATCGCTGGAGCTTGCATACTTTGTTAGCGTTCGAGGATCGACAAAACCTTCCGCTGCATCATATACAGCTCTTCCTTAAGATGTCCGTTAATGAATGCCGTTTTGACGCCCATCCGCCATATCTCATAATCATAGTATGCGGCAATTGCTAACATGATTCGGACGGACTTAAGCTTCGCTACGGGAGAGAATGTCTCATCGTAGTCAATCCCTTGAACTTGTCGATAACCCTTAGCGACAAGTCGAGCCTTATAGATGGTAACATTACCATCCGCGTCCGTCTTCTTCTTAAAAATCCATTTGTTTTCTATCGCTCGCCGATCATCGGGCAAGTCTGTCAAAGTCCATACTTTGTTTTCATAAATGGATTCTATCTCGGATTTCATGGCCTCAAGCCATTTGTTGGAATCCGGGCCCGCCAGCGCTTCTTCATAGTTCGAAGGTTCATTGTTGTCTAACAACATGATTTCCATGACAGGTTGCGTACCACTCAGTGCGGAACGTGTCCTCGTGGACCTTGAAGTTCAAGAGTAACTTGATCCAAGTACCTTGATCATCATCATTGTTTTCCTCTTGCTTGGTGTGGGCATCACAGAACGGTCTCTGCGCCGCACCACCTTCCCGCTCGAGAGGTAGTACTTCATCGAAGTTCTACTTTCCTCCCACTTACTTCTTTTCGAGAGAAACTCTTTCTCCGTAAAGCATCCGTTTTGGCAACAAAGATCTTGCCTTCAGATCTTAAGTAGAAGGTATACCCGACAGCTTCCTTAGGGTATCCTATGAATACGCATTTTCCGACTTGGGTTCGAGCTTTTCAGTTGAAGTTTCTTGACATAAGCATCGCATCCCCAAACTTTTAGAAACGACAACTTAGGTTTCTTCCCAAACCATAATTCATACGGTGTCGTCTCAACGGATTTAGACGGTGCCCTATTTAAAGTGAATGTAGCTGTCTCTAGAGCGTATCCCCAAAATGATAGCGTAAATCGGTAAGAGACATCATAGACCGCACCATATCCAATAGAGTGCGACACGATGTTCGGACACACCGTTTATTTGAGGTGTTCCAGCGGCGTGAGTTGTGAAATGATTCCACATTTCCTTAAGTGTGTGCCAAACTTCGTGACTTAAATATTCTCCTCCACGATCTGATCGTAGGAACTTTATCTTTCTGTCATGTTGATTCTCTACCTCACTCTGAAATTCCTTGAACTTTTCAAAGGTCTCAGACTTGTGTTTCATTAAGTAGACATACCCATATCTACTCAAGTCATCGGTGAGAGTGAGAACATAACGATATCCTCCATGAGCCTCAACGCCATTGGACCGCACACATCGGTATGTATGATTTCCAACAAGTTGGTTGCTCGCCCATTGTTCCGAGATCGGAGTCTTGGTCATTTTGCCTAAGAGGCAAGGCTCGCATGTGTCAAACGATTCATAATCAAGAGACTCTAAAAGTCCATCAAGATGGAGCTTCTTCATGCGCTTGACACCAATGTGACCAAGGCGGCAATGCCACAAGTATGTGGGACTATCGTTATCAACTTTAAATCTTTTCGCATCCACACTATGAACATGTGTAATATTACGCCGAGATTCATTAAGAATAAACCATTGACCATCGGAGCATGACCATAAAACATATCTCTCATATAAATCGAACAACCATTATTCTCGGACTTAAATGAGTAGCCATCTCAGATCAAACGAGATCCGGATACAATGTTCATGCTCAAACTTGGCACTAAATAACAATTATTAAGGTTCAAAACTAATCACGTAGGTAAATGTAGAGGCAGCGTGTCGACGGCGATCACATCGACTCTGGAACCATTCCCGACGCCAGATCGTCACCCGCCCTTCTCCGTTTATTCCGCAGCTCCTGCTGTGAGTTACAAATATGTCAGGACCCCGACTCAGTGTCACATCGATCTAGCCTGTAACACATCATATCACTTTGCGGCCTCACGCACGGTATCCCAACGGGTGCCACCTTACCTTGGCCCGGGACTGTTTGCGCCTTTTGGCACACGTATATGATAGTGTCGCTAGCATCCATATGATAAGGAGCCCGGGCTGACATGACTAGTCGTAAACCCAAAGTGGCACAGACTTACGGGGACAGCATCCATGACCCAAAGATCGAACGTGTCGGTCATCGGCGAGTGAATCAGTCTGTAGACTGGGCTAGCAGACTTCGTGAACCGGGCTGAAGCGGGCTAACAGGACTCCGTTACTCACGCGTGACATTTCCCGAAGGATGTACACGAGAACGAAGAAGGACACATGCCGGCCAGCCTAAGTGTTACGGAGCGGTAGCAAGCTACCATGGCTCGGTGGAAACACTAGGAGACATTTCCCGGTAAGAGAGGCTACTAAAGATAAACAACTAGATAGTCAGATCCCACACATACCAAGCATTTTAATAACATACACACAACATGCTCGATATGTGCAAATACATCATGGCATCACAACATGACTCTACGACTCAAGTATTTATTCATTAGGCTCCGAGGAGCGAGATATTACAAACATGGGTCTCATGACCAACATTGAGCATACAAGTCAATGCACAAGCGGAAGCTATCATGTCCGAAAGTACGACATCTACAAATGAAAAAGGTGTAAAGCCCGACTATCTACCGATCTCGCCGAGGGCACAAGATCGTAGCTGAGGTAACAAGCTAAGCGTCAAGTCCACGCTGAACTACTAGCGAGACCAAGTCTCTCCGCAAAAAACATAAAATAGGCAAACGTGAGTACAAATGTACCCAAGAAGACTTACATCGTAACTAACTACATATGCATCATTGTCAATAAAGGGGATGGTGGTGTTTAACAATGACAAGCCAGCTTTGACTCGATGGCTATCCTAAACTACATTTTGCAAGTAACTCTTTTGAGGTGGCGCACACGAGTCCACATATTCACCATACCAATACACCACTATGGATCCGCCTCCTCTCTCACGAGAACACCATCCATAGCACTCACACTTATCTTGCGTGTTTTAGAGTATCCACTTTCACTTGTCTATGAACTGTTATAGGCAACCCAGAAGTCCTTTTCATGACACGGCTATTGAATAGATCATATTAACCTGCAGGGTGTACTTCTTCATACATGTTTCCACCACTTAGCGTGCGCACACGACATGTGCTCGGCAGACTTCAAGCTTTAAAGCCGACGTGGGTGTAGACCACGACCTACCTAGACACTCAAGTCTCTAGTCCAGGTTTATCGCCTATTTGGGTTCCATCTATGAGGAGTTCGCCAAGTTTCGCTCCACAGCCCCAAACGATGTGAACAGGGGTTCGTGACACCAAGCAGGCGCCGGTTTACCTGCCACGTGCCTACCATCACAGCCCACCCCTACGGTCAAGATGCGCACGGCCTCCAAGATACTACAAACACGTAAACTACTTGCAACTCCCGGACAGAGGACAAGGGTGAATAAGAAGTCGGCGGGGTCATATTTGAGGGCCCAATGTATGGTAGTAGCTGAATCATGGATCACAAACACAGAACTCAGTTCCTAAGGGCGGCTTCAATGAGACAACCCACCATGTACTCCTACATGGCCTCTCACCGATACCTTTACCAAATCGTGTTCACACACTTAGCGCACACCAAGAGGACATGTTCACACACCTCCGATTCATCCTCGATGAATCGAGACCGACTCAACTCTAAGCGAAGGCAGGCATGACAAACAAGCATGTATGAGTAGGCACAACAGGCTCAAACAACTCCTACTCATGCTAGTGGGTTTCATCTATTTCTTGTGGAATGACAGGTCATGCAATGGATAAGGGGTTCAGCTACCGCAGCAAGTAACAAATGATTCGTTGTTGTCCTAATGCAAGAAAAGAGAGCAAAAGTAGAGAGTGGGATTATATCGGAATGAACAAGGGGTTTTGCTTGCCCGGCACTTCAAGATAGCATTGAGTCTTCATCGGTGTCAACGATCACAACGCTCGGTACAACGCTCACCGAGGGGGGAACAATACCTAAACAAGAGAAGTAACACGATCAATGCAATGCACAATATGATGCATGCTATGACATGACAATATGAATGTGTTTTGGGCTAATGCAACTACAACCAGACGGATTTGGGTCATATTGAGCCAAAGGTTCAACCCCAAATTCAAATTATGAATTCAAATAGTGCCTTATCATGTTTTGCACTAAACAGCAAGGTTAAGTTGTTTAAACATGCATGAAACCAGTGCAGATGGATAGATTAGATTTTTCTGATCATTTTTCATATATAATTTATTTCAATCTGAGCTACGGTTGAATTTCTATGAATTTTAGGAGTTTAAATCATTTTCTGGAATTTCCTGTATAAGAATAATTCCAGTAAATGATTATTACGTCGACAAGATGACGCGTGGTGACGTCATCAAGTCAACTGGGCTGGTCCGGGTCAAACCTGACCTGTGGGACCCACTGGTCAATGACTAGACTAACTAACAGAATTTGTTAACGCTAAATTAATCCTAACTAAGCTGTCAACAGTGCGGGGCCCGCGTGTCAGTGACCATCTAATTAACTAGTTAACTAACACTAATTAAACCTAACGCTAATTAAACAGGGCACAGGCCCACACGCCGATGACCTGTGGGGGTCAAATCCTGGTCAATCGAGGCAATCCGCCGGCGTCGAGTTGCGGGCGAGGCCCGGAGACGGCGGCGCCATCGGAACACACTACGTGGCACAGGCGAGGCCGTGCTTGGGCTCGCTGAAGAGCCCTTGCTCCCGCGCATCTAGTGGTGGTGGTGGCCGGGCCTGGGTGGCCGGGAACGTCGCCCGGCGAGTGAGGAGGCGGCCGGAGCTCGGGTGCGGTCGGGTTGGTGTGCTGCCGCAAACGAGGGAGCCGAGGCGCTGGAGGGGCTCTACGGGTCGCGGAGAGCACAACGATTGCATGCCGTGACCAAATGGTCGCCGGAGCGACGGCGGCGACAAGCTCGAGCGGCGGCGAAGCCGCCTCGATGAACACGGCGGCCACGGTGTGGAAAAGGACAGGCGTTAGGGGAAAATGACCGGAGGCTCACAGCGGATCGAACGGAGGGTCGGCGAGCTCGGGAAGCCTCGCGACGGTGAATTCTGGCAGCGATCTCCGGGCACCGGGATGAGGGAGACGGCGTGGCGGCGATGCAAGGCTCCGAGCGTCGCCGCGGCTCGATGAGGAGGAACAGGAGGTCGAGGCGAGCACGGGACACGTCGGAGGCGTGGGGAAAGCGGTGGCCACGGCTGCGGCGGTCGGGCGGCGGCAGTGGCGCTTCGGAGAAGGGGAATGGAGAGGAGAGAGGCAGGGGGGCCGAGTGGGGTGTCCACGGGGTCGGAGCGGCGACGTGGAGATCATCCAGGTGTCCAGGGGCATGGGCGGCAAGCAGGTGGCGTCGTGGCGAGCTCGTGCTTCGCCCGGCGTCACCTCGTGCTACAGTGAGGAAGAAGCGGTGGTGGCATGGGCCACCAGATCTTTGGGCCTGCCAGTGGGCTGCATGCCGTAAGTGGCCTGTGAGTTCTCTCTCTCTCTCTCTGTTTTTCTATTTCTGTTTTCTATTTATTCTGCAAATTTTAGGGCTTTACTAAAAATAGCTAAGCACTATCAAAAATCACCAAACTGCACATGCCCATTGTATAGAATATAACCAACATGGAACATTTCAGTTTAGGACTATTTGGACATTTAAAATATTTAGTAGTATTTAAATGCCCAAATGCAAATACTATATGATTTTATTCAGAGCCCAAATATGTCATGGAAAAATGTGCAACACCTCTGGTTATGGTTCTAGCATTTTTCCAGAAATGATGAACATTTTTAAAGCCATTTAGAAATCACTGAAAATATTTTAGTTGAACCTAGTAAATTCCTTTGATGCTAGGGCTTAGGCAATCCCCATTTCAAGTTTCATAAAATTTAAACATGATGCATGGATGATAAGGCAAAGACAAGCAAAGCCTGAACTGGGGATGTGACAGCTCACCCCCACTAAACAAGAATCTCGTCCCGAGATTCAAGACGTGAGGTAAGAAGGCAAAGGGGGCACTAAGTATCACAAACTTCATGATCCAACTGTCTTCTCAAGGGTGTTGTTCTGTTGACTCAATCGATCTTGACATCTTCGCTTGCGAGGTCTTCGTCAAACATGATAATGACAGAAGGAGACTCTCTAGAAAACGATCTCCTCAAAGATCGAGTATTCAAGATCAACTCATGGAGTGAGAGGTAAGAGCATCTCTTGAGCTGAGAGACAAAACACACATCATGAAGGACGGAAGAATCAATTTGATGAGGTTTCAGAGTAGCGAGGAAAATAATTGCCATGATACCACAACAAGACACCTTATGGAAGGTGACTCGTAGAAATATCCTCTTAAGTGGCAAAAAGAATTACATTTGATTCAAAGATCATTGAACTCTTTATACCAGCCTAAGGCAATTCATAGTCGATCAGTTGAAGGGGTCCGAGAGAATGACATTCTCGGGCCAGAATGGATGATGTGGATTACCTTGTTGAAAACAACACAAGGGATGATTTTAGTAGCTAGGGAGAAGCTCAGCAGTAGAGAGTGAATCTACTGTTGGAATGGTTATAGCACAACCGAGGGATTTGAGGGCAATCCCGGTTAGTAACTACGATTGCACCTAATGCTTGTGCGTGCTCTCAAGAACTTGAGCATTTCCATACTCATCAAGGTTTTATCAACATCCGTGTCAAGGGTGCTGACAACACAACATACTACCATGATGAGTAGCGATGGACGATGCAGATAAAAAGGAAGACAACTCTTTCTCGATTTCACCTTAGCGGGGCCAAGGGAACTAAATCTGGATGATCGTCGAGAGACATTTAGCACTCCGCTTTAATGTTCTCCTTGATGTACTAGCGTAACCCATTCATTGAAATGGTCCGCATCTAGAACATCAAGTAAAGGTCGGACTTCGACATAAAAAATCATAAGGTACAACTAGGAGTAAATCCTCTGAAGTCCCTATGGGGAGGTGGCCAATTTATTCAATCAAGATATTACAATAACAGGTCTTCGGTGGGTGTGTTAGCCACTTACATCCACCTTACCGGTTACGAGAGGCCAATATTATAAATCTTGGGAAATGTTCCAACCATCATATCTCGCTCGAGATTCAGATCTGGTTGGTGTCGAGAATAATCCAGACTCATCGATTCTATAAAGGAAAATGAAAGTTTGCAACACAAATCCGGCGAGATGACGTCGCGAGATTCTCGGAAATGAACTACGATAGCAAGCTCCAAAGCATGAGCTGGTTCGCTATAAACCTGTGAACACGCTGTCCAAGACAAGCGTGACCACATAGTAGTCTTATAATAAAACACTAGCAAGTTCGGAGGAAACCATCATCGAGGATATCAAGTCCCGCATAAGTCTCGAGCCTCTGAAGGAACTTCTTCTCCTTGAACAAATCAATCGGTGGCTTGGTGTGCTAGGAACACATATGGAGTGGAGGTAATTAATCTACCAAACCATAGAATACTTCATGCGATGCATGACTGATTTGGGATGATTCCAAAGGAAGCAACATTGACTTTCTCGAATTCACGGCGGCAACTTGCATCAATTGTACATGAACTAGAGGAAGTCACTTACATCGAACATATGCTTCATGAGCTAGCATGAACAAATGCTTTAAAAGTTTCCAACACTAGCTTAATGTTCAACAAAACTATGGAGAAGACAAGGATGTTGTCGATGGGCTCAACAACAATTCATCCAGACTCCCATGGAGATGGAATTCCATAACTATGTGGACAAGGTGGTAGTATTGGTCAGACCCCAAAGATATAATGGTGTATGCTCGAGGAAAATCCACGAGTAAGACAACATTACGAACATCGTTGGTTCTGATTTGATTTGACGATAGCCCACACTCAAATCAAAGTTTTGGCAAGACAATAAGTCCAACAACTGATCACGAGGATCAACCAATGAAGATATCATCTTTCTTCAACACACGCAACAGGATAACCCTTAACATGATCCAAGTCAGACAAGCTTTTATCTTCCAACTCTCCAAGTTGTTGTTTAGCTTAACCAACTAGCTCGGGGTATCCAACATGGATTCTTGGAGAAAGGGTGGTTTACAGGATTAAACCAACTTGATCACGAACTCAACATAGCGGTCAGGTGACGACCTGGTGATACTTCTGTCGTGGATTTGTCACGGCAGATGTCCTAGTGTGAGGACTTAGTCGTGGAGCCATCGCTACGGGTTTACTTGTAGGGGTTTAAAGCGGACACAAAGACACGAGGGTTTATACTAGTTCGGCCCCTTCGATGAAGGTAAAAGCCTACGTCTAGTTGTGATGGAATTGATGTAGTCTCGATGGCTAGGGAGCAAATAAGCCGCCTAGACTCGAGCTGTTGTTGTTCGTCTTGAACGCGCCACCGGTCGTCCCTTATATACATGAGTGACGCCTCGGTTGTCAGAAGTCCCAACCGTTCATACTCGTATCGGTTGGTATCTCCCTATTCCTAACTTACAATACAAGTCATACATCGGGCGGTTTACGGCTACAATCTCTAAACCGACTATAGGCCTTGGGCCTTTCTCTCGATTACACCACTACGGAGCTAACCCGGCCCAATCTTGGCCGGTTTACACCTAGTAGTAACATCCCCAACATTAGGCCCCAGATTGATTTGAACTGATTCATGTCAATCCTTTATAAAACCTGCATCTTGGATATCTTCTTTGTGTAATCAGTCATCACCTCATCATCACTGCAAACCGGCATGCCATCATTGCTTCGCCATCGTAAACCGCATGACGTCATTTTGAAGCTTATCCTTTATAGCGCCTTCTTTAATGACCATCCCTGGATTCACGCGTTTGACCTAGTTTTTCTGCCTTATAAATAAGACCGAAGGGTCATTCGGTTTTCTCCCTTCGCTTCCTCTTCGTCTTCTTCCTTGCGCCGCGTATGTTCGAGCTCCGTCTGCCGCCATCGACATCTGCTTCGCGATGGCATTGCATCGACTGTTGGGACCAGAATCCTGCGGCTTTTCGCATCAACTCCTCTGCTTCCGGTAAATCTCTTATCCTTCGTTAATCTGTTCATTATCTTTAGATCTGTTCTAGGGTTCAAGCTTCGTCCGTGTTCTTCATATGCTTTCACTTTTCTATCCTCTGAGCGGCATTATGATCCCTGTTTGCACTAAACGAAGATCCGTGCGCATCTGCTGCGCCTTTTCATCTAAATCCCATAGCCTTCTCGCAGATACATATGCATACCTCATGGTGCACTTCCTGCTTCTTTACTTTCTGCGGCGCCTTTCTTGTTTTCTGAAAACTCACGTTTGATCCATGATAAACATGAACTCTTGTGAAACTTGTTTCTATCGATTTCCTCTGAAGCCAGAATTAGGCGGTTTAACTCACCATAGAAACGAAAAATTGCTAAACCGCATCTCGACACCATTAGTCCTCGTGTTGAACCGCCTATATATATCTCGACACCATACCGTATTGAAGCTGGTACATCGGATCATCTTCGGTTTGTCATAACTTGGATCAATTATTTGCGATGAGTATTTTCTCAAACCGGATTCTTCTCCTTGTAGACCTCATGATGGCCAAACAGTATACTGAGTGCAAGCTGGGTCCCTTCCGCGTCTCGAGGCATAATCGAACGAAGCTAGTGTCCATTGGCGCTTTGGACAACCAAAGCACCATCCATTGGAGGGTTCTGGTGAGGAATGTCCTCCCTCCTCGTGAAGGTGAAGTCATAGTTTTCGCAGATCACTTATTCGGGGCTTCAAACCGCTTGGTCAAAGTTTTACCGGACGTAATGGCCAACTTTCAATTCGCCCCCAAGATATCGGCCCCAATTCTGTTACTAACTTGTGTCATTTTCAAGTCTTTGTCGAAGCTTATACGCAAGAGGAGCCTACATCGAGCTATTCCGGGATCTTTTCCACCTAAACCGCCGCACCAATTCACCGATGGCCCCAATCTTGAGTTAGGCGGTATGGCTATCGTAAAAGGAAAGAGATCACTTATCCCCACGTGAAGCTCCTCTCACCCCAAAGAATGGAATGCAACTTGGTTCTCTGCAGAGACACCTCCTCGAAGGTGAAAATCCTTTACCGGTTTCCGCCCAGAGCGGCTCAAGAACACACATCCCTTTCCGCGTTTGACCGCAAAAGAGAGAAGTAGATACGCCCCCAACTGTCCAAGCTCCGGGCCTTTATGGCCAACGGTTTAACTGAATCGATCCGCACGCTGCTGGTTATCTTGGGGCATCTTGCCTTTGAGTCGGCGTTCGGTTTGATGTGCCGAAGATACGGCGATGTCGATGATCCACCGACACACCAAATTAGAATTGTTCGAAGACGAAGTCACAGATTGATGAGAAAATGCTGAATGAACGGAGCATCTCGTGCCCAAACCGCTTGGCTCCTTATTGCACTCTCAACGCACCTCTGCGGTAGCTCCCGATCATGCCACCATTTAATTTTTGCCATTACTTTCATACTTGCAATTCTCAATTATTTCCGATCCAGGTGACGATCCATTCGAGCAAGAAGCTCTCGCAAGACAAAGCGGATAAGACGGGCGGCAAAACCGCCCAAAACGAAAGTTGTCAAGAAGCTCGCTCATAAGAGGAAAACTACGGCTTGCTCGATCCGCCATCGGCGACGATGTGGGTAATCCGAACTTGACTCTCTTGGCTTGTTTTTACACGTCTTATTGATGACGATGCTTGTCGGGATGAGCGATGAAGCCAACAACGCTGGATTTGCCGAGTAACCATTCTTTCTTCCGATTCAACAAGCTTACCTTCCCAAAATTCCGCCGGCAAACCGGAAAGTTAACTTTTCTCATCCTCTTGCTCACTTGGATCCCAAACTTCTTATGAAGACGCAGAGAAGACGAGGCCCGCCGCACAACCCGCATAGTGGACGGTGTAGTTACTTCGCGGTTTATCAACAGCCCGGCTCGAAAGCGCCGCACCGAGGTTTCCAACCATTTTATTACCTTGAATTCCAAAGCGGGTTTATTCCGTCAACCTCTTAATCCGTCCGACTCCGATTATCAGGTCACCTCTCATTCATCCTCTGGCGAATCGTCAGCCACTCAACTGCCGCCACTGAAAATAGCTGTCGGGTAAGTCATCATGACCACATACTTGTCAATTTCTTCTGTAATGTACGTGTCTTATTTTTGTTTCTGCAGGACCAAACGAAACCGGTAAAAAAGCTCGTTTAGAAAACCACTGAGGAAGCTGCCACCTCCGATCATGAGCAGCACCGGATCGGGACAATGTCGCTTTGAAGATATTCGAACAATCCCCGGTTCAAGAAGATGTGATTCCGTAAGAAGAGGCCTACAGATGCTTCAATGTTCATTGATCCGCTGCCAAGCACCATCCATCTGCAAAGCCTCCTAGCCTGCCAAAACCATCATGCCTACTCAATCCGTCGAATCGAAAGATGATGACGTGGTAATCTTGGAATAGGCCACTCGAACCGGCAATCTTGCCACCTTAACCCGACATCTTGTGAAAGAGGACTCGCCGCTTTTAAGAAAGGAAAATGGAACATAGAGCTGGAAACATATGCGCTATGAGCGCCCAAGACCTTCATTCCGGATACTTGAACCGGCTTTACAGTAGCCGTGACTATGAAGCTGGCTTGGTGAAACTAATGAGAGACAAGTTTGAGGTAACGTTCCTTTCTTTAATATCCGTATAGTAGTCCTCGTAGCCCCCAAGGGCCGGTTTGCAATCTATGATCAAACTGGCGCTTTGACAATTTTCTCCGATAGACTGTTGCAATTTTCCCCATAACCGCCAAGGCGGTTTATGTATGCAAACCTAAACCGTATTCCAAAAGCTGCTTAACAACGCTTTAGCAAGATGAAATAGCCATTAGCCCCCAAGTGCCGAGTTGAATACGGCGTATTGAACTTGGGACTTTTCCATGTAATAGTAGTATAAAAATTGAAGGTACATTAGCCCCAAGTGTCAAGCATATAACGATGTTGTGTGGTTGACACTTTTAATTGGTGATGATCTTGTCAACAACATGCAGCTGATGTGGCGATCAAGGATGACCGGATTGCCGATTTACAGCAGCATTGGAGACCCAAAGCAGCCGAGACGAGACAAAGCCAAGAAAGAGCTGACTATTGCCCCGGCTGCTGCAGAAGAAAGCGAAGGACAAAATGAAGAAGGAACAAGCTGTCTGGGCCACTGAAAAGGCCAACTTGCTCAAGCGGGCAGAAAATGCTGAAGCCGCCCTTAAACCGGTGGTAGATGATCTGACAGCCGTGAAGCGACAAGTGCATTCTATGACAGCAGCCATCTTCGGTACGCCCCTTTTAAATAAATGTAATTTACTTGTCCTGTATCTCCAACACTCCGGTTTATAAACTGTCCTGTTTATGAAACGCAGGCACACGCGTTGGGCACCTGGGGAATGACGTGCGGAAGAAACTAAAAGCTGTGTACACCTTAGTAGAACAGCTATATACCGGAGCCCAACGTGTGATTACCACAATGTCACACAACAACCCGGCGCCGTCCTTGATCCAAGACACCTTGAACCGGCTATCCATCCTACCTTCCCGGATTGAGGAGGTGAAAAAGTCGGCTGCACGAACCGGAGCCATCAACGCCCTGATCCGGGCCAAGGCCTGGGTGCCGGATTTTGATCCAGTGGAAGCAGCCGTGGCTATCGGTGTGAAGGAAGATGGCTCAGATTTTAATGAAGAGGACTTGCGTGCAATAAACCGTGCAAGATCGCCCACTTGCTTGTCAATTGGCGGAAGAAGCCGACTTGGAGCACTATCAAGCCCAATACAATGATCGAGAACAAGCGTGTCCGCTCCAACTTTTGAGCCGGAAAATTTAATCCCTCCAATCCGTAAGCACACTTACGCTCCTGACATTGAACCGTCAACTTTGATTCATGAAGAAGCTGTTTTTCAAGCGCTGATGGGCATCGACTGGACTTCTGTGGATTTCCAGCCAATGGGTAGAGGAGAGGATGCTGAAGCGGAGGAGGACGAAGAACAGTCTTGAACCGGTAGCCGGTTTAGAAAACAATGATCATTTGGGCACTGTGTTGCCTTGTAATAATTTTAGGTAAACTTTGTTGCCTGGGTATGCCTTCGTGCATCGAGTGAACTTTGTGTGATTCGCAGTTCCTGCAATCAAAAGATAAAACTTCGGCGGCGGTGAGACCGCCCGCCGGTTTATGGCATCCAATATGTCTTTATATATTGAAAATTTAATGAGTATCTGATACAAATACCTGCCATATCTGGGCATAAAGCTGATGTAACCAATCTTGAAACGGAGGCTTTCTTATTGAAACCATAACCGTCTTGGGAGGCAATAAACTCCATATAGGCGTCTTGAATGAGCACTAGCCCCAAGTTTTTCCATAAAAGGCTAACCGGGAAAAATGGTAAACCGGAAAGAAATGAAAACTTTGGATAACACCGGATCGTGCACTATCAGCTTATTCTTGACGGCTAAACCGAAAAATATTCATTATGTTGGAAACACGACAAAAATCAAATACCAAATCTGGCAACAAAGGCAATAACGCTTTGTAAAAAAGGAGAGCTGCTTGGAGCTGGTCAGATGGCATTACCATGGTCAGATGCTACCAAGCCCCAAGGTGTAGCGATGGTGCTAGTCAGCCAGTCCCCAAAAGACTCGTGGCGAGTACGGCCAAGTGGCGTGACATTGGTTCGGGTTCGACCAAGCCCCCAAGTGGCGCTGGCCCTAGTGGCCGACCAAGAGGCGTGACGGTTCAGGCGTGACCGTGTCCCCAAATGATCTAGTGGCTTTCGCCTATCAAGAGGTGCAAGACTGGTTGGGATCGACCAAGCCCCCAAGTGATAAATACAATTGTCAAGGGTAAACCGGAGGCGCTTTGAAAAGCAGAAAACACTCCGTGTAACCACGCATGAGAAGAAAGACAGAGACCCGCTTTGATCGAGGCCCTGGTTTTATTATATCGAAGATAATATATACATTGTTATGCTATGTACATAAACCGAGCCGATGACTCATGTGTAATAAGGTCGAAGATGAGCTATATTCCATGGCTGTTGGTCTCCTCTTCGATGTACGTGAGTCTTTACGCCTCGAATATCAACGGATAGTAGGAACCGTTGTGCAGACTCTTGTTGACCACAAAGGGCCCTTCCCAAGGTGGGGATAGCTTGTGCAGGTTCGGTCTTGGATGAGACGCAGTACCAAATCGCCTTCCTGAAAAGCTCTGGTTTTGATCCGGCGGCTGTGATAACGACGAAGGTCTTGCTGGTAAATTGCTGATCGAGCGGCTGCCATATCACGCTCCTCATCCAACAGGTCCAAAGCGTCCTGTCGCGCCGCTTCATTGTCCGCTTCAACGTAAGCCGCTACACGGGGCGAGTCGTGCCGAATATCACTGGGGAGAACTGCTTCCGCTCCATAAACCATGAAAAAAGGCGTGTAACCAGTAGACCGGTTTGGCGTAGTATTGATACTCCATATCACCGATGGGAGCTCCTCAACCCAGCACCCTGGCGTCCTTTGTAATGGGACCAGAAGTCGCGGTTTGATACCTCGCAAGATTTCCTGATTAGCACGCTCCGCCTGCCCGTTGGACTTGGGGTGCGCCACTGACGATACGTCAAGCCGGATATGTTCGCGTTCACAAAATTCTTTCATAGCTCCCTTGGACAGATTAGTGCCATTGTCGCGATGATTGTGTGGAAAGCCAAACCGAAAATCACCTTTTGATGAACTCGCATTTGTTGCCGCATCACACTTCTCGACAGCTCGCTTCAATCCACTTGGTGAATTTGTCCACTGCCACCAACAGATGGGTCTTCTTATCTTTGGATCTCTTAAAAGGCCCGACCATATCCAGCCCCCACGTCGCAAACGGCCATGTTATCGGGATCATCCTCAACTCTGTGCGGTATATGGGCACGCTGGAGAATTCGACACCCATCGCAGGTGCTTGACCAAATCCTCCGTGATCGGCATGAGCCGTTAACCGAGAGAATCCATGACGGAATGCCTTTGCCACTGTGGACTTTGAACGGCATGGTGCCCGCAATCCCCTTCATGGATTTCTCGTAAAATTTCGCCACCTTCCTCAGGGGAAACACAGCGTTGAAACGCCCCTGAAACGCTGCGATGATGCAACTCACCATTGATAATCGTCATGGACTTGGAGCGCCGGGTTACCTGCCTGGCCAGAACCTCATCGTCTGGTAATTCTCCTCGAGTCATATATGCAAGGTAAGGCACCGCCCAATCCGAATAGCGTGTAATGCTGCCACCAACCGGGCCTCCGGTCAGGAATTGCCAAATCCGCTTCACCGTGGAGCTGAACCGACGGTTTGTGCAAGATGTCGAGGAAGACATTAGGGGAACGGTTCTGGCCGAGAACCCAGCCGGCTTAAAGCGTCCGCCGCCGTTCTTCCGCGATCCACATGATCTACTTGATATCCCTTGAAGCACCCTGCAATATTATCCACCTCTCGTCGATATGCAGCCATGAGGGGTCCTTAGAATCCCAAGTGCGGATACTTGTTGCGCCACGGTCCGAAGTCACCGAAACACTTGACCCGGCTCAAGTTCATTTCCTTAGCCATCCGGAGACCATGGAGTAAAGTCAGTACTCAGCTGCATTATTAGTACAAGGGAACATTAGGCGGAGAACGTAACAAAACTTATCACCTCGTGGGGAAGTTAACACGACTCCGCCCCGAGCCTTCAACCGCTGGACCCATCAAGTGGATAGTCCGGTATGTATGATCCGGCTTCTCCTCGGTGCTCGTAACTCCGTCCAATCATTAATGAAGTCGACAAGCGCTTGTGACTTCTTTGCCGTCGTGGTATATATTTGAGCCCGTGCGGCCCAAGCTCGATAGCCCATTTGCAATCCGCGATCGCCTCCGGTTTTGTATGATATCACCCAAAGGAGCCGAACTAACCACCGTAATAGGATGCCCTTGAAAATCTTTGTTTCAGCTTCCGGCCGCCATAAAAACACCATAAACTAGCTTCGCCAATGTGGATACCTCTGTTTGGATTCAATAAGTACCTCGCTGATATAATAAACCGCCGCTGAACCGGATATTCCTTTCTGCCTCCTTACGCTCGACCACAATGGCTACGCTTACGCTCGCGCATTGGCTGCCACATATAAGAACAACGGTTCGTTGTCAATCGAGCTCGCAAGGACAGCGGATTGGCGATTGCGCTTTAGGTCCTCGAAGCCGTCGCGGCGGGACTCTGCACAAACCGATCTGTCTTCCTCGGCATTCGGTATAAAGAATAGCCTTCTCTCCAAGGCGGCCGATAACCGCTCGATGCCATAATCCGGCCCGCCAAGCGTTGGACATCATTGATACACTTCGGTTTAGCCAGTGAGGTGATTGCTTTAATTTTCTCTGGATTGGCTTCGATTCCCCTGTCAGATACCAGGAATCCCAATAGCTTGCCAGCCGGAACACCAAAAACACATTTGGCCGGATTAAGCATCATCTTATAAATGCGCAGGTTGTCGAAAGTCTCCTTCAAATCGTCCACCAGTGTCTCCTTCTGCCTTGATTTCACCACAATGTCATCTACATAGGCATGCACATTGCGTCCGATCTGTGTATGCAAACAATTCTGTACACACCGTTGATACGTGGCTTGGGCGCTCTTGAGCCCAAAAGGCATAGATACATAACAGAAGGCTCCAAAGGGAGTTATAAGCGCCGTTTTCTCCTGGTCCTCGACCGCCATCTTGATCGATGGTATCCGAGTATGCATCTAAAAAGCTTAAACGCTCACATCCTGCCGTGGCATCGATGATCCGATCAATGCGGGAGAGCAAAAGGATCTGTTGGACAAGCTTTGTTAAGATCTGTAGTCCACACACATCGCCAGTGCCGCTTTTCTTAAGGACCAGCACCGGATTAGCAAGCCACTCTGGATGAAACACCTCAGCGATAAAGCCGGCTGCTAGAAGCACGGCTACTTCTTCTCCAATGGCCTTGCGTCTTTCCTCATTAAACCGCGGAGGAACTGTTTCACGGTTTATACTTAGGATCCACATTAAGTGTGTGCTCGGCGAGTTCTCTCGGTACACCTGGCATGTCGGATGGCTTCCATGCAAAGATGTCCGGTTCTCACGGATGAACTTCGATGAGCGCTTTCTATTTAGGATCCAGGTTGGCACCGACAAGATGGCTGCTTGGATGAATCTTTGGCACAAAGTCAACAAGCTTGGTTTCGCCGCCGATTTGAATTTTAGATCCGATTCATGCTCGTAGTGGGCTTCTTGGAGGGTCATATCTGCGGATCAACATTATCCTTATAAAATTTCAACTCCTCGTAGCACGCAGCTTCACCTGCGTAGCTGCATCTCCTTCCTCACATTCCAAAGCGACTCGGCGGCTTCCATGCATCGTTATTGTTCCTTTGTAACCCGGCATCTTAAGTTGCAAGTAGATATAACAAGGTCGCGCCATGAACTTAGCATAAGCGGCCGTCCAAAACAGGGCATGATATGGGCTTCGGATTTTTACCACTTCAAAGGTTAGCTTTTAGGACCGGAGTCATGCTCATCTCCAAAGGCCACATCCAAGGCTATCTTGCCAACAGGATAAGCAGATTTGCCTGGCACTACACCATGGAACACCGTATTGGGCGATGCGAGATCTTTATCCGTGAGACCCATGCGACGGAAAGTGTCATAATACAATATATTGATGCTGCTTCCTCCATCCATAAGAACCTTAGTAAATTTATAGCCCCCAACTTGGGGGTCTACCACCAAAGCCAGCTGACCCGGATTTTCAACCCGGGGGGGATGGTCCTCTCTGCTCCATACGATAGGCTGTTCGACCAACGCCAAATCTTGTGGCACGGCAGGTTCAACAAAATTCTGACCCGTTTGTGAAGCTTTCGATCCCGCTTGTCCAAACTGGTTGTGAAAATGATAATCTTGCCCGCCGTTCAACTGCTTTGGCTGGCTCTGATAGCCTGACTGCTGCTGCTGCTGCTGCTGGCTACCTTGATTATTCTGGTTGTTGAAATTGCCCTGGTTGTGCCCTGAACCGGAAGCTCCGTCCTGACCCGGCCCATGGAAACCGGATCCTGAACCGCCACCTGATCCTTTGTCATATCGGAAAGCATCGGAATTTTTGAACGCTTGCATAATAGAACAGTCCTTCCAAAGATGATTCGATGGGTTTTCTTTCGTTCCGTGTTTGGGACAAGGCTGATTCAGCAAGTAATTCAAACGGCCCGCACCATCATTTGGACCCCGATTTGCCTTGCCTCTCGCGCGGGCCTCATCCTGCGCATTAGTGTTAGCTACAAAATCATCGACCTTGCGCTTGCCCGATTTCCATGACCTGCGGTTTGACCTGCTGCAGCTTGAGTTGCCATTCTTCTTTCCTTTCCCGCTTCGTCATCATCGCCCGGGATCCTTAATCTTGTCAGAATCGGCATATTTTACTAGAGCGGACATGAGGGTTCCCATATCATTGCGTAACCGCTTCATACGTCCCGGCTTAAATTTGAGGCTCAAATCGGCGGTTGCTTTCCAATGTGATGATCGCCGAGTCGGCATTGATCCGGTCGAGGAGTGCAAGATTTCGGACACGGCGTACTCCAGCGGGTTGTTGACTCCTTCTTCCTGAACACAAGCCGCTAGGTCCACTATAGACTTGGCTGTTTACATGTATCTTTAAAATTACGGATGAGCTGGCCCGTGAAGCGACCCCATGGGCTGATTGAATTGGGCGGCGGGCTTTTCAACCAAATGCAGGCTGTGCCCTCCATCATCATGGTAAAGTATTTTGCACACGCCGCTTCATCAGCGTCAAGCATCTCCATGGCCATCTCGTAACTCTCAACCCATGCCTCGGGATAGATCTGCGGTGTAATTTGGCACCTTCGCGGGCCCTTAAAATCCTTAGGCAAGCGCCACGTTCGCCAAGCGGGTTAAGCAGGGCACTCCCAAAGCGGAGAGACTCTGGTCTGTGAAGGAGGTAGGGCGAACCGGCGTATGCTGAACCGCATCATCTGTCGGTTGCTAACTCGGCCTCCTGCGTGCGGGCCCGATCTACCACCTCCCGAGCATTCTGGCGCTGCCTATCGGGTTGTTGCCTCCGCCGCTTCACGGTCCCGTGCGTTACTTGATAGGGCGGTTCATCCATCGCCATCAGTAGCTCCGGCTTGGGCCAGGCGTAGAGTGAATCGATCGCGGCTATATGAATCGCTTCTGCTGGATTAGTGCAGTCCGGACTCCTTGACCGGCGTGTCTCAAGCGCTTGTGGGGAATCTCCTTGGCGGGATCGCCTCAATCGTAAGCGGCAGCCGCAACAAGGTTGTCCATAGGATTAGAGTAATGCCTCGGGCGTCAGTACTGCGGAGGAATCATCGATTCTTGTGGGGGCTCCATCTGGCGTGGTTGGACCGTCGCTCCGCTCCTGTACCTCAGTCCGGTTTACCTCCTGTCTTTGGGGCGGGTTCTTTGGGTCCAGCTCCGGTGTCTGAAGAGGTTTCTAGGGTCAAATCCGGATGGCGGTAGCGATCTGTATTTCCGCCTTAACACCTCTTGCGACGCTCACAGTCGAGCATGAGTCTGTAAGCTTGCGCATCTAAAGCGCCCGCTCGATGCCATGCGCTCCTTCTCTGCCGCTAGATCCGCTTTGGCTGCGTGATCTGCTCTCTCACTTTGCAATCTCGCATTATGAGCCTCTTGATCTGCGGATTATCCTCCGCCATGGCGCTGCCGGTGCATCAAACAGATCGACAAAACTTGAACCGGCGGGACGACCGAGCCTCCTGCCCTGCTGCTTTGCTGCTTTGAACGGAAAATATCGCTGCTGCGGTCGACGAAAGGTTTGCGGCCTGCGTACGCCATGAATCGCCGATCCGGTTCAGCTGGCTTGAGGGTCCGGAATACTATCACCGTCGGAACAACCCCGATCATACCATCCGCAGCTGGTACAATGACTCTGTCTCTCCCGCCGAGGATTCATCGCCGGAATAAGCGACGGTCTCGCTACGTACTACGAACCGTATCACACTCCCTTCACAGGTAACTCCAACGAAGACATGCTTTACCGCCGGTTTAGCCGGGCTGGTTGCTGCTGAGCTGAGCGTCTCGGCGAGGTCGGTGCGGATGTCCGCTCGAGCCCTCCGATCTTGCCGATGAAGACGTGTATGCGCCCGAGGGGACCCGGTATCCATACTCGATTGAATCGGCCTCGGGACCCCATCCAAAGCATTGTCGATGTAGATCCGCCACGACGACTCTTGGTCATCCGGCCCACGGCGTAGCCTTCGAGTCCTTTGAGCTTGCCCTCCAAGATCGTCAAAACATCGCGCGATAGCCCACGGTGGCGCCAAGCGTCGTCGTGGATTTGTCACGGCAGATGTCCTAGTGTGAGGACTTAGTCGTGGAGCCATCGCTACGGGTTTACTTGTAGGGGGTTTAAAGCGGACACAAAGACACGAGGGTTTATACTAGTTCGCCCCGATGAAGGTAAAAGCTCACGTCTAGTTGTGATGGAATTGATGTAGTCTCGATGGCTAGGGAGCAAATAAACCGCCTAGACTCGAGCTGTTGTTGTCTGTCTTGAACGCCGCGGGGTCGCCCCTTATATACATGAGTGACGCCCGTCGTCGGTTCAGAGAGTCCCAACGGTTCATACTCGTATCCCGGTTGGTATCTCCCTATTCCTAACTTACAATACAAGTCATACATCGGCCGGTTTACTTGCTACAATCTCTAAACCGACTATAGGCCTTGGGCCTTTCTCTGATTACACCACTACGGAGCTAACCCGGCCCAATCTTGGCCGGTTTACACCTAGTAGTAACATCCCCAACAACTTCCGAGAAGATATGCAGAATATCACGAACCACCGGTATGTTACTAAGCCCGAGAACAATCTTGCTTTTCAGGGCAAGACGATATGATCAAATGAGCGAGGACTCAACAAAATCCTAACTCATCAATCGAAGAGTGCACCAGGAAATATGGACTAGGTAGCACGATCAATCTTAGGATGATTATTCAATAACCAACACGCTAAGAATGAAATTGTTGTCCATTAGCTACCCAACAACAAAGTTGCCAGGAGTATTGATTTCACACATCACTATTCACTTGTCGGCATTCCGGTTACAATAACACGGAACCCGAGGAATGAACAACGATGGTAAGAAGTATTACTGTGTCAAGAGTACATAGGATGATGTGCAATTCCTATAATAATCCCGATATAAAAGATGGTAACACTCCAAGGTAGAACAGAACAAAAGCTGGATTAGCATTTTGATCTGCGAGATACAACTACTTTGACCCAATCCTAGATATGGACAAGGTACCGGGGTTTGTTTCTCCAAGTCATTCCGGAATAGAATGGCTGGACAGACCACAAGAATAATAGGCATCGATGAACGAATGCACACATAATCTTGACTATCAAATGATAGACGGGGGTCAGAATACCACTCAAGAAGGACAACTCAAAGGAACATATAATTTTCTGAGTTGTGGATGCATAGATTAGTATGTCGAGCGAAGCTCAACTTTTCTTCCGGATAACCCATGCAGAAAGGTGGAACTGGCAGAGTCACAACATAGAATCGATAATTCATCGAGAGCACTTTTGTTGTGATCTTTTGGTTCAACGAGGAACTGCTGCCATAAGTAGTTCATGGTATTTGGAAGAATGATATACCACGAAGCTCGAGGACTATCGCAAAGGTTACTAATAACCTAAAGGAACGAGCAAACACTATCAACATGAATTGAGTAGGGTGAATATTGGGTTCAAAACCCACGAGTAGAAAGCCCACTAACTAAATGGCATCACGGGATGCTTTCGAGAATGAAGGCCAGAATCATCACACGGGGAACACAAAACATGGCTAGACTACTAGATGATCCCCTAAGACACCTAGGGTCATAATAATAATTCCAACATATATGTCGAGGCAATAGAATACCTCAACTCAGCATTTGGTGTGGTTAATCTGGCCCAAAGGTACATCGGAACGGAAGGAAGGGATTTTGCAAATGCTTCAGACTATTTAGAAACCTGGGATGACTCGGACAACATAACGGCTGTAAATGCTCAAAAATTTGGAGACATGCTACAAAAATGGTGGCGTAGCCACTCAGAAGCACAATATCAAGGTTTCGAGATCAACAGTTATGAACATACGGAAGTGGTAAAAGTTGAACTGAGATTGAAACTAACAATTCTACAAGTCTATGGACTAGTAACACGTCATCCTAATAGATAGACAAGAAGGCCTAGTTCTTAATCCCCGTAGAAGAGAAGAGGATGATTTCGGATCGAAGGCCATGAGGTATAAGGAGTAAAAAGAGCCTTACGTGCCATCCCACAATCAATTCCCTTACATAACTAAAGCATTTCTAGACACAACTTCGACCAGTTTGGCTTGGTAATCCTGACAGGTAGGCTCGATACCAAAGCTGTCGGGACCCGACTCGATGTCACATCGATCTAGCTCTGTAACACATCATATCACTTTTATGCCTCACGCACGGTATCCCAACGGGTGCCACCTTACCTTGCCCGGGACCGTTTAGCCTTTTGGCTGCGTATATGATAGTGTCGCTAGCATCCATATGATAAGGAGCCCGGCTGACATGACTAGTCGTAAACCCAAAGTGGCACAGACTTACGAGGACAGCATCCATGACCCGACATCGAGCGTGTCGGTCATCGGCGAGTGAATCCAGGCTGTAGCCTTTGGGCTAGCAGACTCCGTGAACCGGTCAGTGGCGGGCTAACAGGACTCCGGTACTCAACGCGTGACATTTCCCGAAGGGACGGACACGAACGAAGAAGGACACATGCCGGCCAGCCTAAGTGTTAGGAGCGATAGCAAGCTACCATGGCTCGGTGGAAACACTAGGAGACATTTCCCGGTAAGAGAGGCTACTAAAGATAAACAACTAGATAGTCAGATCCCACACATACCAAGCATTTTAATAACATACACACAACATGCTCGATATGTGCAAATACATCATGGCATCACAACATGACTCTACGACTCAAGTATTTATTCATTAGGCTCCGAGGAGCGAGATATTACAAACATGGGTCTCATGACCAACATTCAGAGCATACAAGTCAATGCACAAGCGGAAGCTATCATGTCTGAGTACAGACATCTACAAATGAAAAAGGCTGTAAAGCCTGACTATCTACCAGATCCTGCCGAGGGCACAAGATCGTAGCTGAGGTAACAAGCTAAACGTCGAAGTCCACGCGGAACTACTAGCGAGACTGAAGTCTCTCTGCAAAAACATAAAATAGGCAAACGTGAGTACAAATGTACCCAGCAAGACTTACATCAGAACTAACTACATATGCATCATTGTCAATAAAGGGGATGGTGGTGTTTAACAGCAGCAAGCCAGCTTTGACTCAGTGGCTATCCTAAACTACATTCGCAAGTAACTCTTTTGAGGTGGCGCACACGAGTCCACATATTCACCATACCAATACACCACTATGGATCCGCTCCGTCTCCCTACGAGAACGCCATCCATAGCACTCACACTTATCTTGCGTGTTTTAGAGTATCCACTTTCACTTGTCTATGAACTGTTATAGGCAACCTTGAAGTCCTTTTCGCATGGACACGGCTATTCAATAGATCATATTAACCTGCAGGGTGTACTTCTTCATACATGTTTCCACCACTTAGCGCCCCGCAGACACGACATGTGCTCGGCAGACTTCATGTAAAGCCGGCGTGGGTGTAGACCACGACCTACCTAGACACTCAAGTCTCTAGTCCGGGTTTATCGCCTATTTGGGTTCCATCTATGAGGAGTTCCGCCAAGTTTCGCTCACAGCCCCAAACGATGTGAACAGGTTCCGTGACACCAAGCAGGCGCCGGTTTACCCGCCACGTGCCTACCGCATCACAGCCCACCCCTACGGTCAAGATCTGCACACGGCCTCCAAAGATACTACAAACACGTAAACTACTTGCAACTCCTGGACAGAGGACAAGGGTGAATAAGAAGTCGGCGGGGTCATATTTCAGGCCCAATGTATGGTAGTAGCTGAATCATGGATCACAAACACGTAACTCAGTTCCTAAGGGCGGCTTCAATGAGACAACCCACCATGTACTCCTACATGGCCTCTCACCGATACCTTTACCAAATCGTGTTCACACACTTAGCGCACCCAAGAGGACATGTTCACACACCTCGATTCATCCTCGATGAATCGAGACCGACTCAACTCTAAGCAAGAGCAGGTATGACAAACAAGCATGTATGAGTAGGCACAACAGGGCTCAAACAACTCCTACTCATGCTAGTGGGTTTCATCTATTTCTTGTGGAATGACAGTCATGCAATGGATAAGGGGTTCAGCTACCGCAGCAAGTAACAAATGATTCGTTGTTGTCCTAATGCGAAGAAAAGAGAGCGAGTGCGAGAGAGTGGGATTATATCGGAATGAACAAGGGGGTTTTGCTTGCCTGGCACTTCTGAAGATAGCATTGAGTCTTCATCAGTGTCAACGATCACAACGTCGGTACAACGCTCACCGAGGGGAACAATACCGCAAACAAAGAAGTAACACGATCAATGCAATGCACAATATGATGCATGCTATGACATGACAATATGAATGTGTTTTGGGCTAATGCAACTACAACTGCATTGGATTTGGGTCATATTGAGCCAAAGGTTCAACCCCAAATTCAAATTATGAATTCAAATAGTGCCTTATCATGTTTTGCACTAAACAGCAAGGTTAAGTTGTTTAAACATGCATGAAACCAGTGCAGATGGATAGATTAGATTTTTCTGATCATTTTTCATATATAATTTATTTCAACTGAGCTACGGTTGAATTTCTATGAATTTTAGGAGTTTAAATCATTTTACGGAATTTCTCCGATAAGAATAATTCGATAAATGATTATTAACGTCAAGATGACGTCTGTGTGACGTCATCAAGTCAACTGGGCTGGTCCGGTCAAACCGACTGTGGGACCCATCGTCAATGACTAGACTAACTAATGTAATTTGTTAACGCTAAATTAATCCTAACTAAGTCGGCAGTCAAGGGGCCCGCGTGTCGCTGACCATCTAATTAACTAGTTAACTAACACTAATTAAACCTAACGCTAATTAAACAGGGCCTGGGCCACACGCCGATGACCGTGGGGGTCAAATCCTGGTCGGCCAAGAATCCCGCCGGCGCCGAGTCGCCGGGCGAGGCCCGAGACGGCGGCGGCCATCGGAACACACTACAGGCAGGCGAGGCCGTGCTTGGGCTCGCTGAAGAGCCCTTGCTCCCGCCGCATCTAGTGGTGGTGGTGGCCAGGCCTGGGTGGCCGGAACGCCGCCGCGGCACGAGTGAGGCGGCGGTCGGAGCTCGGTGCGGTCGGGTTCGGTGTCGCTGCTTTCAAACGAGGGAGCTGAGGCGCTGGAGGGGCTCTACGGGTCGCGGAGAGCACAACGGTTGCATGCCCGTGACCAAATGGTCGCCGGAGCGACGCCGGCGACAAGCTCGAGCGGCGGCGAGCTTCGGCCTCGATGAACACGACGGCCACGGTGTGGAAAAGGACGGGGCGTTAGGGGGAAAATGACCGGAGGCTCACAGCGGATCGAACGGAGGGGTCGGCGAGCTCGGGGAAGCCTCTGCGACGGCGAATTTACGGTAGCGATCTCCGGGCACCGGGGATGAGGGAGATGGCGTGGGCGGCGATGCAAGGCTCCCGGCGTCGCACGGCTCGATGAGGAGGAACAGGAGGTCAGGGCGGAGCACGGGGACACGTCGAGGCGTGGGGAATGCGGTACACGGCCGCGGGCGGTCGGCGGCGGCAGTGGCGCTTCGGTGAAAGGGGAATGGAGAGGAGAGAGGCAGGGGGCCGAGTGGGGTGTCCACGGGTCGGAGCGGCGACGTGGAGATCATCCAGTGTGTCAGGCGTGGGCGGCAAGCAGGTGGCGTCGTGGCGAAGCTCGTGCTGCGCAGCGCCACTCCATGCTACTGGTGAGGAAGAGCGGTGGTGGCATGGGCCAAAGATAAAGGTTGGGCCTGCCAGTGGGCTGCGGCGTAAGTGGCCCAGTGAGTCTCTCTCTCTCTCTCTTTTTTGCATTTACATTTTCTATTTATTACGCAAATTTTAGGGCTTTACTAAAAATAGCTAAGCACTATCAAAAATCACCAAACCGCACATGCCCATTGTATAGAATATAACCAACATGGAACATTTCAGTTTAGGACTATTTGGACATTTAAAATATTTAGTAGTATTTAAATGCCCAAATGCAAATACTATATGATTTTATTCAGAGCCCAAATATGTCATGGAAAAATGTGCAACACCTCTGGTTATGGTTCTAGCATTTTTCCAGAAATGATGAACATTTTTAAAGTCATTTGGAAATCACTGAAAATATTTTAGTTGAACCTAGTAAATTCCTTTGATGCTAGGGCTTAGGCAATCCCCATTTCAAGTTTCATAAAATTTAAACATGATGCATGGATGATAAGGCAAAGACAAGCAAAGCCTGAACTGGGGATGTGACAAAATATGAGCAACGGCACCGGTATCAAATACCCAGGAGTTACTACGAGTACTGGTAAGGTACACATCAATTACATGTATATCAAATATACCTTTGGTGTTGCGGCCTTCTTATCCGCTAAGTATTTGGGGCAGTTCCGCTTCAAAGGACCCTTCCCTTGCAATAAAAGCACTCGATCTCGGGCTTGGGTCCATACTTTGACTTCTTCCGCAAGCGGCTTACGGCGCGGCAACATCTTTTTGTCCTTCTTGAAGTTCTTCTTACCCTTGCCCTTCTTGAACTTAGTGGTCTTATTGACCATCAACACTTGATGTTCTTTCTTGATTTCAGCCTCTGCGACTTCAGCATTGAGAACACTTTAGGAATGGTCTTTTCCATCCCCGCATGTTGTAGTTCATCACAAAGCTCTTGTAGCTTGGTGGGAGCGCCGGAGGATTCTGTCAATGATCGCCTCATCCGGGAGGTTAATGTTCAATTTGGGTCATACGGTTGTGCAACCCGGACATCTTCAAGATGTGTTCATCGTGTAACTGTTCTCCTCCATCTTACAACTGTAGAACTTGTCGGAGACATCATATCTCTCGACCCGGGCATGGGCTTGAAAAACTAGTTTCAGCTCTTCGAACATCTCATATGCTCCGTGATGCTCAAAACGCTTTTGGAGCCCCGGTTCTCAGCTGTAGAGCATGCCGCACTGAACGAGGGAGTAATCATCAGCACAGGATTGCCAAGAGTTCATAACGTCTTGGTTCTTCGACGGAGGCGTCACCTAGCGGCTCGTCTAGGACATATTGTTTCTGGCAGCTATGAGGATGATCCTCGTGTTAGGACCCAATCCGTATAGTTCTGCCATCGTCTTTCAACTTGGTTTCTCTAGGAACGCGTTGAAGTTCATGGTGACATTAGCGTTGGCCATTGATCTACAAGACATATTTGCAAAGGTTTTAGACTAAGTTCATGATAATAAAGTTCTAATCAAAATTATGAACTCCCACTTAGATTAGACATCCTCTAGTCATCTAAGTGTTACACGATCCGAGTCGACTAGCCCGTGTCCGATCATCACGTGAGACGGACTAGTCATCGTCGGTGAACATCTTCATGTTGATCGTATCTTCCATACGACTCGTGTTCGACCTTTCGGTCTCCGTGTTCCGAGGCCATGTCCGCACATGCTAGGCTCGTCAAGTTAACCCTAAGTGTTTTCTGTGTAAAGCTATCTTACACCCGTTGTATGTGAGCGTAAGAATCCATCACACCCGATCATCACGTGGTGCTTAGAAGTTTACGAACTGTAGCAATGGTGCACGTTAGGGAGAACACTTCTTGAAATTTTGTAAGGATCATCTTATTTACTACCGTCGTTCTAAGTAAACAAGATGCATAAACATAATAAACATCACATGCAATTATATAGTTGTGACATGATATGGCCAATATCATAAAGCTCCATTGATCTCCATCTTCGGGCTCCATGATCATCTTGTCACCGGCTTGACACCATGATCTCCATCATCATGATCTCCATCATCGTGTCTTCATGAAGTTGTCACGCCAACGACTACTTCTACTTCTATGACTAACGCGTTTAGCAATGAAGTAAAGTAGTTTACATGGCGTTCTTCAATGACACGCAGGTCATACAAAAAATAGAGACAACTCCTATGGCTCCTGCCGGTTGTCATACTCATCGACATGCAAGTCGTGAATCCTATTACAAGAACATGATCTCATACATCACAATTCATCATTCATCACAACTTCTGGCCATATCACATGACATAATCAATCGCTGCAAAAACAAGTTAGACGTCCTCTACTTGTTGTTGCATCTTTTACGTGGCTGCGATTGGGTTCTAGCAAGAACGTTTTCTTACCTACGAAAAACACCACAGCGTGATTTTTGTCAACTTCTATTTACCCTTCATAAGGGCCCTGTTCATCGAATCCGCTCCAACTAAAGTGGGAGAGACAGACACCCGCCAGCCACCTTATGCAACTAGTGCATGTCGATCGGTGGAACCGGTCTCACGTGAAGCGTACGTGTAAGGTTGGTCCGGGCCGCTTCATCCCACAATACCGTTGAGCAAGAAAAGAATAGTAGAGGCAAGTAAGATGACAAGATCAACGCCCACAACAAATTGTGTTCTACTCGTGCATTAGAGAACTACGATAGACCTAGCTCATGATGCCACTGTTGGGGAACGTTGCGAGAAAATTAAAATTTTTCCCACGGCTTCACCAAGATCCATCTATGAGTTCATCTAAGCAACGAGCAACGGAGAGAGATTGCATCTACATACCACTTGTAGATCGCGTGCGGAAGCTTGCAAGGTGATGATGGAGTCGCACTCGAACGTGATTCAGATCACCGATGTCCAAGTGCTGAACGGACAGCACCTCACGATTCAACACACGACGGGACGAGCGACGTCTCCTCCGCCTTGATCCAGCAAGGAGGAAGGAGAGGTTGAGGAAGACAGCCCACCGCAAGCCGACGGCGTGGTGATGGTGGATAAGCAAGATACTCGACAGGCTTCGCCAAGCGCCCACGGAGGAGGAGAAGTGTTGGGAGGGAGGGCTGCGCCTTGGAGATGGGTACCGCAGCCCCTCCCTCCCCCTTATATAGGCCCTCGAGGGGAGGCCGGCCTGAGATCCAATCACTGTGGGGCGGCGGCCAAGGGGTGGAGTGCCCCAAGCCAAGTGGGGCGCCACCCCACCCCTAGGGTTTCAACCCTAGGCGCAGGGGGTGGGCCTAGGGGGGCGCACCAGCCCACTATGGGCTGGTTCCCCTCCCACTTCAGCCCATGGGGCCCTCCGGGATAGGTGGCCCCACCCGGTGGACCCGGGACCCTTCCGGTGGTCCCGGTACATTACCGGAAGACCCCGAAACTTTCCCGATGGCCGAAATACCACTTCCTATATATTATGCTTTACCTCCGGACCATTCCAAACTCCTCGTGACGTCAGGGATCTCATCCGGACTCGAACAACATTCGGTAGTCACATACTTGACTTCCTACTAACCCTAAGCGCCACCGAACCTTAAGTGTGTAGACCCTACGGGTTCGGGAGACACGCAGAACATGACCGAGGCGGCTCTCGGGCAATAACCAACAGCGGGTCTGATACTCATGTTGGCTCCACATGCTCGTCGATGATTTCATCGGTTGAACAACGATGTCGAGGATTCGATCAAACCTCAGATGCAATTCCCTTTGTCAATCGGTGCGTTACTTGCCCGAGACTCGATCGTCGGTATCCCAATACCTTGTTAGGTCTCGTTATCGGCAAGTCACTTTACTCGCACAGTAATGCATGATCCGTGGCCAACACCTTGGTCAACTTGAGCTCATTATGATGATGCATTACCGAGTGGGCCCAGAGATACCTCTCCGTCATAATGGTGACAAATCCCGCCTCGATCCGTGTCAACCCGCAGATACTTTCGGAGATACCTGTAATGCACCTTTATAGTCACCCAATTACGTTGTGACGTTTGATACACCCAAGGCACTCCTACGGTAACCGGGAGTTACACGATCTCATGGTCGAAGGAAGAGATACTTGACATTGGCAAAGCTCTAGCAAACGAACTACACGATCTTTTATGCTATGCTTAGGATTGGGTCCTGTCCATCACATCATTCTCCTAATGATGTGATCCCGTTATCAACGACATCCAATGTCCATAGTCAGGAAACCATGACTATCTATTGATCACAGCGGGCTAGTCAACTAGAGGCTCACTAGGGACATATTGGGGTCTAAGTGTTCACACGTGTATTACGATTTCCGGATAATACAGTTATAGCATGAACAAAAGACAATTATCATGAACATTGAAATATAATAATACTTTTATTATTGCCTCTAGGGCATATTTCCAACAGTTTTTCACCCTGAGTGGTTGACTAACCCGGTGCTGGTACTGAAGAAGAATGGCACTTGGCGTATGTGTGTGGACTACACAGATTTTAACCAAGCTTGACATGCTGATCCCTTTGCCCTCCCTTGTATTGATCAAATCATTGATGCTATGGCGGGTTGTGAGCATTTGAGTTTTCTGGATGCTTATTCGGGTTACCACCAGATCAAAATGGCAGTTAAGGACCAAGAAAAGACAGCTTTTATAACTCCCTTTGGAGCCTTCTGCTATGTATCTATGCCTTTTGAGCTCAAGAGTGCCCAGGCGACTTATCAACGGTGCGTGCAGAATTGCCTTCATAATCAGATTGGGTGCAATGTTCATGCTTATGTGGACGATATCGTGGTGAAGTCCAGGAAAGCAGAAACACTTATAGATGACTTGCAGGAAACCTTTGATAATCTGAGGGTTTATAAATGATGCTTAATCCGGCCAAGTGTGTTTTTGGTGTGCCAACTGGCAAGCTCTTGGGTTTTGCGGTGTCTAACAGGGGCATTGAAGCTAATCTGGAGAAGATCAAGGCTATTACTTCCCTGGCTAAACCGGTGTGTATCAATGACGTTCAACGGCTGGCGGGTCGTATTGCAGCGTTAAGCCGGTTTATCAGCCGGTTGGGGGAGAAGGCGATCCCGCTTTATCAGATGATTAAGAAGACAGACAACTTTGTTTGGAGTAATGCTGCTAACACGGAGTTTGAGGATCTGAAGAAGCAGTTAGCTGAACCCCATTCTTGCTGCCGCCATTGATAAGGAGCCATTGCTATTATACATGGCTGCTAATGCCCGAGCTGTCAGCGTGGCTATTGTGGTGGAGCACAAAGAGGCTGGTAAGGAATATCCGGTTCAACGGCCGGTTTATTATATCAGTGAGGTACTCATCGAGTCCAAACAGAGATATCCCCACTGGCAGAAGCTGGTGTATGGAGTGTTTATGGCAAGCCAGAAGCTTAAGCAATACTTTCAAGGCCATCCCATCACTATGGTTAGTTCCGCTCCATACACGGAGGCGACTGGCCGGGTTGCTAAGTGGGCTATTGATCTTGGGCCTCGCGGGTTGAAATATATGCCCCGCACTGCTATCAAGTCCCAAACACTCATAGATTTCATTAATGACTGGACAGAGTTGCAGGCACCGGAGGATAAACCGGATAACACATACTGGACTATTCACTTCGATGGATCCAGATAATTAGAGGGCTCGGGGGCTGGAGTGGTTCTTACTTCCCCTCGAGGTGGAATTTTTTGTTATGTTCTCCGCTTAATGTTTCCCTGTACTAACAATGCAGCTGAGTATGGGGCTTTGCTCCATGGTCTTCGGATGGCTAAGGAGATGAACTTAATCCGGGTACGTTGCTTTGGCGACTCTGATCTAGTGGCTCAGCAAGTATCTGGTACGTGGGACTCCAAGGATCCACTTATGGCGGCTTATCGTCGTGAGGTGGATATCATTGCTGGTCACTTCAAGGGTTACCAGGTCGAGCACATTGATCGGCGCAAGAATGAAGCGGCGGACACTTTAAGCTGGATCAGATCCAACCGTAAACCGGTGCCACCTAATGTTTTTCTTGATGTTCTGCATAATCCGTCGGTCAAGATACCAACAGAGGAGGATTTGGCTATTCCTGACCCGGAAGCTCAATTGGTGGAGGCTCTTCATGCTATCCCTGATTGGACAGTGCCGTACCTGGCATACATGAACCGGGGCGAGTTACCAGAGGACAAAGTTTTGGCCACACAGATAATCCGGCGGTCTAAGTCCATGACTATTGTCAATGACGAGTTACATAATTGCAGTGTCTCAGGGGCGTTTCAGCGTTGTGTTTCCCCTGAAGAAGGCTGTGAGATCTTGCGTGAAATCCACAAAGGAGATTGTGGTCATCATGCAGGTTTAAAATCCTTGGTGGCTAAGGCTTTCCGGTACGGTTTTTACTGGTTAACAGCTCATACTGATGCAGAGGATCTGGTCAGAAAGTGTGATGTCTGTCAGAAATTTTCACGCCGAGCTCATGTTCCGGCTCAGAAATTGAGGATGATTCCAATCAACTGACCGTTTGCAACTTGGGGGCTGGATATGGTTGGGCCTTTTAAGCGGTCCAAAGATAAGAAGACCCATCTGCTGGTGGCGATGGATAAATTAACCAAATGGGTGGAGGCAGAGCCAGTGAGTAAGTGTGATGCAGCCAGGCGGTTCAATTCATGAAAAAGGTGATCTTCCGCTTTGGTTTTCCACATAGTATTATAACAGATAATGGCACAAATCTCTCCAAGGGTGCTATGGAGGAGTTCAGTCAGCGTGAGCACATCCGGCTTGATGTGTCATCAGTGGACCACCCCCACTCTAATGGTCAAGTAGAGAGAGCTAATCAGGAAATCCTAAAGGGTATCAAGCCCCGGCTTATGGTTCCTTTGCTGAGGACGCCAGGTTGTTGGGTGGAATAGTTGCCTTCCGTTTTATCGAGCATTAACACCACCCCAATAGATCTACGGGTTACACACCCTTCCTCATGGTTTATGCAGTAGAAGCAGTTCTCCCAAGCGATATTCGCCATGACTCACCCTGAGTGGAAGCTTATGTTGAAGCGAATAACAAAAGAGCACGCCAAGATGCATTGGACCCGTTAGATGAACAACATGATATTGCGGCAGCTCGTTCGGCGATTTATCAGCAAGACCTGCGGTGTTATCATAGCCACCGGGTTAAAACCAGGACTTTTCAAGAAGGCGACTTGGTGCTCCGGCTCATCCAAGATCAGACTGACATGCATAAGTTGTCTCCACCTTGGGAAGGGCCCTTTTTGGTTAGCAAGAATTTGAACAACGGGTCATACTACCTCATCGATGTTCGAGAGCACAAGGACTCACGCAAGTGAGAGGAGGAGACTCGTCGGCCGTGGAATATAGCTCATCTTCGGCCTTACTACACCTGAGCCACAGGCTCCTACTATGTATATATTTTTGACAATGTACATATTATGATCAATAAATAAACCAGCATCCTTGCAAAAGCAGGGCCTCTGCTGTTTCGCCTTATATATCTTCTTGGTTACATGGTGGCTTATGCTTATAAAGCGGAGTCCTAATTACCCGTTAAACCGGCTTACAAAGCCATATAAAAAGCTTGAGAGCTTCACACCCAAGGGACCAAAGAGAGTCTGTTGCCACGCACAGCTCAAACATAGGTACCCATTGAGCACAACTCACAATGTCACTTGGGGGCTATTTGTGCACATATACAAAGAGTTTGAAAGGACCCTTGTAATAGGCTATGCCAGGCTTGGAAGCCAGGTGTATTCACCTAAAACCCCGGGTTAACCTGCCTTCATCAAGTAAGCCACTCCGCCCGTGTAATCTCGGTATGACCCGTTTAACGCTTGACAAGTCAATCTTATATGCACTCTGAACTTGTCAAAGTTAAAACGACGATTGGTTAATGTGAGGTCCATCTTAAAAGGCTTTGTAAGATGGTTTAACTCAGCGGCCTGGCAGCCCATGAAAAGCCTTGAATTTGGGCCTGGTAGCCCTTGAAAAGCCTCGACTACAAGTTTTCATTTGCTTTTTCCAAGTTTTTCTCCTTTGATAAGGTTTTGAGATAAACCGGCATTTATTGACCTGGCCTGACTATAAGTCATCAATGTAACCCGGTGTTCATTAATCCGGTGCAACTTTCAACTATCAGTTGTAAGTACACAACCAATCTTAAACCGGTGCTTATTAACCCGGTCTGGCATTGACTATAAGTCGCCAGGATGATCATCCGGTGTTTATCATAACCCGACATGACTTATTATAAACCACCATGGCATGGTGAGAGTTATTAAATACTCAAGATTTGGGTTATTACCCTTACTACAAATACTTGGTAAACCAACGATGTGATTCAACATCACAGTTATGATATATTTCATATTTCATTATTTTACAGCCTTGGTTATGAACTCTGGCTTTATATTGGGTATCATAAGCCGCCCAGCGGTAAACCACCAGGGCAATTTTAAGCTTATCACATGCAGAAAACAGGATGGCATAAAGTTGTTAAAGATCATAAGCAGACATTGCATATCATGACAGGTTGGCAGTCTCGGAAAAGTGGCTATGCACGATGGCGTAGTAGAAAAAGTGTTTCAAGCTATGCACAATGGCATAGCAGACCCAGTGTTTTAAGCTAGCCTATTACAAGGCGTTTCAACTGCCCAAAAGGATGATTGTTTCTCGTCCAAAGAGCGGTGCACAAACGATAAACCGGCTTCCGGATTAAGATTCTTCAGCTTGATGAGAAGGTTGCGGATCATCTCGCGCCGGTTCAACCTCCGCCTCCCCACCCACTGGCTGGAAGTCAATGGTTGCCCAGCCAGACAAAGCTCGGAGGACAGCTTCATCGCTTATAAGATCTGACGGTTCAACATCAGGGGCATAAATGTGCATACGAATTGGCGGGATTAGATTTTGAGCTTCATAAACCAAAGCATCGCCCCGTCTGTTGTCTGCGTCATAGATGGACCGGTGGAAAGATAAATCAGTCTCTTTGGCCAATCTACTTGCAAGCGGACGCATCTCCTTTGTCAAGGCTTTAAGGGCATCCTCGTCTAATTCCGACCCATCTTCTTTTTGACTAGGATAGCCATTTCCAATGTCTTCCGGGTCAAGATCAGCTATCCAAGCCTTAGCCCATGTCAGCGCAGACAAAGCGCCAGCTGTTGCTGTAGATCTCTTCACTTCTTCCAGCTGGGCAGGTGTCTTGGATAGCTTGGCCAATGTGTCCTCAATTAAAGTCGGCGGCGGTTTATTGTATGAAGTGGTGCAGATGACTCGTTGAGCGCCGGTATATAACTGCTCTATCAAAGTATAGGCAGCCTTCAATTTCTTGCGCATATCTGAACTGAGATGGGAAACACGGCTACCTGCAAGGGTTAAATATTGTTAAACCAGAGGTTTCAAAACTGATTAAGTACGGTTCATAGCAACGATAATTACCAAAGATGGCAGAAGTCATAGTGTTGATTTGCCGCTTCAAGCCAGACAGCTCTTCTGCCACCGGTTTAAGGGCCGCTTCAGCATCCTCCGTCCGCTTCAGCAAATTGGTTTTTTCCGCCTCCCAATCCGCTTGCTTGCCTTTGAAGCCATCCTTCAATTGCTCAATAGCTGTTAAAGCGCCCTTCAGTTCTTCTTTAGCTTTTGAAGTTTCGGCTTGCTGGGACTTGATGTTCTCCTGGAGATCGGCGATTTGAGAATCTTTGTTGATCAAGTCAGCCTGCAAAAGACAGACATTAAGACAGTAATAATTTTTTCAAAGTCCCAAGCACATAACAAGTTATACACTTGGCACATGGGTGCTAATGCGGATTGATTTCTTCTCAACTGGTATTTTAAGTCCCAAGCATACAACAGGTTATATACTTGGCACTTGGGGGCTAATGCATATCGGCTCTATTAAAGGAATTCTGATGTATAAACCGGACTATCCTAAAGGTATAAACCGGTCTATAGGGGCTACACAAGCAAAATCCAATCTTTTCCTATTACAAGTCCCGGTCCACAGTCATATTGATGAACCGACACTTGGGGGCTACTAGAGTTGCTAATTGAAGTAGGATATAAGGAAAAAGAAGTTATTCAAAGGAACAAGTATTTACCTCATATCGCTCTTTCATCAGGTTTACTAAACCGGCTTCATAATCACGGCTGGTGTATAGACAGTTTAGATATCCAAAATGGATGTCCTGAGCAGACAGATGGGCATAGCTTGACAGACCAGTTTTCCATTTGCCCTTGTCCACAGCAGAAAATTCTTCTTTGGCACTATGCTTTGATAAAAGCGACATGATTGCTAGGAGCGGTATGGCCAAAGCCATTAATTACAACATCATCTGTTGTGCCTTCAGCAGTCTTATCTAGGCTTGGCGGTTTGTCAGATGCTTTGGCTGGGCTTGGTGGATCGGCAGCTGGGCTTGGCGGATCAACATGTTGGCTTGTCGGATTCATTTCTGGCGGATCAACAAAAGTATTCTGACCTTGAGGTACCTGGTCATCTAGAGTAATATTAGCATCTTGATCAAGAGCCTCTAAGGTCCTCTCCGGTTCAGTTGCTGGGTTATCATCTGCTGGAGTAGTCAGCTTGGCTTTCTTGCTAAGTCTGGCTTTGGCACTAAAGAGAACAAATATAGAGGTTAGTACAATAAACAGGTGCAAGGGAGCAAAACTGAGTCTATTATGCTTACCCAGGGACGGTCTTGAGAGGAGGCATCTATGTAGTCGATAAATCGCCGGAGGAGGAATTGGAAGTTCCCTGATAATTCGAGTCAGACGGATTAAGAGGATATCGGAAGTAACACGTCTTGGGATAAAGGTTATTATAAGTATAAGAGACCTCCTGACGACGCTTGCGAACCGGGGAATATGGTAAACCGGAAGAAGTAACCACTTGAACACTGTGCCGGGTTGTGCGGCGAGCTTCTTGCTGCTGTGTCTTCAAAGAAAAGTGCGGATCCAAATGAGCAAGGGGGTCTGAACGTTTTGTTTTCCAGACTGCTCGACGAAGTTTTGGTACTGGCACATGATTTGAATCGGAGGATAGAACAATTACGTCTGTATCACCAACGTGGCTAGCTTCCGCATCATCCTGATAATAATAATTGTCAATGAGGTGTATGAAAAAAGAACCAAGTGAATCTAATTCTACCTCTAAGTCCGGATCATCAAGCTCTTCATCATTGGGCAAATCAAAAGGTTTGGCGGTTTTCTTCTTCGCTGGCGTCTTTATAGCCTTAGTCTTGCTGCGGGGTACTCTGGCCCATTTATCCTGGGGCTTGGCCGGTTTATCTTGAGGTTTCTTCTTCAAGAAAGGATCATCACCTTGCACAGATGGATAACAAATTATAAAGGGATATTTAAGAAAGGACGGATTAAGGTAAAAATGAGGCAATTCTTACATCTGGCGGTTTATTGGAAGTCCAGAAGGGACTAAGCCCTACTTGACTACAGACAACTTCCGGTTCATTCAGTATTTTCTTAATAGCTTCAGTAACTTCATCTTCTGTTAGCTGAATATCAATATGACGTTGAGGATCTTTCAAGTCCCCCGTGTACTCACACATTAAACCAGGGCGCCGGCTTAAAGGCAGAACGCTCCAAGATATCCAGCAACGGATGAAGTCAATGCCTGTTAAAACGTTCGCCATAAAGGCTCTTAGTTTTGAGAGTTGTGGTGCATAGCTGGACCGTTACTTGGCAGTCAACCTCTGAGGGAACGGATGAGTATTGCTAAGACGGTGCGGGCGATAACCCGGCAGAGGATTTTTGCCAGTTGGAGATGTGTCTTTACAATAAAACCAAGTCTAATTGCAGTCCTTGGGATGACTGTGAAGCTTGGCGTGAGGGAAATTGATGTCTCTACTCTTTTGAATCGCCATCCCACCAAGCTCAGTGTTGGGACTGTCTATGAACTCTGTGCGACGGTTCAAGTAAAAGAAATCTCTGAACAACTCAACTGTGGGTGCTTCCTGAAGATAGGCCTCACAAAACACTTAGAAATCGCAAATATTGGACACAGAGTTTGGTCCAATATCTTGACGGTGGAGTTGGAAACTGGCAAGAACATCACGGAAGAACTTTGATCCGGGAGGGCTGAACCCTCGATTCAGATGATCAGTAAAAGCGACCACTTCTCCGTTCTGAGGCTCAGGAGGATTCTCTAAACTGGGGACTCTCCAGTGGATGGTTTCCTTGCTCGCTAAAGCGCCAGTCACAACATACCCAGTCAATTGCTCTTCAGTAACCCGGGAAGGGACCCAATTGCAAGCATAAAACGTCTTGGCCATTTGAACAGGAAGCTGGAAAAGAGGACCAAGGCCGGTTTAAGGTTTTTGATTGATGCAGACAATCCGGTTTAAAGACAGGAAATACAAATTGGAACATATGTGCATGATAACCCGGAGTTTTATATTAAGGGTGAATTGGCGGTTTAAAAGGAGGGCTAATGGTACCTGGCGGGTCATCATTTTCTATAAGTATAAACAGCCTACAATGGCGTGGAAGTTACACATCTGAAAATGCCTAAGTGTTGCACAAACAGATTTCACAAGTTGGTATTGTAATTTTGGATCTACCGCAGTTCTAAAAAGGGGATAAACTTTAAACCTAAGTCCGCGACAGCAGGAGAGCACATATGTTCAGATGGGATCTTATGCGTAGGGGGGTGTCTTCTCTGATTGAAAAGGGATGCTAAACTACTGTTACTCGCCTTTACTATCAGATTCAGACCAAACAATGAGATCTAAAAGAGGGAAAATGAGGAACGATGAAGAACATAGATGAACAGCGAAAACCCTAATGCAGATATGTTATATGAAAAAATAAGTACTTACCGACGCTGCTGAACAGAGGAGGAGGTGTCGCATTTTTTCTGGTCCAATCAGGTTGATGCAGCGGCCGGTGGCGGTGCGGAAGCGAAGATCGACGGCGGCGGCTGCGCTCGAAGCTCTGAGGCGACGTGAGGAAGACGATGAGGTGAATGGGCATGAAGGGGAAAGGAGAGAATGACCCTTGGCCATATTTATAAGGCGAAGGGATAAGTAACATGCGCGGGAATCGAGGAACCAAAAAATGGATATCTGACACAACTGTCGCATCGGTTTTCGGAGGGTTATTAATGAAAAGGATATATTTACAGGTTTTTTATAAACAGATGACGTCACGACAATTTACTATAATGACGTCATGGCGGTTTATTAAGTTCATATGGAGGAAATGTCAAGGCGGTTTACAAGGATCATACGAGGATGTTCAAGGAGTTTTTTCTAAGTGTTGATGATTGACATGAACAGGTTCAAATTAATCTGGGGCATAATGTTGGGGATATAACTACTGAGTATAAACCGCCCAAGAGGGGCCGGGGTTATGTTCATCTGTATTGAAGCCCATAAAGACAAGGAATACGTCGCTTTATTATTGAAGCTTAGAGGACTAGGGCCCAAGGGCGGATTAGGTCCCATAGTCATAAACCGCCATGAGATATGTAACTTGTGTTGTAAGTTAGGGAAAGGTAGAAACCGAGCCGGATACATGTATGAGCCAGCCCCGGTATCCTATAAACCACCGGGGGTCAACCTGTGTATATAAAGGGACGACCCAACGGCGGTTCAGGGACAAGAGATAACAACTTGAGAGATAGGTAAAGCAGATTCGCTCCCTGCTCATCGAGACCCCATCAATTCATCACAACTGGATCGTAGGCTTTTACCTACACCGCAAGGGACCGAACTTGTATAAACTCCCCGTGTCCTTTGTCCGGTTTAACCCCTTTAAGCTAATCTCGTTGCGATGGCTCCACGACTAAGTCCTCTCACTAGGACATCTGACGTGTTAATTCCATGACAGTCGAGGAGTAAAAGATCCTAATACCACCTGTCGGTGTCAAAACCGGCGGATCTTGGGTAGGGGGTCCCGAACTGTGCGTCTAGTCGGATGGTAACAGGAGACAGGGGACACGACGTTTTTACCCAAGTTGGGGCCCTCTCGATGGAGGTAAAACCCTACTCCTGCTTGATTGATATTGATGATGTGGGTAGTACAAGAGTAGATCTACCACGAGACAGAGAGGCTAAACCCTAGAATCTAGCCTATGGTATGATTGTTGTTCGTCCTACGGACTAAAACCCTCCAGTTTATATAGACACCGAAGAGGGTTAGGGTTACACAGAGTCGGTTACAATGGTAGGAGATCTACATATCCGTATCGCCAAGCTTGCCTCCAATGCTAAGGAAAGTCCCATTCGGACAAGGGACGAAGTCTTCAATCTTGTAACTTCATAGTCCAGGAGTCCGGCCAAAGGCTATAGTCTGGCCATCCGGACACCCCCTAATCCAGGACTCCCTCAATAGCCCCTGAACCACGCTTCAATGACGACGAGTCCGTCGCGCATATTGTCTCCGGACATCATAGAAGATTTTGAACACCTGGGTAGTGTCCGGCTCTGCAAAATAAGTTCCACATACTACCGTAGAGAGAATAATATTTACACAAATTCAATCTGCTGGCGTATTCCGTGGCGTGACATCACACCACGGCCAAGCCTTTATTCGAATCGCTTTTACCGGCCCCACCTCAAAGACGCTTAGCGAGACGGTTTCCTTGGCACGCCTTGTCAATGCAGAGATCGTGTCCCTTATTCCGGATTCTCATTAATACGGGCGGTAACCCAAATCGTGCCTGCTGGCACGCTCTCTATCGGCGCAGCCCGAACGGTTAGGGGAAGTCTCTTGGTATTCAATTCTTTATAAAGAGACCAAGGCCCGCCTTTCTTTCAATCTCAATGGAATCCCACCGCCCGAGTTCCAAAGACCCAAGGCTCTAGATACAGCGCCGACCTTTGATGATGTCCGCCCGACCTGCAAGGTCGGGTGGATGCCTTCCTCCGTTACGGAAGAAGACGTGCTAAAGCTAAGAGATGCTAGGTATCTAACCGACAAAATTTCGCATAGGCTGCCTGCCCAAGGGCAGGTTATTCCCACTCCCCAGCCTGGTGAAAGCGTGGTGTTCGTGTCTCACTTCCTTCGGGGGCTAAGCTTCCCGACGGACCCCTTCGTGAGGGGGCTCATGTTTTACTATGGGTTGGAATTTCATGACTTGGATCCGGAGTCCATCCACCACATCTCATTGTTCATTGTCGTGTGCGAAGCCTTCCTCCGTATTACCCCTCACTTCGGATTGTGGCTCAAGACCTTCAAAGTGGAGCCGAAGATGATCAAGGGGCAACAGGCAGAGTGCAGAGGGGCTGTTATAGGCAAGAATGATGATGCTCCGTGGCCCGAGGGCTCCTTTCAAGAGGAGCTCAGCTTATGGCAACAAGAGTGGTTTTATATCACAGCTCCCAGGGGCACCAAATGGGTGGCGCCACCTGCCTTTCGCTTGGGTCCTCCGCCGCGGCTGGCATCATGGGGCAATAAAGGGCTTGACTGGGGCCGTCTAAGGACGTGCCCTTATTGCAGGGCCGCATTCGAGACCTCCTAGATAGAGAGATCACTCTGGTCGTAGTAGCACAGGTCATGCTGATTCGTCAGATCTCGCCTCGCAGACGCCGCCTCCGCCTGTGGAATTTAACCCGGAGGGACCACGATCTCTCCAACATTTTATGGGCGCGACGCCCGTGGAGATGTACAAGCTTTTCTTCGAATCACAAGAGATGTGTCCGGAATTGACCGAGGACGCAGGTCTAAGCTGCAATCGCCCGGATACTCAAGTAATTAGCCCTGTACCCGGACACGCTATCCCATATTTATCACAAACTTGCCCCAAAAGATTTGTCCCTTGAACAGGAGTGGATAGCGAAAGCAAAGTTAATCAGGTGTCCGGCCCCCCTCCCTGAGACCACGCCGGATCCCGTTTTAACTAGGATGCTGGAGGTTGCTCCTTCGGAAGAAGGTGAAGGGGGGAACAAGGAAGCTACCGCCTCCGCGAAGGAGGCTCCCAGGAAAGGAGGGATCAAGAATCCCTCCATCCAAGGGAAGAAGAGGACTGCCTCTGAAGACCCGGAGACCATGATCTCAAAGCGGGGGAAGAAATCTTCGTTAGAGGGTCCTGCGCCGAGAGATGCCTCGGCCACATTATGCCCCCAAGGGGATCAGCCCTCCACCGAGCCGTAAGTAAAAAGATTTTTTTATTGAAATAAATGATATCCCTGCCCTATTTCTGATGAAGATAACCAGAGTTTTACCTTGTAGTTCGGATCTCAGCCCTTCTCTGCAGAGCTCATCTTCGGGGGATCTATCACAACCCTAGCTTAGACCTTGTCTGTCTTTGCATAAGCATCCATGCATCATGTTTAAATTTTATGAAACTTTAAATGGGGATTGCCTAAACCCTAGCATCAAAGGAATTCACTAGGTTCAACTAAAATATTTCCAGTGAATTCCAAATGGCTTTCAAAAATGTTCATCATTTCTGGAAAATGCTAGAACCATAACCAGAGGTGTTGCACATTTTTCCATGACATATTTGGTCACTGATTAAATCATATAGTATTTGCAATTGGGCATTTAAATGTTATATATTATTTTAAGTGATCATTTAATTCTGAACTTAAGTGTGGGCTGCTAGGAATAATCCTAACAGGGCCCACAACTATTTTCAGGATTTTGGGAAACGTTTTTGTATTTTTAATAAAGCCACAAAGTTGCAGAAAAATAGAAAACAGGAAACAAAGAGAGAGAGAGAGACTTACTCGGCTTACCCGGACGGCCCAAGAGGGCAGCCCACCGCCTGCCCAGCCCAGCCGCCGCCAGCCATCTCCCACCTCTCGCCAGAGACGAGAGGCAGGTGGTGGCTGCACGCCCCACGCCGCCACATCCTGCTTCCCACCGCCCCGACGCCGCTCGACGCCTCGACGCCGACACGCAACCCTCCGCTCTCTCTCACTCTCCCCGTGCTCCTCCCCCTCCTCTGCTCTCTCTCCCTCTCACCACCGAACGCCACCGCCGTCGCCGTTCGCCACCACCGCAGCCACCGCCTCCCCCTCGCCTCTCCGACATGCCTAGGAGCTCCGCCACATCGTCCCCGACCTCTCCACCAAGTCAAGCAAGCCGAGACGCACCGCAGCACCGCCCTGTCGCCGTCTTCAACCTTGGACCGCTGGAGATCCCTATCGCTGCCCCGCTCGCTCCGGTGCTTCCCCGAGCACGCCGAGGCCACCTCTGCACTCGCCGTGAGCTCCTCTACCGATCCCCCCTTCTCCCATGTCCATTAGCTCGTCGTAGCCTTCGTTTCCGTCGAGACCGAGACCTCACCGGCGCCGGACTTGTCGCCGTAGTCGTTTTGGTTCGACTCCATCCAAACCGAGTGCGTCATTGCACTCAGTGCACTCCGAGGAGCCCGTAGCGCCCACCAGCTCCTCCTCCCATGCACTGTGGTGCCAAACCCGCTGCTGCTGTAACTCCGCCGCCTTTGAGCTCGCCGCCGCGGCTCAAAGCCACCCCAGCTCCTCCGCCCATTAGATGCGCTGCATTGCAGCCTAGCCGTAGCCGCAAAACCACGAGTAAAACGGTGCCTCAGAGCATTCCCAATCCGCCTCGCTGCCTCTCTGCTGCCGGGCGATGAGCCGTGGACCAGGTCCGCGGGTTTGACCTGCTTGACGGGCTTGACGCCCCGACCCATCGACGTGTGGGCCAGGCCCCGCTAATTGCGATAGATAAATTAGCGTAATTAACTTAGTTAGTTAGGTTAGTCTCGACATGTGGGCCTGTGCCTTAACTAAACTAGATTAGGTTTAGTTTAATTTTAATTAACCTGTTGGTTAATCGTGGTCACCGACGTAGGGACCCCACACGCCCGTTTGACTCGACGGCACTGTTGACCTGCTCGAGGTCAGATGACTTAATGTCGATGCAAGAACGCTTAGAATTAAAATAAATCATAAATGATTTACAAATTCCAAAAAATAACCAACACTTCTAAAAATCATAGAAAATCAACCGTAGCTCCAAATCAAACAAATTATATATGAAAAACGATCAGAAAAATCCAATCTATCCATCTGTATTGTTTTCATGCATGTTAGAACAATTTAACCTTGCTGTTTAGATGAAACAAGTTAATGCACTAATATAACCTCTTAAAATGGGTCTGTATTTGAATCTTTGGTTCAAATGGACTCATCTCAATCTGTTCTAGCTTGCATTAGCCCAAAACACATTCATATTGCCATGTAATAGCATGCATCATATTGTGCATTGCATTGATCATGTTTCTTCTCTGTTTGCCAGTGTTGTTCCCCCTCGGTAGACGTTGTACCGACGTTGTGATCGTTGACACCGATGAAGACTCAATGCTATCTTCGTATGCCGTGCAAGCAAAACCCCTTGTTCATTCCGACATAATCCTACTCTCTCGCACCTGCTCTCTTTTACCGCATTAGGACAACAACGATCCATCTCATACTTGTCATGTAGCTGAACCCTTTATCCCTTGCATGACCTGTCATTGCCACAAAGAATAGATGAAACCCACTAGCATGAGTAGGAGTTGTTTGAGCGTTGTTGTGCCTACTCATTCATGCTTGTTTGTCATGCCTGCTATCGCTTAGAGTTGAGTTGTGTCCGATTCATCGGGATGAATCGAGGTGTGTGAACATGTCCCACTGTGGTGTGAGCTAAGTGTGTGAACACGATTTGGTAAAGGTGAAGGTGAGAGGCCATGTAGGAGTACATGGTGGGTTGTCTCATTGAAGCTGTCCTTAGGAACTGAGTTATGTGTTTGTGATCCATGATTGAGCTACTACCATGCATTCGGCCCTGAAATATGACCCCGCTCGACTTCTTAATCACCCATGTCCTTTGTCCAGAGTTGCAAGTAGTTTCGGTGTTTGTAGTATCGGAGGCCAGGCGCAGTACCGATCAAGGGGTGGGCTGTGATGCAAGAGGCACGCGGGTCGGGTATATCGGGCGCCCATTTGGTGTCACGGAACCTCACACATCGCTCGGGGCCGAGTGGGAAACCTCGGCCGACTCCTCGGATGGAACCCGAATAGGCGATAAACCCGACTAGAGACTTGAGTGTTTAGGTAGGTCGTGGTCTACACCCACGCCGCTTTCGCTGAAGTCCGCCGAGCACATGTCGTGCGCACGCTAAGTGGTGGAAACATGTATGAAAAAGTACACCCCGCAGGTTAACATCATCTATTCGAATAGCCGTGTCCCCGTAAAGGACTTCTGGGTTGCCTATAACAGTTCATAGACAAGTGGAAGTGGATACTCTAAAATACGCAAGATAAGCGTGAGTGCTATGGATGGCATTCTCGTAGGGAGACGGGAGCGGATCCATAGTGGTGTATTGATATGGTGAATATGTGGACTCGTAGCGCCACCTCAAAAGAGTTATTTGCGTGAGTAGTTCAGATAGCCACCGAGTCAAAGCTGGCTTGCTGCAGCTTAAACCCCACCATCCCCTTTGTTGATAATGATGCATATGTAGTTAGTTCGATGTAAGTCTTCTTTGGGTACATTTGTACTCACGCTTGCCTATTTTATGTTTTTGCAGAGAGACTTCGGTCTTGTTAGTAGTTCTGCGTGGACTTGACGCTTAGCTTGTCACCTCAGCTACGATCTTGTGCCCTCGGCAGAGATCTAGTAGATAGTCGCTTCTAAGCCTTTTTCATTTGTAGATGTCAGATTGACATGTTAAGCTTCCGCTTGTGCTTTGATTTGTATGTTTCAATGTTGGGTCATGAGACCCCTGCTTGTAATATCTCGCCTCCTGAGCCTAATGAATACATATTTGAGTCATAGAGTCATGTTGTGATGCCATGTTGTATTTGCACATATCGAGCATATTGTGTGTATGTTATTGAAATGCTTGGTATGTGTGGGATCTGACTTTCTAGTTGTTTATCCATAGTAGCCTTTCTTACCGGGAAATGTCTTCTAGTGCTTCCACTGAGCCATGGTAGCTTGCTACTGCTCCGGAACACTTAGGCTGGCTGGCGTGTGTCCTTCTTTGTTCCTGTGTCTGTCCCTTCGGGGAAATGTCACGCGATGAATACCGGAGTCCTGTTACCCGCTACAGCCCGGTTCACCGGAGTCCTGCTAGCCCAGTGCTACACGCTGGATTAACTCGCTGATGACTGACACGTTCGATGCTGGGTCATGGATGCCTGTCCCTATAAGTTTGTGCCACTTTGGGTTTACGACTAGCCATGTCAGCCCGGGCTCCTTATCATATGGATGCTAGCGACACTATCATATACGTGTGCCAAAAGGCGCGAACGGTCCCGGGCAAAGGTAAGGCGACAGCCGTGGTAATACCGTGCGTGAGGCCGCAAAGTGATATGAGGTGTTACATGCTAGATCGATGTGGCATTGAGTTGGGGTCCTGATAGCTTTGGTATCAGAGCCTGACTACCTGTAGGATTACCAAGCCAAACCGGTCGAAGTTGAGTCTAGAAATTCTTTAGTTATACAAGGGAATTTATTGTGGGATGGAACGTAAGGCTCTTTTTACTCCTTTACCTTGTGCCTTCTGATCTGAGTCATCCTATCTTTCCTACGGGGTTAAGAAATTAGGCTTTCTCTTCTTTCTATCAGGATCACGTGTTACTAATCCATAGACTTATAGAATTGTTGGACTTAAGCCTCGGTTCAGTTCCTACTACTTCCGTATGTTAACTGTTGATCTCGAAAACCTTGATATTTTGCTTCTGAGTGGCTAAGCCACAATTTTTGTAGCATGTCTCCAATCTTTTCGAGCATTTACAGCTGTTATGCTGTCCGAGTCATCCCAGGTTTCTGAATAGTCTGATGCATTTGCAAATCCTTTCTTTCCATTCCCGATGTCCTTTATGGTCAGAATAAGCACACTAACCGGTGCGTTGAGGTAATTTATTGCCTTGACATATATGCTGGAACTATTATTATGACCCTAGGTGTTTTAGGGAGTCACCTAGTAATTTAGCCATGTTATGTGTTCCCAGTGTGATGATCCTGGCCTTTATTCTTGAAAGTATCCTGTGATGCCACTTAGTAGTAGGTATTCTACTTCTGGGTTTTGAACCCGAGACTCACCCTACTTACCTCATGTTGATAGTCTTGGCTCGTTCCTTTAGGATATTAGTAACCTTTGCATTAGTCCTCGAGGTCTATGGTATTTCCTTCTTCCAAATACTATGAACCACTTATGGCAGAAGTTTGTTGGATCAAAAGATCACAACAGGAGTGTCCTCGATGATTTCTCCATTCATAATTGTGATTCTGCCAGTTCTACCTTCTCTGCATGGGTTATCCGGAAGAAATGCGTTGAACCCGTTCGACATATTAATCTATGCATCCACAACTCAGAAAGTTATATGTTCCATGAGTTGTTCCTCCTTAGATGTCTTCTGACCTTCATCTATCAATTGATAGTCAAGAGAATGCGTGCATTCGTCCATCGATGCCTATTACTCTTGTGGTCCGTCAAGTCATTCTATTCCGGAATGACTAGGAGAAACAAACTCCAAGACTTTGTCCAGCCTGTGATTGGGTCAGCAACAGACCGCAGATCAAATACTAATCCAGCTTTTGTTATGTTCTACCCTGAAGTATTACCACTTTATATCAGGAATGTCATGAGGATTGCACCGCCTCTTATGAATTCTTTACGTAGTGATACTTCTCGCCCTCGTTATACATTTCTCGGTTCCCGTGTTGTTGCAACCGGAATACCGACAAGTGAATCGTGATGTGTGAAATCTATACTCCTAGCAATTCTGTTGCTTGGTAGTTAAAGGACAATAACCTCACTCTTAGCATGTTGATTATTGAATGATCACCCTAAGTATGATTGTGCTACCTAGTCCTTATTTCCGGTACACTCTCCGATCAATGAGTTAGGATAGTGCCAATCCTTGCTTATTTGATCATATCGTCTTGCCCTGAAAAGCAAGATTGTTCTCGAGCTTAGTAACATATCGATGGTTCGTGATTTTCCAAATATCTTCTCGGAGGTATCACAAGATCGTCACCTGACCGCTATGTTAAGTTCGTGACCAAGCTGGTTTATTCATGTAAACCACCCTTTCTACAAGAATTCGTGTTGGATACCCCTGAGGTAGTTGGTTCAGCTAAACAACAACTTGGAGAGTTGGAAGATAAAAGCTTGTCCGACTTAGCTCATCCCAAAGGGATATCTTTGTGTGTGTGTGTGTGTTAAAGAAATATGATATCTTCATCGATTGGTCCATGTGATTAGTTGTTGGACCTGTTATCTTATCAAAACTTTGATTTGAGCATGTTCTATTGTCAAGTCAAAACAGAACCAACGATATTCGTAATGTTGTCTTACTCGTGGTTGTTCCTCGAGCATACACCATTACATCTTTCGGGTCTGACCAATTCTATCACCTTGTTCACATAATTATGGAAGTCCACTTATATGGAAACCTGGATGAATTGCTGTTGAGCCCATCAACAACATTTCTATCTTCTCCATGATTCGTGTTGAACATACAGTTAGTGTTGGAAACTTTGTGAGCAATGCTTTCGTGATCCGTTCATGAAGCATATGCTTGGATGAAAGAAGTGACTTCCTCTAATTCATGTGCATTTGATGCAAGTTGCCATCGTGACTTCGAGAAAGCATGTTTTTACCTCCTCTGGATTCATCCCAAGTCAGTCATGCATGTGCGAAGTATGCTATGGTTTGACAGGCTCGCTACCTAAATTCCACATGTATCCCCTAGTACACCAAGCCACTGATTGATTTGTTCAAGGAGAAGAAGTTCCTCAGGCCGCATCACTGGAAGACCCAGACCGCAGCAGCAGGAGGCCTCCCGAGGCCGCACCCAAGAAGAAGAAGACATCGACCGGCCCGGCCCCTCAGGAGGCAGGTCCCTCAGGGCCCGCGCCTAGCCAGGAGGAGCCTCCTTCCATCGCATAGGGAAGCGCGCCTGGCGCCCTCCTCAGGCAGGGCTCGAGGGCTCTCCCCTGGAGGGCCGCCGACCTCGCCGAGGTCACGAGGGAGGCGCTTGGGCACCACGTGGAGGCGTGCTTCGAAGCACGTTTCCCTCAAGAAGGATCAAGGCAAGGACGGCCAAACCCTCAGGAGTTTGTCAGCAAGGCCATTCAGGAGTTACAGGAGTCAAGGGTCATGAGAGGCAGCCGCCACTCACTGTGGCCCCCATCCAGCGAGGATGGTGGGCTGCTGCTCAGATCGACATACTGTGGCTCAACCGAGCCGCGCCTCAAGAGCGCCTGCCTCGCGAGTGGGACGCTATGAGGGTCCGCCCCACAACCACGCAGGCGATGCCTTATGGCCTGCCGAACGCGGCTGCTGCGCACCAGCGTCTCATGAGGGCCATCTTGGAGGCTCAAGAGGTCAGGCGTGCCGCAGCCCTGGCGGAGATGGAGACGGCCCGTGAAGAGCCGTCGGCACCTCCAGAGCCTCCCGAGGCCCCTGGGCCTAGGGGCTCGTGAGGATCGGCTCCCGCAGATCACCGAGTCTGCTACACCAACACCCCTTCGTCCCCAACATCATCAGGTGACATCTTTTAAGTTTCGTTTCTGGCTGGGAGCGCCTTCAGGGCCGCATTATTCCCAGGCCGTGTGGGTCCGTCCCTATGGCATGTATCCCTTTTATTTCATGTCCTTAGCTTATCTTATTGGGGGCGCCCCTCGGGCTGCATCTTCCCCAAGCTGCTCGGGCCTGTCCCAGCAACATGTATCCTTCTTGTGTTTATCTTAGGACTATGCTTTCGATCCACCATGCTTGTTATTTGGTGCCTTTTTCTCCTGGGTGTCGGAATCTTGTGTGTTAAAGGGGGGGGTGCCTGAGCATCGCGACTCAGGGATCCTACCGGCTCTCCGGCCCTCACCCTCTGGTCTTGTCCATGGCATCGCGACCTGGCATGCCAGCGATGGCTGAGACTAGCCCGAGAGCCGGACCCGAGGACGAGAGTTTCATCATCTAACCCAGCTTGCGCGTTAAAGGGGGGTGCCCGAGCATCGCGACTCGTGGCTCCTACCGCCTCCGCCCTCACCCCGGTCTTGTCCATGGCATCACGACCGCATGCTGCCGACGGCCGAGACCAGCCCGAGAGCCGGACCAAGACGAGAGCACCGCATCCGCCAAATTTGCAGGAACACACTCGAAGATAAGGACTAGAGCCAGGCACAACCCGCCTTGCGGTAGGGCCCCGTGAGCCCCGCGCTGGCTCACGGGTACCACAATACACCTCGCGAGGCCTTTCACGCTCCTCCCAAGCAACTAACGGCTAACTGACGATCGCCGCGGCGAACTCTCGTTCCTTTTGTGATGAGCCTGCAGGGTCCCTCCAAGGAGCACCGCCAGGCAAAGCCCTCACGGTGCCTTCTTCGCTCTTGTCCGTGCGACCCACTCGCACGTTAAAGGGGGGGGGTACCTGAGCATCACGACTCAGGGCTCCTACCGGCTCTCCGGCCCTCACCCTCTAGTCTTGTCCATGGCACCGCGACCTGGCATGCCAGCGACGGCTGAGACCAGTCCGAGAACCGGGACCCGAGGACGTAGAGCAGAAAGGGGAGCGAAGGTGAGACGGGGGAAGCACGCAATGACCTCACCAAGCAATCCCTCGCCGGCCGAGGCACGGACCTAGCGCCGCACCATGAAGCGTTTCCTGACCCTCGAGATAAGTCACCCTCCGAACACACTAGTTACCGCGGCACCATCCCCGCACCCAATGCAATCCCGTGTTAGCAACGTCGCTCTCCTTTCTCACCGAATGATGGCTGCTTGAGCGCTAAGGGGGACCTCCTGAGCATCGCGACTCAGGGGCTCTTACCAGACCTCAGGCCGCTCACCTCCTGGACTTGACCATGGCATCGCGACCTGGCATACCAGCGATGGCTGAAGCCGCCTGGGGACTGGGACCTATCGGCGCAGACATCAAGCCCTCGTGAGGTCTGAAAGGAGGAAACTAAGCTAAAATGGAATGAGCATCTCGCACTGCTTCATAATAAGGATCATATTGACAGACGGAGCTACAAACATCTTACAAGCCCCCGTGGGGTATATTTTTGGCCCCTCGCAGGGACAAAATGCGTGAATCCTAAGGAGTCCTAACTGCAGGGGGCATCACGATAGACGCCATCATCAGCAGTGGGCCGCCCAGCACCGATGCCAGCCCCATCCAGATCAAGGGCGGCGACGACCTGACGAGCCTGCCCTGCTCCGGGAACGGTGCAGGCTCGGGGCTCAGAGCTGCTGCCGCCGCCTCCGCCGCCCGAGGAGCGGCCAAGGACCGGACGGCCGGCCTGCCTCGCCAAGCAGCAGGTCCCGACCGCCTCCCGGCAGACTCCACCGATGACCTCCGATTGAAGACCTTGAGGGACATCATCAAGCACCTTCAGACTCCAGATGGATCGTGAGGGCGCCTCATCCCGCAGACTGGCGACTCGCCCCACCTCGAGTCATGAAGACCTCGCCTGGCAACGATCGCAACCCTGCGCCTGGTTGTAAGGGTGCCGCAGCCGGGCGTGGCTGCAGCCAGAGTCTCAGGGTTCCTTCACGATTTACGAGGCGAAGAAAGAGGGGAGACGAATCCAAGACTTAGGAGGTGTGGCGGCGTGAAGCACAAACTCTTGGCAGGATCCCTCGGCGTGGACTCCAGGGGGGAAGACGCACACCTTCGTGACCTGTCGGCATCGTCGGCGGCGCCGCCCGTGGCGTTCGGCATCGACTCCTTCAGTGCCGCCAATGTGCGCGTACAAGGGAAGAGGGAACCCATGTGGCGGCCACTCACACCAGGGTCTTGACGCTTCCTGGCGAGAGCCCTCGCCCTGACACCAGAGGGCAAGCCGCTTCTTCGGAGGAAGCGGATCAGGATCCTCTTGGGGAGCCTTTCCCTTCTCTTCCGTGGCGGATCGGAGCCATTGCAGCAAGACGGAGCAAGGCCCAAGAAGGAGGAGAAGCAGAAGGATAGACTGGAAGGGTGCACACCGTTCCGTACTTATAACCGGTGAAGGCCAACCGTCGGCCTCCGCGATCACAGGTAATCATGACCCGCTTTGCATGCAGGGACTTGCCGAATCCGAGCGGTTACTGAGGCATCGTGGGGAAGCAGTGGCGCACGCGTCCAATCAACCGCCACGCGGCACCCAAGGCTGCAGGCTGTTAGGGCCCGCGACGCTTCACACTTGCCCTTTCGCCTCTCCGCCCGGCCAAGTTCGGGCGCGCCATGGGCCCGGGGGCTACTGTCGGCGTTTTGGGAACGGGGGTCCCTAGACTTGCCTGCCTGCGGCCTGCGGCGTGGCTCAAAGGAGTCCCAAAGACAGCCCATCTTCATCAACGCAGCCCAAGACCTCACAGGGGCCTGGCTCTCGGGCAAACGACAAGGAGCTTCTCAGCACGGCCTCGTCAGTTGGCTCACGAGGAGGCGGAGAGTTCAAGGCGTGGTACTCGCGAGGTGCCCATGATGCAAGCCATGACGCACCAAGGGCGCCCGCCGGTCGCCACTGCGCAGTGTCCTCCTTTCCTCTTTGGTGCAAAGGGAGCAAGCGCAGCGAGAGCATCAAGCAAAGGCGCCCATTTCGTGCAACAAGACCAAGACCAGCCCAACGGCCGAAGGAAGTCATTGTGGAGCCCAAGCCAAGGCCATCACTGAGCCTTTGACAAAGCGAGGACCAACTTTAGTCAGGATAAGTGTACCCGCCGTTCCCCTTCAAAATGGCCAATTGTTGGCGCCCTTCCCGCTCAATATTTGGGAAGAGGCCCAGGGCCTTTGCCTATAAATAGGACTAGCCACCCGCAAGGTAGGGGAGATCGAGAGAACAAGGATAGAAAGACACACACAGAGAGAGAGAGAGGCGACCAAACTCCCCCTAGCAGTTCATCGCGCCAGCCAAGAACAGACCCTCGCGAGGCTGTTCTTCCTTTGTATTGTTCATCATCAAGCCCAAGAGGCAATCCACCACACCACACACTAGAGTAGGGTATTACACCACAATGGTGGCCTGAACCAGTATAAATCTTGTGTCTCTTGTGTTATTCAGTTTGGTAGTTTAGGTCCTAGCGATTCGGCGAGGAGCGAGCTGGTAGAGGGTTGGATCTCCGCACGCACCCTAGTGTTCGAACCTCAAGGGTCTGCCGGAACCCAAAATCTAACAAGTTCCTTGGTGCGGTGCCGCATATCAATGCAATGAGGAGGTCGGCATGCATAGAGGGTGCGCGGTTGGCTCTTGCCCGTGTCAAGACATACTGGGCAGAGATGAAGGCCACCGATGTTGCATCCCCAGATTCGGACGGAAGCCGAGTACTGCCGAGCAATATTTTCGTGAAGTTTTGCAGTATGCCGCTTAATAGAGACGTAGTGCTCGAAGGATATTATGTTCGAATAACATGTATTATTGTGAAACAATGTTTCGATTAAATATAAAAGCTTTTTATACTTGTGCCTTCAAGAATTAAAATACCTCCTGTGAGGCCGTTAATGTATATGTGTATATAACTCGAAAGATGGCAGTCTTTCGCTTCAAATTTCACGCATATAATGCGCGTGTTTGCAAAAGGCATATTTTCACACTTGATCCAATGTCTTGGTCCTATAAAGGAGGTGGTAGCGAGCAAACTAGGCAACCGGACTATAATGCTTTATCGCTTACTTAGCCATAGGAGTTTGACAAGGCTACTATATAGCCCCTAGGGGCACCGCGCCACCCGAATTGGGTGCGATGTGTTCGACGGGAAACGCCTTCGTCAATGCGGAGGAATCCTATAGATTCTGGCGGGTCATCGAAAGTGGTTGACCAGCCTCACGCTATATCATGACAGCCGGTTTCGGCTTTCATCGAGGTGCTCACCTGGACGAACCGGGGCACAATCGCAGTAGTTCTCTTGGTGCCGCGTTAGCCGATAGAGCGGAACGTAAGGCAGCAAAATACAGGAGCTGGGCAAACCCAACATTTGACAAAAGACATGATTCGGAGCTGATGCATATAAGGCCTAACTCGAGACGCCGAACACTCCCTAAGGTATTCGGTCTTTATGAAAACGGGTCAACAACGCCTTGGCAATAAGCCCCGTGTCCGTGTACACGCAAAATTCGACGCGGGCCCATGCCAAAACGCCACCTCCTCCTCGGTTATAGCAAGAAACCAGGGATGTATCAACAAGAGACAGTAAAAAGGTTTACGCAGGTCTTAATCAAAAGAATCCTTCCAACGGGTCCCTACCGCACGCCTGCGCTTTGTGTCTCCGCAGCCGCACTCTGGACGGGTGTCGCACGGTGTTCATCTGTAAAAGAGAGGAACTTAGTTGAAAAAGATCGTGCAAAAATGTATGTTATATTAAATAAACAAAGTACGTTTCAAAAAATGAATAAAATTGAGCTTTATTGTCTCTTGTTGTATATGCGCGGAGCCCCTTGTGCGAGGGTGTGCGGCTGGTAAGCCCCTGTATGTTTACGCCAGACTCGTCTAACCGTGTCCGGGGTCTGAACGACCTGTTTAGGTGCTTGGATTAGTGAAGCCGGTTTAGTGTGTGGCTATCGAGGCAGTCACACAATCTTCCGCACTCGAGGAACACTCGATATTTCCTTTATGAGATGATGCCTCGTGGACCGGCATTTTAAGTGTGAGGGATGCATAATGCGGTTTATGCTAAAGCGGGCGAAGCCATACCAAAGAGTGCTTGATAGCTACTTGTAAATGGGGTGAGGTGGAAGGTTAACTTTTCACGGCGGAAGATGTCGAGTGAGCCGAACACAACTTCTAGCAATAGAGAGCCCGCACAATGGTCATATCGTCCTGGCATTACCCCTTGAAAGGAAGTGTTGCTATGGCGAATTTTGGTTGGATCTATCCCCATTTTGCGGATTGTGTCCTGATATAACTGGTTTAGATCACTGCCGCCGTCCATTAGGACTTATGTAAATTGGAGTCCATCGATTATCGGATCAAATATCAAGGCAGTCCATCCTGCATTCCGGATACTTCCTAGAGTAATCCTGACGGTCGAAGGTGGTTGGTTTTAACAACCAAAGGTGGACTCCTTCGATAGGCCGTATGGCGCGTATTTCCATGGGCGCCATTCTGTTTTTCCCTTTTGTCACGTAAAGTGAGTTTACTGTTTTGACTTCTTGTGGGAAATTCTTTTGCTTTCCGGTGCTCTGCTTGTGGGGTTTGTCATCGTCCTCGCTTGGTGTGTTGAGCCCCTTGTGTTCGGTGTTGAGTTTGCCGGACTGCTTCAAGACCCAAAAATCTGTGGGAATGATTTGCAGGCTTCCCAGGGGTACTGTGGATTTGGCATACCTTGTCCAAAATTTTGTTTAAGTTAGATAGCTCGTCCCTGTTATCCTTAGGGGGGAGTTTTTTTACGATCCTGCCGTGAGCATTTGAATCCGGCTGATCGCCGTGTTTTTCGGCTATTTCCTTAGTCCGCACGGGTCCTTGCTTCGTCATAGCTTCGCTTTCCATCCCCGACTTCGATGTACTTGGGTCGCTGGTATCGATCTTGCCAGCCAGCTATCCTCTCCCGCACAAAAGCGGTTCATGAGGCTTGTTAATGCGCCATTGTTCTTGGCTTTTCTTGGTCGAGATGTCCGGCGTAACCATTCGCCTCTGACATTGTGTTTGAAAGCTGCTAAGGCTTCAAGGTCCGGACAATGACTATTTGGTTCTTTTTTAGTAAGGAATCTGTTCTAGAATTTTCGGCCGACTCACCGGGTTGTTGAGTTATGTGACTTAAATCGCCTCAGATCCGGAGGTCGACATAGGTCCTTGAAAATTTGCTCAAAAGCATCCTCGAGCTCTTCCCAACTTCCAATGGTGTTTTCGGGGAGGCTTTTGAGCCAATGCCGGGCTGGCCCTTTGAGCTTGAGGGGTAAGTATTTAATGGCGTGGAGGTCATCTCCTCTAGCAATGTGTATGTGGAGGATGTAATCCTCAATCCAGACTCCAGGGTCTGTTGTTCCGTCGTACGCCTCTATGTTTACGGGCTTGAATCCCGCTAGAAATACATAATCCTGAACCTCATCGGTGAAACATTGGGGATGTGCGGCACCCCTATATTTAGGTGTACCGTAATATTCGGATACTTGACGTGTTGCATTGCTTACTAGAGCTTGCTTTCTTGGCCCGTAGATAGATCTAATTAGGCCATCTTTTTGATGCAAATCCGAGGGCGGATCGCGTGCCGGCTTGTGTGCGCGCCGTTTGCCACTCTATGTTTGCCATGGGGTCGTCTATCTGACCTGGTGGTCTCTTTGTTCTTTAATTGCCGGGGCTCTACGGCCACCTCATCAAATTCGGGCAGTAGTTTTTGCTTTGGGTAGCTCTTTGTTCGGCGACTATCGCCGTATTTATCTGCAGTGTTGAGTACTTTGCTCCATCTGATCTTGAGTGCATCTTCCTCTATTTTGAGCTTCCGCTTCTGCTTTTTCAGGCTACGCGCAGTGGTGACGAGCCTTTTGTGGAGGTTCTTTTCCTGCAGCAACTTGTCCGGCGTGAGATCGCCCGGACTGTTATCTTTGCCGGGGACGAATTGTTTATACACATTGTCCTGTTCGGATGGTTGCTCGATAGCATGTTCGCCGTCCACCGGTTCGCCCTGCTCTATGGATGGGTCTGTATGGCTGCTGTCTTTGTCAAGGCGGGATTTTGAGCAGCGCTTACGTCGCCGTTTTGACTGCTTTTCGAGGGAATGATCCCTCGTGACGTCCCGTTGTTCCTTGTTGTCGCTTCCTTTAGGTGTGTCCACCATGTATACATCGTGAGATGAGGTGGCTGCCCAGTGCCCTATAGGTGCTGGTTCATTTTTGTCTTCTACATCGTCGTCCATAACGTCAATGTCTTCGGAGTCGAAGTCGAGCACGTCGTTTAAACTTTCGATAGTGGCTACGAAGTGGGTGGAGGGTGGGCTTCGAATTTCTTCATCGTCCGCATCCCAACCTTCCTGACCATAGTCCGGCCAGGGCTCTCCTGATAGAGAGAGATACTTTAGTGAATTCAGGATGTCGCCAAAGGGCGAGTGCTGAAAGATGTCCGCGGTGGTGAACTCCATGATCGGCGCCTAGTTGGATTCGACTGGCAGGAGCGCGGAAGGTTCGGAGTCCGGCACCTTAGAGTCACAAGCTTCGCAAAAGACAGGGTTGGTGTTCGGCTCATTCGCCGTAGAGATAGTAGCCCCCGAGGCGGTGTCCAGCCACTGCCCTGATCGCGCAGCCGGCCCGAGCTAAGGGTCGAGCGACACCGGTGCGGCTCTGTGGCACCGTCCGCGGCAGAGCTAGATCATACCCTTCATGACAAGGCACGCTGGCGCGTGGCTCGAACTCGCCGAGGATCAAGTCTCCGCGACGCCACCGTAGTTCAAACTTCCAAATCGACTCGATGGCTGGGGGCGAGCTTAATCTGCTCTAGATGGCTGCTTAATTGCCCGCAAAGGCAAAGCCGTTAATACGAAGATCTGTCCGGGGAGAAAAGCCTCACCTTGGACCGCATCGTTGTTGATGATCGGAGGAGCCATCGGGCCTAAACATGACGACATAGAGGAACTCTCAATGAAAGCACCAATGTCGGTGTCAAAACCGGCGGATCTCGGGTAGGGGGTCCCAAACTGTGCGTGTAGGCGGATGGTAACAAGAGACAGGGGACACGATGTTTTTACCCAGGTTCGGGCCCTCTCGATGGAGGTAAAACCCTACTCCTGCTTGAATGATATTGATGATGTGGGTAGTACAAGAGTAGATCTACCACGAGATCAGAGAGGCTAAACCCTAGAAGCTATCCTATGTTATGATTGTTGTTCGTCCTACGGACTAAAACCCTCCAGTTTATATAGACACCGAAGAGGGTTAGGGTTACACAGAGTCGGTTACATGGTAGGAGATCTACATATCCATATCGCCAAGCTTGCCTCCCACGCCAAGGAAAGTCCCATCCGGACACGGGACAAAGTATTCAATCTTGTATCTTCATAGTCCAGGAGTCCGGCCAAAGGCTCTAGTCCGGCCATACGGACACCCCCTAATCCAGGACTCCCTGACCACCCAATGGCGACGTGGGCCCGTGTGAAGCCCCCGATTCAATCGTGCACTAATCATGCACACAAACGTGTACGATCAAGATCAGGGACTCACGGGAAGATATCACAACACAACTCTAAAAACATAAATAAGTCATACAAGCATCATAATACAAGCCAGGGGCCTCGAGGGCTCGAATACAAGTGCTCGATCATATACGAATCAGCGGAAGCAACAATATCTGAGTACGCATAAGTTAAACAAGTTGCCATAAGATGGCTAGCACAAACCGATTCAGATCGAAGAGGCGCAGCCTCCGCCTCGATCCTCCTAAACTACTCCCGGTCGTCGCCAAGAGCCTCGCACGTAGTAGTAGGCACCTCCAGTAGTAGTCGCCATCGACGGTATGGCGTCTGCGCCTCGATTCCAAAGATCTGGTTGCGACAACCGTAAAGAAAGGAAAGGGGGAAAAGGGGGAGAAAGCAACCGTGAGTACTCATCCAAAGTACTCGAAGCAAGGAGCTACACTACATATGCATGGGTGTATGTGTAAAGGGCCATATCGGTGGACTGAATCGCAGAATGCCGTAATAAGAGGGGATAGCTAATCCGTCAAGACTACGCTCGCAGCCTCCGCCTTGCAAAGATGTAGAAGAGAGTAGATTGAAGTCCTCCAAGTAGCATCAGATAGCATAATCCTACCCGCAATCCTCTCCTCGTCGCCTGCTAGAGAGCGATCACCGGGTTGTATCCGCACTTGGAACAAAGGTGTTTTATTAAGCATCCGGTTCTAGTTGTCATAAGGTCAAGGTACAACTCCGGTCATCCTTTACCGAGGGACACGGCTATTCAATAGATAAACTTGACTGCAGGGTGCACCACATAACCCAACAAGCTCGATCCCATTTGGCCGACACACTTTCCTCGGTCATGCCCGCCTCGAAGATCAACACGACGCAGCCCACCTAGGCACAACAGAGAGGTCATCACCGGTCTAACTCCTATGGCGAGGGGTGGGCCCATCGCCTTTGCACACCTGCACGCTATGACGCGCCGAAGCGCACTCTAGCCTAGTGGCGCCCAGCCCAATCCGCCGCCACTCATTCGCCGATGTCACGAAGGCTTCGGCCGATACCACGACCGGGATACCCATAACTAGTCCCGCCAGAGATGGTTAGTGCGATAGACCAAATGGCCGACTCAGATCAAATACCAAGATCTCGTTAAGCTTGTTATTATGAAGCAACCATGACGCCGACCAGGCCAGCCCACCTCTCGCCTAGGTGGTCTCAACTCGCCTGCCGCCTCCGCCACAAAGATCCACATAGAGGGTCACGGACAAAGGTCCTTTCAGCCCCCAATCCGTGAATCACTCATGGTACTCTTCGAGCGGACCCAACTTTAGTCACCATCTGAAGTATGTATGTATGTATAGTATATACCCGTGATCACCTCCCACGTGATCACGGCCCAATAGTATAGCAAGGCAGACTGACAAGAATGTAGGGCCAATGATGAAAAACTAGCATCCTATACTATGCATTTAGGATTGCGGGTAAGGTATCAATGATCAGAGTAACAATGACAAGCTATGCAATGTAATAGGAGTAACCGAACAAGAATATGCTACACTACTCTAATGCAAGCAAGATAGAGGAGAATAGGCGATATCCGTGATCAAGGGGGGCTTGCCTCGGTTGCTCGCAAGAAGGAGGGTCGCCGATGTAGTCTATCACAGCGGTACCGGCAGCGGCCTCGGTGTCTACCGGAAAGAAGTAACAGATGGGAACACAATAAATAACAGAGCAATCAAAGCATCACAAAGCATAACATGTCAATACGCGGTGCTAGGTGCGCCCTAACGCAGTGCGAGGTGATACCGGCGAAGGGGGAAAACATCCGGGAAAGTATTCCTGGTGTTTCGCGTTTTCGGGCAGATGAACCGGAGGGGGAAAGTTGCGTGTTTGCTATGCTAGAGATGTGTGGCGGATGAACGGGCTGCGTATCCTGATTCGTCTCGTTGTTCTGAGCAACTTTCATGTACAAAGTTTTTCCATCTGACCTACAGTTTATTTTAGACTAATTTTTAAAGTTTTAATTCATTTTCTAGAACTACTGAAATTTTGCCAAGTCCTCAGTTTTAAATATCATTTAGCTGTTTTCCAGAGGCTATAACTAGTGTTCTATTCATCCTATGAATTGGTGCCTGATACCAATATTGATCACTTTCCTATGGTCTACAAGATGGTAACAATTGCATCATTGTTAGATCCTTGTAACTTGTTTATTTTCTGCTCCAAAGTTGCTATGGCAAGATATCTGTTTTTTAGTTTCGCCAATTAATGTAACCTAGAATTTTGTCATTTTCATAGGAATTAATCCAGCAACTTTTGATTTGGTCAAATGGAAAGAATTGAACCTTGTCAAGTGTACTACCTGCACATATAATTTTATCCACATTAGAACTCGTTTTGATGTTGTTTTGCTGCAGCAGATGAGGGCTAGTCGTTGTAATCAGAATAAAGCATACCGCTACAAAGAATATTCGCCATCGTAGCCGAGTAGCAGCGGCAGATGCGAGAGCAGCGCAAGGCGCCGTGACGGCAGCGGCTAGCCGCAGGAGAAGTGCAGCAGCAGAGCAACAACAACAAGGGGAGCGCGCGCAAGCAGCTTTTCACGGGCGCTACAGACGCGAGGCCAAGAAGTGACGAAAGGGCGCGAACGCGTATGCACGCGCGGGCATAGTCAGAGGACGGTTACGACCGAGCACGACCAAGGGAGGCGCAGGGCGCGGGCAGTGCGCCGGCTGGCTGAGGCGGGAGCGGGCGAGGCACGTGGCCAAGGCGCGCACAAGGCAGCTAGGGCGCGCGAGGAGGCGCGGCCGGGCGTAGCCGTTCGCGGCTTCGGGCAGGGGATGGGGCGGCGGTCTATAGCGACAATAGCAATGGGGAAAAGTAGGGGATCGAGGGAGGAGCTCACTGTGGTTCCGAGGGAGAGCTCGAAGAGGCCGGCGGAAGGTCGAGGGGGACGGGTCGGCGGCGGAGCTCCGTGGTCAAGACGGTTGAGGTCGATCCCTTGCGCTGCCCGGCCGATCTCTGCCTCGCAAGCGGAAGTAGTCATCGAGATGATGCGTAAGGTCACACTCCTAGGCGCCAGGAGCTCGATGGATGGATGAAAAGCGACGGGCGACTATGGCGGCGATCGGCCGCCTAGTGTCAAGGGAAGAGAGCGGCGCGAGGGGGGAAGAGTGGGGAGGCTAGGGTTTGCCCGAGGGGGAGTTGAGGGCTGGAGGAGAACTTGAAGGCGAGGGGGAGGCCGCGGATGGCCACCATGCAAGGCTCGGCCGGCCATGGTGCCTCGGGGATGGTTTCCACGCCTGCTCTCGTGAACAGAGGAGAGAAGAGACTCCAAGTGGGCCGGGCAAGATCAGAGCTTCAGCAGCCTAAGCGCACAAAGGAGAGCCTTTCTTAGTCTTCTCTCAAATTTATTTAGCTACGCTTTCTATTTGTTTGCCCACCAAAGACTTCAGAAAAGATGAGACTTGGCTCAATAATTACCAAGCAATATTTAGCATCATGAGAAAAGGTTTGGAGACAAAATGTTTCGAATTTTATAATTTGAAAAAGCATTTTAAATTATTGTTTTGACTCTGCTTTTAATCAATTTAGTGCATTTAGGTATTTTATAAAGGGAAGATTCCTCCACCATTATTACTCCACATTTATTTGGCTCACTCCGAACATTTTAGTTTTAATATTTGAAAACCTTTATTGTTTGCTTGATGTTGAATTTGAATTCGAACCGTTTCAACTAGCGAGATTAGCAAATCGTAACCATCGTGACGTGGCAACATTATTAGAGGTTTATCGTAGCTTAACTACCCAAGGCCACAATTCTCCTCTGATTACAAGAAATCTCGCCCGAGATTTAAGAGGGGAGTAAGGGGAAAGTTCTCGTTACGTAAATTCTAACGAGTCTTCTCGGTCTCGGTTGCTCTTCTCTAAGAGGTCGATCCATTACATTGATGTCGTCATTTTTCTGCTTCAGGTCATTAAGATGAAGTCGGCATCCTTTCTTCGGAAACTCCATCGTACTAACGAAAGATTAAAGGGGGAGCATTCCGGGAGAACGGGCCTCGGCAAGGTTGACTATTTGGTAGATAACATCGGGGAGGGAGGCGGAAAGTAACTCTCGAATTGAAACCTCCAAAAATATCGAGAGCAAAGTAAGGAGTTATTATGGGAAGTTTCAAGCCGGTAGACAATCGCTCGATGCCCAAACAAAGTGTGAAAGGGGTTCAAGCAACGGAATAAGTATTATGAGGATACCAGAATTGATCACTAGGAAGGTGCCTCATGAGTTACATACGACGCCAAGAGCGAGGAACAACTTTGGCAACAGGAAGCACAGAGAGTTAGGTTTCGATCCCGTGGAATCAGGTTATGGGCCCACCATGTGGTTGAAAGTAGGAAGGGGGCCGACATCTTGCACGGTCACGATAGTAAGGCGGTCGAGGGTAGCCTATCGCTTATGTCAAGAACAACATCGATACTAAGGGCAAGGGACTAAGAGAACCATTTTCCCGCCGTTGAATGAGGCGGCCAATAGGCAAGGTTCTCGCCCATCGGTGGCTACCAAATGTCATCAACAATAGTAACAGGTCTTACCGATGCACCGTACCACAAGGTGTTTAAATAAGCAGGAGAATATTACCGCTTAGGTCATGTGGATCACAAGAAAGGTTAAACCAAACAATGGAAAGGAAAATATGATTATCAGATTAAACAGAACAATGGAAAGGAAAATGTGTTAAAACACATATTTCAGGGGTATTTCCTTCCCAAGGACAAACAGAGCATGATATCCATGACAGGATATAACGTAGATAACCATTTAGCTTAGGAGAGAGGAAGTTCATGACATTACCCAAACAACGGTGTTTGGATAATCGAGCAGGAACATTTAGCATTGGGCTTCAAATGTTTTTGTTGAAAATTGGAGTACCATGGACATGCTTCGAGATAGCACTAACATGGTTTGAATGCAAAGGTCAGACTTTGTATTCACAAAGGATCCATCAGGAACATCTTATAGAATAAGTCTTACAATTTCCTTATGGAAGAATGGCTAACCTTGCTGAAAAGAGGGGGGGTATTATAACATTGGGTTCCCCAGCCAGGTGTGCTAGGCATGACATCACCTTACCGGGTCTTATAAAGACCAATGTTAAAACTCCTGGAAATATGTTCAAACCATCATATCTGACCCGAGATTTAGATCTGATTGGTGTCAGGATACCTCAGGCTCGGAATGTCTGAGAAGAAAAGGTGCAAAACAAATTGACGAGATGACATTGTAAGATTCTCGGGAAATGAACTATGAAGTGATTTCCGTTAACAAAAGTTCATCAATAAACCAAGGAGGGGATGAGAAGGTGGCTGATGGGCTTAGCGACAATTCATCGAGAATTCCAAACGGATGGAATTCCACAATAATGTGAACAAGAAGATGACACTTGTCAATTCAAATGATATAATGTTGTATGCTCTAGGAAAACATACACCATCAATCATTAGTTGAAAGGTGTGCCTGAAATATGACCTTAGGCGGCAAGATCAATGTTAGAGTGACGATTCAATAATCAACGGTCCAAGAACGAACTGTCGATCGTTAACTTCAAAGCAATAGGGTTGCTAGAAGTACAGAACTCAAACATCATCTATTGATATGCTGGTTAAAAACAACACCGGGACCAAGGAAGAATGGTGATGGTGAGAAATATCATCATATCGAGAATTTCTAAGAGGTGGAGCAATCTCCACAACATTCACGACATAAAAGACAGTAATACTTCAAGGTAGAACACAACACTAGCTGGAGCAAGTTGTATCCAGAATGTGGACAAGATCGCAATAAGAGGAAGTCAAGGGTGTTGTCGATGATAATAAAAATCATCGAGGGCAAGGAGGGTATTTCTCATCATGGACACAATTGACATCTAATCAAAGGAATGACGAAGTGAAATGTTATTGGAACCAAGGGTACGACGCCAATTCAAAATCAAGCTTGTTGTTCAAGGCAAAATGATATGACAAGGAAAGTTGATGTAAGCTTAGCTCAATGTCGAAAATTGTGCTTCGAGAATAAGGACCAGGTAGCACAGTTGGAATCATCACGGCAATGATATAGTCAAACAGGCTAGGAATGGCGGATCGGTATAAACTCAGATTGCGTAAGCTTATCAAGAGTTGCTGAACCATAGTGCGGACTCGGTTCGCTTATTGGTGTCTTTGAGTGTTTAAAACTCGTGAGCCCGTGAAAATTGGAATCAGTGGGAATGTAGCACTTGATGAAGAACTCATAAGAAGTTACGCAGTCCCATGATAATCTCGAGATACCAGGGGGTAATACTCGATGACAGATCAAAGTAGAGGTTGGACTAGGCTATTGCTCTACAGAAGACCAGTGCTCAAACTTGCACGAGAAATGGTATTTAAAAGAGAACATGGTCGGAACCACGATTGCAAAAGGCCAGATCCCAGATATAAGATGAACTTATACCAAAGGGATAATTAATTTAAGAGAAGCTTTAATGATAAGATCTACATCGTGTCCATGGGCATGAACACAAGTTCAAGGTCGACTCCCACTTCTCCAATGCGTAACCTTTCATTCACTTCTCACTTTCGAGGAGGTTGTAGTGTTGAAATTTTATCTGGCAAAATACCAGGAGTGTATGACTCGTGAAAACTTTCTAGTTCACACATATTAACGAAGGTGTAGGTTCAACCCGTCAGGGTATCGTGGAAACATATACCACAAGCTTCAATAGTAAATACCACCAGCTCGAAAGCAGAGCATGGTTAGCCAAGCAGATGATACAATTTACCAAAGGCACTATGTATCAGGGGAAGAACTCACAAGGTGATTCACTATGAAGGACACCGTCGGATAACATTTCAACAATGGATCTGGTGGTCCATAAGGGATCTGATGTGAGCATCGGTACTCAACCAGAAGAAGAAAGCATGCAAGGAGATCAGATGATAGAAACAACTGACTACTTAAAGGCTCAGTTGCAAAGGAATTATGAATTCCAAGACAAGGGATCAGAAGCAATACTCCGATTACGGACGGATAAGTTGAATAGCCTTAGGGGTACAATCGATGGCAATTTGATTGGTCGAGATCCAGCTCATGTTTAAAATGGTGTATGAGCCGGAAAGATAATTTAAAAGGATCAACTGATGATTGTGTGCATTCGCACTCATGTTGATTCAATAGGATCAAAATGATGGTGCCTAAGGATACTGACGAATATTGTCAGACATAGGGAAAGCATCCATAATGCAAGCAGACAAGTATTGCAGAGCAATAAGCTACTAAGGATTTTTGGAGGGTCGAATAGTATTTCGAAGACCAATGTGAAACACATGAACTAGGTATGAACGGATACTCGATAAGGGCGAGAAATTATCCGTAAGGGTATTCAGGTGGCAAGGAACTGCAAGGCAGTAGGCACAAAATATTCTCAGAATAATAGAAAGGATTTCAAGGTATCTTGTAATAACAAGATCAACTAGGAATAAAAGTAAGAACGTCAAGTGTATGTATTTATCCATAAGGATATTTCGGTGGAAGGGAATTGCAAAAGCAACGGGCACAAGGTCTTGACAGAAAATCGGAGAGTATCTTCGAAATCTTCTGGTGCAGCCGGCGATCATCTAGACTGAAGGGGCTCTCCGAGAGAAAGTATTATCGAGAACCTAGAGTCCAAGTCAATAAAATCGTTTAACCCGAATAGGAGAGATGTCAGAGTCCCAGAGTATAGGTCGAGGAATAAAAGATCCTACTACCACCCAATGGCGATGTGTGCCCGTAAGACACACAGCCATGTTAGTAAAAGTTTTGCAATGTCTAGACTCAACTTCGGCCAAGGTGTTGGGAAGGGGGATTCCTACAAGTAGTCGGCTCTGATACCAACTTGTGAAGCCCCCGATTCAATCGTGCACTAATCATGCACACAAACGTGTACGATCAAGATCAGGGACTCACGGGAAGATATCACAACACAACTCTAAAAACATAAATAAGTCATACAAGCATCATAATACAGCTGTGGCCTCAAGGGCTCGGATACAAGTGCTCGATCATATACGAAGTCAGCCGGAAGCAACAATATCCGAGTACGTATATAGGTTAAACAAGTTGCCATAAGATGGCTAGCACAAACCGATACAGACGAAAGAGGCGCAGGCCTCCCGCCTCGATCCTCCTAAACTACTCCTGGTCGCCGCCGCCAGTCAAGACGTAGTAGTAGGCACCTCCAAGTAGTAGTCGCCATCGACGGTGGTGTCGGTAGACTAAAGTAGGGGTACCTTAGTACTCGAACTTGTGCATGGGCAGTCACAAAGACTCGCTGACAAGGCTTGTCAAGGCCCACCAAGATCCGCCGCCAAGACCCTCCGTCATTCTTATTCTACCGCCATTCAAGAACAAAGTGTTAGTTGAGAAGACAAAGCCCGGCAAGAGGAGCTTGCCGGAAGAACAAGGCCCTGCAAGAGAGGCTTGCCAGAAGAGCAAGACCCCGCAAGAGGAGCTTGTCGGAAGGCCAGCCAAGGCACTTGTCGCGCGTAACCGCCACTCGCGCCAAGGCCCAGCTCACCCAACGACGTGTCGCCACGGATCACTCCCCGAGCACGCGGGCGGCAGCCGCGCAGCTTAGCGGGCGAGGTGGCGAGCGGAGTCGACAAGGAGGCCATCGTGGCGATCGGTGGCACACCTAACGGTCGCTTCTTTACATCGTGGAACCACTGCACGGCATTAAATGCTCTTGTCCCCGTTGTCGGGCCTTAGGTAGGGGACATCAGGCACAAAGCAGTGTACCAACCCACGCTTTTACCTTTCTACCCTCTTCTCACGCTGCCACTGCCGGTGACCCCTTTGACTATAAATGGGAGGCCCATGCGCACGAGAAGGGGTTCCGCAGCTCGGAGATTCGAGACCACATCATACTCACGCCTCGATAAGAGCAAATACAAACACAAAGCAGCAGAGGAGTTTTATCTCTCCGAGAGCTCCGGCCGGGTAAAATCGCCTGTCTCCCCCGCTGCATTCGCCAATCGCTTCGCGGCGCGCTTCCACCCCTTGCGGACCGTAAGGCCCTCGCCCATAGGTGCTCGCCTCGCGACATCTTTGGCGCGCTGTAGGGGCGCTAAGGTCGTGGCGAACTCGATCCGTCTCCGCGCTATTTCAACGCCTTTCACCGACATGCCATCAAGAAGAAGCTTCGGAGGTGGCCGCCCGTTTACATCGATTCCACCACCGCCGCAGGAGCAAACGGGCGGTGGAGTGGACGCCGGCGGAGGAGCGGGCGCCGACGGTGGGACTCACGTCGTCACCAGGTCTAAAAACAAGGCCCCGCAAGCGTCGGCAACTATGCAGACACCACGCCCTTCCCAGGAGGTGCAGGGTCGACAACGCCCATTGCTCCTAGCACCGTGCTCGCGTTGGAGCAAGGCCAAGCTTGTGGGTCGCGGGACACTCAAGGCCAACGTACGCGTCAACACGCTGGCACGAGCGCAGTGCGGTCTCCAGCGGCAAGCAGGGGGCTTCCTCGACAAGTTCTGATTCCGGCAAGGATGAACCTATAAAAAAAGGGAGGGGGGTTGGTTACTGGCGACTACTTTCCGGCAGAGCTCCCCGGAGCCGCCGCCAAGAAGGTCTCCAGGATCAACACAGAAAGCGCTGAGGAGCCGTCTGCTCCGACAAGCCCTAGGGTTTGTTTCGATGAAGCAGACGCTCCCGACAAGCTGTGCCCTGACACGCTTGCCGGGAGCATCACGCCCGTAGGATCCCGATTCTGCCGAGAAGCTTAATGTTCCCGCAGCAGCATTTTACGCCTTTAGTCCTCGTTGTCGGAGCGCGATAACGGTATGGACTAGGTGTCATTCAAAGAAGCATAGCCTTGCCGGAATGCAGAAGACAGAAAAGCTAAGTTGCCAAAGTTTAAGTATAGTCAGTTTTGCATTTTTAAGTTATATTCCTTGAACGTTCGTGCCTTGTATGGAAAACCTGTGCGCGGAGTAATCGAATCGCTGCTAAGTTGCGCCCTTGATTTGTTTTCGAGTCCGCTCAACAATACAAGTGAGCTGCAACTAGTCCCGACAAGATTTTGTCGAGGCAGACCGCCATTGGTTGCTGATGTTCAAGACTCAAAGAAGTGTGCTTGCGCCGCAAGTTCCTCAAAGCTAAGAATAAAAGCATACAAGGGACGAAAGAGTAAAGGAGATAACGAGCAAGCAAAGGCCTGTGATAAAGATGTATATTACAGAAGTAACTTGTCAAGGCTATTTAAGAGATTGTTCATATGACGATCTAGCAGCCGCAAGAACAAAGAAAGGAGCGCCGCACTGGTCCCGCAAGCCCTGTTGCTGGGGCTGCGAACAACAAGATTCATCCCTGGCAAGCCATAGTTGCCGGGGGGCTGTGATATCAGATAAGTTTTTCATCCCTCATCATGCATCCTCTTATGGACCGGGGAATGCAAAACCGCGTTTCTTCCCGGAAACCGCCGTGCCATGTATGGAAGACTGTGCGCGAGGGACGGCGTCAGGTTAAGTTGCGCCTTGATTCGCTTCGAGTCCGCTTAACGATACAAGTGCGCCGAACTAGCCCTCGCAAGGTTTCTTGCCGGAGCAGCAAGGCCAAAGAAGTTGCCGATGTTCCGCGACTCAGCAAGTGTGCTTTGCCGCAAGGTCTCTCGGGCGTAGGGGAAGATCATACAAGGGACGAACGGAACAAAGGATGTAACCCGCAAGCATTCCCTTTTTCATTAAAAAACATCCCACATAGATACAAATCCATAGAGGATGAAAACATGAAAGAGAGGATTACAAGTTTTAATGCAGCTAAGGCCCAAGGCTTACAAACTAAAAAGATAAGATGCCCATAATCCTTTTTATGTCCCTCTTCGTGAGGTAGGGCAAGGAGGCGAGAAGGGAAAAAGGGGCGCCTAGGCGAGCTACGGGTGCCAGAGGCCACCAAGAGAACATCCCGGGGGCTAGCCGGGGGCTTGGCGGAGACGGAGGCACCGGAAGCAGAGCTCGAAGACGAGGCGACGGACGCCAAGACGCTGCCGAGGGCACCACGCCTTGTACTCGACTTTGACGGCCTTGCCGCCAACCCTCTTCCTTCTTCCGCAGCCTCCTCGCGCCAAATTACCAAGGAGACGACCCGGGAGTTCAAGGCGCCGCAACACGGATGATGGGGTCGCCGGTGGCATGCGGAGCAACGCCGACGCCTAGTCGGACCTGGCCATCCCGCCGCCCGCTACCCTCGCTGCCGCTGTTCTCCCTCCTCGCCACACTCGCCGAGGGGAGTTCATTGTCGGAGGAGCTGTCACGCAGCACCGTGCTCGAATGCCGAGTCCTCAAGACCTTGACGGAGAGAAGGTCGCCTCCATTAACTTAAAATGGAGGGTGAACCCCGCCGTCAAGCTGTGGATACAGGCGAACGTCTTCCACCCCCGATCAAGATACATCACACTAGGGGCTGGGGATACAACGCTGACTCGCGTGCCACTGATCCCACAGCCCCTCATGTGCAACCTCAACGTCTCGGGCGGATCCGGCTCCATCGCACCCGCGAACGGAGCTGGAAGCCAGAGGCGACGATGAGGCGCCCGGCGCAGCCTGACGAAGAACTCCCAAGGATCGTCCCCCGTATGGACCGCCGGGAGGAGAGGATCCGCCAATGGTGGCAGAGCAGGCGCGCCGTCCCGTCCGCCCCTTCCCCGAGCGCCTCGACCTCGTCCACGGCCTCGCCTCCTCCCTCTTCCCCTTGTGGCTGGCTCTGCTGCGGGCGCTGGATAGGAGGATGCGCTGTCAAGGGCGACACCGCCGCCACCGATGAAGGGTTAGGTTCCTTCTCCATGACAGATGGAGAAAGGGAGCAGAAGTTGAAGGAAGGAGAAGATGAGGAGTGCGGATTTTTGCGCCCCTTCCGCCTCTTTTTAAGGAGCGAGGTGGGGCTCGCCGCCTGGTCAGCCAATCAAGGCGCAAGAAGAGCAGAGAACCGGGCCGACCACGCCTCCGCCTGCGGACGGCTCGGTTTCCCACCTCCACCACTCCACGCACCCCACGCCGCATGGGAGCTGCGTGGCGGGGAAACCAAGCCGGGGCGATGGATGAGGTGACCTCGCCCTGCCCCATGATCACGGGGGTGGGCGCCTCGAAAATCGCGCATGCCACCCACGCCTCCCACGACGCCACGATTGACGCGTGCCGTTACGGAAGGGTGCGGTGGATTCGGAGTGGATTCAATGTGGACCCATCCTGCTGCGTTCTGCAGATCGTTGTGGGCTGGCCCAACAGCGCGGCATCGCCTATGGCCCAGCCCGGGCTCTGTCGGTGTACTAAAGTAGGGGTACCTTAATACCCCGAACTTGTGCACGGGCAGCAGACACCGGCAAGGCAAGGCTTGCAAGGCCCACCAAGATCCGCCGCCAAGACCCTCCGCTATTCTTATTCTACCGCCATTCAAGAACAAAGTGTTAGTTGAGAAGACAAAGCCCCGGAAAGAGCAGCTTGCGGAAGAACAAGGCCCCGCAAGAGAGGCTTGCCGGAAGAGCAAGACCCCGCAAGAGGAGCTTGCCGGAAGGCCAGCCAAGGCACTTGCCCGCAGTAACCGCCACTGCGTTCGTGCTCCAGCTCACCCAACGACGTGTCGCCACGGGATCACTCCCCGAGCACGTGGGCGGCAACAGTGCAGCTTAGCGGGCGAGGTGGCGAGCGGAGCCGACAAGGAGGCCATCGTGGCGATCGGTGGCACACCTAACGGTCGCTTCTTACATCGTGGAACGACCGACGGGCATTAAATGCTCTTGTCCCCGCCGCCGAGTTAGGTAGGGGACACAGGCACAGCAGTGTACCAACCCACGTTTTTACCTTTTCTACCCCTCTCTACGCTGCACCTGCGGTGACCCCTTTGACTATAAAAGGAGGCCCATGCACGAGAAGGGGTTCCGCAGCTCGGAGATTCGAGACCACATCATACTCACGCTCTCGATAAGAGCAAATACAAACACAAAGCAGCAGGAGGAGTTTTATCTCCGGAGAGCTCCGGGCCGGGTAAAATCGCCTGCCTCCCCGCTGCATTCGCCTCAATCTGCTCTCAGGCGCGCCTCGCCCCTCGACGGACTGTAAGGGGCCCCTCGCCCCATAGGTGCTCGCCTCCCCGCGATGTGGCGCCTGCCTGGATTCCAAAGATCTCGTTGCGATAACCGTAAAGAAAGGAAAGGGGGAAAAGGGGAGAAGCAACCGTGAGTACTCATCCAAAGTACTCACAAGCAAGGAGCTACACTACATATGCATGGGTATATGTGTAAAGGGCCATATCTGGACCGAATCGCAGAATGCCGTAATAAGAGGGGATAGCTAATCCCGCCGAAGACTACGCTCGGCAGCCTCCGCCTTGCAAAGCATGTAGAAGAGAGTAGATTGAAGTCCTCCAAGTAGCATCAGATAGCATAATCCTACCCGAATCTCTCCTCGCCGCCTCGTTAGAGAGCGATCACCGGGTTGTATCTGGCACTTGGAAGGGTGTGTTTTATTAAGTATCCGGTTCTAGTTGTCATAAGGTCAAGGCACTTGGAAGGGACACGGCTATTCGAATAGATAAACTTCCCTGCAGGGGTGCACCACATAACCCAACACGCTCGATCCCATTTGGCCGGACACACTTTCCTAGGTCATGCCCGCCTCGAAGATCAACACGCCACAGCCCCACCTAGGCACAACAGAGAGGTCAAGACGCCGGTCTAACTCCTATGGCGCAGGGTCCGCCCATCGCTTGCACACCGCGACGCTATGTGACGCTGCCGGAAGCGCATCTAGCCTAGTGGCTGCTCAGTCCAATCCGCGCCGCCACACACTCGCCGCCGACGCCACGAAGGCTTCGCCGATACCACGACGCCGATACCCATAACTACTCCCGCAGAGATAGTTAGTGCGATAGACCAAATGGCCGGACTCAGATCAAATACCAAGATCTCGTAAGCGTGTTATTATGAAGCAATCATGACGCCAACCAGGCCAGCCCACCTCTCACCTAGGTGGTCTCAACCTGCCCTGTCGCTTCCGCCACAAAGATCCACACAGAGGGTCGCCGGACAAAGGTCCTTTCAGCCCCAATGCGGAATCACTGCTGGTACTCTTCGAGCGGACCCGACTTTAGTCACCATTTAAAGTATGTATGTATGTATAGTATATACCGTGATCACTCTCCCAAGTCATCACGCCCAATAGTATAGCAAGGCGATCGACAAGAATGTAGGGCCAATGATGATAAACTAGCATCCTATACTAAGCATTTAGGATTGCGGTAAGGTATCAATGATCAGAGTAACAATGACAAAGCTATGCAGCAGAATAGGAGTAACCGAACAGTAACATGCTACACTACTCTAATGCAAGCAATATAGAGGAGAATAGGCGATATCTGGTGATCAAGGGGGCGGGCTTGCCTGGTTGCTCTGGCAAGAAGGAGGGGTCGTCGATGTAGTCGATCACAGGGGTACCGGCAGCGGCCTCGGTGTCTACCGGAAAGAAGTAACGGATGGGAACACAATAAATAACAGAGCAATCAAAGCATCACAACGCATAACATGTCAATACATGGTGCTAGGTGCGCCCTAACATAGTGCGAGGTGATACCGGCGAAGGGGGAAAACATCCGGGAAAGTATTCCTGGTGTTTCGCGCTTTCGGGCAGATGAACCGGAGGGGGAAAGTTGTGTGTTTGCTATGCTAGAGATGTGTGGCGGATGAACGGGCTGCGTATCCTGATTCGTCTCGTTGTCCTAAGCAACTTTCATGTACAAAGTTTTTCCATCTGACCTACGGTTTATTTTAGACTAATTTTTAAAGTTTTATTTCATTTTCTAGAACTACTGAAATTTTGCCAAGTCCTCAGTTTTAAATATCAGTTAGCTGTTTTCCAGAGGCTATAACTAGTGTTCTATTCATCCTATGAATTGGTGCCTTATACCAATATTGATCACTTTCCTATGGTCTACAAGATGGTAACAATTGCATCATTGTTAGATCCTTGTAACTTGTTTATTTTCTGCTCCAAAGTTGCTATGGCAGTATATCTGTTTTTTTAGTTCTGCCAATTAACAGAACCTAGACTTTTGTTATTTTCATAGGAATTAATCCAGGCAACTTTTGGATTTGGTCAAATGGAAAGAATTGAACCTTGTCAAGTGTAGTACCCGCACATATAATTCTTATCCACATTAGAACTCGTTTTGATGTTGTTTTGCTGCAGATGAGGGCTAGTCGCTGTAATCAGAATAAAGAAGCTACCGCTACAAGAATATTCAGCCATTCTTGTAGCAGCAGCGCAGATGCAAGAGCAGCTGCCAGCCGCAGAGAAGTGCAGCAGCAGAGCAACAACAACAAGGGGAGCGCGCGGCAGCAGCTTTCACGGGCGCCACAGACGCGAAAGGCCAAGAAGCGGACGAGTTAGGGCGCGAACGCAGATGCACGCCGCTGGCTTAGTCGAGGATGGTTACGACCGAGCACGACCAAGGGAGGTGCAGGGCGCGGCAAAGGCGCCGCCCTGGCCGAGGCGGAGCGGGCGAGGCATGTGGCCAAGGCGCGCACAAGGCAGCCGGGGCGCGCGAGGAGGCGTGGCCGGGCGTAGCCGTTCGCGGCTTCGGGCAGGGGATGGGGCGGCGGTCTACAGCGAAAATAGCAACGGGGAAAAGTAGGGGATCGAGGGAGGAGCTCACTGCGGTTCCGAGGGAGAGCTCGAAGAGGCCGGGGGAAGGTCGAGGGGGACGGGTCGAAGTGGCAGAGCTCCATGGTCAAGACGGTTGAGGTCGATCCCTTGCGCTGCCCGGCCGATTCGCTCCTCGCAAGCTAAGTAGTCATCGTAGATGATGCAGAAGGTCACACTCCTAGGCGCCAGGGAGCTCGATGGGCGCAAGTGCGACGGCGACCATGGCGATGACTGCGTCAGTCTAGTGCTATGGGAAGAGAGCGGCGCGAGGGGGGAAGAGTGGGGAGGCTAGGGTTTGCCCGAGGAGGAGTTGAGGGCTGGAGGAGAACTTGAAGGCGAGGGGGAGGCCGCGGATGGCCGCCACGCAAGGCTCGGCCGGCCATGGCGCCTCAGATGGCCTCCACGCCTCTGTTCTGTGAACAGAGGAGAGAAGAGACACTAAGTGGGCTGGCCGCACAGTAGCTTCAGCAGCAGCCTAAGCGCAAAGGAGAGCCTTTTCTTAATCTTCTCTCAAATTTATTTAGCTACGCTTTCATTTGTTTGCCCACCAAAGACTTTTGTAAAAGATGAGACTTGGCTCAATAATTACTATGCAATATTTAGCATCATGAGAAAAGGTTTGGAGACAAAATGTTTCGGAATTTTATAATTTGAAAAAGCATTTTAAATTATTGTTTTGACCCTGTTTTAATCATTTTAGTGCATTTAGGTATTTTATAAAGGGAAGATTCCTCCACCATTATTACTCCAGATTTATTTGGCTCACTCCGAACATTTTAGTTTTAATATTTGAAAACCTTTATTGGTTGCTTGATGTTGAATTTGAATTCGAACCGGTTTCGAACTAGCGCGAGATTAGCAACTTTAACCATCGTGACGTGGCAACATTATTAGAGGTTTACTGTAGCTTAACTACCCGGGCGTCATAGCCCGTAAGACTCACAGCCATGTTAGTAAAAGTTTTGTAGTGACTAGGCTCAACTTCGGCCAAGGAGTGTCGAAGGGGGATTCCTACAGGCAGTTGGCTCTAATACTAACTTGTGACGCCCCCGATTCAATCATACACTAATCATGCACACAAACGTGTACGACCAAGATCAGGGACTCACGGGAAGGTATCACAACACAACTCTAAAAGTAAAATAAGTCATACAAGCATCTTATTACAAGCCAGGGGGCTCGAGGGCTCGAATACAAGTTCTCGACATAAACGAGTCAGCAGGCTAAACAATATCTCGAGTACGCATATAAGTTAAACAAGTTGCCATAAGATGGCTAGCACAAACCGATACAGACGAAGAGGCGCAGCCTCCTCGCTCGGGATCCTCCTAACTACTCCTGGTCGTTGTTAGTGGCCTACACGTAGTAGTAGGCATCTCCAGTGTAGTAGGAGTCATTGTCGACGGTGGCGTCTGGCTCCTGGGCTCCAACGTCTGGTTGCGGCATCCGGGAAGAAGAGGGGAAATGGGGAAAAGAAGGAGCAAAGCAACTGTGAGTACTCATCCAAAGTACTCGCAAGCAAGGATCTACACTACATATGCATGGGTATATGTGTAAAGAGGCAATATCGATGGACCGAATCGCAGAATGCCGTAATAAGAGGGGATAGCTGGTCCTATCAAAGACTACGCTTCTGGCAGCCTCCGTCTTGCAGCATGTAGAAGAGAGTAGATTGAGGTCCTCCAAGTAGCATCGCATAGCATAATCCTACCCAGCGATCCTCCCCTCATCGCTCTGTGGAAAAGGGATCACCAGGTTGTGTGTGGAACTTGTCTGGGTGTGTTTTATTAAGTATCCGCTTCTAGCTGTCATAAGGTCAAGGTACAACTCCGGGTCGTCCTTTTACTGAGGGACACAACTATTCGAATAGATCAACTTCCCTGCAGGGGTGCACCACATAACCCAACACGCTCGATCCCCTTTGGCCGGACACACTTTCCTGGGTCATGCCCGGCCTTAGAAGATCAATACGTCGCAGCCCCACCTAGGCACAACAGAGAGGTCAGCACGCCGGTCTAAATCCTATGCACGCAGGGGTCTAGGCCCATTGCCCATTGCACACCTGCAAGTTGTGTACGCGGCCGGAAGCAGAACTATCCCCCTTAATACAAGAGCAGGCTTACGGTCCAATCCGGCGCGTGTCGCTCAGTCGCTGACGTCACGAAGGCTTCAGGTGATACCACGAGGCCGAGTGCCCATAACTGTACCCGCGCAGTTGGTTAGTTCGTATAGGCCAGTGGAAAGACTTAGATCAAATACCAAGATCTCGTTAAGCGTGTTATTATGAAGTAATCGCGAATGCCGACCAGGGCCAGGCCCACCTCTTGCCTAGGCGGTCTCAACCTGCCCTGTCACTCTGCCACAAAGATCCACACAGAGGGTCGTCGGGACAGATGTCCTTTCAGCCCCCAATATGTGAATCACTCACGGGTACTCAACGAGCCGACCCAACTTTAGTCACCATATGTATAGTATGTATATATGTATAGTATATACCCGTGATCACCTCCCGAGTGATCACGGCCCGATAGTATAGCAAGGCAGACTGACAAGAATGTAGGGCCAATGATGATAAACTAGCATCCTATACTAAGCATTTAGGATTGCGGGAAAGGTATCAACGATTGTAGTAACAATGACAGGCTATGCAATTGAATAGGAGTAACCGAACAGTAACATGCTACACTACTCAAATGGAAGCAGTAGAGAGAAGAATAGGCGATATTTGGTGATCAAGGGGCTTGCCTGGTTGCTCTGGCAAGAAGGAGGGGTTGTCAACTTCGTAGTCGAACTGGGCAGCAGCAGCGTCGGTCTCGTAGTCTACCGGAGAGATGAGGGGGAAGAAACAGTAAATACAATGCAAACATAAGCATGACGATGCATGACATGACAATGATCGGTGTTAGATGTGCCCTAACGCGATAGTAGGTGATACCGGCGAAAGGGGGAAATATCCGGGAAAGTATCCCCGGTGTTTCACGTTTTTGGACAGATGAACTGGAGGTGAAATGTTGTAGGTTCACTATGCTAGGGACACGTGGCGGACAAACAGGCTGTGTATCCGGTTTCGTCTCGTCGTTCTGAGCAACTTTCATGTACAAAGCTTTTTCATCCTAGCTACGGCTTATTTTATATTAATTTTAAAAGATTAAATTATTTTTAGGATTAACAGAATTAATTAAATCCAAAGGCATTTATGACATCATCATGACATCAGCGTGATGCAAGCAGTCAAAGTTGACTGTTGACCAATCAACTAATGGGTGGGTCCCGCATGTCATAGGTTGTTATCTAATTGACAGTAGTTAGATTTATTAGCAGGTTAATTAGGTGTACTTAACTAGATTCATTAAGTTAATTAACTCTTTAATTAATTTATTTTTATTTTTATTATTGTTATTTTTTTACTTCCTTTTTTAATAAAAACATTCTAGGCGTGGGGCCCATCTGTCATAGGCCCCAGGGGCCTTAGTGGGTTCGGGCGCTAGTGGGCGCTGGTGCAAAAGCGGCACGACCTAATCGGGCGCACGCCTGTGGGCGCTGCGGGCGACGAGGCCAGGAGGCCGGGCGGTCACCGAGCGGACGTCAAGGGAAAGCGCAGGCAGGGTCGAGTGGGGGCCGCGGACGGGCGAGCCATCAGGCGAGGCCGAGGGCCAGACGGGGAATGGTCGTGGTCGAGCCAAACGGCTGGGACGAGGCACGGGTGCCAGGGCACTGGACGCCGCCCAAATGTAGCGGCACCGAGGTACGGGCGGCTGCCGTCGGCGACTGCCGGTGGCGGCAGCAGGAGGTGGAGCCGGGGTGGCCACTAGGTGACGCTGTGGTTCGCAGGCACCAAGGCAGCAGCCGAGGTCGCAGGTGCGTGCTCGGCGCAGGCACCCGCGAAAGGTGAGAGGGAAGGGGAGGGCGCGGGGCACGGCCAGCGCGGGACGTGGCCGACGCGTGTGGTGGTGGGCAAGGCGGGGCTTGGTCGACGCAGGCACACCTGGCCGAACGCAACACTGGCGAGGCGAGCGCCGGCGAGAGGGGACGGGGAGGAGGAGGACCGGGATCCTCATCGAGGGAGGGTAGGGGACGGGGCAGCGTGGGTTGGTTAGGAAGACGAGGACGAGTGGCGGAGAGGAAGCAGGCCGGTGGGGAAGTCCGACGAGGTCCTCGGGCGGCGAGGTGGCCGCGGCGGAAGCCGGCGGGGTCGAGCCCCCAAGCCCCGATTCGATCTGGATCGGGGAAGGAGAGGAGAGGCATGGAAAGAGTGGGGGGAGTGAGTGGGGCGGAGGGGGGGGGTTATGGCTCGGGTTTCGGAGGGTTATTGAGAGGGAGTGGGCCGACCCGGCTGGGCCAGTTTGGTTGTTGTTAGCTGGGCCAGTTGGCCCAGGGATCTTTGGAGGGGGGGTTTCTTCCTTTTCTTTTTTTTCTATTAGTTTTGTTTTCTTTGCAATTTTCTTTTCTTTTATTTATTTTCCTTTTCTGTTTTATTTAATTTAGGGCATTTAAGCACTATATAAAATTGTGTCTTCTGCACCATAATTACCTATGCCATTTTTGGCACTGCCCAAACATTTTTGTTTCAATTTTTTTTAAACTTTGGGTGTTTGTCCCAAATTCTTTTTTGAATTTGAAATGTTTTGAACTAACACTTGATTAGCAACAGTAACACATGTGACATGGCATCATTAGGAGAGTTTTACTGTGGCTTAATTATCCGGGCATTACAGCATCGACGGAAGTTTGCTGCATCAAACCTTATCAAGCCATTGTGCTCAGAGAACTTATTGGGGCCAAATAAGTTGTCTAGGGTGATTAACTAAGGAAGGACTATGATTGTGGAGGTTTTGAGGACAATTGGACAAGAAATTACTAGGGTTGGTTTGTAAGTGCAAATTTGGTCCAGAAACTTGATTTGGATGATGCACTCACATGGAGAAGCAACTTGAGCTAAAATTTGGCAAGGCAGGGTTATTTGGCCATATGAAGATGCTGTAAGAGTTTCAGACCAAATGGACATGCCAAAAATAGTACTTGCTTCACAAACATCCTCACTCACAAGAAACTTACAATAATTTTGGAGGGGAAATGGCTTAAGGAAATGATCCCAAATTTGGTGGAGAGATGTTATTAGGGTAGGATAATGATCTGGTAATTTCTAGGAATTAGTGAAGCAATATAAGTTATACTTGCTTCACAACCTGAAAATATTAGCAAAATCAAAGATTTGGTCCCGTGCTCACATAGATGATGGGATAGGACTGAAATTTTGAGTAGTGTGATAATATGAGCACATGAAGGAGTGTGCAAAATTTCAATTCTTTTGGATACTCCTAGCTAGTAATTCCTTCACAATGCCTTGGATATAGAAGAATGCCCAAAAAGTTTGGGAGCAACTAGGGAAATATAAATGACACTTCCTTCACAAAGTGCCATCTAAGGCAGAATATGAAAATGAATATTGGGGAATTATTTTTGAACTGGCCAAGGAAATGTTTGGGCATATTTGAGCAATATATGACCCAAATGAATTATCAGAACTATTTGGGAATTTTTGGATGGACAAAAATATAGGTTGCTTCACAACCTAGGGCACTTGAGGTTATTCCTTTAATAGAAAAGGACTTTTCCCCAAGAAAAAAAGGAATTATGGAGTTGGGCTAGAATGGAAATGGCATGATCTTGGGACGTTTTGGAGAATGATGAGTCACTTGGGAGAAGAAATGATGAGGATCTCCCAGGTTTCAAGGGCACAGCACCACTCCAAAAAGAAAAACATATCGAAATCCAATAAATCAAGGGAAAAAAGAAAAGGGCGAAAAACCAGGCGGTTACAAGTGCGCAACTACTAACTTTGTTCCCCTCACTACTGCTTGCTTTATTAGTTTTTTTCTTTTTTCTGAAGAATTGTTTTGTATTTGAACAGACTTTATACAATAATCTTTAGCATATCATACACATAAAAAATGTAATCATAGCATATACATACAAATAGTCTCATCAAATCATGTCATCATCATAATCATCATCCAACACAAAGTGGTCTCTCATCATCATCTCGAAAATAGCGATACAAGTTAGCAACTACATCGTCATCCATCTAAAACATGATATACGCGAGAAGAGCTATCACTATGAGTGAGAACAGAACTATGCAGTACATGGGGCGGCGGTTATGAGGCCTCTCTCGTGCTAGCGTGAACCTCAAGTAACTACCTTCTGCTTCTTGTCTGCTTTTGAAGCCTTTATGCTCGGCGCCGAGACCCTCCACTGCTACCGACACCTGTGCCACTCGTCAGACAATCCTTTAACCTTCCCTTTGTACACGACATAGGACAATTTCTTTGCCATCAAGAATCTAGGTACCTATTAGATATGCATCTTCATCAAGAGAATGTACAATCATATAAAACAAAATGTACTTGATCAAGACGAAAAAGAAAGAGATGCAACATATAGTAAACATACAAATAGTCAACGCGGTTTCATCATATGCAAACTAATTAACTAGTGGTACGTAGGTCATCGTACCCAAACTAACAACGTAGCATTATGCAAGTTCGGCAGGGACCATGGACATCACAAGGTTTCACTACTATAGAAACTATACAAGTTCAACCGACACATATCATCATCATTGGCATCGTAAATCGCTAGAAGTTCCATCCTTCCATATCATCGAGGATGCACCCTAGATTTTTGAACGGAGTGAGGTCCTAACGTTTCATTCCTATGCGAGTTCGGACGTCAGCTCGCTATATATGTCCATGGTGGAACATCCCCTTCTCTTCGATGACTTCTTTCATGATGATCTTCGCAATGTCCCTCTAGATGCGAAAAAAGTCATCTCTAAGTTTAGAATCCGCTTCTCCATGAGATTCTACCCACTTGCGGATATGATCATCGTTTCTGTTTGTCAGGTGAAGCTTTTGGTGATCCCTTCTGAACTCCATCATGAGATGGAGGAGGTAGAATCCATCATTCTTGCTTGGTTTTGGGACATGGATGCAACAGAAGTTAGTTTTATGCGTGAAACACGTCTTCTTGTTCCTTTGTTTCCTGATCTGCAGGTGGCCACCCCTCAAGCTGAAGCCTTGGAGAGCATCATCTAGAATATTCATTACGTGGGTGTAGTCCTTCATCTCGTAGTTTCCGGTAGGGTCGAAATACAGGGCATGTGAGACTCGCGGGTAAAGAATGATTAGGACAGCGCGCCCGTTGCTGCAGGGAAAAAACACCTCAAATTATTCTCCATATGAGCGAGAAGGAATGATTGAAATGTATGAAAGGGTTGTATGGCACTAACTTACTATGGATGATAAGGTAGGAGGACAAATTGTTGGTCCTTGTTCTATACCATGAAGTTTTCGAGGTACTCCCTAGCAGTTTTACGCTCAAAGTCGTCGAGACTCAAAAAGGACTCGTGTATGTAGTATGGATTCACCACACGGATTTGCGATACTTCTTCTCTCTTCATTATGGAGCTCATATGTAGAGCAAAAAGGAAGACGATTGTACAATCGAGCCGTCTTGTCAGAAACATCTCGAAGATATGCTCAAACCGCAGGAAGAACACCTTCGCGGGCCGTGTGTCGACATAGCACTTCCCCTCAGGCACATGAGTTGCGCATGTAGGATATCCCAGATCCTTTGAGGCTAGTAGACTTTTTTCTGTCGACATCACATGGTCATGCAGTCTCCTGAGATCCCCTGATATTGCATCCAGCGGTTTCAGTGGTAGCATCGGCTCACCCGTGAAATGGAACATGTCCGCACCTTTGACACGTACACGCTCTTCAAAATCCGCCGTCTGGCTGCTATGTGCTCTGGTTTGTTTGTAGGCAGCAGAGCCTCTCTTCCCCGGTCTATTCCTCTCCTTTTTCTTGGGCTGACCTTCCAGACCCTTCCATAACCCCTGCCCTAGTGTTGTCGTGCTAAGCACTGCACGACCCTTGACTAGTTGAGTCTGTGTTGAGGCGGCATCTTCAGGCGTGTCCTGTGAGGATTGCTTGAAGAGAGACTTCTTGCAATCCCTGCTAGGACGTTCTTGCCCGGGCAGATCATCCATATCCTCATCAGCATGCTGATAGCCCCAGTCTTCAAATGGCCGACTCGTCATATCTAAGTCACCGTCATAGGTGCCTGTATTGAGGAACCGAAGAGGGTCCTCATCCATCTCATCATCCATTCTTTGTTCTACGGGGCGATTACATCAGCAACTATTGGACCCCCTTCATCACGTCGTTCGCCGCTCTTTCTCTGCACTACAGGCGCTAGTAATTCCGTAGGCGGGATGGTGGTGTTCATAACTGCTTGTTGATGTGTGGTTATTGGTGTGCTCTCGGGGGGCTCCAAACAAAGAAGATTCTTCGGCCATAGCAACACCAAACCATTGCAGTTTCCAAGCCGTAGCGGGGTCTCATCGTCCTCTCTCCCTAGTTGTACTAGAGGAAGCAAATCCTCATGCCCTGATTTCACACTCGACAAGTTAACCCTAAAGTGCCCAACGGGCATCGGCTGGCCGTGAACGCGAGTTCCAAGGGCTTTGTTATCACCACCTTTCCCACGTCCACCTTCTAGCCTTTGATCAAGTAGAATACGGTGCACAGGGTTTCGTCGGCCTGCAAACACATGTTGCAATGTAAAACATCCGAAAGGCAGCGAAAATGAAAAATTCTAGATATATGTTGGTGCGACATGTAACTACCATGAGGGCGTCGAGTTCAGCCAAAGATGAAGGCCCACCTAGCGCGCCAGGGACTGAGGACGGGCTGCTATGAGCGGGTTCCGATGCAGGAGCAGGCGCGTTTGTGTGAGCAGGTGATGGCGCGCTGGTGTTGTTTACCGAGTTGCTCCCGACAAAACTGGGCATGGGGAGATCATCTACCGTCTTGTCTGGATTTTCCTTCATCCAGTTGATGATAGTTGGGATCAAGTTAGTAGTGAAATTATTTCTGCAGCTGCAGCCACAGCCTACTGTAGCAACTCATTTTTCTCGTCGGTTGCTTTTTTCGCGTCCTCAGCTTCTTTTCTTCTCGAACGCAAGCTTCACCTCTCTCATCGATGTCCGCCCGAATAAACTTCTTTTTCTGCTTCTTAGCCTCCGGGCCCTCGTTGTAAAAGACCTTCCACATGGCGTCGTCTCCAGCGCCGTGCACATGTCCATATTGCGCCCGCTGGTCCAATGGGAGACCCTTAAGTTCATTCAAGTACCGCTTGAGAGGGGTGTCCCACTTGGGCCTCATCGACGAAGACTGGCTTTCGGCTACAAGCTGGTGATGCTTCTCCTTCAGAAGGAACGTGAACCGTTTACAAATGTGTAGTCGACTTGATCTGAAGCTAAATGTAAGGTCGTAAAACAATAATAACCAGTAATAAATCAATTTCCTCGTGATCATGTCCATGTAAAAAAACCTTCTTTTCCTTGTCCCACTTGTAGCGGGCCCTAATGAAGTCACGCTCCAAGGGGTTGGTGAACTTCGCGAAGGGGTCTGGGAGACCTGCGGCTTCACATTCCGCATCCTCCTTATCCCATATGGGCCTTTTTCCAAGGTAGCCACGCCTTCCGAGGCGGTGCTTCCCTGTGTTCCTTTGCTGAAGGCTCTTGAATTTTACAACCTTAGCCTTGGATGCCTCGGTAGCGCAAGTGTCCTTGAACTTTTGGAACTCCTCTTCCATAAGTGTCGGATTTTCCTCCAGAATCTTGGAGGGGTTCCTCAGCCTCAATAGCTCGCTTCACCCTCCCTTCCCGGAGGCCAAATCATTGTCGAACATGCCCATGGCATGATTGTTAATCTTTTTCATCTTCGGATCATCCCACGCTTGTTCTCAGGCTATCATCCCAAATGGGAACTTGAATCTCTTGTGCAACTTCGTCAGGAGAAACTGCCTCAAATGTTCTTTACTCCTTAAGTCATCATCATTGATGCTCGCGCATTCCCGTAGGATGCATACTACTTTGTTCCCATAGCACTCGCGAGGTTCTTCCTGCTCTAATGGATCAAACTTGCCAAGGGCCATCTTTGTGATCACCAGTTGTCTGATGTCGAGTTTGTTAGTTTTTCGTATCCTCTGCTTCTTCTGTTTCTTCTTTTCGGTAGCGGCTTCGGCGCCGGTACCTTCCCCACCGGTATCTTCCCCGCTGGTACCTTCCCCGCCGGTCTCGGCGCTGCCATCGGTGCCGGCACCATCGGTGTCAATGTCGGCGTCCGTACCATCATGGAGGCCACCATGCAAACCTTGATTGTGCTTAGTAGACAAAAATTTGAGGTACTGTTGTTCACCCTCGTAATCCATCTCGTCTGCATCTTGGTCAGAAGGCCCGGTTTATTCGTTGTTCGACATGTTTCCTATGATTAAGTCTCCTTTTTTAATTCTAAAACAATAATAAAATGATAAATGACATAAAAAGGTCTATGGTTTTTCGGAATGCTGTTTCATTCCCATCGCAGCTAATCCCGACACTCGATATGCTTACTTTCCAGCAAAGTCATGCCAAAATTCACGGGAACTTTTGGCATGACCTCTGCTAAAAAGTGGACATATCGAGCGCCTGAAATTCACCAGAATGGAAATGAATCAACATTCCGGTGAAACATAGGCCACTCAGATCATTTACCCTGCACATAACCATCATTTTCCAAATATCACATGTCCAAAAACCAAACATCACATGTCCAAATCACATGTCCACATATCACATGACCACTTCAAATTTGCATATAACAACAAGAAAAATATAGAACTTGAAACTAAATTCAGCCTACCTAAATTGATGTCCTAATTTAAAATCTTGCTAAATTTTGGTCCTAATTTGAAAACCTAGTTAATTTCCTACTAATTAACTAGGTGCATACTACCTAATCTGTCCTAGGGTAAATACTAATTCAGCTAGTGTTAATCAATTCTATTTTATATCTAAATAGCAACAATTGCTTTAACTAAAAAAATTAAATACCTAGGATTCTATTAACTACACCTAAAACACCTAAAATTGCAACAACTGCTTTTTTACTACCTAACTACACATTAGCAACAATTGCTTTTTCTAACTAGGGTTCATACTACGTAATTAACTAGGGTTCATACTAATTCTAACTAACTAACTAACTACCACTAAAAAAAGCCTAGGGTTCATACTAATTCGTACTAACTTGCACTAAATAGCTAGGGTTCATACTAACAGAGAGAGAGAGAGAGAGAGAGCAGAGAAGAGGGAAAGGAAGAGGGATTACATAGGGCAGAGAGAGAGAGATGGGGTCAGGGGAGACGGCGACTCCGGCTTGGGCGAGGGCGAAGGAGACGACGCAGCACCGAGGCGAGGCGGGGTCGGGGGAGAAGGCAATTCCGACGAGGGCGAGGGCAGGGGAGACGGTGCGGCACCAAGGCGAGGCAGGGTCAGTGGTGACGACGACTACGGCGAGGTCGAGGGCGATGGCAGTGCTCCGGTGCTCGAGGCAGGGTGTGGCGAGGGCACGGGCTCCGGCGGCGACAACGGGGGAGAAGAGAGAGTGGGGATTTGGGGGAAAAGTAGAGGCTGGAAGCCCGCGCGGGGGGGGGGGTTATGTCAAGATATTAGTAGCGCGCTGCCACAAAACTCGCCATAGCTAAGTTAGCTATAACACTTTTTACCAAACAGCGCTACTGCTATCACCCGCTATAGCGCGTTTTACCAAAAGACGCTACTACTATATAACGTAGCTATAACGTTGTTCCAGAAAGGCGCTACTACTATCACCACTAGTTATAGTAGTTTTCCTGTTTGTTTCTTCTATTTTCTTTTCCTTTATTTTCTCTTCCTTCTTTATTCTTCTTTTTCTTTTCTTTTCCTTTTTTTGAGAGCAGGAATGAAGGGAAGGTGATACAATGTATATAGTAGAACAACGGGGGAGCATCATTGCAACACGACAACGGGAGACAACGGGGGAGAAGTGATTTTCTACAATAGCTTGCCACAGAACTAGTTAAGGTTTTCAATGGTGTAAAAGTTCTCAAAAATCCTGAAAAAAATACTGAACCAACACACCTATTAATATAACATGATCCAACGGATGGATTGAAAAATATGACCGCATGTGTCCCAACAAAAGAACAAATGTTTCAATATATATTGATCCTGCAGTGAGCTGAAATACTTGTTTTTTTCACTGAGGACACGTAAATGCATATTTTCACAATCATACCGTTGGATCATCATATTATATTAGAGTGAGGTTTCCCTATTTATTTCATATTTTTTACTTACTTTTAAACCGTTAAATGTTTACCAAGCCTTAACTAGTTCTGTGACAAGCTATGGTAGACACAGTTTACCTATATATATATATATATATATATATATATATATATATATATATATATATATATATATATATATATATATATATATATATATATATATATATATATATATATATATTACATCATTTGACCCATGCATAATGGTTAAGTGTGCATACGAAATAGGAACATATATATTACATCATTTGACCGATAATGGTTTCTCAGCTTCGACGTTTTTGTTTTTGAGTGAGCTTCCTTCCCTTCTCGTTCGTTGACGAATAATTGAGCCCCTCATTGTGAGTTTTCCTTTTCCATGGAGTACGATCTTTCTTAGGTAATGTAATATTGATTCTTATTTTGACGTATACTTCATCGTCATCGTCGTCTTCCCTCATTGGTTGTCGTACTGATCGTAGTCTTCCTTGTTGGCGACTCCATCAATTGCAATGATGTTCCTTTTGCCTCTCCTCGCGACAACACGGCTAGGATTGCTCTGGTCGGTTATGAAGAAGCATTGTGTCACGTGCTTAGCGTGTACCCATGGCTCATTTTTGCGATGGCATTCATGGTAGCATTCTTGGTGTCGAGTATAGTCATGGTAGTGAAATACCAGTTTTCTCTTTCGACATTCTTAGCCCATCTGACACGGAACATCGTCGCGCTGTGCAATCCAGAGTAGTCAAGCTCCTAGATCTACTCGACCCTTCCGTAAAATCTTTCAGTTGCGCTGTTGTCACTGCCTGTCATGCATTCCGTCGTCACCCCTGAGTTCTGAAAATCACTGTTCATATCTTTGGCCTCCGTGTAGAACGTGTATCTATTGATATTGCATGCCTGATAGGTGACGAGGTTGAGCGAGGGGCCATGTGCTAAGGCGTATATGAGCAATGCGTCCTTAGATCCCTCTTCCGGGGGATTAGCAAGAATATGCTCTTTGAACCAATGCATGAATGTGGAGTTGTGCTCTCTAGTAACTTCGGCATCCGTCCTGCATACCCCCCGGTGACGATACTTCTTTGCGATAGTTTCTTTGTGCAGTGTCACGAAAGGATCTACCTGGTCTAGGTGTCGTAGCACTACCAAGTTTGCTCTGTCAAAGTCGTTGTGTCGATCTGAGTAGGCCACATGTAGTTCCCTGCGGCTGTTGGAGTAACCTTCTCGTTCGAGCCTCCCAACGTGGTTCTTAACGGGCAAACCAACACCAGGCGGCCGGTTTTCGCCATATAGAAAATTCTCGCAGAAAGAGATGCACTCTTGTGTTAGATAGCCCTGCATGATGCTTCCATCCGGATGGGACATGTTACAAATGAATCCTTTGATCATCCCATTCATCCTCTCAAATGGCATCATGTTGTGTAGGAATGACGGCCCCATGTCTATTATGTCGTCCACAATATGGACACAAAGATGCACCATGACGTCAAAGAACGTAGGCAGGAAGTACATATCAAGCTCATTTAGTATCAAACGACCTCTTCCTGTAGCCTTCAGAGCTGCTTCACACTGATCGACTTTTGAGAGATGACGTCAAAAAAGTTTCAGAGACCAATAAGCGTGTCACGGACGTGCTTGTCCATTATCCCTCTACGGGGAATAGGTAGTATCTGTGTCATAATCATGTGACAGTCATGAGACTTCATCCCGCTGAACCTTTTATTTGGGGGATCTAGAAATCTGCTTATCTTCCCACAGTAACCAGAATTGACTTTGATTCCCATAAGTCACTTGATGAATTGATCAATCTCCTTCACACTTAATTTGAACCTAGAAGGGGGGCAATAATCCTCTTCCTTTAATTTTTTGCCCTTCTTCTCCCACGCCACTGTCTCCGTCTCTGTCTCCTCTGACTTTTTACGGGGTGGCATGTGCAGATCTACCATGATTTTAAAATCTTGCAAGTCTATTCTTGCCTTCGGCCCATCCTTGGTCTTATCCCGCATGTTCATCAGTGTCGCAAGCAAGCTCTCAAGGACATTGTTACAGATATGCATTTGATCAAGGCCACAAGGCGTGTCGAGTTTGTGCCAGTACTCCAAGTCCCAGAAAACAGAAGTCGTCTTCCATACCTTCAGTAGCGGATCCGTAGGCCAGTAGAATCCGCCACGAAATGCCTTGCTGACGATGGTCCGTGACGACGAGTGGTGCCTACAATCTCCACCTTGTATGTCGGCCAATGGCTCTTTCCCAGTTCGATCGCGTCGTTGAGTGCCGTAGGCCAGTAGAATCTGCTGTGAAACGCCTTGCCGACGAGGGTCCGTGACGACGAGTAGTGCCCGCAATCTCCACCGTGTATGTCGGCCAGCAGCTCTTTCCCCTGTTCCCTGGAGATGCAGCGTAGGGAAACATCATTCGGTCGCTTCCAGTATAACTCACCGTCTTGGATGCAGTAGACCGTGGCCTGCCGGGCCACGCGTCCCGTGTGCTCATCTTTCTCCGGCAGCGTCCCTTGCGTCAGGTATTCCTTGAATTCCGCGGTCCAGCATCCCTCCTAGGGCTCCAGCGCCAAGAGTAGGCGCGCTCCTGAGGTCAGGCCATAGGGCGGGGCTCCTATGGCAGGTGGCTGAGGGAGTTCTTCTCGTGGTTGTGCCATGCTCGGAAGTGATGGTGCCACCGACGGCTTGAAGAGTCGTTCCTCGAAAACGCCAGGCTCCTGATGCAGCCGTCTGAATGCCCTCTTGGCGATGTCATCAGCCTCTTGGTTGGTGTCGCGGGGCACATGCTGTAACTCCAGCCACCAGAATTGCTTCTCCATCTTGCGTACTTCCGCAAGATATGCTTCCATGTGCTCGTCCTTTGGCCCATACACCTTGTTGGAGAAGTTGACGAGGAGTTGTGAATCGCCCTTTATGACAAGGCGCTTCACTCCCAGTGCTGCTGCAGCTTTCAGGCCTGCTATGAGGCCCTCATATTCTGCTATGTTGTTGGAGACCTTCTCGCCCTGCTGGAAACAGAGCTGTACAGCATAGTAGAGCTTGTCGTGAGTGGGGGATATAAGCACTGCACTAGCCCCCGTGCCGTGCCGCGAGAATGCACCATCGAAGTACATGACCCAGCCATCCGGTGCCTCACTTCCTGGGGAGAGAGACCAATCCTTGCCTGCCTTGAGCCGTGGTGCCTCCGTCCATTCTGCCACGAAATCAGCAAGCACGGCTCCCTTGACGATCCTGGTTGTGCTGAACTCCAACTGAAACGCCTGCAGCTCAATGTTCCATTTGGCGACCCTCCCAGCGGAGTTGGGGCTCCTAAGTACCCTTTCCAATGGGTAGGCCGAGATAACCTTGACGGGTGACCTTGAAAGTAGTGCCACAGCTTACGCGAGGCCACCAAGAGCGCGAGTAAGAGCTTCTGAGGCATGGGGTACCGTGCCCTTGCATCCTGCAACATCGTCCTGACGAATTACACCGGATGCTCGACTAGGGTGGTGTGCTGACGTTGCATGTGTCTTCTGGAGGTTGAGGCGTTTCCTGAGACGATGGAGCCCCCAGCGCCTGGTTGCTTGGTGCGGACTCTTCAGTCCTGGGGGCATCTTCCTGCTGAGCTTGGCCCCCTGCTGTCACTGTCGTGGTCCTCGCGAGGCATTCATGGTCTTGTGCCACCACGGCTGAGGCCGTGGCTAGGCGTGACGCGGCCTTAGCCTGGCGTTCCTCCCGAACCACCACCAAGGTTGCGCTGGCGGAGTAGGGAGTGGCGTCAAGGTAGAGCACCAGGGACTCGAGAGGGCGCGGTGCCACCATCACCGAAAGGCTGGTTAGATATTTCTTGAGGTCTTGGAATGCTTGGCCGGCCTCCTGTGTCCATTCAAAAGGGCCCTTCTTCTTCATCAGCTTGAAGAACGGCAGGGCGTGCTCCCCCAGCTTTGAGATGAAGCGCGGGCACGCGGCCGGTGACCTTCTACATTTCTCTGAGGGTCTGCGGTGGACTCATGTCTTCAATTGCCTTGACCTTCTCTGGGTTGGCCTCAATCCCCCTGTGGAACACGAGGAAGCCCAGCAGCTTGCCGGAAGGGACGCTGAACACGCACTTTTCCGGGTTGAGTCGCAGGTCTACCTGGCGAAGACTCGCGAAGGTCTCCTCCAAATCCTGGATCAAGGTCCTTGCCTCCCGAGATTTCACTACAATGTCGTCGACGTAAGCCTCGGCGTTTTTCCCGAGCCACCGGCCTAAGGCAATGTGCATCAGCAGCTGGAAGGTCGCGCCCGCGTTGCGCAACCCGAACGGCATGCAAGTGTAGCAGTACACTCCACATGGGGTCAGGAAGGCTGTTTTCTCCACGTCTTCCATCGCCATCTTGATTTGGTGATAAACCAAAAACGCATCCAGGAAACACAGCAGGTCGCACTCGGCAGTGGAGTCGACAATCTGGACGATTCGGGGGAGCAGGAACGGATCTTGAGGGCGGGCCTTGTTGAGTTTGGTGAAGTCGACGCACATGAGCTCCTTTCCTCCCTTTTTGGCACGCCAACAGGGTTTTTCAACAATTCGGGGTAGCGAACCTCGCGAATAACGCCCGCTGCCTCTAGCTTGCGGGTTTCTTGGACGATGAAGGCCTGCTTCTCGGTGGACTGCCGCCTCTCTTTCTGCTTCACGGGGTGTACATTGGGGCACACATTCAGGTGATGCTCAATCACCTCCCTTGGAACCCCCGCTAGCTGCTTGGGTTCCCATGCGAACACCTCCTTGTTCGAGGACAAGAACCTCACCAACGCCTCCTCTTGGTCGGGTTCGCGGTTGGCACCTATGGTGAAGGTGGCTCCCAAGGACCCGTCTTCCTCAACTGGCACCTGCTTGGTCTCCGTCTTGTCCTGAGTGAACAACTGCTTCTTTTTGGTTGGTGCATGTAACGCCCCAAATCCGATGCTCCAGGTATCTTCCAGTTATTTGCTATCGTTTCCATGTCATTTGCTTGCGTGTTGCATTTTGCCATGTCATCATGTGCATTTCATCTGCATGATTTTTCAAAACTTGCATCTGTCCGGATCCTCCCGGTTCTCTCCGTTGTCCGTTTTGAGCCCAACCACACTCGGATGCACCCGTCACCCCTCCCAGTCCTTGTTTTGTGAGCCGCCGAAAAATGTTCCCGGAATGGGTCGAGATTTGCCGAGTGGCCTTGGTATATCACCGGTAGACCGCCCGTCAAGTTTCGTTCCATTTGGAGGTCGTTTGATGCCCCAACGGTTAACCGGGTTAACCGAAAGCCCCTCTCTCTTTGCAGCCCAGCACCCCTCCAAACATCCCACCGAGCCCATCTAAACCCCCTCCATGCTCTCTGGCATTCAATCACGACCGTGTGGGCGAAAACCGCACCCCATTTGGAGTCTCCTAGCTCCCTTTACCTATAAATATGTGCACCCCTCAAATTTTCAAGCAGATGAAACCCTAGCCCCGCTCCCCTCGTGCTGCCGGACAAATCGCGCTGCCGGACGTGTCCGCTGGACAAGTCGCTCCGGCCAATCGGCGGCCGCCACGTCAGCCTCGCCGCTGCCTGGATCCATTCCGCCGCCACGTGGCGCCCCACCGCGCCTCCTGCCACCATGAGGCCCATCCTGACCATGGGCCCATTCCCTTGCCGCCTGTCACACCCTAGCTAGTTCATGCATTAGAGTGTTGCATCATGTCTATTTTTTTCAACAAAGAACCTGAAATGGGATTGATGTAACCCCCAATTCTCTCAAACAACTAGGGTTTACTAAAAATATTTTCGATGAACCTGAATGCCCTTCTAAAATGTCCATCATTTTGTCTTGGTCCGTAAGCTTTGCCAAAAGTGATGCACAATTTCCTAGGTCATCCTGTGGTCTTTGAATTAAATCATAGCTATTTGAATTTGGGCATTTAAAATTTATAAAATATTTCAAATGTCCAAATATCTCCAAACTAAATGTTTCATGTTGGAAATATTCCAACAATGGACCAGAGTAGTTTGGTGAATTTTAGAACCTTTCTCGGTATTTTAAATAACTCAACAAAGTTGCAGGAAAATAGAAAAAGAAAAACAGAAGAAAAGAAGCTCACCTGGCGCCGCCCATCGCCAGCCCACCTGGCCGCCCAGCCCAAAGACAGGCCAATGAGCCGCTTGTCGCCAGCAGCAGGCAGTGCTCGACGGCGAAGCACCGCATGGGTGCCACGCACCTGCCTCGCCTCGCCGCTTCCTCGCTTTGCCACGCCGAGGATCGATCCCCTCGCTCTCCCGCACCCCCAGACGCCTCGCCTTCCAGCCGCCTCGCTTCCCCACGCCATGGCCGACGCCACCGCCGCCAAGACCACCGCTATAGCCGCTTCTCCGTCAACCCCACGCCGCGCCATCAGGTTCAGAGCTCGCGCCGCCGACTTTTCGAGTTAGCCGAGCCCGAAGCGCTTCGCGTTCTCAAGACGCCGCACCAGCTCGCCGAGTCCGCCGCCGCCGGAGATCCCTTCAACGCCGCCGCCGCCGCAGCTCGCCCCGACCACGCTGCTCGCACCGTCGCGTCCGCTGTGAGCTTAGCTACCTCCCGACCTCTCTCTCGCCTCGTGCACCACAGCGAAGCGCGACGAGATCGCGACGCGACGCACCGCCATGACTCGCCGCCGACGTGTTCCCGCCACACTCCGCCTTCCCACCGTGTCCAACGCGTTTCACCACATCGCTGGTGCTAACTAAGCACTCCACGCACCCCACCGCACACCCCAAAGACGAAGTTCGCCACCCGAGCCCGGTGGCCGCCAAAGTCGCCGCCGGCGCCAACTCCGGCCACCCCGAGCCCAACGGACTCCGCCAAGAGCTGCGGTTCGTCCTCAGCTTCACTCCGGTGGTCTCCGCGCCCCATTTGGTGGCCGGAACGGCCAAAAACACTATCGCCGCCCGGCTGGCTCGCCAAGGCTAAACGCCGTGGGTTTGACTCGTTTTGACCACGGTGGGCCCAGTCGACTTCGGTCTATGACATGTGGGCCCACCGCTAATTAACCTAGTTTAGTTTTAATTAAATACTAATTAAACTAACCCCATCGACATGCGGGACCCATCGTCAGTTTGACCTGACCAGCCCGCTGACCCTTGACGTCATCATGACGCAAAGGTCGTGTAAAGATTTTAATTATCGGAATTATTTTTACACGTAAAATTCCGTAAAATGCTTCAAACTTCAAAAATTCATATAAAATCAACCATAGCTCCAAATGAGACAAATTATATATGAAAATGATCAGAAAAATCCAATCTTTCCATCTGTACAGGTTTCATGCATGTTTACAGAAGCTAACTTGCTGTTTATGGCAGAACAAGTTTAAGCACTTTAAATGATCATAATGGGTTTGGAAATTGCATCCATAGTTCAAAATGCTTCAAACTCATTTGGTCTTAGTTGCATTAGCCCAAAGCACTCATTTTGCCATGTCTCATTGCATGCATCATATTGTTGCATCTTGTTTGGTAATGCTTGTGTATCCGTGTTCTCGGCGTGTTCTCGCCCCGAGGAGTACCGTGATAACCCCGACGAAGAACAATACCTGTAACGACCCGTCGTGCAAGCAACCAACCATTTGATCATATCGATAAAATCCCATGTTCTTGCTCCTGCTCTCGCCATCGCATTAAGACAACGCGATTCAAACTGCTGTGTGTCTGCGGTAGTTGAACCATTTCTCTGCATGACTGTCATTGCCACAAGAATTAGATGAAACCCACTAGCATGTGTAGGAGTTGATTGAGCCATATGATTGTGTTGTTCCTACCTTGCTATGCCTCGCTATGCTTAGAGTCGTGTCGTCCGGTTCATCGGGATGATGGCTAGAGTGAAATGATCGAGTCGGTATGAGAGTAAGATGTTGAACACGATTTGGTAAAGGTATCGATGAGAGGCCATGTAGGAGTACATGGTGGGTTGTTTCATTGAGGCCGCTTAAGCTAATCGAGATCTGTATGTGTGATTTAAGAAACAGCTACTACCATACATTGGGCCTCAAATATGACCCCGCCGACTTCTTATTCACGCTAGTCCTCCGTCCTGTGAGTTGCAAGTAGTTTCGTGTTTGTAGCTCATGGAGGCCGTGGACAGCGCTGACCGTAGGGGTGGGCTGTGATGCGGTAGGTACGTGTCGGGTGTACCGGATGCCCGCTTGGTATCCCGGGAACCTTGTTCACATCGCTTGGGGCTGTGAGCGAGACTTCGCCGAACTCCTCATAGATGGAACCCAAATAGGCGATAAACCCGACTAGAGACTTGAGTGTTCAGGTAGGTCGTGGTCTACACCCACGCCGGCTTTCGCTGAAGTCCGCCGAGCACATGTCGTGGTGCGACGCTAAGTGGTGGAAACATGTATGAAGAAGTACACCCGCAGGTTAACATCATCTATTCGAATAGCTGGCGTCATGTAAAGGACTACTTGGTTGCCTATACAGTTCATAGACAAGTAAATGGATACTACTAAAAGCCTCAAGATAAGCGTGAGTGCCGAGGATGGCTTCTCCGTAGGAAGACGGGTTGGATCCTCGGTGGTGTATTGAAGTGATGAGTAGTGGACTCGAAAAGCAAAACTATTTCAAGTTGGTGTCTCAGAGGATAGCTTAGCCATGAGTCAAAGCTGGCTTGTCTGCAATAACCCCACCAACCCTTCTTGATAATGTGCATGTATGTAGGGTCGATGTAAGTCTTGCTTGAGTACCTTTGTACTCATGTTGCTTTAATTTACATTTTTCGAAGATGCCACAAACCCTTCCGACGGGTTCTTCGTGAGACGCTGACATCGATTTAGTAGACTAAGGCCCTGTGGTGATCCTGCAAGAGAAGGACCATGTAGTATAGCTAGGCTTACCTGTGCCTCTTTTATTTTACTAGTTATCTCAGACTCGGACAAAACACTTCCATTGTTGGCTTGTATGCTTGTATGACTTGTATGTGGGTCGTGTGACCCATACTTGTGTGTATGTTATGAATGGCTCTCGAGCCTTTAAATAAAGTACTTGTGTCGAGAGTCATGTTGTGATGCCTTGATGTATTTGCACATATCGAGCATATTGTGTGTATGATTGAAATGCTTGGTATGTGTGGGATCCGACTATCTAGTTGTTTATCTTTAGTAGCCTCTCTTACCGGAAATGTCTCCTAGTGTCTCCATCGAGCCATGGTAGCTTGCTACCGCTCCGAACACTTAGGCTGGCCGGCATGTGTCCTTCTTCGTCTCGTGGTCTGTTCCTTCGGGAAATGTCACGCATTGAGTACCGGAGTCCTGTTAGCCCGCTATAGCCCGGTTTATCGGAGTCCTGCTAGCCCAGCGCTACAGCCCGAACTTACTTGCTGTTGACCGACACATTCGATGTCGGGTCATGGATGCTCGTCTGTAGGTCTGTGCCACTTTGGGTTTACGACTAGTCATGTCAGCCGGGCTCCTTTTCATATGGATGCTAGCGACACTATCATATACGCAGCCAAAAGGCTAAACGGTCCCGGCCAAGGTAAGGTGGCACCGTTGGGATACCGTGCGTGAGGCCGCAAAGTGATATGATGTGTTACTGTGCTAGATCGATGTGACATTGAGTCGGGTCCCGACAGCGTTGGCATCGAGCCGGACTGCCAGAGGTTCTCCAAGCCAAACCGGTCGATGTTGAGTCTAGAAATGCTTTAGTTATATGTAGGGGAATTGATTGTGGGATGGTACGAAGGCTCTTTTTACTCCTTTATCTCATGATACTCGATCCGAGTCACCCATTCTTCCACCGGGGTTAAGGATTAGGATCTCTTCTCTCGTTAGGCTCACGTGTTACTAATCAAGAGTACCTTGTAGGTTTGATGGTTACAAGCCTGGTTCAGTTTTACTATCCTGTTATGTTACTAAGTTGGACCCGTAACCTTGATATGAAATTGTGGAGTGGTTATGCAATTCCTTGTGAAATGTCTCAATCCTTTGAGCATTTACAATCGTATATCTGTCCTAAATTCGTTAGAAATTCTAATGTCTTTGCATTGTGGTTATGCTTCCAGATGGCCACTCGTGAGCAAAATCAAGTGGTTCGTCCGACCAGATGCATTGGGGTGACCGGTCATACAACCATGCTAGTTCGGTTATGATCAAGCGGATACCGTTGGTACCCCGAGTACACAGTTGAAGAGCAGTATCGAGATTTTAATCAAAGTCAGTATCTTTGCACTGTCCGGGTGTTTCCCTCTTATCCTGGTTCCACCGAGGCCCTTCACAGCTCCTATGGGCTTGGTGTTACTATTGATATGGCGGTACAAGATGCTGCGTATTCTATGATGACCATTATACGAGCCAGGACTGGGCTGCTCCGCAACACCGACTTCCGGTATATGCCGAGTTCACTTCCTGGAGCGTTTGGTTATCTTCGAGCCATCTATGCCGATTCGGTCCAGAGGACTCACTAACCCAGTATTACCGCCGAGCTGCTCGAGGACAAGGACCGGAGAGTCGGGCCTTGAGGATGGAGCTCTTCAATGCCCGTCTTGATCACCGGGCTACCTTGACTCGTTTTGCACCGGCTGTTCAAGCTGGTTATATGGATATGAGAGATTTGTATCCTGTCGGGGCTGCTCACGGACATGATGGATCGGCGTGATGTGGGGGCATCACCCCACCTCGTGGTCCTCGCTTGCCACCGTTCAGAGGTCCAAGACCTCACCTTGCCCTTACGGTCCACAGGCTCCTCAGACCGCCTGCTCCTGCACGACCACGCTGAACTCCTGTGTTACGGAGGAGACTTCTATGAGAACTACTACGGAGACGCCTCGAGTTAGTAGTAGTCCCACTAGTATTGTAACAGCTTGTATATCCACCGCCCCTGCGTGACTCGTGGAATATGACTTAGTGTGTACTAATCCCGGAGGTGTAACAAAAATAATGTATAGGAGCTTGGTGTGCCTCCGATGAGATGTAATCTTCCTTCACCGTAGTAGTACTGTTTGGTCTTGTACTAAACCTTGTATGGTGTGTATGACGATGGAATAAAGAAGTAGTTTCAGATTCACCATGTCATACGGATGATCATCTTGCATTCCGAGTTATCCATTACATTCTACACTTCTATGCCAGAATCTTGCCATCCTGGACTAAATCCTTGTCTTGTTTTCCTAGGATGGTTAACACCCAGAACAACCCTGCGCCCGCCAGAGCAGTCAAGGCGATGGAGTTGGAGAAGCAAACCTGCCTCACCCTCCTTCTCCGCCGGGTTATGCTAGAGGCCGAGAGAAACAAACGGAGACCAACCGCTTGTCGGAGCGTATCGAATGTAACACAGCCCATCATCGAGAAATAACTTGGTGTCGCCGCTGACTTCATCAAGTTACACCCACCTACCTTCCACCACTCCGCCGAGCCTCTCGACGCCGATGATCGGCCAACCAAAGCATTACTCACAAGCTGCGTTTCTGCACTAGTAGCCGAGGCGGACAAGGTCACCTTTGCTGCATATCATCTCAAGGCCCCGCCATCTCGTGGGAGAATTATATGGCTATGCGCCCCTTGGCCATGTCACTACTTGGGCAGAATTCAGCGAGGCTTTCCGTGAACATCACATTCGGAGGGTCTCATGGATCGTAAACGTGAGGAGTTTTGCAGTTTCACCCAAGGTCGCTCTCCGTGGACGCCTATAGTAGAGAGTTCGTAATCTCGCACGTTATGCAATCAAGAGGTCTCCACTGACGCCAAGAAACAGGCAAGGTTCCGCAAGGGACTTAGCCCTGAACTTCGCCGAGATCTCCGCCTGCATGAGTGCACCTCTTTCCAGAAGCTTGTTAACAAAGCCATCAGCGCTGAAACTGGTCAGACTGATTTCGAAGCAACACGCAAGCATGGCCGTGACATGGGTTCCTCATCCGGTGCTGGACCACAGAAGCGCCGTGTGTGGGTGCCTAATACTGCCCTGCCACCCAGATTCACACCGAGGCCATCCTTTCAGGCGCCTCGCCCAGTTCAGCAGTATGCACCAGCTAGGCCCTATGGTGGACCAACCAACAACGCTCCTCTACGCGCCAGCCCCGTGACGTGCTTCAAGTGTGGGGAATCAGGCCACTACATGCGCGATTGTCCCCAGACCAACCCCAACCAGCCTGCAAAAGCTGTTGGCCGTGGCAAGCCAGCAGGAAAGGTGTTCTATGCTGCCGCCACCACCGTGACGTGGCCATGTTAATTGTGTCTCGGTGAAGAGGCCCAAGAGGATCCCAACGCCGCACTCGCACGCTTCTTGTTAATTGCCACCCGCATCCGCTCTTTTCGACATCGAGCATCTCATTCATTCATATCTGAAAACTATGCTCGCTTGCATAACACCGCATTTCGTGACATGCCTTCCACCATGGAAATTTCTACCCGGTTCTAGATGGCAAACCTCTAGAGTAAATCATGGTAATGAAATTCAGGTCGACAGACTTGTTTTCCTTGCATCGCTGATAGCTCTCAAATCTTCGGATATAAATATCATCTTGGGTATGGACTGGATGTCGCCCATCATGCCAAGATTGATTGTTTCTCTAGGACTGCTCAACTTACGCACCCTCGGGAAAGATAGTCAATGTCTTGACCCAATATCCAAGCGCCAACTATATTCTCTTAATGCCACCATTGCTGACCTCAAGACGCTCCGTAGTCCGTGACTTTCCGGATGTCTTTCAGAAGAATTGCTGTGTGTTCCACCGCAGAGATGTTGAATTCGTGATAGAACTCATTCCAGAACTGCCCCAATTTCTAGAAGACCCTACAAGATGGCACCCCTAGAACTAGCCGAACTTAAGAAACAACTCGATGAGGCCTTGCAAAAGGGTTTCATCCGTCCTAGTTCATCTCCTTGGCTTGCCCCGCCCTCTTCGTCAAGAAGAAGGATGGTACGGACGGATGGTTGTAGATTATCGACCCGTCAACTTGGTCACAATTAAGAACAAGTATCCGCTCCCCAGGATCAACGATCTGTATGATCAGCTCGCAGGATCCTCAGTCTTCTCTAAGATGGATTTGAGGTTAGGCTACCATCAAATCAAAATCCGAAACGGGGACATCCCTAAAACGGCTTTTGTTACTCGTTATGGCCAATACGAGTACACCGTCATGTCCTTCGGTCTAACCAACGCCCCAGCCACTTTCTCCCGGTTAATGAACTCAATCTTCATGGAATATTTGGATAAATTCGTCGTGGTTTACCTCGATGACATACTCATCTATTCCAAGAACGAGGAAGAACATGCCGAACATCTAAGGCTAGTGTTGATGAAACTTCGAGAGCATCGCCTTTATGCCAAGTTTTCTAAGTGCGAATTTTGGCTGCCGTAGTGACCTATCTAGGACATGTAATTTCGGTAAAGGTATTGTTGTAAACCCCGAGCGAGTTCAAGCCGCCCTTAATTGACTCCACTGAATCGGTCAAGCAAGTTCGAGTTTCCTTGGCTTAGCAAGCTATTGCCGCCGCTTCGTCGAGAACTTCTCCAAAGTTGCTAAACCTCTAATCGAACTCCTCAAGAAAGATAAAAGTTCGAGTGGACTCCACAATGTGAGCACAGCTTCGAGAACCGAAAAGACGCTTAACCTCTCGCTTCCCGTCTTTGGTACCACCAGATTTCTAAGGACTTTGTTATCTATTGCGACGCTCGCGACAAGGACTAGGCTGTATTCTCATGCAAGACCGACACGTAATTGCTTATGGTTCACGGCAATTACACCCACATGAGGAAAACTACCCTACTATGATCTAGAGCTTGCAAACTGTAGTCTATGCACTCAAAACCTGGCGACATTACCTTCTTGGTAATCGCTATAAATCTACACCGATCACCAAAGTCTGAAATATATATTCACCCAACCAGATTTGAATCTCGTGCAAAGACGTTGGGTTGAGTTGATCTCAGATTTCGACTTAGGGATAACTTACACCCCGTGAAAAGCCAACGCCATGGCGGATGCGCTTAAGTCGAATCTTATTGCAACAACCTGATGTTGCAACAAAGTCAACCACTTCTCCACGAGGAATTTCGAAGCTCAACCTTCACATTGTTCCTCGAGGGTTCCTTTCCACTTTGGTGGCGTAAACCTACTCTTATGGATCAAGTCACCGCTGCCCAAAAACGAGATAGAGGAATATCCGGATTAAGGAGAACATTGCTAGCGGAGATGCTAAATGTTTCTCTACAAACGATCATGGTGTTGTATATTTTGAGAACCGCCTAGTGGTTCCCAAGAATCAGCACATACGGCAGCTGATCCTTAAGGAGGCTCATGACTCTCCTCTCACCATTCATCCCGTAGCACTAAAATGTATCAGACCTACGCCAGAGGTTCCGTGGACTAGGATGAAGAGAGACATTGCTCAATATGTTGCTAATCGCGACGCTTGTCGTCAGGTAAAAGCAGAGCATCAACGGCTCTGCCGCACCCTTCAACCCTTAGCTATTCTCGAATGGAAATGGGATAAAATCAAGATGGATTTCATCACCGGTTTTCCCAGACCAAGAGAGGGAATAATGCCATCTTTGTCGTTATCGATCGCTCTCCAAAGTAGCCCATTTCTTACTGTTGGAGAGTATAACCGCTAGTCACTAGCAGATTTGTACATCTCCGAATAGTGTCACTTCATGGTGTTCCATTGAAATAAACTCGGATCGAGGAAGTCTCTTCACCTCTCGATTTTGGGAAAGTTTCCAAAACGCTATGGGAACCCATCTTTCCTTTAGCAATCGCCACCCTCAATCAAGTGGTCAAGTAGAACGCGTCAACCAAATCCTAGAAGACATGCTTCGAGCTTCATTATCTCATTCGAATGGATTGGGAGAAATGCCTTCCATTTGCCGAATTTGCTTATAACAACAGCTATCAATCTAGCTTGGGCAAAGCACCTTTTGAAGTTCTCTATGGACGAAGGTGTCGAACACCTCTTAACCGGTCGAAACCGGGAAAGACAATTCTTTGGCCCGGATATGATCCAGAAGCGTAAGAGCAAGTTCGATCGCTCGTGAAAAGTTGAAAACAGCCCAATCTCGCCAAAAGAGTCAATATGACCGAAAACATAAGGCTATGACTTACGAGGTTGACGAGAAGGCTTACCTTGGGTTACTCCTCCAAGGGAACCCATCGTTTTGTATCAAAGGCAAATTGGCTCCTCGCTACATTGGACCCTTTCGCATTCTTGCCAAACGAGGAGAAGTTGCCTACCAATTGAACTACCTCCGCATCTCTCCAAAGTCCACGACGCCTTCCACGCTTCTCAACTCAGCGCTGCTTCTCGGATCCTATCCGTGGAGTGGACCACTAAACGCTTGATCTTCAAGATAATCTCACGATCGAGAATATCCCGCTCAGATTCTCGATCAAGCCGAGCGCACCACTCGACGGCATAATATCAAGTTTCTCAAGGTTCAATGGTCGCACCATTCGAGAAGGAAGCTACTTGGGAAAGGGAGGATCGTCTTCGACTTGAGTACCCCGCCCTCTTTCCGGAGGAACCTAAATCTCGGGACGAGATTCTTTTGAGTGGGGGTGAGTTGTCACACCCTAGCTAGTTCATGCATTAGAGTGTTGCATCATGTCTATTTTTTTCAACAGAAAGCTGAAATGGGATTGACAGAACCCCCAGCCCCCTCTGAAACAACTAGGGTTTACTAAAAATATTTTCGATGAACCTGAAATGCCCTTCTAAAATGTCCATCATTTTTGTCTTGGTCCAGAAGCTTTGCCAAAAGTGATGCACAATTTCCTAGGTCATCCCAGGGTCTTTGAATTAAATCATAGCTATTTGAATTTGGGCATTTAAAATTTATAAAATATTTCAAATGTCCAAATATCTCCAAACTAAATGTTTCATGTTGGAAATATTCCAACAATGGACCAGAGTAGTTTGGTGAATTTTAGAACCTTTCGGTATTTTAAATAACTCAACAAAGTTGCAGGAAAATAGAAAAAGAAAACAAAAGAAAAGAAGCTCACCTGGCGCCGCCCATTGGCCAGCCCACTGGCCGCCCAGCCTCAAAGACCGCAAGGCCAATGAAGCTGCTTGTCGCCAGCAGTAGGTGCAGTGCTCGACGGCGAGCACCGCATGGGTGCCACACACTGCCGCCGCCTCGCCGCTTCCCTCGCTTTGCCACGCCGGGATCGATCCCCTCGCTCTCCCGCACCCCCAGACGCTCCGTTCCTCTCCGGCTCGCCTCCCTCGCTCCCCCACGCCATGGCCGACGCCACTGCCGCCGCACCACCGCTATAGCCGCGTTCTCCGTCAACCCCACGCCGCGCCACCGTGTCAGAGCTCCGCGTCGCCGACTCCTTCGAAGTTAGCCGAGCCCCGAAGGCCGCAGCGTGCCTCAAGACGCCGCACCAGCCTCGCCCGAGTCCGCCCGGAGATCCCTTCAACGTTGCCGCCGCTGCAGCTCGTCCCCGACCACGCCTGCTCGCACCGTCGCGTCCGCTGTGAGCTTAGCTACCTCCCGACCTCTCTCTCGCTCCGTGCACCATAGCGAAGCGACGAGATCGTGACGCGACGCACCGCCGGACCTCGCCGCCGACGTGTTCCCGCCACACTCCGCCTTCCCACCGTGTTCAACGCGTTCACCACATCGCGCTGGTGCTAACCAAGCACTCCACGCACCCCACCGCACACCCCAAAGACGAGTTCGTTTCACCCGAGCTCGGTGGCCGCCAAAATCGCCGCCGGCGCCAACTCCGCCACCCCGAGCCCAACGGACTCGCCAAGAGCTGCGGTTCGTCCTCGGCTTCACTCCGTGGTCTCGCGCCCCATTTGGTGGCCGGAACGGCCAAAAACACTATCGCCGCCGGCTGTCGCTCGCCGGCGGCTAAACGCCGTGGGTTTGACCCGGTTTTGACCACGGTGGGCCCAGTTGACTTCGGTCTATGACATGTGGGACCAGCCACGCTAATTAACCTAGTTTAGTTTTAATTAAATACTAATTAAACTAACCCCATCGACATGCGGGACCCACTGGTCAGTTTGACCTGACCAGCCTGCTGACCCCGACGTCATCATGACGCAAAGGTTGAAGCAAGATTTTAATTATGGAATTATTTTTACACGTAAAATTCCGTAAAATGCTTCAAACTTCAAAAATTCATATAAAATCAACCATAGCTCCAAATGAGACAAATTATATATGAAAATGATCAGAAAAATCCAATCTTTCCATCTGTACAGGTTTCATGCATGTTTACAGAAGCTAACTTGCTGTTTATGGCAGAACAAGTTTAAGCACTTTAAATGATCATAATGGGTTTGGAAATTGCATCCATAGTTCAAAATGCTTCAAACTCATTTGGTCTTAGTTGCATTAGCCCAAAGCACTCATTTTGCCATGTCTCATTGCATGCATCATATTGTTGCATCTTGTTTGGTAATGCTTGTGTATCCGTGTTCTGCGGCGTGTTCTCGCCCCGAGGAGTACCGTGATAACCCCGACGAAGAACAATACCCGTGTAACGACCGTCGTGCAAGCAACCAACCATTTGATCATATTGATAAAATCCCATGTTCTTGCTCCTGCTCTCGCATCGCATTAAGACAACGCGATTCAAACTGCTGTGTGCTGCGGTAGTTGAACCATTTCCTCTACATGACCTGTCATTGCCACAAGAATTAGATGAAACCCACTAGCATGTGTAGGAGTTGATTGAGCCATATGATTGTGTTGTTCCTACCTTGCTATGCCCGCTATGCTTAGAGTCGTGTCGTCCGGTTCATCGGGATGATGGCTAGAGTGAAATGATCGAGTCGGTATGAGAGTAAGATGTTGAACACGATTTGGTAAAGGTATCGATGAGAGGCCATGTAGGAGTACATGGTGGGTTGTTTCATTGAGGCCGCCCTTAAGCCTCGAGATCTGTATGTGTGATTTAAGAAACAGCTACTACCATACATTGGGCCCTCAAATATGACCCCGCCGACTTCTTATTCACGCTAGTCCTCCGTCCAGAGTTGCAAGTAGTTTCGTGTTTGTAGCCTCATGGAGGCCGTGGACAGCGCCGACCGTAGGGGTGGGCTGTGATGCGGTAGGTGCGTGGTGGGTGTGTACGGATGCCCGCTTGGTATCCCGGAACCTTGTTCACATCGCTTGGGGCTGTGAGCGAGACTTCGCCGAACTCCTCATAGATGGAACCCAAATAGGCGATAAACTGGACTAGAGACTTGAGTGTTCAGGTAGGTCGTGGTCTACACCCACGCCGGCTTTTCGCTGAAGTCCGCCGAGCACATGTCGTGGTGCGACGCTAAGTGGTGGAAACATGTATGAAGAAGTACACCCGCAGGTTAACATCATCTATTGAATAGCGCGTCATGTAAAGGACTACTTGGTTGCCTATACGGCTCATAGACAAGTAAACGGATACTACTAAAAGCCTCAAGATAGCGTGAGTGCCGAGGATGGCTTCTCCGTAGGAAGACGGGTTGGATCCTCGGTGGTGTATTGAAGTGATGAGTAGTGGACTCGAAAAGCAAAAACTATTTCAAGTTGGTGTCTCAGAGGATAGCTTAGCCATGAGTCAAAGCTGGCTTGCTGCAATAACCCCACCAACCCTTCTTGATAATGTGCATGTATGTAGGGTCGATGTAAGTCTTCTTTGAGTACCTTTGTACTCATGTTGCTTTAATTTACATTTTCAAGATGCCACAAACCCTTCCGACGGGTTCTTCGTAGACGCTGACATCGACGAGTAGACTAAGGCCTGTGGTGGTCCTGCAAGAGAAGGACCATGTAGTATAGCTAGGCTTACCCTGGGCCTCTTTCATTTTACTAGTTGTGCGTACTCGGACAAAACACTTCCACTGTTGGCTTGTATGCTTGTATGACTTGTATGTGGGTCGTGTGACCCATACTTGTGTGTATGTTATGAATGGCTCTCGAGCCTTTAAATAAAGTACTTGTGTCGAGAGTCATGTTGTGATGCCTTGATGTATTTGCACATATCGAGCATATTGTGTGTATGATTGAAATGCTTGGTATGTGTGGGATCCGACTATCTAGTTGTTTATCTTTAGTAGCCTCTCTTACGGAAATGTCTCCTAGTGTCTCCACCGAGCCATGGTAGCTTGCTATCGCTCCAAACACTTAGGCTGGCGGCATGTGTCCTTCTTCGTTCTCGTGGTCTGTCCCTTCGGGAAATGTCACGCATTGAGTAACGGAGTCCTGTTAGCCGCTTCTGACCGGTTTATCGAGTCCTGCTAGCCCAGCGCTACTGCCGGAACTTACTTGCTGTTGACCGACACGCTCGATGTTGGGTCATGGATGCTCGTCCTCGTAGGTCTGTGCCACTTTGGGTTTACGACTAGTCATGTCAGCCCGGCTCCTTTTCATATGGATGCTAGCGACACTATCATATACGTGTGCCAAAAGCGCTAAACGGTCCCGGCCAAGGTAAGGTGGCACCGTTGGGATACCGTGCGTGAGGCCGCAAAGTGATATGATGTGTTACTGTGCTAGATCGATGTGACATTGAGTCGGGTCCCGACACCGCCGCTGCTCCCGGCGGCGTGTGTGACATCACATTGTCGCCCGCCGGTGTGTGCTGCAAGATCGCGCCACCCGCCTCGCGCCGCTTTTCACGGCGCGGATCCGGCGAGGTCCGACCAGATCCGGTCTTCCCCGCGCTCCAGCCAGCCCCCCATCAACGCTGGCCACCTCTCCTCCAAGTCCGGCAAGCTCCCCCGACGAACCTCGATTCGCGTGCGAAACCCTAGATCTGTTTTCACGAGGTGAAATATCCTCCAAGTCCCCGGATCTGTAACTTTATGTGCTCAAGTTCATCATGTCATATCTCTACGCTCGTTACTCTGAATCATGCATATGATATATCAAAATGTTCATTGTGAGAAGCTCTTAACCTCATTCCATTGTCGCATGCTTGTTTGAGCTCATCTTGATGCCCTAATCTTCATTGCAAAACTGCTATGTGATATGAACTGCTGGAATCTGCTGATTGTTAACATCATTTATGCATCTCGTGAGTGTCACAACTTTGTCCCTGTTGATGCTATGATGATGATCTTGATATGCACATGTTCTGCTCTCTTCATACTCTACACAGGTGTGCTTTGCCTTCATGTTAGGGTGCATCTTGATATCTTAAACCCTGTTGCAAAAGTGCATGTTTCTGTTAACTACTGAAAACTGCTGTAACTTGTTGATTTGTCATTTTTGTTGCATTTCGTGTGTGCATCTTATGAGCATGATGTCTACATGTTCAAGGAGAATTTTTATGCCATATTTACATGGGTGCAATCCATGTATTTTTATATGCCCTGTCGTGAGTGAATCAAGCTGGTGAAGTGGGTCACTTGCTGTTAACTTTCTGTCAATGCTGAAACTGCTATATCATGTTGCCATGTTTACTTGATGCTACCAATTAATCCATGCAGAATCTGGAGATGCTTAGTTGATATGTTTTGTTGTCTATGTTATGATTTATCATGCCATACTTTTTGATGCCCTAGATATTTTCTGTAGCATATGTTTTCATTGCCATGAACATGCTTAAATAATATTCCAGATTCATGTTAACTTCATGATACTATGTTGTGAGCTTGTTATTCAGTGATACATGCCTATTCTGGAGATGCTCCAGTTACATGTTTTGATGTATCCTATGAGAGCTTTGTTCAAATGCCATGTTTTCTAATTTTGGTTGTCATATGCTTCTGTTCCATGCTTGCAAACATGCTATCATAATGTTTCTGTTTTACACTTGCTGAAACTGTTTCAACATTCAATCTTGTCATGTTGGTTCCCACTAATCCATGAGCCATATGTTTGTGATGACCTGATGTTATTTGCTCTTTGTTATGTGTACTTTGATGCCATGCCCTTGTTTGTTATGCTTACTTGCTTTAGCTTGTCTGTTTCTTGCTCTCAAGTTGCCATCATATTAACTCTGCTCATGCATATGCTGCTGTGTTATTAAGTTGCATTTTGCTTTGATCATATTGGTTTAATCTTCATGCGTATTAACCTGAAAATTTAATGATATTTGAAGTGTGTTATCTGTAGATGAAGTGCATGTCAAGTTTTTGCTCATAAGATTCCTGTAGCATGTTGTTTTGATGTTTGCAAAGTACCTACTTGCTGTTTTGGGCAGATTGTTGTTATATCTTTTTTGGAGTGTATGTGTTGCACCGTTGCTCCGTTTGGAGTGTGCTCTATATGAAACTTGCTTAGTTTTACATGTAGCTTCATATTACCTTGTTGTATTCATGTTTTGAGTGTGTTTGCTTGATGTTTGTATGTCTTTTGCATCAATGCCATGGTTAACTTGTTTTGCTCATATCTTCTAGGCCGTAGCTCCGAACTAAATGAACTTTATATGTAACTTGACTAGAATTTTGTGTAGATCATCTTGGTGCATCTTAATTTGCTGATTAACAACTTGAGCATAAGTTTATTCATATCTGGACCAATTTCCAAATTTGCAGATGAGGACTTACCGGAATTGTTACATGCTGCTTCCGGCCTCATTTAAACTTGCTTTGATGTGTTGCTCTTGTATGCATCATCTCTTGCCAGGAGTAGCTGCATGTATCCTTGTCATGCATCATGCTTGGTTGTGCATCATGTCATGTTTATGTGTTGTGTGTTTACCGTGTGTTTGCTTCTTTCCGGTTGTGCTTCTTCTCGATAGTTCCTATTTTGTTGCGATCGTGAGGATTCGTTCGTCTATGCTTGGTCCATCTTCGTGGCTTCATCTTCTTCATGGAATTGTTCTTCTTCCTAGCGGGATTTCAGGCAAGATGACCATCACTCTGGATCTCACTACTATCATTGCTATGCTAGTTGCTTCGTTCTATCGCTAAGTCGCGCTACCTATCTCTTGTTGTTCAAGCCTCCCAAACTGCCATGTCAGCCTCTAACCTTTTCACCCTTCCTAGCAAACCGTTGCTTGGCTATGTTACCGCTTTGCTCAACCCCTCTTATAGCATTGTTAGTTGCAGGTGAAGTCGAAGATTACTCCATGATGGACAGGATTATGTTGGGATATCACAATATCTCTTATTTAATTAATGCATCTATATACTTGGTAAAGGGTGGAAGGCTCGGCCTTATGCCTGGTGTTTTGTTCCACTCTTGCCGACTTAGATTCCATCATACCGGTGTTATGTTCCTTGATTTTGCGTTCCTTACGCGGCCGGGTGTATGGGACCCCCTTGACAATTCGCTTTGAATAAAACTCCTCCAGCAAGGCCCAACCTTGGTTTTAACATTTGCCACCTAAGCCTTTTTCCCTTGGGTTCTGCAGACTCAAGGGTCATCTTTATCTTATACCTCCCGGGTCAGTGCTCCTCTAAGTGTTGGTCCAAACTAGAGCACCGTGTGGGACCGTCCCTTAGCAACTGGGGTTATGTTGGTACTTGTATGCTTAGCTTATCCGGTGTGCCCTGAGAACGAGATATGTGCAGCTCCTATCGGGATTTGTCGGTACAGTCGGTTGGTCTTGCTGGTCTTGTTTTACCATTACCGAAATGTCTTGTAACCGACATTCCGAGACTGATCGGGTCTTCCCGGGAGAAGGAATATCCTTCTTTGGTCGTGAGAGCTAATAATGGGCTAAGTTGGGACACCCTGCAGGGTTTGATCTTTCGAAAGTCGTGCCCATGGTTATGTGGTAGATTGGAATTTGTTAATGTCCGGTTGTAGAGAACTTGACACCAGATTCGAGTTAAAATGCATCAACCGCGTGTGTAGCTGTGATGGTCTCTTTTCGGCGGAGTCCGGGAAGTGAACACAGTTTTGGGGCTATGTATGAACGTAAGTAGTTTCAGGATCACCCCTTGATCACTTATAGCTTCTCGACCGTTCTGTTTGCTTCTCTTCTCGCTCTTATTTGCGTAAGTTAGCCACCATATATTGCTTAGTCGGTTGCTGCAACCTCACCACTATCCATTCCATACCCATTAAGCTTTGCTAGTCTTGATACCCATGGTAATGGGATTGCTGAGTCCTCGTGGCTCACAGATTATTACAACAATAGTTGTAGGTACAGGTTATGCGATGATCATGACGCGAGAGCGATGTTTTCTTGTTTTGGAGTTCTTCTTCTTCTTCTTCGATCAGGGGATAGGTTCCAGGTCGGCAGCCTGGGCTAGTAGGGTGGATGTCGTTTGAGTTTCTGTTTGTGTTTCATCCGTAGTCGGATGTGGCTCTTATGTATGATGATGTTGTATTCGTGTGGCATTGTATGCCTTTTGTATGTATCCCCAACTATTATGTAATGGTACGATGTAATGATATCCACCTTGCAAAAGCGTCTCCAATATGCGCTTCTATCCTTGGTGGGACCTTCGAGTTCCTTTAGGATAGGGTCGCATATTGGGCGTGACAAGTTGGTATCAGAGCCTTGACCGACCATAGGAGCCCCCTTGTTTGATTGTAGTTAGCCGTTGTTGAGTCTATGGGAAACTAATTTCAGAGTCTAGTTATATTAGAGAGTAGGAATTCTTTTTAATCCTTAGCCCCTTCATCGCTCTGGTCAGGAATCTGGACGTAGGTGTTTTGACTTACTCCTCTTCCCCTTCAAACTTTCTTTAGGATCACGCAGTTGGTTTATCGATTGTTGGTTCTCAGCTCTTTTCATCCGGTGCATTTCTTGACTCGAGCCTCTTCTTCTTTGCCAAGTTCAATCCTCAGTTGTTTTCTTTTTCCCACCCTCCCACCCCTTTTCTTCTCTGAGTCGGAGTCCGTAATCGAGTATCCATCCTACTCGTGCGAAGCCTTTGCTTTCTTTCAACAGGTGTTTTCTCTTCAAGATATTCGTCGGTTCTCCCTTCCAGATGCCTTTGTTTTCCCGCCCTCCCACCCTTTTTCTTCCCGGAGTCTGCGTCTCTTTCGACCATCAATTTCATTCGTGCGGAGCCTCTTTAGTCTTCCCTCAATTGTTTCAACCGGTGAATTCTCGTCTCGTTTGACATTCTTCATCTCTTTTTCTTCTCTGGTGGACTGAATTCAAGTTTTTCGGATGATCATATTCCTTTCCTTGGATCAAGTGTTTTCCCTGCTCGTTCGCCTCTCGCCAGTTTATCCTTCCGGAGTGCTCAAGACATCTTAGGAGATTCGTCTGTGTTTGAATTAATTCGAGGTTGTCACCTCATTCAAAATATTTTAAGTGTTCTGGTGCATCATCTATCACTTCAACAATCCTTTTGAACGGTGTTTTCATTTAGTGGGCCCTAACCCACGGGTCTTTTCCCAGGATCTTACCTGACTTTTCTAATTATTCCGGAGTTATAGTCAAATTCTTTTCAAAGTTTGACGTTAGAATGGATTCCATCAGTCACATGCCTTCTCCAAGACCGCTTTCAAATTCTTTTCATTGTTGGCTTAACCTCTTCGCTTTTTATTCTACCAGAGTACCTCAGTAATTTTGGTGGCGTTCCTCGTCGTCATTTCAAGATAGAAGAAGAGTTTTTCCTCTAAATCTTGCCCGTTCTATCGAGGACGCGCGGTTCTAGTTTCATACTACCCTCTCAAATTATTCCATTTGTCAGATATTGTTTTCTTACCATCCGGAGTATTTCAGGAGTTGATTTCTGTTTCGTTTCACCGGAGGCCATCATTCCAGCTATCATTCCCTAGTTATCCCAGTGCATGTGTCTAGTATTCTTTAGTCAACTTGTTATCTCTTCGTTCTTTTGCATCTAATCCCCTCAAGCATATTGGTTCTTCTAATTCTTCCCGGTGATTCATTCTCTTTCATCAGTCATTTTAGAATTCTTACGGTGATTACTTCAGCATTCCTCTTCCTTTGTTGTCATATCAATTCATTCGTTCTTTCTAATCCTACCGGTGGTCTGTTGAAGATCTTCCTCAAGGTTGTGCCATATAATCCTCAAATCTTTTAAAGGGGAATAAGTTGCATGCCAAATCCGGTTGTCATCAATTAAATTTGATGAGGATAAGCATAACGTAACTCTTATTCTTATTTCATCATCGTCAAGTAATCCATTTTCTTCAGAGTTTGTTTGTGATGAATATATTCTAGTTCCAAGTGTTTTCATCTATTCTTTTTCGGAGTTCAAATTTTTCCTCGACCATTTCGTCGGAACCTCCATCTAAATCACTGCAAGGCTTCAACTTATTCTTTCAACCTTCATTCTATCTCATCATCTTTTTGTCACCGGAGTTCTCCATGGTGGTTCATCATGATTTAATTCATTCTTCAAGAGTTCATCAAGATTCTTGTTGGAGGAGTTCAAGTATCTTTTCTTCTCGCATCTGGAAGTGCAAATAATTCTCCCTTTTCTTCTGAAGTGGAGTTTTGCATTTCTTCGTTCTTCTCAGCTATTCAGACATTTGGTTGTGGCATAATTTCACCTCAAGTTTTCAGTTGTTTTGATAAGTCCACGACAAGCTTATTCTTTCGTTGTTGATTTTCTCAACAACTCCGTTCAATGCTTCCTTCTAAGTTCTTTTCATTCCACTATTTCAATTCTTCCGGAGGCATTGCGTTGTTCATCTCGTCAAGTGTCATTCCATCTTGTGAAGTTCATGTTCTATTCCTTCCATTTTCAGTCGGAGTGCTGCCCAAATTCTTTTATTCATTCCTTTTCTATCTTGTTCTAACCGGAGTGGTTTCAGATTTTGTCGATTCTCGTCATACTCGTCATTCCTCTTTTCTACCCGAGTTCTCTCGACTTTGTTATTCTTCTTTCTTCTGGTCTTATTTCACCTCTTCCTTTTTCTCTTCCGTCTCGTTCCTAAGATCTCGGGACGAGATCTCTTGTTAGTGGAGGAGAGTTGTAATGCCCCGAATCCGATGCACCAGGTGTCTTCCAGTTATTCACTATCGCTGCCATGTCATTTGCTTGTGTGTTGCATTTTGCCATGTCATCATGTGCATTTCATCTGCATATTTTTTCAAAACTTGTATTCATCTGGATCCTCCCGGTTCTCTCCATTGTCCGTTCTGAGCCCAACCACACTCACATGCACCCGTCACCCCTCCCAGTCCTTGTTTTGTGAGCCGCCGAAAAATGTTCTCGGAATGGGTCGAGATTTGCCGAGTGGCCTTGGTATATCACCGGTAGACCGCCCGTCAAATTTCGTTCCATTTGGAGGTCATTTGATGCCCCAACGGTTAACCGAGTTAACCGAAAGCCCCTCTCTCTTTGCAGCCCAGCACCCCTCCAAGCAGCCTACCTAGCCCATCTAAACCCCTTCCATGCTCTCCGCCGTTCGATCATGATCGTGTGGGCGAAAATCGCACCCCATTTGGAGTCTCCTAGCTCCCTCTACCTATAAATATGCGCATCCCCCCGAAATTTCGCATAGATGAAACCCTAGCCCCGCTCCCCTCGCGCCGCCGGACAAAATCGCGCCGCCGGACGTGTCCGCTGGACACGTCGCTCCGGCCAATCGGCGGCCGCCACGTCAGCCTCGCCTCCGCCTGGATCCACTCCGCCACCGCCACGGGCGCCGCGCATCGCGCCTCCGCCTGCTCGCGAGGCCACGCTCACCATGGGGCCCGTTCGCTCGCCGCTGCCGCAGCGTCCGCGCCGAGAGGCGATCGCCGACCGCCGCCCGCCAGACCGCTCTCCCGCTGGCAGCCGCCTGTCAGACCGCCCGCCACCGCGGCGGCGCCGCCACAGACCGCCGCGCCGCCTCGTCGCCGCCTCCACCGACGCCGGATCCGGCGAGGTCCGGTCTTCCCCGCGCTTCGGCGAGCCCCCCATCGACGCTGGACACCTCTCCTCCAAGTCCGGCGACCTCCCTCGACGAACCTCGATTCGCATGCGAAACCCTAGATCTGTTTTCGTGAGGTGAAATTTCCTCCAAGTCTCAGGATCTGTAACTTTATGTGTCATGTTCATCATGTCATATCTCCATACTCGTTACTCCGAATCATGCATACGATGTATCAAAATGTTCATTGTGAGATGCTCTTCATTTCATTCCATTGTGGCATGCTTGTTTGAGTCTATTTTGATGCCCTAATCTTCGTTGCAAAACTGCTATGTGATATGAACTGCTGGAATCTGCTGATTGTTAACATCATTTATGCACCTCGTGAGTGCCACAACTTTGTCCCTGTTGATGTTGTGATGATGATCTTGATATGCCCATATTATGATCTTCATGATCTACATGTTAGTGTTCTTTGCCTTCATGTTAGGGTTTCATCTTGATATCTTAAATGTTGTTGCAAAAGTGCATGTTGCTGTTAACTACTGAAAACTGTTGTAACTTGCTGATTTGTGATTTTTGTTGCATTTTGTGTGTGCATCTTATGAGCATGATGTCTACATGTTCTAGGAGGATTTTTATGCCATCTTTACAAGGGTGCAATCCATGTATTTTTATATGCCCTGTAGTGAGTACAGAAAGCTTTAGAAGTGGGTCAACATTCAATCTTGTCATTTTGGTTTCCACTAATCCAGGAGCCATATGCTTGTGATGCCCTGATGTTATTTGCTCTTTGTAATGTGTACTTTGATGCCATGCCCTTGGTTGCTATGCTTACTTGCTTTAGATTGTCTCTTTCTTGCTCTCAAGTTGCCATCATATTAACTTTGCTCATGCATATGCTGCTGTGTTATTAAGTTGCATTTTGCTTTGATCATATTGGTTTAATCTTCATGCCTATGAACCTGAACCTTTAATGATATTTGAAGTGTGTTATCTGTACATGAAGTGCATGTCAAGTTTGTTCTCATAAGATTCTTGTAGCATGTTGTTTTGATGTTTGCAAAGTGCCTACTTGCTGTTTTGGGCAGATGGTTGTTATATCTTGTTTGGAGCGTATGTGTTGCACCGTTGCTCCGTTTGGAGTGTGCTCTATATGAAACTTGCTTAGTTTTACATGTAGCTTCATATTACCTTGTTGCATTCATGTTTTGAGTGGGTTTGCTTGATGTTTGTATGTCTTTTGCATCAATGCCATGGTTAACTTGTTTTGCTCATATCTTGTAGGCCGTAGCTCCAAACTAAATGAACTTTATATGTAACTTGACTAGAATTTTGTGTAGATCATCTTGGTGCATCTTAACTTGCTGATAAACAACTTGAACATAAGGTTTATTCAGATCTGGACCAATTTCGAAATTTGCATATGAGGACTTACCGGAATTGTTACATGTTGCTTCCGGCCTCATTTAAACTTGCTTTGATGTGTTGCTCCTGTATGCATCATCTCTTGCCAGGAGTAGCTGCATGTAGCCTTGACATGCATCATGCTTGGTTGTGCATCATGTCATGTTTATGTGTTGTGTGTTTACCGTGTGTTTGCTTCTTTCCGTTTGTGCTTCTTCTCGATAGTTCCTGTTTTGTTGCGATCGTGAGGATTCGTTCGTCTACGCTTGGTCCGTCTTCGTGGCTTCATCTTCTTCATGGACTCGTTCTTCTTCCTAGCGGGATTTCAGGCAAGATGATCGTCACCCTGGATCTCACTACTATCATTGCTATGCTAGTTGCTTCGTTCTATCGCTATGCCGCGCTACCTATCTCTTGTTGTTCAAGCCTCCCAAACTGCCATGTCATCCTCTAACCTTTTCACCCTTCCTATCAAACCGTTGCTTGGCTATGTTACCGCTTTGCTCAGCCCCTGTTATAGCGTTGTTAGTTGCAGGTGAAGTCAAAGATTGCTCGATGATGGATAGGATTATGTTGGGATATCACAATATCTCTTATTTAATCAATGCATCCATATACTTGGTAAAGGCTAGAAGGCTCGGCCTTATGCCTGGTGTTTTGTTCCACTCTTGCCGCCTTGGTTTCCGTCATACCGGTGTTATGTTCCTTGATTTTGCGTTCCTTACGCGGCCGAGTGTATGGGACCCCCTTGACAGTTCGCTTTGAATAAAACTCCTCCATCAAGGCCCAACCTTGGTTTTAACATTTGCCACATAAGCCTCTTTCCCTTGGGTTCTGCAGACTCAAGGGTCATCTTTATTTTATACCCCCCGGGCTAGTGTTCCTCTGAGTGTTGGTCGAAACTAGAGCACCGTGTGGGACCATCCCTTGGCAACTTGGGTTATGTTGGTACTTGTACGCTTAGCTTTTCCGGTGTGCCCTGAGAATGAGATATGTGCAGGTCCTATCGGCATTTGTCGGCACAGTCGGGTGGTCTTGCTGGTCTTGTTTTACCATTGCCAAAATGTCTTGTAACCGGGATTCCGAGACTGATCGGGTCTTCCCGGGAGAAGGAATATCATTCGTTGGTCGTGAGAGCTTATAATGAGCTAATTTGGGACACCCCTGCAGGGTTTGATCTTTCAAAAGCCGTGCCCGTGGTTATGTGGCAGATGGGAATTTGTTAATGTCCGGTTGTAGAGAACTTGACACCAGATTCGAGTTAAAACGCATCAACCGTGTGTGTAGCCGCGATGGTCTCTTTTCGGCGGAGTCCGGGAAGTGAACACGGTTTTTGGGTTATGTATGAACGTAAGTAGTTTCAGGATCACCCCTTGATCACTTACAGCTTCTCGACCGTTCCGTTTGCTTCTCTTCTCGCTCTTATTTGCGTAAGTTATCCACCATACATTGCTTAGTCGCTTGCTGTAACCTCACCACTATCCATTCCATACCCATTAAGCTTTGCTAGTCTTGATACCCATGGTAATGGGATTGCTGAGTCCTCGTGGCTCATGATTACTACAACGATTCTTGGTGTACAAAGTTATGCGATGATCATGATGCGAGAGCGATGTTTGCTTGTTTTGGAGTTTTTCTTCTTCTTCTTCTTTGATCGGGGATAGGTTCGTGTCGGCACACTGGCTAGTGGTGGATGTCGTTTGAGTTTCTGTTTGTGTTTCATCCATAGTCGGATATCGCTCTTATATATGATGATGTTGTATTCGTGTGGCATTGTATGCCTCTTGTATGTATCCCCAACTATTATGTAATGGTACGATGTAATGATATCCACCTTTCAAAAGCGTCTCCAATATGTGCTTCTATCCTTGGTGGGACCTTCGAGTTCCTTTAGGATAGGGTCGCATATTGGGCGTGACAGTGCAACCCCCTTGGCCTTGGAGGTGTCCGCGCCAGCGGGCTGCACCGCGGCGGCGGCCTTGAGGGCGAGCTTGAGCGCCAGCACAGCCTCCTTGGTATCTCCAGCTACGGTGAGGACGCCGCTGCTCCCGGGCATCTTCATGAGGTTGTAGGCCGGATGGGTTGCTGCCATGAACTAAGCCAAGGCAGGGTATCCGAGGATGGGGTTGTACGGCAGGCCGATGTGGGCGATGTCGAAGTCGACCAGCTCCGTGCGGTAGTTGTCGTGGGTGCCGAAGGTCACAGGAAGGCGGATCTGCCCCAGGGAGCTGGAGGAACCGCCACCGACGCCCAAGAAGGGCTTGCTGGGTCGGGGCCGTTCCAGCGGTACATGGAGGAGGCTGAAGGCCTCCACCGAGAGCACGTTGAGGCCGGCGCCGCCGTCGATGAGGGTTTTGTGACGGCCACCTGGCAGATGGTGGGCGTGCAGAAAATCGGGAGCGCACCCGAGCTGGCGGTGTTGACAGGGTGATCTTCCAAGTTGAAGGTCAGGTCGGCCTTGGGCGCCACCCAACCCGCGGGAGCTCCTTGTTGTGCGAGGGCGGCGTCGATCTGGCGAAAGAATGGCTTGGCGTGGCGGTTTGAGGCTGGCGCCTGCGAGCTGCCCAGGAGAGCTGCGACGACCGGGGGTGCCGGCGCCGCGTAGTGGGCGAGGAAGAGGTCGCGCAGCTCCTCCCAGGAGGCCGCATAAGATGCCGGCAGGTTGAGCAGCCAAGTGCGCGGGATGCCAGTGTGGGCCATGGGAAGCCAGTTGGCCATGACCTTGTCGTCGCCTCCGGCCTTCAGGATGGCCTCCTCTGTGACACCCGGATAATTAAGCTACAGTAATTCCTTGCTAATGATGCCACGTCATCGTGACCACTGTTGTTAAACCCGCGTTGGTTCGAACCGATTCAAATTTCAAATTTCAAATCAAAATCCAAAATCCAAAATTCTCGAACATGAAATCTAAAATGTTGATCATGTGACAAATATTCACTTCTTATTATTGGTAGTGATCCAACATTTTTGCAAAGTGGTGTAATGCCCTAATCTTTGTAAAAACAGATCTTTAATTTTTTTTATTAAATTAAAAAAAGGGGAAAAGGTCCCCTCCCTACTGGGCGACCGGCCCAGCTAGCCGACTGGCCAGCCCACCTAAGCCGGCCCACACCCCACACCCCCTCCCTGGCCTATTAGGCCACGCCCGACCAAACCCTAGCGCTAACCACCCCCACTCCCCCCACGACTCTCTCTCTCCCGATCCGATCTGGATCAGGCCGTTCCCCCATTCCCCCCCTCGCCGAAGCCTCCCGACGCCGCCGCACGCCCTCACCTCGCCCCTCTTCCCCCGAAGCCGCCGCCCCCTGGTGCGCCTCGACCCCGCCGCCGCTCGGACCTCCCCTTCGCCGGATCGCCCCGTCGCCTCCCCCGCCGTCGCTGCCATCTCCGACTCGCCCGGGTGCTCCGCTGCCGCACGCTACCGCCCGACGACATCGTTGCCCTGCGCCTTCCCGACCTCCTCCCCGACGGTCTTCATCGAGCCTCGCCCGCGAACCCCTGCATCGGGGGTGAGATCCCCCTCTATCCCCATTTCCCGCTGTGCTTCGGCCTCCCCTTCACTAGCTCGCCCTCGCCGCGGCATCCACCGCCGTCCGCCTCTACTGCGCGTCATTCATCGCACACGGCCTCGCCGGCCTCGCCCGCTGTCTCGTGCGTCTCCGCTTAGGCCAATGACTGCAGGCCCCCACTTTTTCTTTAGAACAAAAAAAACCCGAAAAAGAACATGATAATGGTCAATTAATTAATTAAATTAATTAATGTAGCTTAATTAGATAATTAACCTGTAATTAGCTTGATGTGTCAATGACAGTAGGGCCCCACCTCTAATGAGACTGTTTTGAAACAATTTGTTAAAAACACATGTGACACTGACAGATGGGCGCCCCATAGACCCTGTTGACTGGTCAACTTTGACCAGGTCAACGCTGACTGTACTGCTGACTGGCTTTGACTGGCCCCACATGTCATTGACTGTGGCTGGCTCACTCTGTGTATAAAAAGTATTACTGTTATTTTCAAATTAAATAAATTCCAGCAAATTAGAAAATCATTTGGATCTTCGAAAAATCATATAAAATAAACTGTAGATCAGATGAAAATGTTTTATATATGAAAGTTGCTCAGAACGACGAGACGAATCCAAATACGCTCTCCGTTCATCTGACACATGCCTCTAGCATAGCAAACATGCAACCTTCCCCCTCCGTTTCGTCTGCCCAAAAATGCCGAACTTCGGGAAAACATTCCCGGATGTTTCCTCCCTTCGCCGGTAGCGTGTAGCACCGCGTTAGAACACGCCTAGCTCTGTCTATTGTCCTGTTATGCACTTGCCTGTTATGTATTTCTTGTTTTTCCCTCTTCTCTTCGGTAGACCAGACCGTTGCTAATGCCACTGTGATCGACTACGTCAACGACGACCCCTCCTTGCTTGAACAACCAGGCAAGCCCCCCCTTTGATCATCCCGATATCGCCCATCCATTCTCTTATGATTGCATTAGATTTTGCTACTGTTATTGTTTGCTCCTATTCTGATGCCTAGCCTGCTTTTGTAACCTGCTCATTGTACCTTACCTGCTTATCCAAAGCAGCTTAGTATAGGTTGGTTAGTGATCCATCAGTGACCCCCACCTTGTCCTTGTTGCCCCTGCTTCATCATCGACAACTCGATCAGCGTGATCGACGACCAGAGCCCGACACCTCATATCACATCACGCCTTTTGTTGCTTGACTCGCAGAGCTACTATCGAGTGCCGAGGGTGATCCTCATAACCCACTCGATGATAACTCAGAGTGTAGCTATTCGGTCGTGGTCATCGAGGGTGATTTCCTCTTTCACCATTCCCGATACGGCTCTGTCGTTCAACACCTCAAGAGTGAACCTCGAGGGTGGGTCTTCTTACGTTCACCTTGATGATTACATTGAGTGGAATCCATCGAGGGTGATTCCTCGGGTTTTCCCATTGATGTCTGGACACACGGTTACAATGACTTTACTTGAGACCTTGGTGAAAGTCGGGCGGGCCCGGAGAGCACCCGCAAGATAATGACGTGGCATGACCAGGCATTCTAGGCCCTTGTCGTAAGTCCACGAGACGGGGCAATGGGGTCACTTTCGATCATGAGTCTCCACTTGTCTCCGCAAGCTAATAATACACTATGGTTTGAGTATTTGTTCTGAGTTGGCCCTTGGCCTTTACGCACCAACCACCACGTGAGAATAGTTATGGGCCTCGACGTCGCAGTATCAGCCGAAGCTTTGTCAGACGTCTAGTTCAGCAGTGCGACACAGCTAGGCCGGCACCATCCATGTAGAGGTGGAGCCTGGACCGTCCTGCGCGCAACAACCTGGAGTGCAACGGGCGATGGGCCCAGACCCCAGAGTGCTTAGGAGGTAGACCGGCAGGCACATCTCTGCTGAGCCTAGGTAGGGCTATGACGTGTTGATCTTCCGAGGTCGGGCATGACCCAGGAAAGTGAATCCGGTCAGAGTGATCGAGCGTGTTGGAAAACGTGGTGCACCCCTGCAGGGAAGTTTATCTATTAATAGCCGTGTCCACGGTAATGGACGTTCAGACTTATATCCTGATCTTATACAACTACAAATGGATACTTGAGATATGTGGCACCGGGATTGCTTTCTCGCAGGGATTACTTGAGATATGTGGCACCGGGATTACTTATATCCTGCAAGGAAGGATCTCTGGGCGTTAATGTTACAACATGTTTGTTAATTAAAATTGCTATTCTTTACTCTTCTACATGCTGTAAGATGCTCGAAGCTGCTTGAAGATGCTAGTCTTCGATAGGCTAGGCCTTCCCCCTCTATTCTGGCATTCTGTAGTTCAGTCCACATATGCAAACCTTCCATTTGATACTAATGCATACTTAGTATAGATCTGATGCTTGCGAGTACTTTGGATGAGTACTCATGGTTGCTTTGCTACCCCTTTTCCCCCTTATTTCTTCTTTCCGGTTGATGCAACTAGATGGTGGGTCCCTGGAGCTAGATGCCACCGCCGATGGATACTACTACGTGGAGACCGCTGAAGACCAGGAGTAGTTAGGAGGTCCTAGGCAGGAGGCCTTGCCTCTTCGATCGTGTTGCTTTTGTGACAGCCTTCTTAAGGCATCCTTGTTTAACTTATGTTTGTACTCAGATATTGTTGCTTCCACTAACTCTTGTGCATCGAGCTATGTATTCGAGCCCTTGAGGCCCCTGGCTTGTAATATAAAGCTTGTATTATTTTTATTTGTGTCTAGAGTTGTGTTGTGATATCTTCCCGTGAGTCCCTGATCTTGATCGTACACATTTGCGTGTATGATTAGTGTACGATTGAATCGGGGGCGTTACATCCTCGTATGCCAGCAAGAAACCCAGCGGGTCCGCCGCACTGTCGTAGCGCGGCGGCATCTCTGGCTTGAACTTGTGCGGCCACTGCACTTGCCGTAAGGCGGGGGCCAAAGCTCAGAGTCCCATGGCTCCAGCGCTGGCGCCGGGCGCCGGAGCCGGAGGCGCGATGTCCGCCATGAGGGAGAACCGCGGTGTTGGTGGAGAGCGGTCGACGGAAGGAAGAGCTCTGGTGCACCCCTACCTAGCACGCCAAATGTCGGATATCGGGTTGCAGCAAAACCCTTAAGGTTTGAACACTCGGGTGCGCACGAAGATTTCTTCCTACCGAAGCACGCCCTCAGCCTCGCCGCGATCCCTAAGCTAGATCGATGAACTCACAACACAAGAGACATAAGATTTATACTGGTTCGGGCCACCGTTGTGGTGTAATACCTTACTCCTGTGTGTGGTGGTGGATTGCCTCTTGGGCTGATGATGAACAATACATGGGAAGAACAGCCTCGCGAGGAGAGGTGTTCTTGTGGTGGTGTGGTGTTTTGCTTTTTAAGGATTCCATCCCCTTCTACTGCGGTGGCTACCTCTATTATAGAGGCCCTGGTCCTCTTCCCAAATATTGAGCGGGAAGGGATCCAACAACGACCCTTTTGAAAGGGGACAGCTAGTACAAGCTATCCTGACTAAAGGTGGCCTTTGCCAGTCAAAGGTGCTGGTGATGACGCCGCCTTGGGCTCCACAATGACCTCCGTCCTGCCTCCCTGCTAGTCTTGGTCTTGTTGCACCGATATGGAAACCTTTGCCTGATGCCTCGGTACTCCGCGCCTGCGCTTGCCCCTTTAGCACCAAAGAGGAAACAAGGACACTACGTGGCCGGCGCCCGCCTGGTCTTGATCGTCATGGCTTGCGTCACGGGAACCTCGCGAGGTACCCCTTGCCTTGATCTCTCCACCTTCTCGCGAGCCTGCCTGGTGAGGCCACTGCTGAGGAGGCCTTGCGTCGTCCGCACCGCGAGGCTTGTCCCCTCACGAGGGTCTTGAGCGTTTGTTGATGAAGACGGGCCGCACTGGCCACTGGTTGAGCCACGCAGCAGGCCGCAGGCAGGCCAGTCTGGGGACCCCCGTTCCCAGAACGCTGACAATTATAGAGAATTAAACAAAGCAGCTAGAAAAGATCATTACCCTCTGCCTTTTATCAATCAAATGTTAGAACAATTATCTAAGCACACACACTTTCGCTTCTTTGATGGATATTCTTGCTTTTCACAAATAGCTGTCTTACAACCTGACCAAGAAAAGACCATTTTTACTTGTCCTTTTGAAACTTTTGCTTATAGACTTATTCCTTTTGGTTCATGTAATGTACTTGCTACCTTTCAAAGATGTATGGCTGCTATATTCTCTGATTTTTGTGAAAAGATTGTTCAGGTTTTCATGGATGAATTTCTATTTATGGGAAGTCTTTTGATGATTGTTTAAGCAATCTTGATCGAGATTTGAAGAGATGTGAACAAACAAATCTTGTCTTGAATTGGGAGAAGTGCCATTTTATGGTCAATGAAGGTATTGTTTTGGGCCATAAAATTTCTGAAAGAGGCACTGAGGTGGACAAAGCCAAGGTTGATGCAATTGATAAAATGCCATGTCCTAATGATATCAAAGGTATTCGTAGTTTCCTGGGTCATGTTGGTTTCTATAGGAGGTTTATCAAAGACTTTTCTAAAAATTCTAGGCCTCTTACCAATCTATATGTATTTCTAAGACCCTATCTTTCTATGTGTCCGGTTGAAACGTTTTGCTCATGTGTACGCGGTGAGTGTTAGCAATCATAGAAGACTAAAGGATGGTTGCGTATGTGGACTTGCCTAAAGGCTCGGATACGTGACCCTTCCTGAAAAGATGATGAATTGTAGTTGCAAAGTTGACTGAGAACATAGTTTGCTGGTTTCCAATAGAGTTTATGCTTTATACTTCGATGTTGTGATGAATTGTCACTTGTTCATGAGAAGTCTATGATAAAAGTTCTATGATAGAAGTATTATGTTAAAAGTTTGTTGCTACTATAATAAGTCACATGACGCCGCTATGTCCGTATCTTTGTTTTTATCGACACCTCTCTCTCTCTCTAAGCATGTGGACATGTTTTTTGATTTCGGTTTTCGCTTGAGGACAAGCGAGGTCTAAACTTAGGGGAGTTGATACGTCCATTTTGCATTATGTTTTCCTACTATTATCAATGTTGTTTTATTGTATAATAATACTTTTTGGAGTAATTCTAATGCCTTTTCTCTCATAATATGCAAGGTATGCACAAAGGGGGAGAATTCCGGCAGCTGGAAATCTGGACCTGAAAAAGCTACATCAAGCTACCTATTCTGCACAACTCCAAATGAGCTGAAACTTCCCAAGGATTTTTTTCTGGAATATTTAAGAATTATTGGAGTGAATAAGTACCAGAGGGGGGCCACCAGATGGGCACAACCTACCTGGGCGTGCTGTGGTGGGTGCTACGCTCCTCGGCCCACCTCCGGTGCCCATCTTCTGGTATATAAGTCACTTTGACCTAGAAAATATCAGAGGAGGACTTTCGGGACAAAGCGCCGCCGCCTCGAGGTGGACCTTGGGAAGGAGCACTTTTGCCCTCCGGCGGAGCAATTCCGCCGGGGGAACTTCCCCACCGGAGGGGGAAATCATCGTCATCATCATCACCAAAAACTCTCCCATCTTGGGGAGGGCTATCTTCATCAACATCTTCAACAGCACCAACTCCTGTCAAACCCTAGTTCATCTATTGTGTTCAATCTTTGTACCAAAACTATAGATTCGTGGTTATGGGTGACTAGTAGTGTTCATTACATCTTGTAGTTGATTACTATATGGTTTATTTGGTGGAAGATTATATGTTCCGATCCATTATGCTATTTAATACCCCTCTGATCTTGAGCATGTTATCATTTGTGAGTAGTTACTTTCGTTCTTGAGGTCACAGGAGAAATCGTGTTGCACATAATCATGTGAACTTGAGATGTGTTCGATATTCTGATGATATGTATCTTGCCATTCTCTTAATGGTGTCATGTGAACGTTGACTAGATGACACTTCACCATATTTAGGCCTAAGGGAATGCATTGTGGAGTAGTTATTAGATGGTGGGTTGCGAGAGTGACAGAAGCTTAAACCCCAGTTTATGCGCTATTCCGTAAGGGACCGATTGGATCCAAAAGTTTAATGCTATGGTTAGAATTTATTCTTAATACTTTTATCGTAGTTGCGGATGCTTGTGAGAGGGTTAATCATAAGTAGGAGGTATGTTCAAGTAAGAACAACACGTAAGCACCGGTCCACCCTCATATCAAATTATCAAAGTACCGAGCACGAATTAAGCCAACATGATGAAAGTGACTAGATGAAATTCCCGTGTACCCTCAAGAACACTTTGCTTATCAGAAGAAACCGTTTTGGCATGTCCTTTGCCTCAAAAGGATTGGGCTACCTTGCTGCACTTTTGTCACTACTATCATTACTTGCTCATTACAAATTATCTTGCTACCAAACTACTCCGCTACTTACAATTTTAGCACTTGCAGACATTACCTTGCTAAAAAACACTTGTCATTTCCATCTGCTCCTCGTTGGGTTCGACACTCTTACTTATCGAAAAGGCTACAATTGACCCCATATACTTGTGGGTCATCACACCTAAGGACCCATCATGGTTTTGATTTTGCTGTAAATCTATACAATTCTGAGAGTGTATCCCATTTTGTTTACCCGAATTGGGAAGCACTTTGCAAGGCATGTGATTTCCATAAGGGTATGCTTGTCACCAAGGATCTTGGTGATCCTGACATCGACGAAGACAATATGGACATTTGGGTCCTTGTTGATATGCTTCCAATTCTACCGCTATGTGAGTTTCTCAAACATAGTTATTAAGTAATTTATATTGTTTATTTCCAAATAGTTGACAACTTATTTCCAATGATAGCTTATTTTCATTCTTCAAAGAACATGCGAAAGATGGTAGACAGAACCTACTACACCGATGGCGTAGAATTAACTTATGAGAAAAATCATGTGTTCTCATTTATTAATGACCTTGAGAATTACAATATGTATTATCAAACTCCTGCACAATATGGTCAATACGTGCCACTAGTGCACGTGTTGAACTATGGTAACATCCATGGAGATGGCATGGTAAGATTTTTTACTATTATGACATCTTTGCATCTTTTGCATAAATTCTTCTAAAACTAAACTGCATTGCTAACTACGAAGTTATTACTATGTTTTTCAACAGAAAATCCCGAAGGATTGTGTGCCTCATCCGATGTTTCCGAAAGGTCGCCTTGATGTTATGAGCTTACGACCAGGTCATCCTACACATCACTGCTGTCCATACCGGATTTCTAAAACCGATGAAGACATGACAATCAAAGGCTGGAAAAAAATGTATGGTCAGTCGTAGGGAGCTACTTGGAAGCAACATTGTGTGACGCGCAAGAATTGGAGACATGATAATCTCCAGTCTCCATAACGGAGAGTGAGGGCCTATCTTGTTTTATGCTATTTTACCTAAAAGAGGGTAGTTAGATCCTAGCTAATACTCCTGATCATGTGCTAAGAACAATTAAGTAGGGTTGGTTAGATGACTATGATGATGATGAGTATGACTTGTTATCATTATAATGAGTAGAAGTTGTATGATGATGATGAGTAGGACTTGTTATTATGGTACCAATGATGGGTTATTTAATATTATGATGATGCATGATGCTAAGTTGTTATATGAGCATGTTGAATTATTATATATATATCAGTGGGTGAAATGAACGTGGATTAGATTCAAGTGGAGGCAACATGTGGTGCATGTCGAAAGTACTATTAATCCAAACTTGATCTAGTTTGGACTAGTAGTACTTTCGACGTGCACCACATGTTGCCTCCATTTGAATCTAATACATGTTCATTTCACCCACTGTTATAAATAATAACTAATCATGGTCATAAAATCATATGATAAGTACCGTATATAAAACCTATACAAAGACAACGACAATAAGCTGCGTTTTCAAAAATACAGGAAAATTTAGCAATAGCGCTTTTCAGAAGAAACACTACTGCTACTTACTCTTATCAGCAACGCTTGCCCAAAACAAGCACTATTGCTAACTAGTTATAGCAGTAGCGCTGGAAAACAAGCACTACTGCAACCAGTTAGCTGTAGCGCCTTAGCAGTAGCACTGCACCCAGCGCTACTGCTATATGTATTGCGCTACTACTAGGGTTTTCCCTAGTAGTGTATCTTCTGCCTTTACTTTTCTTAGTTTGATCCACATTTATCTTTTGCTTTAGATGAATAAAAGTTTAGTTCGATCATTTCTTTTCAAGAGTTTGCTTAGTGATCTACCTTTGTAATCGTGTGCGAGATATATAATAAAGTTTAGTTTGAGTTTTGCTTCTTTACTTTCATGTTTCAATAAAAAGAAAGGAAATAAATGAAAAAGATCATATGCTAATCTTATGGTAAGTGATGACATCACACAAGGAAAATTATAAGTAGGAAATTTTACTGTAGATTGACAAACATAGTATTGGTCAATGATGCAACTCATGAAAGAATTAATAAGGGAAGAGAAGATTCACATGCAAATACACTATCCTGGAAATCTTTTGTGATCGTGAGCACCCATCAGAATATTATATGTCAAAATTGTTGACGTTGGACAAGGAAGACAACGTAATGATTTATTCACATAGAAGCTATATTGTCATAGATCCTCAACATGTGGTGCTTGCCCCCCGTCTTTGCTAGCCAAAAAATTCCACACTAAGTAGAGATACTACTTGTGCCTCCAAAACCCTTAAATCCAAATCTTGTTTTGAGAGTCCACCATACCTATCTATGGATTGAGTATGATCCTTTAAGTAAGTTGTCATTGGTGCAATAAGGCAATAAATATTGCTTCTAAAATTGTTAGATCATTTAGTGTAAGAGAAAATTGAGCGTTGCACGAACTTGTAATGGCAAAGAATAAAAGCGACAGACTACGTAATAAAGTTTGTCATCATAAGGGGCAATATAACATGACATTCTCTTTCACTAAGGGGTTGAGCATACAAACAAAAAGCGCATGGAAACCTCTGCTTCCCTCTGCGAAGGGCCTATCTTTTACTTTCATGTATTTACTTTTGTGAAAGAGTCAAAGTTTTTCTCTCTATTTCTTTTAATTTTCTCCTTTGGCAAGCATCATGTGGTGAGGAAAGATCTAGGCACATATATCCAGTTGAATATGGGTAGCATGAGTTATTACTATTGACATCACCCTCGAGGTGAGTGCGTTGGGAGGCGAAACTATAAGCCCCTATCTTTTTATGCGTCCGGTTGAAACGTTTTGCTCATGTGTACGCGGTGAGTGTTAGCAATCATAGAAGACTAAAGGATGGTTGAGTATGTGGACTTGACTAAAGGCTCGAATACGTGACCCTTCCTGAAAAGATGATGAATTGTAGTTGCAAAGTTGACTGAGAACATAGTTTATTGGTTGCCAATAGAGTTTATGCTTTATACTTCGATGTTCTGATGAATTGTCACTTGTTCATGAGAAGTTCATGATAAAAGTTTTATGATAGAAGTATTATGTTAAAGGTTTTGTTGCTTCTATAATAAGTCACATGATGCCGCTATGTCCGTATTTTTGTTTTTATCGACACCTCTCTCTCTAAGCATGTGGACATGTTTTTCGATTTTGGTTTTTGCTTGAGGACAAGCGAGGTCTAAGCTTGGGGGAGTTGATACGTCCATTTTGCATCATGTTTTCCTACTATTATTTATGTTGTTTTATTGTATAATAATGCTTTTTGGAGTAATTCTAATGCCTTTTCTCTCGTAATCTGCAAGGTATGCACAAAGGGGGAGAATTCTGGCAGCTGGAAATCTGGACCTAAAAAAGCTACGACAAGCTACCTATTCTGCACAACTCCAAATGAGCTGAAACTTCCCGAGGATTTTTTATGGAATATGTAAGAATTATTGGAGTGAATAAGTACCAGAGGGGGGCCACCAGGTGGGCACAACCTACCTGGGCGCACCAGGAGGCCCAGGCGCGCCCTGGTGGGTGCTGCCCTCCTCGGCCCACCTCCGGTGCCCCTCTTCTAGTATATAAGTCATTTTGACCTAGAAAAATAAAATAAGAGGAGGACTTTTGGGACGAAGCGCCGCCGCCTCTAGGCGGAACATGGGCAGGAGCACTTTTGCCCTCGGACGAAGCGATTCCGCCGTGGGAACTTCCCTCCCGGAGGGGGAAATCATCGTCACCATCATCACCAACTACTCTCCCTTCTTGGGGAGGGCTATCTTCATCAACATCTTCAACAACACCAACTCCTCTCAAACCCTAGTTCATCTCTTGTGTTCAATCTTTGTACCAAAACCATACATTGGTGCTTGTGGGTGACTAGTAGTGTTGATTACATCTTGTAGTTGATTACTATATGGTATATTTGGTGGAAGATTATATGTTCAGATCCATATGCTATTTAATACCCCTATGATCTTGATCATGTTTATCATTTGTGAGTAGTTACTTTAGTTCTTGAGGTCACGAGAGAAATCGTGTTGCAGGTAATCATGTGAACTTGATATGTGTTCGATATTGTGATGATATGTATGTTGCCATTCTCCTAGTGGTGTCATGTGAACGTCGACTAGATGACACTTCACCATATTTAGGCCTAAGGGAATGCACTGTGGAGTAGTTATTATATGGTGGGTTGCGAGAGTGACAGAAGCTTGAACCCCAGTTTATGCACTATTCCGTAAGGGACCGATTGGATCCAAAAGTTTAATGCTATGGTTAGAATTTACTCTTAATACTTTTCTCGTAGTTGCTGATGCTTGCGAGAGGGTTAATCATAAGTAGGAGGTTTGTTCAAGTAAGAACAACACCTAAGCACCGGTCCACCCACATATCAAATTATGGGTAGCATGAGTTATTACTGTTAACATCACCCTTGAGGTGAGTGCGTCGGGAGGCGAAACTATATGCCCCTATCTTTCTATGTGTCCGGTTGAAACATTTTGCTCATGTGTACGCGGTGAGTTTTAGTAATCATAGAAGACTAAATGATGGTTGAGTATGTAGACTTGCCTAAAGGCTCCGATACGTGACCCTTCCTGAAAAGATGATGAATTGTAGTTGCAAAGTTGACTGAGAACATAGTTTGTTGGTTTCCAATAGAGTTTATAATTTATAGTTCGATGTTGTGATGAACTGTTACTTGTTCATGAGAAATCTATGATAAAATTCCTACGATAAAAGTTTTATGTTAAAGTTTGTTGCTGTTATAATAAGTTACATGATGCTTCTATGTCCGTATTTTGTTTTTATCGACACGTCTCTCTCTAAACATGACATGTTTTTCGATTTTGGTTTTCGCTTGAGGACAAGCGAGGTCTAAGCTTGGGGGAGTTGATACGTCCATTTTGCATCATGTTTAATTAATGTTATTTATGTTGTTTTATTGCATAATAATGCTTTTTGGAGTAATTCTAATGCCTTTTCTCTGATATTATGCAAGGAACACACAAAGGGGGAGAATTCTGGCAGCTGGTAATCTAGACCTGAAAAAGCTACGTCAGGCTACCTATTCTGCACAACTCCAAATGAGTTGAAACTTCATGAGGATTTTTTATGGAATAAATAAGAATTGGTGGAGCCAATATCTACTAGAGGGGGCCCACTAGGTGGGCACAACCCACCTGGGCGCGCCAGGGAGCTCCGCGCACTCTGGTGGGTTATGCTCACCTCGGCCCACCTCCGGTGCCCCTCTTCTGGTACATAAGTTGTTGGGGAATGTAGCAATAATTCACAATTTTCCTATGCGTCACCAAGATCAATCTAGGAGATGCTAGCAACAAGAGAGACAGGGAGTGCATCTTCATACCCTTGAAGATCGCTAAACAGAAGTGTTACGAGAACGCGGTTAATGGAGCCGTACTTGCGGCGATTCAAATCGCGAAAGATCCGATCTAGCGCTGAACGGACGGCGCATCCACGTTCAACACATGTACAGCCGGGGATGTCTCCTCCTTCTTGATCCAGCAAGGGGAGAGGAGAAGTTGAGTGAGAGCTCCGGCAGCACGACGATGTGGTGGTGGAGCTTGTGGTTCTCCTGCAGGGCTTCGCCAAGCACTACGGACGAGGAGGAGGTGTTGGAGGAGGGAGGGGCTGCGCCATGGAAGGGGTGCTGCTACCTTCCCACCCTCCCTCTATTTATATGGTGAAGGGGAGAGGGGGCCGGCCCCTCTAAATCCCATCAAGAGGGGGTGGGGCCAGGAGGGGGAACTTGTCCCCAAAGAAAGGTGGAGGCGCCACTCCCCTAGGGTTTCCAAACCCTAGGCGCCTTGGGCCCTTGGGGGCGCACCAGCCCACTAGGGGGCTGGTTCCCTCCCATATTCAGTCCCTTAAGTCCCCCAGGGCAGGAGGCCCCACCATGTGGACCCCCCGACACCTTTCGGTGGTTCCGGTACAATACCGATAACCCCCGAAACCATTCCGGCGACGGAAACTGGACTTCCCATATATAAATCTTCACCTCCGGACCATTCCGTAACTCTTCATGACGTTCGGGATCTCATCCGGGACTCCTAACAACCTTCGGTAACCACATACAATTTCCCATAACAACTCTAGTGTCACTGAACCTTAAGTGTGTAGACCCTACAGGTTCGGGAACTATGCAGACATGACCGAGACGTTCTCCGACCAATAACCAACAGCGGGATCTGGATACCCATGTTGGATCCCACATGTTCCACGATGATCTCATCAGATGAACCACGATGTCGGGGATTCAATCAATCCCGTATGCACTCCCCTTTGTCCATCGGTATGTTACTTGCCCGAGATTCGATCGTCGGTATCCCCATACCTCATTCAATCTCATTACCAGCAAGTCTCTTTACTCGTTCCGTAACGCATGATCCCGTGACTAACTCCTTAGTCACATTGAGCTCATTATGATGATGCATTATCGAGTGGGCCCAGAGATACCTCTCCGTCATACGGAGTGACAAATCCTAGTCTCGATTTGTGCCTACCCAACAGACACTTTCAGAGATACCTGTAGTGCACCTTTATAGCCACCTAGTTACGGTGTGACATTTGGTACACCCAAAGCATTCCTACAGTATCCGGGAGTTGCACAATCTCATGGTCTAAGGAAATGATACTTGACATTAGAAAAGCTCTTAGCAAACGAACTACACGATCTTGTGCTATGCTTAGGATTGGGTCTTGTCCATCACATCATTCTCCTAATGATATGATCCCGTTATCAATGACATCCAATGTCCATGGTCAGGAAACCATAACCATCTATTGATCAATGAGCTAGTCAACTAGAGGCTTAATAGGGACATGTTGTGGTCTACGTATTCACACATGTATTACGGTTTCCAGTTAATACAATTATAGCATGAACAATAGACAATTATCATGAACGAGGAAATATAATAATAACCATTTTATTATTGCCTCTAGGGCATATTTCCAACAGTCTCCCACTTGCACTAGAGTCAATAATCTACTTCAAGTCACTATGTGATTGTAATGAATCCAACACCCATGGGGTTTGATCATATCTTGCTTGTGGGAGAGGTTATTAGTCAACGGGTCTGAACCTTTCAGATTCGTGTGTGGTTTACAAATCTCTACGTCATCTTGTAGATGCAGCTACCACGCGCTATTTGGGACTATTCCAAATAACTGTTCTACTATATGAATCCAGTTTACTACTCAGAGTCATCCATATTAGTATCAAAGTTTGCATCGATGTAACCCTTTACGACGAACTCTTTTACCACCTCTATAATCGAGAAAAATTCCTTAGTCCACTCAGGATAACTTTGACCGTTGTCCAGTGATTCATTCCTAGATCACTCTTGTACCCCTTGACTATCTCATCGCAAGGCACACTTCAGTTGCGGTACACAGCACATCATACTATAGAGCATTGGGGGAAACCTTCGTCCTTTCTCTCTCCTCTGCCGTGGTCATGTCTTGAGTCTTACTCAATACTCACACCTTATAACACAGCCAAGAACTCCTTCTTTGCCGATCTATTTTGAACTCCTTCAAAATCTTGTCACAGTACGTATTCATTTGAGAGTACTATCTAGCGATTTTGATCTATCCTTATAGATCTTGATGCTCAATTTTCAAGTAGCTTAATCCAGGTTTTCCGTTGAAAACCACTTTTCAAATAACCCTATATGCTTTCTAGAAATTCTACATAATTTCCGATCAACAATATGTCAACAACATATACTCATCAGAAATTCTATAGTGCTCCCACTCACTTCTTTGGAAATACAAGTTTCTCATAAACTTTGTATAAACCCAAAATCTTTGATCATCTCATTAAAGCGTATATTCCAACTCCGAGATGCTTACTCCAATCCTTAGAGGGATTGCTGGAGCTTTCCATACTCGTTAGCATCTTTTAGGATTGACAAAACCTTCGGGTTGTATACATACAACCTTTCCTCAAGAAAATCATCGAGGAAACAATGTTTTGACATCCTATCTGCAAGATTTCATAAATAATGCAGTAACTGCTAATATAATTCCAATGGACTCTTAGCATCGCTACGAGTGAGAATGTTTCATCGTAGTCAACTCCTTGAACTTGTGGGAAAACATCTTAGTGACAAGTCGAGCTTTCTTAACGGTGACACTTACCATCATTCTCCGTGTTCCTTTTAAAAATCCATCTATACCCAACATCCTTACGACCATTAAGTAGTTCTTCCAAAGTCTACACTTTGTTTTCATACATCGATGCTCTCTCGGATTTGATGGCCTCGAGCCATTCATCGGAATCTGGGCCCACCATCGCTTCTTCATAGCTCGTAGGTTCATTGTTGTCTAGCACATGACCTCCAAGACAGGATTACGTACCACACTGAAGTAGTACGCATCCTTGTCGACCTACAAGGTTTGGTAGTGACTTGATCCGAAGTTTCATGATTATTATCATCGGCTTCCACTTCAATTGGTGTAGGCTCCACAGGAACAACTTTTTGTGCCCTGCTACACAATAGTGGAAGCGACGGTTCAATAACCTCATCAATTCTCCACCATCCTCCCACTCAATTCTTTCGAGAGAAACTTTTCCTCTAGAAAGGACCTGTTTCCAGAAACAATCACTTTTGCTTCTGGATCTAAAATAGGAGGTACACCCAAAATCCTATGAAGATGCATTTATCCGCTTTGGGTTCGAGCTCATCAGGCTAAAAAAAATTCACATGAGCGTCGCAGCCCCAAACTTTTAAGAAACTACAGCTTAGGTTTCTCTATACCATAGTTCATACAGTGTCATCTCAATGGAATGACGTGGTGCTCTATTTAAAGTGAATGCGGTTGTCTCTAATGCCTAACCCATAAACAATAGTGGTAATTCGATAAGAGACATCATGGTATGCACCATATCCAATAGGGTGTAGCTACGATGTTCGGACACACCATCACACCATGGTGTTCTAGACGGTATTAGTTGTGAAACAGTTTCCACAATGTCTTAATTGTGTACCAAACTCGCAACTCAGATATTCATCTCTATGATCATATCATAGACATTTTATCCTCTTGTCATGAAGATATTCAACTTCACTTTGAAATTACTTGAACCTTTAAATAATTAAAGCTTGTGTTTCATCAAGTAAATATACTTAGCATCTACTCAAATCACCTGTGAAGTAAGAGCATAACAATATCCACTGCGTGCCTCAGCACTCATTGGACTGCAAACATAAAAATATATTACTTCCAGCAAGTTGCTTTCTTGTTCCATCTCACTGAAAACGAGGCCTTTCAGTCATCTTGCCCATGTGGTATGATTTGAATGTCTCAAGTGATTCAAAATCAAGTGAGTCCATATGACCCATCTGCATTGAGTTTCTTCATGCATATATACCAATAGACATGGTTCACATGTCTCAAACTTTTCAAAAATGAGTCAATCCAAAGATCCATCAACATGGAGCTTCATCATGTGTTTTACACTAATATGACTCAAATGGCAGTGCCACAAGTAGGTAGTACTATTATTACTATCTTATATCTTTTGGCATGAACATGTCTATCACTACGATCGAGATTCAATAAACCATTCATTTTAGGTGCAAGACCATTGAAGGTATTATTCAAATAAACAGAGTAACCATTATTCTCCGTAAATGAATAACCATATTGGGATAAACATAATCCAATCATGTCTATGCTCAACGCAAACACCAAATAACAATTATTTAGGTTTAACACCAATCTCGATGGTAGAGGGAGCGTGCAATGTTTGATCACATCAACTTTGGAAACACTTCCAACACCTATCGTCACCTTTAGCTAGTCTCCGTTTATTCCGTAGCTTTTTATTTCGAGTTACTAACACTTAGCAACCAAACCGGTATCTAATACCCTGGTGCTACTAGGAGTACTAGTAGAGTACACATTAATATAATGTATATCCAATATACTTCTGTCGACCTTCCAGCCTTCTCATCTACCAAGTATCTAGGGTAGTTCTACTTCAGTGACCGTTCCCCTCATTACAGAAGCACTTAGTCTCGGGTTTGGGTTCATTCTTGGGTTTCCTTACTAGAGCAGCAATTGATTTGCCGTTTCATGAAGTATCCCTTCTTGCCCTTACCCTTCTTGAAACTAGTGGTTTTACTAACCATCAACAATTGATGTTCCTACTTGATTTCTACTTTCGCGGTGTCAAACATGGCGGACAGCTCAAGGGTCATCATATCTATCCCTGATATATTATAGTTCATCACGAACCTCTAGTAGCTTGGTGGCACTGACTTTGGAGAACCATCGCTATCTCATCTGGAAGATTAACTCCCACTCGATTGAAGCGATTGTGGTACTCAGACAATCTAAGCACATGCTCAACGATTGAGCTTTTCTCCCTTAGTTTGCTAGCTAAGAAACTTGTCGGAGGTCTCATACCTCTTAACGTGGGCATGAGCCTAAAATCCCAATTTTAGTCCTTGGAACATCTCATATGTTTTGTGACGTTTCAAAAACATCTTTGGCGCCTCAATTCTAAATGTTTAGCATTATGCACTAAACTATCACGTAGTCATCAAAATGTGTATGTCAGATGTTCGTAACAACCACAGACGACGTTCGAGGTTCAGCACACCGAGCAGTGCATTAAGGATATAATCCTTCTGTGCAGCAATAAGGACAATCCTTAGTATACGGACCCAGTCCGCATAATTGCTACTGTCAACTTTCAACTAAATTTTCTCTAGGAACATATCTTAAACAGTAGAACTAAAGCTTAAGCTACGACATAATTTGCAAAGACTTTTTGACTATGTTCATGGTAATTAAGTTCATCTAACCAAATTATTTAATGAGCTCCCACTCTAATAGACATCCCTCTAGTCATCTAAGTGATACATGACCCGAATCGACTAGGCCGTGTCCGATCATCACGTGAGACGGACTAGTCATCAACGGTGAACATCTCCATGTTGATCGCATCTACCATACGACTCATGTTTGACCTTTCAGTCTCTCGTGTTCCGAGGCCATGTATGTACATGCTAGGCTCGTCAAGTCAACCTAAGTGTTTCACATGTGTAAATCTGGCTGACACCCGTTGTATGTGAACATTAGAATCTATCACAATCGTGCACATTTAGGGGGAACACTTTCTTGAAATTTTTGACCTATCACCTAAGTGTTTCCAGTTAATAAAATTATAGCATGAACAATAGACAATTATCAGGAACAAGGAAATATAATAATAACCATTTTATTATCGCTTCTAGGGCATATTTCCAACATAAGGGAATTTGACCTAGAAAAAAATAAGGAGAGGACTTTCGGGACGAAGTGCCGCCGTCTCGAGGCGGAACCTGGGAAGGAGCACTGTTGCCCTCCGGCGGAGCGATTCCGCCGGGGGAACATCCCTGCCGAAGGGGGAAATCATCGTCATCATCATCACCAACAACTCTCCCATCTTGGGGAGGGCTATCTCCATCAACATCTTCAACATCACTACCTCCTCTCAAACCCTAGTTCATCTCTTGTGTTCAATCTTTGAACGAGAACTATAGATTGGTGCTTGTGGGTGACTAGTAGTGTTGATTACATCTTGTAGTTTATTACTATATGGTTTATTTAGTGGAAGATCATATGTTCGGATCCATTATTCTATTTAATACCCCTCTGATCTTGAGCATGATTATCATTTTTGAGTAGTTACTTTTGTTCTGCGAGAAATCATGTTGCAAGTAATCATGTGAACTTGATATGTGTTCGATATTTTGATGATATGTATGTTGTGATTCCCTTAGTGGTGTCATGTGAACGTCGACTAAATGACACTTGACCATGTTATTAGATGATGGGTTGCGGGAGTGACAGAAGCTTAAACCCTAGTTTTGCGCTATTCTGGAAGGGACCGATTGGATCCACTAGTTTAATGCTATGGTTAGAACTTATTCTTAATACTTTTCTCGTAGTTGCGTGTCGGTGGAAAACGACACCTATGGGATTGCTGGGATCCCTTCTACGGTTGCGGGGCGCGGGGATCGTGAGAAGAGCGGGACTAGTAGACAACACCAAGGGATTTACCCAGGTTCGGGCCGCAAAGATGCGTAAAACCCTACGATCCTGCTTTGGTGGATGTATTAGTGTTCTTGAGCTTTTGAACTAGCTCTAGGTGCCGTGCCGTTCCAAAGAGACGAATCCTTTTTCTGTGTGCCATGGAACTCCATTTATAGGCGAAAGGGGCGGCCACAGTGGCACACAGGAGGTGGAAAATGCTACAGCGTTGCGAGTTTATCACTAGTATTATAGGACAAGACGCATTTAATGCGAGGATTAGGTGTCCCTTCGCTTTATCGGGGACGGGGGCGAGGCCCGTCCCGTCCGTCGCTGCTCCCCTTCGCTTCGACACGCGCCCTAGCCAGCGATGCATGCGGTGCCATGTAGGCAGGCAGGCAGCTGAGGTGGCGCGGTGCCATGTAGGCAGGCAGGCAGCTGAGCCTCCTCGAAGAGCTGCATGTTTCCACGCGGGTGCCTGCCCAGCTGGCTAGGTCGGCAGCTGCATGCGAACGGCGGCGAAGACTCGGCTAGCTTGGACCTGGCAGTGGCCCTGCAGGTGCACTTGGCGAGGGCCTTGTCGGGTGGCCTGGCAAGGGTCTTGCCGTGGCGCACTGGCCTCCCCGGCAAGGATCTTGCCGGGGTCTTGTGGGTTTCTTCAGTGAGGACGGTTGCCTTCCTATCCTCACTTGATCTTGATTATTCTATATCTTCACAAAGATCTGCATGCCACCACGGAGGTGCCTTCCGAGCGCTGTCCCAACGCTTTTGTCGAGCGATGGTGGGCCCAAGAGTGGCTCACTTCGGTTGGCGTGGGCGAGCTGCCCCAGCAAGGGCCTTGCTGGGGCCGCTGAGGCTGCCCCGGCAAGGGTCCTTGCCGGGAAAACCTGCTTCGTCCATCTGATCTTCGTGGCCTTGGTCGTTGTCATTGCTCTGTTTGCCTTGTGGCCTCAGCTTCTCTCCGGCTTCCCTTTCCTGCCCGGTTATGCGTGGCTATGGCAGGAGGCTCTGACTGCCCGTGCACAAGTAGAGGGGTCAAAAGCAGAGCCCCTACTTTTGTACACGGACAGGAGCCCCCGGGCCTGGGCCACACATAGGCGCAGCACGTTGTTGGGCCAGGCCCAGAACGGTGTGGGGCAGTTGGGGCGGATTTCTACTGCGGTTGCTGTTCTGTCTACCGCGCTTCCCCACGACCCGCGTTGAACGCGCGACGTGGGGGTCGTGCGCGCGCATGACGTGGGCGAGCTTGCGTCACCTTGTGGTGGACAGTAAAGAGACGGCTTGCGTGTCTCTTTGAGACTGCAGGGCCGCCTCCCATTTACTGCCCTCGCTCGGGAACCGTCTTTCCACGCATCCCACTGCGTCCGCCCCTCGCGCCACGTTCGCTGCATGCATAACACAGAGCGAATGATAGGCGCACGGGACGTGGGTAGTCACGTGCGTGTGGGTCGATTCCCATGCGCCTTCAATGGAGCGGGCAGGGCAGTCGACGACCCCGCTTGCTGTCACTTCAAGAGGCCAGATTGGCTGAGAGGGGGTGGCCGAGACTCACCCCCGCCCCTTTATAAAGAGGGGAGCGGGAGGAACGGTGCTCCTCATCCTTCCGCCATCTGCCTCCCCCATTCCTGCTTCCTTTCCTCTTCTGCTATGGCGAGGGGGCGTGGCGATGCTTCATCGGTGGCGGCGAGGGTTTCGGCTAGACAGCGCATCGCTCCTCCCCAAGAGCTCATAGCGGCGGAGCTAGCCGCTAGAGGAAGGGGGAGGGGGCAAGGTCGAGGCCATCGTGGTGCCTGAGGGAGAGGAGGACGGGGCGCCAAATCCGCCTCGCCCCCTCCAGCAGCCCCTCCTCCGATGGAGGGCCATGCCAGGGACAACCCCTGCGAATTCTTCGTCAGGCTGTGCCATCCACCGCGCTGTCGCCTTCGCCTTCCGACCCCATTTGCGCGGGAGATGGAGCTGGATCCACCGCAGGCACTGCGGCTGCACATGAGGGGTTGTGGGAACAGCGGCACATGGGTCGACGTCGAGTTCCCCGCCCATCACGTCATGTATCTTCACCGAGGGTGGAAAACCTTCGCTCACCTCCACAGCTTGATGGATGGGCTCGCTCTCCATTTCAATTTAATGGAGGGTGGCCTCCTCTCCATCATGATCTTCGGGCACTTAGGGACCCGCGTGAGGTGCTGCGTGGAGAGCTCCTTCGACGATGAAGATTCCTGCTCAAGCGAGAGTGGCGAGGAAGACAACGGCAGCGACGACGAGGGCAGCGGGCGGCAGGATGACGGGTCCGACTAGGTGTCGGGCGCCGCTCCGAGCGGCACCGGCGACCCCATCATCCGTGTTGCCGGCTCCTTGAACTTCTCGGGGTCATCTCCTTGGGCGGCTGGCATAGGGAGGCTGCAGAAGAGGAAGAGGGCGGGCGGCAAGGCCACCAAGTCGGAGTATGCGGGCACCGATGCCTTTGTCGCGTGTTGTCGTCCTGCCGCCTCGTCTTCGAGCTCTGCCTCCGAGATGTTCTCGTTGTGTCTTTTTCCACTCTTAGCTCGCCTAGGCGCCCCTTTTGCCCTTCTGCTTTCTTGTTCCATTTCCTGAGGAGAGGGACAAGAAAGGGATTACGGGCACCTTATATCTTTTTAGTCTTGTAAGACTTCGGGCCTTTGTTAGCTTTAGAACTTGTAATCCCCTTGTTCGTGTTTTTCATTTTGTATGAACTGTACCTGTACGGGATGTTTGCCAGGATTTTCGTTCGGGGGAGGAACCCACGACAAGGAATGAATCCTTGTTATCTTTAAGACGAACGTTTTCTCGCCCGGCAACAGGCCTCGCCGTTCCCCCACTTCGCTCAACCTTTCTCACGCTCTTGGTGGAGGTAGGGATGAGGTAGACTTAGGCCCCCCGTTCCTCTTTTTTTTGCTACCGCGGCTACGACCAAATCCAGGCCCAGGGGATAATCCTTGGGTGCCGGAAAGGGGGAGCACGGTAGCTCAGAGATAGACGGGGTTTCACATATCCCAGTCCATAACGAAATGCGCGATGGAGGATAGAGAATTTATATGGATCTGCAGCCCCCGGCAACCTTGGCTTGCCGTGGATGGATCTTTGTTCTTGCAGCCCCCCGGCAATCCTGGCTTGCCGGGGTCCGGACGCCGGTCCGTTCTCTTTCTTCCCAAACAGCTTGGCAAGAATACTTACGTGCCCTGCGAACCAAAGAAGACAGAGAAGAATAGAGAGACGCGCACTCGACCTCTAGGCTAGGGGTTAGCCGCCGCTAAGCACTATCAACCCCAACCAAGTACGAGACTCAACCTAGCTGCATGGTATGATTCAGGGTGCCAGCGCTTTGTACAAAGGGTTACATGCCTTGCTGGCAAGGCTTGTAAAAAAGGGTGGCTTGCCAGGAGGCCCAGCAGCCGCGCCTTATGGGTAAAACTTGCAAAGATGCTCTATGTTCCAGGAGTTTCTCACTTGAACGGCATCTTCGGTCTCCAGCCGGACTGCACTGGGCCTGGTGACTCATGTTACCCGATAAGGGCCTTCCCACTTTGGCGTCAACTTGTTGGAATTCTTGGCCGACTGAATGTGCCGAAGAACAAGGTCGCCTTCCTCAAAGCTCCGGGCACGAACCTTGCGGCTATGGTAGCGGCGCAAGGCTTCTTTGGTAGCGTCTGCTCTCCTGACCGCCCGGAGACGATCTTCCTCAAGGAGCGTCGCGTCCTCTTGCCGCAATTGCTCTTGCTCAAGCTCATCATAAGCGAGCACTCAAGGTGACTCGTATATGAGTTCCGTGGGGGAGAACTGCTTCTGCCCCGTAAACTAGGGCAAAGGGTGTCTGGCCGGTGGCTCGATTTGGCGTCGTTCTGATCGACGAAAGAACTGTGGGCAACTCATCAATCCAACACCTTCCACTCTCGCGCAGCCTGTCAAAAGTCTTCATCCTTAAGCCTCGCAGGACTTCAGCATTTGCTCTCTTCGCTTGGCTAGTGCTCCATGGATGTGCCTCGGAAGCAAAACAGACCCTGCTGCCGAGGTCCTCAATGTTTTGCATGAAGGCATGGCTCGTGAACTGTGTGCCATTGTCGGTGATGATCCTGTTGGGCACCCCAAAACGGCACACTAGTCCCTTGAAAAACTTGATGGCTGACTGCGCTGTCACCTTCCTCACCGCTTCCTCTTCTAGCCACTTTGTGAACTTGTCGATTGCGATGTACAAGTACTCAAAGCCCCCGACAGCACGGGCTAAAGGGCCCAATATGTCGAGCCCCCAGACCGAGAAGGGCCAGGAGAGAGGGATAGTTTGAAGGGCTTGAGCTGGTTGATGAAGCTTCCTCGAATGGAACTAGCACGCTTCACACTTGGTTACTAGTGTCGTCGCATCCTGGAGGGCGGTGGGCCAGAAGATACCTTGCCGGAAAGCCTTGCCTGCAAGGGCCCTCGACCATATGTGGGAGCCACATATGCCTCCATGTATCTCTACCAACAGCTTTAGTCCTTCCTCCCAGGAGATGCACATCAATTTCACCCCATTCGGTCTTCTTCTGTACAATACGTTATCAATGAATTGGTACAAAGCAGACCGGTGGGCTACTCTTTCTGCCTCTTCCTGCTCCTCAAGAAGCTCTCCTTTTTGAAGGTACCGGACGGTGTGCTATGCCCATGATGGAGCCTGGGGCTCGACGGCAAGGACCAAAGGCATCTCTTCTGCCACGGGAGCGGCCGCCTCCACGGCCATGACCAGAGGTCCTGCCGGAGTCGGTTGCCCTGCGGCAGGATCGGCATCCACGGTAACATCTTCGCCGGCGTCTCCGGGGAGCTCGGTGGGGAAGTAATTGCTGGGGCCTAGCTTCCTCCGCTTGTTCTACCCAATCGACGGCTCAACGGATGGTTGGGTTAACTGAAGCACAAAAGTACCTGGCTCCACAGGTGGCTTGAGGGCAGCGCGCTTTGACAGGTAATCGGCGACGTCGTTCTATGCCTGAGGGACATGCTCCGCTTGTATACCGTCAAAGTTCTCTTCCAGTTTCCTCACCTCATCTACGTAAGCTTCCATCAATGGGCTTTGATAATCTTTGTTAATCTGCCTGACGACGAGCTGTGAGTTGCCCCTGACGATGAGCTTCTTAACTCCGAGGTCTGCCGCAATCCTGAGACCGGTAAGCAAACCCTCGTACTCGGCGGTGTTGTTGGTCGACATCTCCCGAGGGAAGTGCATCTGGATGACATACTTGAGGTGTTCTCCGGTAGGCGCGACAAGCAGCACACCAGCACCGGCGCCTTGCAGCGAGAAGGCACCATCAAAGTACATGATCCAGTTGCGGCTTGTTTCCTTTCCGGGGAGAGCAGTCTCCTGCACCTCTTCGTCAGGCGTCGAGGTCCATTCCACAAAAAACTCTGCCAAGACTCTGCTCTGAATGGTCGAGGTACTTTCAAACTTCGGACTGAAACTTGACAGCTCCAGGGCCCATTCCACGATCCTCCCCGTTGCATCTGGATTATGTAGTATCCGTTGCAACGGGAGGCGGGTGACCACCGTGATCTCGTGCGCTTGGAAGTAATGGCGCAGCTTCCTCGAAGCCATAAGGAGGCCGAAGATCAGCTTTTTCACACCTGAGTACCTCGATCTAGCCCCCTGCAAGAGGGAGCTAACGAAGTAGACTAGGTGTTGCACCATTTTCTTCTTCTACGCCTCTTCACCCGATCGCATGGGTCCTATCGTACTAGCGCCGGTCTCGCCGGGACCGAGCCTTGCCGGGGACTCGGTCTTGCCGGGACTGAGCCTTGCTGGGGAGGGTTCCAGCCCGCCAACCATTGACTCTGCCGCTGCTGCTGCCTCCTCATCAACCTCCCTCTGTGCCACTAGTGCGGCGCTGACCACTTGATTTGTTGCAGCTAGGTAAAGCAGCAACGGTTCTTGTGGTTTGGGCGCGACCAACACTGGGGTAGAGGAGAGGTATCTCATTAAATCTTGCAGCGCTGCCTCGGCCTCCGGGGTCCACTCCACTGGCCCCGCCTTCTTCAAGATCTTGAAAAAAGGAAGGGCACCCTCCACGGACTTGGAGATGAACCGTCTCATGGCAGCAACATAGCCAGTGAGCCGACGCATGTCCTTAATCCGTTTGGGTGCCTCGATTTGCTCGATGGCTTTGATCTTATCTGGGTTTGCTTCAATCTCGCGCTGGGACACAAAGAACCCGAGAAGCTTTCCGGACGGGACGCCGAAGACACACTTCTCAGGGTTCAATTTGAGGTTGATCTTGCACAAGTTTGCAAACGTTTCCTCCAGATCTTGCACAAGGGTTGCTTTGTCCTTGGTTTTGACTACTATGTCATCCATATAAGCTTCCATATTTCTATGTAGCTGGGGCTCAAAACCAATTTGGACTGCTCTTACAAAGGTCGAGCCAGCACTCTTCAACCCGAAAGGCATCCATAAAAAGCAATACGTACCACATGGGGTGATGAATGCTGTCTTTTCCTCGTCCTCCTTTGTCATGAAGATCTGGTGGTATCCTGAGTAGGCGTCAAGGAACGATAGGAGGTCGCACCCAGCCGTGGAGTCAACAATCTGGTCAATGCGCGGTAATGGGAAAGGATCCTTTGGACAAGCCTTATTGATGTCTCTGTAGTCAATACACAGCCTCCATTTCCCATTTGCCTTGCGCACCACAACCGGATTGGCCAACCACGTTGGATGGAGTACTCCTCTTACCAAGCCTGCCGCCTCTAGCTTTCTCATTTCCTCCGTGATGAACTCTTGCCTCTCCAGAGCTTGCTTCCTGACCTTCTGCTTGACGGGCCGCGCATGGGGACAGACAGCAAGGTGGTACTCAATCACCTCCCTGCGAACGCCAGGGATGTCGGAGGCTTGCCACGCAAACACATCGACATTTGTCTGCAGGAAGGTGACGAGCTCGCTTTCCTATTTGCCGTCAAGGGTGTAGCTTATGGTAAAGGCTCCTCTTATGCCGTCCTCCTTAACGGGCACCTTCTTGGTCTCTGGCGGTGTAGCCCTGGACTTCTTGCTCTTGCCGGTGGAGCTCTCTTGCACGTTCTCAATGGAAGCACAACACCACGAAGAGGTGCGCTTACCAGAGTGGGTGTGAGGGGTCTCGCTGGTCTTCTTCTCACCCGGGGCTCCGTTGGCAGGAGTGGGTGTCTTAGCGGCAGCTGCTGCAACTGCTTCCCGGTAGAGTTGGTCGACGCAGATTAGCGCATCTTTCTTGTCGGAGGGGATGGTGATGATGTTCATCGGCCCGGGCATCTTCAGCATGTTGTAGCCGTAATGTGAAGCCTCCATGAACTTGGCTAGCACCGGGCGGCCGAGAATCCCGTTATAAGGAAAGGGGATCTCGACTACGTCAAAAACAATCCTCTCCGTCCTGTGGTTCAGCTCGCCTCCGAATGTTACGGGCAGCGTGATATTTCCCTTTGGCTGGGTCCTCCCCGGCTTAACCCCTTGGAACATACCCGTCTCCTCGAGGTCTCCATCAGGGATCTGCAGCCTTCTGACCACAACGGGCGAGATCAAGTTCAGGCCGGCCCCACCGTCAACCAACATCTTTGTCACCTTGAGGTTGCGGATTGTTGTTGAAACCAACAACAACAAGCACCCGATTGCAGTGGTGCGGTCAGGGTGGTCCTCGGTGTCGAAGATGATGGGTGTGGTGGACCATTTCAGTGTCTTCCGTGCGTCAAACGATGGCTCGACCGCTGTGATGTCACGCGCCCACTGATTGAGCTGGCTCTCGGATGTATGCAGCAAGGCGCCACCATCGACGCACATGGCCTCTGTGGCTGTCTGAAACTCGTGGTCGCCGGACTCGTCGTCCTCGTCATGATCATCATCTTCCTGCTTCTTGTCGCGGCCCTGGGCGGGCCTCTCTTGCTGATTATCCTTGCCGCGATGACCTCCCTGGCCGCCACGCTTCTTGCCAGATCCCTCGACACCATATGGGCCTTTCTCCTTGTCCCGTCGCTCATACTTGGCTTTCTTCTTCTCGGCGAGCAGCTCTACCTGCCGGCTGTTTTGGACATCATGGCCCTTGGTGCAGTGGATCTTGCAGTACTGCTTGTCAGAGCCTCCTGGCTTGTCGGCTGCCGCCAAGGCCCGGCAAGCATCACACCCGGCAACCTCCTTGCCGCGGTCACTCGCCTTGGTCTCCTTGGTGGTGTCGGTGTCGTCGGATCCCTCAATGGCAAGCACGGCCTTGCCCTTGCGCTTCCTGTTACGACGTCAGCCCTTCTTCGTAGGGGTGGTGGTGTCATCCGTGCAGTCGGTTTCCACACCGGCGTCTTCGCCGGGGTACTTCCTTCCCTCCTCAGCACGGGCGCATCGATCGGCCAGAACATAGAGCTCGGCCACATCCTTAACCTTGTTCATCACCAGTTCTTCACGCATCTTGCGGTTTTGCACGTTCTGATGGAATGCAATGATCACGACGGTGGGATGAACATCGGGGATGTTGTATTGCACCCGACTGAACCTTTGGATGTACTTGCGCAGGTTTTCTCCTTCCTTATGGGGGATGATGTGTAAGTCACTCACCTGGCCATGAGCTTGGTGACCTCCGGTAAAGGCGCCAACAAACTCATGGCACAAATCCGCCCAAGAAGAGATGGAATCCTCTGGCAAGTGCATCAACCATGACATAACATTAGGCTTGAGTGCCAACGAGAAGTAGTTGGCAACCACCTCGTCATTGCGGGCCCCAGCAGCTTGCATCGCGATGGTGTAGATGCTGAGGAACTCCGACGGGTGAGTCTTGCCGTTGTACTTCTCGCCAACGTCGGGTTTGAACATGCGGTGGGAGGGCCACTGGAACTGCCGCAGCTCACGGGTGAAAGCTGGACAACCCACCTCGTACGGTAGGCCACCGTAGCCTCCCGACGCTGTGTGGTCTGCAACGGGCCCTGCCCTCCTGTCCAACTGGTGGCGCGCGTCACGTCGGCACTCAATCGTAGTTCGAGCGTCCTGATGCGCCCGATCCCGAAGGACTTGGCACTGATCGCAGTTGGTTCGCGGGTCGGACGACGCGATCGAGATATCGTCATGAGTGTCGCCGCGACGGGCCGACGCCCGGGGCGGTCAGGATGGAGGAGGGGAGTACACCGTGGCCGCGTCGCCACCGGCACGGCCTCCGCTAGCACGCAGTGGCCCGGCGGGGCGACGGTCGACGGGTCCCGCAAGCCGCAACCCATCGTTGTTGGCGATGCCGACGAGGCTCCCGACGGTGGCCCTCCATTCGTCAAGTTTCTCCACGGTGGGAGGAAAATCGAGGAGGAGCTGCGCGCGCTAGGGCTTCCGCTGGCGTGGGCGACGACAAAAGTTGGGTGGACCGCGAGGCGCCTCGACTCCTAACCACGTTAGAAGGAGCTACGTCACGGATCCGCATCTGTTCGCCACCCCCATCAGCACCTCGGCGCGCATGCTGGCCCTCTTCTCCATGTGATGGACGCACGAGACTCTTCCCAGGGCGGTGCGCAGGGTCACCAACAGGGTGGCGCTGCTAGTCACGCACGACCTGAGAGGAGCACGCCGTGGACGCCGGTGTTGGCGTCTTGGAGGTTGCCGTGCCGCCGCCTGGTGGGACGGCGGCGCCCCTGGAGGGCCCCGAGCCGCCTGTGGCGGGCCCGTCTCCGCCTCCAGAGCCCGCGACTGGTGGCTCATTGCCCGGCATGCGAACGACGCCACTCGTCAGGCCGGGACTATCGGGGTGATGCAGATGTTCGTGGGCCGCGCCACTGGTTCGCTCCGTAACCGGTCCTCTACCGGTCCGCGTCGGTACCCGGTCCCGGACGAACCGATCGCCGTGGTCGTCTTCTTCTTAGGAGCCATGGCGATGAAGAACAACTAGGTCAGCTACTAGACCAGATCCTCACGATTGCGCTCCCCTACCTGGTGCGCCAAAGATGTCGGTGGAAAACGACACTTATGGGATTGCTGGGATCCCTTCTACGGTTGCGAGGCACGGGGATCGTGAGAAGAGCGGGACTAGTAGACAACACCAAGGGATTTACCCAGGTTCGGGCCACAAAGATGCGTAAAACCCTACGATCCTGCGTTGGTGGATGTATTAGTGTTCTTGAGCTCTTGAACTAGCTCTAGGTGCCGTGCTGTGCCGAAGAGCCAAATCCTTTCTCTGTGTGCCATGGGCCTCCTTTTATAGGCGAAAGGGGCTGTCAAAGTGGCACACAGGAGATGGAAAGTGCAACAGCGTTGCGAGTTTATCGCTAGTATTACAGGACAAGACGCATTTAGTGCGAGGCTTAGGTGTCCCTTCGCTTTATTGGGGACGGGGGCGAGGCCCGTCCCATCCGTCGCTGCTCCCCTTCGCTTCGACACGTGCCCTGGCCAGCGATGCATGCGGTGCCATGTAGGCAGGCAGGCAGCTCAGGTGGCGCGGTGGTGGAGCCTCCTCGAAGAGCTGCACGTTGCCACGCGGGTGCCTGCCGAGCTGGCTAGGTCGGCAGCTGCATGCGAACGGCGGCGAAGACTCGGCTAGCTCGGACCTGGCACTGGCCCTGCCGGTGCGCTTGGCGAGGGCCTTGTCGGGTGGCCCGGCAAGGGTCTTCCCGGGTGACCCGGCAAGGGTCTTGCCGTGGCGCGCTAGCCTCCCCGGCAAGGATCTTGCCAGGGGTCTCGTGGGTTTCTTCGGTGAGGACGGTTGCCTTCCTATCCTCACTTGATCTTGATTATTCTATGTCTTCACAAAGATCTGCATGCCACCACGGAGGTGTCTTCCGAGCCCCGTCCCAACTCTTTTGTCAAGCGCTGGTGGGCCCAAGGGTGCCTCACTTCGGTTGGCGTGGGCGAGCTGCCCCGACAAGGGTCCTTGCCGAGAAAACCTGCTTTGTCCATCTGATCTTCGTGGCCTTGGTCCTTGTCATTGCTCTATTTGCCTTGTGGCCTCGGCTTCTCTCCGGCTTCCCTTTCCTGCCCTATTATGCGTGGCTGTGGCGGGAGGCTCTGACTGCCCGTCTACACGTAGAGGGGTCAAAAGCAGAGCCCCTACTTTTGTACAACGACATTGCAGATGCTTGCGAGGGGGTTAATCATAAGTAGGAGGTTTGTTCAAGTATGAACAATACCTAAGCACTGGTCCACCCACATACCAAATTATCAAAGTAGCAAACACGAATCGAACCAACATGATGAAAGTGACTAGACGAAATTCCCGTGTACCCTCAAGAACACTTTTCTTATCATAAGAGACCGTTTTGGCCTATCCTTTGCCTCCAAAGGGTTGGGCTACCTTGCTGCACTTTTATTACTACTACCATCACTTGCTCGTTACAAATTATCTTGCTATCAAACTACTCTGTTACTTACAATTTTAGCACTTGCATACATTACCTTGCTGAAAACCACTTGTCATTTCCTTCTGCTCCTTGTTGGGTTCGACACTCTCACTTATCGGAAAGGCTACAATTGATCCCATATACTTGTGGGTCATCAACCTACGGAATAACCAAAAGTGGACTAAGCTCTTCTTGACAAGGCTGGATCTAGTTAGGGAGGTACATAGGTCATTTCACTAAATGCTAGATCTACCTAGCTAGCTAGTTTGGGAGGAGACAAGTTCAACTAGTGGAGGGGGAGGAAAAATAGAAAGGAGATGCATTAATGGAGGTGGTGTAGTTAGCTAGGAGTAATAAAGAGAGAGAAATATAGGTAGAAGAAGGAGAGTAATGGGGGGAGAAGTAGTGAGGAAGAAGAGAGAGGAGGTGGGAGCTAGGGGAAAGTGAAGGAAGAGAGGATGGGGGAGAGGGGAGGGGGGAGGGAGAAGGTGGTATGGCTATGGTTTAGCAGTAGCGGATCTAAAATGTGCTGATGCTAATTAGATAGTAGTAGCATGCTTCTGGGACAGGCACTACTACTACGTGGGGCCCGCCATGTGGCCATGTTCAAAATTAGCAGTAGCGACCTGCAAAAAAAGTGCGCTACTACGATCACATTAGCAGTACGCGGTTAGTTAGGGCGCGCTACTGCTAAACCTAGCATGGTGGGAACGGTCGGGGAATTTTAGTAGTAGCGTGGCCCTGCTGAGCCGTGCTACTGCTAAGGCGCCAGTTGTAGCGCTTGTCGGGAGCCGGCACTACTGATACGTAGCAGTAGCACCCCTTCTTGTCCCATGCTACTGCTAAGATTCTATGTATAAGCTTTTCCCTAGTAGTGTAAAAATGACCCATACTTAGATATTGGTGGTTCATCAAGCGAACCCCAATATGCACAACACATAACTCTTCTAGAGGCATGGTGAAGGCATTATCATAAAGGCTAAATGAAACTCTATAATCATAAGAATGATATTTTAATTTCTTAGTGAACGTCCATGTGAGGTTGAGAGACTGAGTGCACTTATCTAAGATGAAGGGAGTGAGCTCGGTGTTGTGAACATACTGCTCAAATTCTTCCTTGATACCTGCACCTAACATGAACTCATTGCACGACCATAGGTACGATTTGGTATCGACATCCCGCATCGAGCTTGCACTCAGCTCAACATAAGACTGTCGTATCGAGCTCCCACTCGATGATGCCTCTAAGGACCTCCTCCTCAAAAAACTCCTAAAGAGGTGCATTTTTATTGGCGAACAATTTCTGAAAAAATTTGGACACAAAATTTTGTTAGCAAAACTCCACAAGATTGATAGCAACTACTCATATGGATGTCTAGGGGCTATATCAAGCATTCAAACTACTTGGAACTCAAAGAATCCAACATGCAAACTCATTTACAGCAGCACCAAGAGTAGCTAATTACTCATAATATAAACTACTAGAACAAAACTAATTGGAGCAATGGAGGAGTTACATACCAAGTAGCAATCCCCTAAAACAATTCCGGAAACGGAGCTTCGAGCAAAGAGATCGGAATCCACGGGTTTGAGAGCAAGAACACGAGAGAGAGAGAACTGGAGTGATTTTTTTTCTAGAGGTATGTGATGATATGGGCTGAACGATAAGTGAGGGGGAGTTGAGAAATGCCAATAGTAATTGTGAGAGATTTTTCAATCACATTAATACCATTCACTTGGAATTGTTTTTTCGGAAAGTGCACCGTATGCTCATTACCATTGATATTAAAAGTGACTTTGCTTTTATTGTAATAAATAATAGCCTTTGCAGTGTTCAAAAAGGGTCTACCAAGGATAATTGACATGTTGTCGTCCTCGGGCATCTCAAGTATAACAAAGTCTATTAAGATAGTAACATTTGCAACAACAACGGACACATCCTAAAAAATACAGATAGGTATGGCAGTTGGTTTGTCAGCCATTTGCAATGATATTTCAGTATGTGTGATTTTATTCAAATCAAGTCTTTTGTATAAAGAGAAAGGCATAACACTAATACCAGCTCCCAAATTACATAAACCAGTTTTAACATAATTTTTTTGATGGAACATGGTATAGTTGGTATTCATGTGTCTCCTAATTTTTTAGGTACTCCATCCTTAAAATAATAATTAGCAAGTATGGTGGAGATTCCAGCTTCAAGTATTTCTCTTTTATTAGTGACAATCTTTTTCATGTATTTAGCATAAGGGGCCATCTTGAAAATATCAGTCAAACGAGTACGCAAAAAGATTGGCCTAAGCATTTCAGCAAAGCGTTCAAATTCTTCATCATCTTTTCTCTTAGATGGTTTGGGTGGAAAGGGCATGGGTTTTTGAACCCATGGTCCTATTTCTTTACCATGTTTTCTAACAACAAAGTCTCTCTTATCATATTGTTTATTTTTATGAGGTGGGTTATCAAGATCAATAGCATGTTCTAACTCAACATCATTATCTGGTTATTTATCATTGTCAGGTTGAGCATCTTCAGGAACATCATCATTATCATTTTACTTATCACTACATGGATATTCATTACCAGATTGAGTTTCAGCATCAGAAATAGAAACATCATTGTTATCTTCAGAAGTTTTTTCTACTTCTCGTTCACTAGAAGTATGCAAGGTCCTATCATTTTTCTTCTTCTTTTTCTTACTAGAAGGACTAGGTGCATCAATATTAATTATTTGAGAGTCTTGTTCAATTCTTATAGGGTGCCTTTCACAATAAAGTGGTTCCTGAGTCATTTTACCTGCTCTAGTTGCTACCCTAACAACATAATCATTCATATTATTATTCATTTCACTAAGAAATTCCCTTTGAGGTTTAGCAAACTGTTCTAACTGAGTTTGGACCATAGAGGCATGTTTTTCTACACCTCTAACACCATTAGTGATCCTAAAAAACACGTCACTCAAGCGACCAATCATATTAGAGTTTTGTTTTAATTGTTTCATAACATAGCCATTGAAGTGATCTTGCTTCATGATATAATTATGAAATTCATATAAGCATTGACTAGGATGTTTATTGTAAGGGATATCACCTTCATCAAACTTCAAAAGAGAATTTACCTCCACCACCTGTGGGGGTCTGTCAAGACCATGTATTTCTTCAGTAGGTGGTAAATTCTTAACTTCTTCAACTTTAATACCTTTTTCCTACATACATTTCTTCGCCTCTTGCATATCTTCAGGATTGAGAAATAAAATACCCCTTTTCTTCGGAGTGGGTTTAGGCGCTGGTTCAGGAAGTGTCCAATCATCATAGTTCTTTATTATATTATTCAATAACTCCTCAGCTTGTTCAACAATTCGTTCCCTGAAAAAACAACCAGCACAACTATCTAGCAAATCCCTAGAATCATCAGTTAGTCCCTTATCAAAGATATCAAGTATTTCATTTTTCTTGAGAGGATGATCAGGCAAAGCATTAAGTAATTGGAGAATCCTCCCCTAAGCTTGTGGCAGACTTTCTTCTTCAATTTGCAAAAAGTTAAATATTTCCTGTATGGCAACTTATGAGCAGGAAAATATTTTTCAGAGAAGTAATAAATCATATCCTGGGGACTAAGCACACAACCAGGAGCAAGAGTATTGTACCATATCTTAGCACCACCCTTTAATGAGAACAGGAATAACTTAAGAATATAGTACTAGTAAATTTTCTCATTATGAGCAAATAGGGTGGCTATATCATTTAATTTAGTAAGATGTGCCACAACAGTTTCAGTTTCATAGCCATGGAAAGGATCATATTCTACAAAAGTAATTAACTCTGGGTCAACAGAGAATTCATAATCCTCATCTGTAACAAAGATAGGTGAAGTAACAAACTTAGGACCGCATTTATTCTAGCATTCAAAGTTTTTTCTTTCAACTTGACTAGTAATTTCTTAAGATCGTCTCTATCCTTACAAGCAAGAAAGTCTCTAGCTACCTCTCCACCCATAACATAACCCTCAGGTATATCAGGTAATTCATATCTAGGAGAGCTAGATCTAATGGATGTTTCATAATTCTCAATTTCAAAGACTTCATCAATTTTAGTAATTTCATCAGTTTCAGCATTCTCAGTATCTTTAGCTCTAGCAAGTTGTTCATCAAGAAATTCACCTAGTGGCACATTATCATCAAGGAAAGTACTAGCATCATCATATATAAGCATCATTCATAGAAGAAGTGGAATTCTCAATAAATTGCAACATATCAAGATTAATAGCACGTGGTGGTGTTGCAAGCTTACTTAAAATAGAAGGTGAGTCAAGTGCAGAGTGTGATTGCAATTCCTTACCTCCCATTGTCTTAGAGGGAACGATCTTGGTTCTGGTATCTTTGAGATTCTTCATAGGGATAAATAGATATAAATCCCAAGTGACTCAACCAATATAGCTATGCTCCCCGGCAATGGCGCCAGAAAAAGGACTTGATAACCCACAAGTATAGGGGATCGCAAAAGTTTTCGAGGGTAGAGTATTCAACCCAAATTTATTGATTCGACACAAGGGGAGCCAAAGTATATTTGTAAGTATTAGTAGTTGATTTGTCAATTCGACCACACCTAGAGATTAAATACTTGCAGCAAGGTGAATAGTAGCATAGTAATATGATAGTTTGATAGTAGAAGTAGCGATAGCAACGATAACAACAGTAACAATTTTGTAGCAGTTGTAATAGTAGCAATAGCAATAGTAATGCAACAAATATCAATATGTCAAAAGCTCGTAGGCATTGGACTGGTCTTCCATATGAATCCATCAGTTAATACATCTTGTACGTCATCGATAAAGAGACACGTCGTGTATCTATTCTGTACCCTATTCATATAGCACTCTTGATGGAGATGAATATTCTGAGGCACTTACTGAAATTAAAAATTTTTGCAAGGGAATTCAAAGAAGCACTCGAAATAAAGAAACTTGGATGGAATTCTGATATATCAAAATGGCAATGTTTATTTCCTAATGGTATTCCAATAAGCGTGGATGGGTAATAATTTTACAATAAAAACATTTATTTTTGTTATCACCATATACAATACAATAACAATTTAGGAAATTGCAGGGATTTGTCAGGCTATTTTGTCTTCCATTTTATGCTATTGTGGAATGGTAAAGACCTGGCAAAGCCTGTTTGTGCGGTGATTATTGTGCGTTACACATGTTTTTAAACCTTCCGCGTGAAATATTCGTGCTAACTACATATATTGCTTTTGCAGGATGGGTATGAGTTGAGGAAGCAGTTTTTATTATACTTGCTCAAACATCCTGCGAATGAAGCTAAAGAACTTGCCTGATATTGTGAGACAATTTCTTAAGTGCATCAAGTAGATCTCAATAATTTGTAATAGATTTTTAGTTGGATCATCACTTTATATGTATACATTGTTAAAGTGCTATTTTTTACCACTTTATATTAGAAGTTAAGTGGACTTCAATTATTATGCAATTGGGACTGTGTTATACGGTCTCTATCTGTGACTATTTCAGAAGCCCGTGGCAACGCACAGGCATTCTATTAGTAGCAATAGTAACATAGCAAAGATCAATATGTGAAAAGCTCATAGGCATTCGATTGGTGATAATGTTGGATGATATTCATCATGTAACAGTCATAACCTAGGGCGACACAGAACTAGCTCCAGTTCATAAATATAATGTAGGCATGTATTCCATAAATAGTCATACGTGCTTATGGAAAAGAACTTGCATGACATCTTTTGCCCTACCCTCCCGTGGCAGCGGGGTCCATAAGGAAACTAAGGGATATTACGGCCTCCTTTTAATAGAGAACCAGAACAAAGCAGTAACACATAGTGAATACATGAACTCCTCAAACTATGGTCATCACTGGAAAGTATCCCAATTATTGTCACCTTCGGGTTTACGGATCATAACACGTAATAGGTGCATATAACATGCAAGATTGGATCACGAAGATGGATATGATGGTGAAAACATAAACAGTTCAGATCTGAAATCATGGCACTCGGGCCCTAGTGACAAGCATTAAGCATAGCAAAGTCATAGCAACATCAATGTCAGAACATAGTGGACACTAAGAATCAAGCCCTAACCAAACTAACTCGATTACATGATGAGTCTCATCCAACCCACCACCATCCAGTAATCCTACAAAGGAATTCCTCACTCCCAGTGGTTAGCATCATGAAATTGGTGATGGAGGATGGTTGTTGATGATGAAGATCAAAGATCCCCCTCTCCGGAGCCCCGAACGGGCTCCAAATCTGGCCTCCCGATGAAGAACAGGAGGTGGCGACGGCTCCGTATCATAAAACGCGATGAAACTTCCTCCCTGATTTTTCTCTCCAAAAATAGGATTTTATAGAGTTGGAATTAGGGTTAGAGGAGCCTCATGGGCCCCACTACTCACCAGGGCGCTAGAGGGGGGTGGCGCGCCCTGCTGCCTAGTGGGTAGCTGGGGCCCCCTCGATTGGGTCTTGGTTGCAGTTTGTTTATATATTCCAACATAAATCTCCAAAAAGTTTCGTCCAATTCCGAGAACTTTTATTTCTGCACAAAACAACACCATGGTTGTTCTGTTGAAAACAGCGTTAGTCTGGGTTAGTTTCATTCAAATCATGCAAATTGGAGTCCAAAACAAGATAAAAAGCGTTAGGAAAAGTAGATACGATGGAGACGTGTCATGCGTTGTCGGATTCTGGGCTCTGTAGACCCACGAAGGTTCGATCTATGGGGTGTGTGCGAATATCTTAGCCAACTCAAACCTCGAGATCGCCACCCCACGGCCTAGCTACGTCGAGTTCACGTGTGTGGGGAAGGAGATGAACACAACAGTTTACCTAGGTTTGGGCCACCTTGCGGTGTAAAACCCTACTCCTGCTTTGTGGTGGATTGGCCTCACGATGAGGTTTTGGGATGAACTAGTACAGTGGTTGAGCGACCTCGCGAGGGCTCAAGAGGTGAGGGTGGAATGGATCCAATCCCCTTCTACTGTGGTGGCTAACCTATATTTATAGTGGCCTTGGTCCTCTTCCCTCAAAACTTAGGTGGGAAGGGATCCCACAACAGCCAATTTGAAAGGGGACAAGAAGTAGATCCAATCTTGATCAAAGGTAGTCTTCGCCTTCAAAGCTTCTGGTCATGACGCTGTGGTGTGGTCTATGGTGACGTTTGTCCTGCCGAGCTCGTGGACGTGGTCTCATTGCACCGAAATGGAAAGCTTTGGGGATCCCTCGGGTACCCGTGTATGTCCTTGCTTCCTTAGCACTATAAGGGAAACTGCCTCCTCTGTGTCTGCTGGCTCACGTCATTGCAGCCTCATGAGGCCGGGTACCTGCATAGAATTCTCCGCTCCTCGGGAGGCAACCTCGAGAGGACACCCCTTTGGAGGTCCTGACATTGCCCTCGTCGTGAGGCTGGGTGCCCCTGGGAGAGTCTTGTCTTGGAGGGTCTTGCAGTTGGGTCATACCGGGCCGTTAACGAGCCCACACGTTGGGCCGCGGGCAGGCAAGTCTGGGTAGCCACGAACCTAGAACTCCAACAGTAGCCCCCGGGCCCAAGGCGTGCTCGGGCTGGCTTTGAGGTGAAGCCAAGGGGCAAGAGCGAAGCGCCACGGGCCCCAAATCGCCTGCGGGCCAGGCTTGACGCGTGGCGGTCAACGAGGCATGGATGCCTCCTCTCCCCCATGTCGCCTTGGCAACTGCCAAAGCTGACAAAAAGCCTGGGGCATGTCATAGAGTCATCATTGCCCCGCCGTGCTTGCCTTCTGCTACCCCTCCTTCTGCGCGCTTGCGCCTTCTTTGCCGTATCCGGCACCTGCTTCGATCTTCCCTGCCACCATGTCTCCCAAGAAGAAGACGGGCAAGACCCCGGTGGTGGCAGAGCCCCCGACGGGGCCGTAGCCCGCGCTGGGCCGGTCCAAGGTGATCAACCGCGAGGGGCTGGATAAGGTACATCATGCGATTGCCACTGACTCCAACGACTGGAAGGCGACAAAGATCTGGCCTGCCTCCCGGCCTTTAGCCAACCTGGAGGCCACCAACATCCCTCTTCATCTTCATGCCATCTTCTTGGGCCTGCTGCCACCGTTTTCGGATTTCTTCAATGTCATGCTTACGCATTACCAAATCCACGCGCTGTATCTTGAACCTAGTTCCATTGTCCTCCACTCCGCCTTCGCGTTCTTGCGCGAGGCATTCGTGGGCGTCACCCCGTCCATGGCTCTTCTCTATCACTTCTTCTCTCTTCAGATGGCCGCTGGTGGGCAGCGCTCGGGGTGCGTGTTGCTTCGGGCAGCGGAGGCGACCGCGGGCTCTGGTATCGACACCGCGCTCCGCCCGGACATGGAGGGAATCGGGAAGCAATGGGTGTATGTTGACGCCGCCGTGTACAACCCCTTGCTCCTAATCCCGGCGGCCCCCGCAGAGCTGAGCTCCGGTTGGGAGCACGTGGAGCTCATCGACCCGCGGGTTGCGCGAGTCATGACCAGGCTGGCCAACCTGAGGAAGGTGGGTCTAACAATGGCGATGGTGGTGAGGAAGTTCGTTCGGCGGCTCATTGCTCCACTTCAGCGCCATTCCCACCCAATGTGGGCCTTCAGCGGTCCTGAGGATGCCATGAGTCTTCAAGTGCCTTCTCTTCCTTCCAGCATGCTGCGTGGGGTGCTCCGCCTCCTGACTGCTGGAGAACCCACTGCACTTCCTTCAGGAGGGTTCCCCTTGTACAACTACCCAAATGGGGAAGTATTTACCAAGAAGATGCCGCGCTTCGATGAGTGGGGGATGCTCCCCGAGGACCACATGGGGCCTCGTGACAACCCCTTCCTGGTAGTCCCTGATACGTCTCCAACGTATCTATAATTTTTGATTGTTCCATGCTATTATATTATCTGTTTTGGATGTTTAATAGGCATTTATATGCCATTTTATATTATTTTTGGCACTAACCTATTTAACCGAGGGCCTAGTGTCAGTTTATGTTTTTTTTGCCTATTTTAGAGTTTCACAGAAAAGGAATATCAAACAGAGTCCAAACGGAATGAAACCTTCGCGATGATCTTTCTTGGACCGAAAGGATACAAAAGACTTGGAGATCAAGTCGGAGAGGCAACAAGGCGGCCAAAAGACAGGAGGGCGCGCCTAGGGGGGTAGGGCGCGCCCCCTACCTCATGGGCCCCTCGTAGGTCCCCTGACATAGTTCCTTCACCTATATATACTCTTACAGCCTAAAAACATCCAGGAGAGCCATGAAACCACTTTTCCACCACCGCAACCTTCTATACCCATGAGATCCCATCTAGGGGCCTTTTCCGGCGTCCTTCCAAGGGGGATTCAATCACGGAGGGCTTCTTCATCAACACCATTGCCTCTCCAATGGAGCGTGTCTAGTTTAGCATAGACCTACGGGTCCATAGCTAGTAGCTAGATGGCTTCTTCACTCTCTTTGATTCTCAATACCATGTTCTCCTCAATGTTCTTGGTGATCTATTCAATGTAATATTATTTTGCGCTGTGTTTGCCGAGATCCGATGAATTGTGGATTTATGATCAGATTATCTACGAATATTATTTGGTTCTTCTTTGAATTCTTATATGCATGATTTGATATCTTTACAAGTCTCTTCGAATTATCGCTTTAGTTTGGCCTACTAGATTGATCTTTCTTGCAATGGGAGAAGTGCATAGCTTTGGGTTCAATCTTGCGGTGTCCTTTCCCAGTGACAGTAGGGGCAGCAAGGCACATATTGTATTGTTGCCATCGAGGATAAAAAGATGGTTTTTTTGTCATATTGCTTGAGTTAATTCCTCTACATCATGTCATCTTACTTAATGCGTTACTCCGTTCTTTATGAACTTAATACTCTAGATGCATGCTGGATAGTGGTCAATGTGTGGGGTAATAGTAGTAGATGCAGAATCGTTTCGGTCTACTTGACATAGACGTGATGCCTATGTTCATGATCATTGCCTTAGATCTCGTCATAACTATGCGCTTTTCTATCAATTGCTCGGCTGTAAATTTTTCACCCACCGTAATATTTGCTATATTGAGAGAAGCCACTAGTGAAACCTATGGCCCCTGGGTCTCTTTTCCATTATATTGAATCTCTTTTACTTCTTGCTAGTTTCCGATCTACTATTTTGCAATCTTTTACTTTCCGATCTATAAACTAAAAATACCAAAAATATTTACTTCACCGTTTATCTATCTCTATCAGATCCCACTTTTGCAAGTGACCATGAAGGGATTGACAACCCCTTTATCTTATTGGGTGCAACTTGTTGATTGTTTATGCAGGTATTCAGTGACTAGTGCGTTGTCTCCTCCTGTATTGATACCTTGGTTCTCAAAACTGAGGCAAATACTTACGCTACTTTGCTGCATCACCCTTTCCTCTTCAAGGGAAAACCAATGCAATCTCAAGAGGTAGCAAGAAGGATTTCTGGCGCCATTGCCCGGGAGATCTACGTCAAGTCAAGCCATACCAAGTACCCATCATAGACTCTTCTCCCTTGCATTACATTATTCGCCATTTGCCTCTCGTTTTCCTCTCCCCCACCTCTAAAACGATTTTTGAAAACCTGGGCCTTTTCTTCGCCCCTCTTTCGTTCGTCTCTTTTCGCTTGCTTCTTGTGTGCTTGTGTTTTGGATTGCTTGCTTTGTCACGATGGCTCAAGATAATACCAAATTGTGAGACTTTTCCAATACCAAAAACAATGCTTTTATTAGCACTCTGATTGCTCCCACTACGAATGCTAAATCTTCTGAACTAATGCTGCTTTGTTGAATCTTGTTATGAAAGATCGATATTCTAGCCTTCCTAGTGAAGATGCCGCATCCCATCTAAACAGTTTCGTTGATTTGTGTGATATGCAAAGAAAGATGTGGATTATGATATTGTTAAATTGAAGCTATTTCCATTTTCGCATAGAGATCATGCTAAAACTTGGTTTTCATCTTTGCCTAAAAATAGTATTGATTTGTGGAATAAGTGTAAAGATGCTTTCATCAAGTATTTTCCTCCCGCTAAGATCATCTCCCTTAGGAACGATATTATGAATTTTAAGCAACTTGATCATGAGCATGTTGCACAATCTTGGGAGACGATGAATTTGATGATACGTAATTGCCCTACACATGGTTTGAGTTTGTGGTTGATTATACAAATATTTTATGCCAGATTGAATTTTGCTTCTAGAAACCTTCTAGATTCGACCACGACAGGCACTTTTATGGAAATCACTTTAGGAGAAGCTACTAAGCTCCTAGATAATATCATGGTTAATTATTCTCAATGGCACACCGAAAGATCCACTAGTAAAAAAGTTCATGCGATTGAAGAGATTAATATTTTGAGTGGAAAGATGGATGAACTTATGAAATTGTTTTCTAATAAAAGTGTTTCTTGTGATCCTAATGATATGCCTTTTTCCACCTTGATTGAGAATAATAATTAATCTATGGATGTGAATTTTGTTGGTAGGAACAATTTTGCTAACAACGCATAGAGAGGCAATTTTAATCCTAAGCCATTTCCTAGTAATTCCTCTAATAATTATGGTAATTCCTACAACAATTCTTATGGAAATTTTAATAAGATGCCCTCTGACTTTTTGAATAGTGTTAACGAATTTATGAGTTTGCAAAAGAATTTCAATGCTTTGATTAAAGAAAATTTTCTCAAGATCAATGATTTGGCTAGGAACGTTGATAGAATTTCGCTTGATGTTGATTCATTGAAACTTAGATCTATTCCACCTAAGCATGATATCAACGAGTCTCTCAAATCCATGAGAATTTCCATTGACGAGTGCAAAGAAAGAACAGCTAAGATACGTGCTAAAGAATATTGGTTTGTAAAAGCGGGTTCTTCTAATTTTCATGATAATAATGATGAAAAAGTAATTCATGTGACTCCTATTAAATCTTTGTTTTCAAATATGAATCTTGATAAAGATGGGCCTCGAGATGAGTCAACTTTAGTTAAAAAGGCATCCCAATGATTCGGAGTTTTTAGATCTAGATGCAAAAATTGATAAAAGTGGGATTGGAGAGGTCAAGACTTTAAGTAGCAATGAACCCACCCTTTAGGATTTCAAGGAATTTAATTATGATAATTTTTCTTTAATAGATTGTATTTCCTTGTTGCAATACATGTTAAATTCTCCTCATGCTTATAATCAAAACAAAGCTTTTACTAAACATATCGTTGATGCTATGATGCAATCTTTTGAAGAAAAGCTTGAATTAGAAGTTTATATCCCTAGAAAACTTTATGATGAGTGGGAACCTACTATTAAGATTAAGATTAAGGATTATTAATGATATGCTTTGTGTGATTTGGGTGCTAGTATTTCCACGATTCCAAAAACTTTGTGTGATGTGTTAGGTTTCCGTGAATTTGATGATTGATCTTTAAATTTACATCTTGAAGATTCCACTATTAAGAAACCAATGGGAAGGATTAATGATGTTCTTACTATTGCAAATAGGAATTATGTGCCCGTAGATTTCATTGTTCTTGATATAGATTGCAATCCTACATGTCCTATTATTCTTGGTAGACCTTTCCTGAGAACGATTGTGCAATTATTGAAATGAAAGAAGGAAACATTAGATTCCAATTTCCGTTAAGGAAAGGCATGGAACACTTTCCTAGGAATTAAATTAAATTGCCTTATGAATCTATTATGAGAGCCACTTATGGATTGCATGCCAATGATGGCAATACCTAGATCTATTCGCGTTTTTACGCCTAGCTAAGAGCGTTAAACGATAATGCTTTTTGGGAGGCAACCCAATATTATTTTTGTTCTTTGCTTTTTGTTTCTGTTTAGTAATAATAATTCATCCAGCCTCTGGTTAGATGTGGTTTTATGTTTTTCTAAGTGTTAGTGCCAAGTAGAACCTTTAGGATAGCTTACGGTGATAGTTGTGTTGATCCTGCTGAAAATCAGAAACATTTGCGGTTAGTAAATTAGTTTTGAAAATTCACAGAAACGTGCTTTTGATCTGATTCCTTTTGCTCAGGATTTGTACACAAATTTCTCAGGTTTTCCTAATTGTTATGGATTTTTGGATTTACAGAAGTATTTGAGAGTTATAGATTACTACAGACTGTTCTGTTTTTGACAGATTGTGTCTTTCGCGTGTTGTTTGCTTATTTTGATGAATCTATGGGTAGTATCGGGGTTATGAACCATGGAGAAGTTTTAATACAGTATATATTACACCAATATAAATAAAGAATGATTTTTGAACAGTACCTTAAAGTGGTGATTTATTTTCTTATAGTAACGGAGCTCATGAGATTTTCTGTCGAGTTTTGTGTTGTGAAGTTTTCAAATTTTGGGTAAGGATTTGATGGACTATGGAATAAGGAGTGGCAAGAGCCTAAGCTTGGGGATGCCCAACACACCCAAGGTAATATTCAAGGACAACCAAAATCCTAAGCTTGGGATGCCCCGGAAGGCATCCCCTCTTTCGTCTTCGTGTATCGGTAACTTTACTTGAGGCTATATTTTTATTCACCACATGATATGTGTTTTGCTTGGAGCGTCTTGCATGATTTGAGTCTTTGACTTTCAGTTTACCACAATCATCCTTGCTGTACACACCTTTTGGGAGAGGCACACATGAATCGTGATTTATTAGAATACTCTATGTGCTTCACTTATATCTTTTGAACTAGGCAATATTGCTCTAGTACTTCACTTATATCTTTTTAGAGCATGGCGGTAGCTTTATTTTATAGAAATTTTTGAACTCTCATGCTTCACTCATAATATTTTGAGAGTCTTTTAGAACAGCATGGTAATTTTCTTGGGTTATAAAACTAGTCCTAATATGATGGGCATCCAAGAGGGATATAATAAAAACTTTCATATGAAGTGGATTGAATACTATTAGAAATTTGATTATTTATGATTGTTTTGAGATATGAAGATGGTGATATTAGAGTCATGCTAGTGCAGTAATTGTGAATTTGAGAAATACTTGTGTTGTGGTTTGTGAGTCCCATAGCATGCACGTATCGAACCATCGTGTAACAAATTTGAAGCATGAGGTATCTCTTTGATTGTCATCCTTTGTGTGGAGGTCGGGATCGCGCGATGGTTAACTCCTACCAACCCTTCCCCTAGGAGCATGCGCATAGCGCTTGGTTTTGATGACTTGTCAATTTTTGCAATAAGTATGTGAGTTCTTTATGACTAATGTTGAGTTCATGGATTATACGCACTCTCACCATTCCAACATTGCTAGCCTCTCTTGTGCGGTGCAACTTTCGCCGGTACCATACACCCACCATTTACCTTCCTCAAGATAGCCACCATACCTACCTATTATGGCATTTCCATAGCCATTCTGAGATATATTGCCATGCAACTTTCCACCGTTTCATTTATTATGACACGCTTCATAATTGTCATATTGCTTTGCATGATCATGTAGTTGACATTGTATTTGTGGCAAAGCCACCTTTCAGAATTCTTTCATACATGCCACTCATGATTCATTGCACATCCAGGTATGCCGCCCGAAGCATTCACATAGAGTCATATTTTGTTCTAAGCATTGAGTTGTAATTTTTCGAGTTGTAAGTAAATAGAAGTGTGATGATCATCATTATTAGAGCATTGCCCATGTGAGGAAAAAAAATAGGTCAAAGAAGCCAATTAAAAAAAAGGAGGCCAAAGAAGCCAATCAAAAAAATGAGAGAAAAAGAGAGAAGGGGCAATGCTACTATCCTTTTTCCACACTTGTGCTTCGTAGTAGCGCCATGATCTTCATGTTAGAGAGTCTCTTATTTTGTCACTTTCATGTACTAGTGGGAATTTTTCATTATAGAACTTGTCTTGTATATCCCAACGACGGGCTTCCTCAAATGCCATAGGTCTTCATGAGCAAGCAAGTTGGATGCACATGCATTTAGTTTCTTTTTGAGCTTTCATACTCTTATAGCTCTAGTGCATCCGTTGCATGGCAATCCCTACTCACTCACATTGATATCTATTGATGGGCATCTCCATAGCCCATTGATAAGCCTAGTTGATGTGAGACTATCTCCTCCTTTTGTCTTCTCCACAACCACCATTCGATTCCACCTATAGTCCTATGTCCATGGGTCACGCTCATGTATTGTGTGAAAGTTGAAAAAGGTTGAGAATACTAAAGTATGAAACAATTGCTTGGCTGAAACTAGGGTTGTGCATGATTTGAATGTTTTGTGTAACAGAGATGGAGCATAGCCAAACTATATGATTTTGTAGGGATAAGCTTTCTTTGGCCATGTTATTTTGAGAAGACATAATTTCTTTGCTAGTATGCTTGAAGTATTATTATTTTTATGTCAATATTAAACTTTTGTTTTCAATCTTTCGGATCTGAAAATTCATGCCACAATAAAGAAAATTACATGGATACATATGTTAGGCAGCATTCCACATCAAAAATTCTATTTTTATCATTTACCTACTCAAGGACAAGCAGGAATTAAGCTTGGGGATGCCTGATACATCTCCAACATATTTATAATTTTTGATTGTTCCATGCTATTATATTATCTGTTTTGGATGTTTAATAGGCATTTATATGCTATTTTATATTATTTTTGGGACTAACCTATTAACCGATGGCCCAGTGCCAGTTTCTGTTTTTTTTCCTATTTTAGAGTTTCGCAGAAAAGGAATGGCAAACGGAGTCCAAACGGAATGAAACCTTCGCGGTGATCTTTCTTGGACCGAATGGAAACCAGAAGACTTGGAGATGAAGTCACAGATGCAACGAGGCGGCCATGAGGCAGGAGGGCGCGCCCAGGGGGGAGGGCGCGCCCCCTACCTCGTGGGCCCCTCTTAGCTCCCCTGACCTAGTTCCTTTGCCTTTTCCACCGCCGCAACCTTCTATACCCGTGAGATCCCATCTAAGGGCCTTTTCCGGTGTCCTGTGGGAGGGGGATTTGATCACAGAGGGCTTCTTCATCAACACCATTGCCGCTCCGATGAAGCGTGAGTAGTTTACCATAGACCTACGGGTCCATAGCTAGTAGGTAGATGTCTTCTTCTCTTTCTTTGGTTCTCAATAACATGTTCTCCTCGATGTTCTTGGAGATCTATTCGATGTAATATTCTTTTGTGTTGTGTTTGCTGTGATGTGATGAATTGTGTATTTGTGATCATATTATCTATGAATATTCTCTGAATTCTTATATGCATGATTTTATATCATTGCAAGTCTCTTCGAATTATCAGTTTAGTTTGGCCTACTAAATTGACCTTTCTTGCAATGGGAGAAGTGCTTAGCTTTGGATTCAATCTTGCGGTGTCCTTTCCCAGTGACAGTAGGGGCACCAAGGCACGTATTTTATTGTTGACATCGAGGATAAAAAGATGGGGTTTTTGTGACGCCCCCGATTCAATCGTACACTAATCATGCACGCAAACGTGTACGATCAAGATCAGGGACTCACGGGAAGATATCACAACACAACTCTAAAAACATAAATAAGTCATACAAGCATCACAATACAAGCCAAGGGCCTCAAGGGCTCGAATACAAGTGCTCGATCATAGACGAGTCAGCGGAAGCAACAATATCTGAGTACAGACATAAGTTAAACAAGTTTTCCTTAAGAAGGCTAGCACAAACTGGGATACAGATCGAAAGAGGCGCAGTCCTCCTGCCTGGGATCCTCCTAAACTACTCCAGGTCGTCGTCAGCGGGCTGCACGTAGTAGAAGGCACATCCAGTGTGGTAGTCGTCGACGGTGGCGTCTGGCTCCTAGGCTCCAGCATCTGGTTGCGACAGCCAGAAAGAAAGGAAATGGGGGGAAAAGGGGGAGAAAGAAACCGTGAGTACTCATCCAAAGTACTCGCAAGCAAGGATCTACACTACATATGCATAGGTAAATGTGTAAGGAGGCAATATCAGTGGACTGAACTGCAGAATGCCAGAATAAGAGGGGGATAGCTAGTCCTATCGAAGACTACGCTTCTCGCAGCCTCCGTCCTGCAACATGTAGAAGAGAGTAGAGTGAAGTCCTCCAAGTAGCATCGCATAGCATAATCCTACCCGGCGATCCTCTCCTTGTCGCCCTGTGTCGGTGTACTAAGGTAGGGGTACCTCAATACCCCAACTTGTGCACGGGCGATTCAGCACTTCAGTGCCGGGTTTACCACGTGCTTGCCGGAGACCTTCCTACTCCATATCAAGCCATTCAAGAACAAAGTGTACAAGACAGAAGATCGAGACCCCGGCAAGCGGAGCTTGCCGGGAAGGCCGTTCCAGGCTCGAGGTTACATCACTCACGCAAGGCCCCGGCGAGAGGAGCTCGCCGGGAAGACTAGAAGATTACATCGTAGAAGGTACGCCTCGGCGCTATATGCGTCCCGGCGAGGGCCCGGGGAGCGACAAGTTACAGAGCCCGGCAAGCTCCCGGCCCGCAAAGTCAAGACCCGGCAAGGTGCTTGCCGGGAGAGTTCTTGTTGTGTGCCGCGCTCAGCTCATCAGCCCACGCGTGCCATACAGGGCCTTTCCAGGAACGCGTGGCGGATGGCTGTGCAGCCTGGGGGACACGGTGGCACTTCACGGTGGTGGATCCATCACCGTGGAAGACGGAGACGCACGGGCGGGAGCTTTTGGGGTCGACGGCGACGGGCATTAAATGCCCTTGTCCCCCGCTGTCAAAAGTAGGTAGCAACCATTGTTCATGCACTGTAGCTTCACTGTTCCCGCACTGTTCCAACTACCACCTCTTTTACATTTTTACCCCTTTCCCCTACGTTGACACCTGTCGGTGACCCCTTGCACTATAAAAGGAGGCCCATGCACAACGTAGAAGGGGTTCGGCTCATTCGACACACGCATCACCACCATACGCTCGTACTCTCGAGCAAGCTCAATACAAACACAAAGCAGCAGTAGGAGTTTTATCTCTCCGGAGAGCTCCGAAGCTGGGTAAAATCCGCCCGCGTGCTCGCCTCGATCTGCTCTCTGTGCTCCCTCCGCCCTCGTACCGCATAGACAAAGGGCTCCGGTCCCATAGGTGTCCGCGGCGGGCAGCATTTCCCCCCGACATCTCTGGCGCGCCAGGTAGGGGGCGTCGAGGTTGTGCGGACCTGATCCGGCGTTCGCGCGGGCGCGCTCTTCATCAACCTCTCCAGTTTCATCAGCAACTTCGTCAACAATCGCGCCATGGCCCCGAAGAAGAAGGCTTCGGAGGTTGGAGGCCCGTCTGCGTCTCATCCGCCGCCACCGGAGCCAACGGTGGGCGGAGGAGACGCCGTCGGAAGGGTGGCCGCCGGCGAGGACACTCGCGGCGCCACCAGATCCAAGGACAAGACGGACGACCGCGTCTCGGTCTCCGTGGACTCGCGTCCATCTCAGCACAAGACCAAGATCTTCAAACACGCCCGGCGAGCGAGAGTGCAGAACCCAGGCTTGCGCTGGGGGCTGCGCTGGGGGCTGCTCCTCGGAGCAGCGTACGAATCCGGCAAGCGCTCTGGGGCCCACTCCGGCAACCGCGCCCCTTTGGAGTGCTGCGCTGCCGTCGAGGACGTCCCGTCGAGCTCCACCGGCAAGCGCGAGGAAGGCTCTGGTGCCCACTCTGGCAACCGCACCTCCTCGGAGTGCTGCGCTGCCGTCGAGGACGCGCCATCGAGCACCCGCCGACTGGTCCGCCGGCCAGTAGAGCAAAGAAAATTGCCAAGCTCCGAACCTGAGAATCCCTACCCTGTATGAGGGAGGTTGCGCCGTCGGGTCGTCTTGAGTCCGCTCGACGATAAAAGCCCGCCGCAACCAGCCCGACAAGTTCTTCCCGCCGGGGACTGCACCGCCAGCGAGCCGCTGATGCCCTGCGCTCAGCAAGCATGTTCCCGCTGGTGGGCCCCCCGGAAGCGTGAGGACGAGAACATACATGGGGAAAGGATCGGGGGAGGAGTACGGCCTCGACGGATTATTGGAAATAGAAAAGCTAAGTCGTCCGAGCTTTTGTGCAAAGCACTACTTGGTTCCATGATTTTTTATGTTATGTTCCTCGTGCTTTCGTCCTTTGTACGCAATACCTGTGCGCGGAGGAACCTACCCGTGGGTAGCCGCACCCTTATCTTGCTTCCGAGCACACTCAACGATTTAAGTGAGCTGCGCTAAGTGTCGCGCCCTTGTTTCGTTTTCGAGTCCGCTCAGCAAGCTAAGTGCGTCGCGACTAGCCATGCAAGGTTGCTTGCGGAAGGACCTTGGCAGCAGGCTGCTTCGAGTTCAGCATCTCAGCGCTCGCGACAAGGGCCCCTTTGCCGGCAAGTTTCCCTAGAAGCGTAGGGAAAGAGCGCACAAAGGGTGTAAAGTAGAGGGCGTAACATAGCAAGCCCTGCCGTGAGATGCCCTTCGTATGAGAAACTTGTGCGCGGAGGAGCCAGGTCGTGGCCCAGTTGCGCCCTCGGTTTCTTTCCGAGTCCGCTCAACAAACCCAAGCGCTGCAACTGGCCCGGCAAGGCTGCTTGCCGGAAGCAACACCGCCAGCGGGCTGCTGATGTCCCGCACTCAGCAAGCGTGTTCGCACCGGCAAGCTTACCGAAAGCGTAGAGTATAAACATACGAAGGGCAAGGCACGGCATCGTATTGCAAAGTAGCACAGAAAGGATTTATATGCATATACATGTAGATAATGAAACTGTTGCAGACTTAGCTCAGCTGTTTCCATGGCTGGAATTACAGCAACCAGGAGAAACCAGAAGAGCACACCAGCGCCTGGATTTTGGCGGAGCCAGAGTTGCCGGGGGCTGCGAGTGCCAAGATTCCTCCCCGGCCGAGATAATAGCACCGACAAGCTAGAGTTGCCGGGGGCTGTGATGTCAGATAAGTTTTTCATCCCTCTTCATGTATCCTCTTATGGACTGGAGGATGCGAGGCCGTGTCCTTGAACGAGCGTGCCTTGTGTGGAAAAACCCGTGCGCGGAGGAGCCAGGCCGCGGCCCAGTTGCACCCTTATCTCGTTTTCGAGCACGCTCAACGACTTAAGTGAGCTGCACTAAGTGTCGCGCCCTTGTTTCGTTTCCGAGCACGCTCAACGATTTAAGTGAGCTGCGAGAAGTGTCGCGCCCTTGGTTTGTTTCCGAGTCCGCTCAACAAACACAAGTGTCTGTGCCCGCCCGGCAAGGTTGCTTGCCGAAGCAACACCGCCAGTGGCTGCCGATGTCCCTGACTCAAGAAGCGTGTTACGCACCGCAAGCTCCCGAGGCGTGGGGTGGGAACATACAAGGCACGAAGTCAAGTAAAGGACTTGGTCCGGCAAGCGTTCCTCTCTTTTCATTAAAAACATCCTAGTTTAGTACAAGTCCATAGAGGATGAAAAACATGACAGAGAGGATTACAAGTTTTAAACACAACTAAGGCCCGAGGGCTTACAAATTGAAAGATAAGGTGCCCGTAATCCCTCTCCTGTTTCTCTGTTCAGGAGTTCAGGAGGTAAGTCAAGGAGTCCCCGGCAAGAGAAGCTTGCCGGGGAGGGCGAAAGGGGCGCCTAGGAGAGCTACGGGCGCCAGAAGACACCAAGAGAACTTCCCGGGGGCCAGCCAGGAGCTTGGCGGAGACGGAGGCGCCGGAGGCAGAGCTTGAAGATGGGGTGGTGGGACGTCAGCACGCTGTCAAGGGCTCCTCGCCCTCGTACTCCGATTTGACGGCCTTGCCGCCACCCCTCTTCCTCTTCCACGGCCCCCACATGGCCGCCCAAGGAGACGGCCCGGGGAGTTCAGGAAGGCAGCGACCGGAAGATGGGGTCGCGGTGGCACGCGTGGCCTGTGGCGAGGATCCGGCGCCTGGTCGGACCCGCCATCCTCCTCGTCGCGCTGTCGCTCCCCTCCTCGCTCTCGCTCGAGGAGGGACCTTCGCTATCGAGGAGCTGTCCACACAGACATCTCGCCGGGTCCCGGAATCCCGAAGACCTTGACGGCGAAGGTCGCCCTCCATTAACTTGAAATGGAGGGTAAACCCCGCCGTCAAGCTGTGGATCCGGGCGAACGACTTCCACCCTCGGTCGAAGTACATCACGCCGGGGGCTGGGGACACGACACTCACTCGAGTGCCGCTGATCCCGCAGCCCCTCATGCGCAACTCCATCACCTTGGGCGGATCCGGTTCCATCGCGCTCGCGAACGGAGCCGGCAGCCGGAGGCGGCGACGAGGCGCTCGGCGCAGCTTGATGAAGAACTCCCAGGGATCGTCTCCAGTATGGACCGCCTCGAGGGCAGGAGCCACCGGAGGGGGCGGGGGAGGCACGTCGCCACGACCGCCTCTCCCTCGGCCGCCTCGGCCACGCCCTCGGCCCCGTCCGCGGCCTCGCCCCCTCCCTCTCCCCCTCGTGGCCGGCTCCGCCGCCACGGGTGCGGGATAGGGAGAAGTGCGCTGCCTGGAGGCAACCCTCGCTGCTACCGTTGAAGAACTAGGATTTCCTCCTTCCATGGCGGAAAGAAGAACAGAAGCTGAAGACGAAGGGAGAAGATGAAGTGTGAGACCATTGTGCTCCCCTTCCGCCCTTTTTAAAGGGCGAGGTGGGGGCTCAACCGCCCTGCCCGGCCAATCGGGAGGCGAGGCGGGCAGAGGAGCGGAGCCGACTCGCCATCTCCGCCCGTGACGGCTCGGTCTCCCACCTTCGCCGCCCACGACCCCCGTGCATGAGGGCCGCGTGGCGAAAAAGCGGGGCCGGAGCGACAGGTGAGGTGACCTCGCCCTGCACCACGATCACGGGAGTGGATGCCCTAATGACCGCACGCGCCGCCCGTCTCCCATGGCGCCGCAATCGGCGCGTGCTGTTCACTGGGGATCGGCAGTGCGGAAGTGGATTCGGCGCGGTGGGCCACGTGTGCCGTGCCATCGCTTTTGGGCCTGGCCCAACAGCGCTCGGCACCGTGTGTGGCCCAGCCGGGGCTCTGTCGGTGTACTAAGGTAGGGGTACCTCAATACCCCAACTTGTGCACGGGCAGTTGCAGCTTCCAGCGGCCGGGTTTACCACGTGCTTGCCGGAGACCTTCCTACTCCATATCAAGCCATTCAAGAACAAAGTGTACAAGACAGAAGATCGAGACCCCGGCAAGCGGAGCTTGCCGGGAAGGCCGTTCCAGGCTCGAGGTTACATCACTCACGCAAGGCCCCGGCGAGAGGAGCTCGCCGGGAAGACTAGAAGATTACATCGTAGAAGATACGCCTCGGCGCTATATGCGTCGGCGAGGGCCCGGGAGGCGACAAATTCTGAGCCGGCAAGCTCCGGGCCCGCAAGGTTAAGACCCGGCAAGGTGCTTGCCGAGAGATTGCGCTGTGTGCCGCGCTCCAGCTCATCAGCCCAGCGCCGCCTGGGGCCTTTCGAGCAGCGTGGCGGATGGCTGTGCAGCTGGGGACACGGTGGCACTTCGGTGGTGGATCCATCACCGTGGCGACGGAGACGCACGGGCGGGAGCTTTTGGGGTCGACGGCGACAGCATTAAATGCCCTTGTCCCCGCTGTCAAAAGTAGGTAGCAACCACTGTTCATGCTTTGTAGCTTCATTGTTCCCTTTTGTTCCAACTACCACCTCTTTTCATTTTACCCCTTTCCCCTCGTTGACACTGTCGGTGACCCTTGCACTATAAAAGGAGGCCCATGCACAACGTAGAAGGGGTTCGGCTCATTCGACACACGCATCACCACCATACGCTCGTACTCTCGAGCAAGCTCAATACAAACACAAAGCAGCAGTAGGAGTTTTATCTCTCCGGAGAGCTCCGAAGCTGGGTAAAAATCTGCCCGCGTGCTCGCCTCGATCTGCTCTCTATGCTCCCTCCGCCCTCGTACCACATAGACAAAGGGGCTCCGGTCCCATAGGTGTCCGCGGCGGGCAGCATTTCCCCCCGACACCCTGTTAGAGAGCAACCACCGGGTTGTATCTGGCACTTGGAAGGGTGTGTTTTATTAAGTATCCGGTTCTAGTTGTCATAAGGTCAAGTTACAACTCCGGGTCGTCCTTTTACCGAGGGACACGGCTATTCGAATAGATTAACTTCCCTGCAGGGGTGCACCACATAACCCAACACGCTCGATCCCATTTGGCCGGACACACTTTCCTGGGTCATGCCCAGCCTCGGAAGATCAACACGTCGCAGCCCCACCTAGGCCTAACAGAGAGGTTAGCACGCCGGTCTAACTCCTATGGTGCAGGGGTCTGGGCCCATCGCCCATTGCACACATGCACGTTGCGTGGGCGGCCGAAAGCAGAACTAGCCCCCTTAATACAAGAGCAGGCTTACATTCCAATCCGGCGCGCGCCGCTCAGTCGCTGACGTCTAGAAGGCTTCGGCTGATACCACGACGTCGTGTGCCCATATCTTTCCCACGTAGTTGGTTAGTGCGTATAGGCCAGTGGCCAGACTCATATCAAATACCAAGATCTCGTTAAGCGTGTTATTATGAAGTAACCACGGACGCCGACCAGGGCCAGGCCCTCCTCTCGCCTAGGTGGTCTCAACCTGCCCTGTCGCTCCGCCACAAAGATCCACACAGAGGGTCGTCGGGACAAAGGCCCTTTCAGCCCCCAATCCGTGAATCACTCGCGGGTACTCTTCGAGCGGACCCGACTTTAGTCACCATCTGTAGTATGTATATATGTATAGTATATACCCGTGATCACCTCCCAAGTGATCACGACCCGATAGTATAGCAAGGCAGACTGATAAGAATGTAGGGCCACAGATGATAAACTAGCATCCTATACTAAGTATCTAGGATTGCAGGTAAGGTATCAACAGATGTAGCAACAATGTCAGGCTATGCATCAGAATAGGATTAATAGAAAGCAGTAACATGCTACACTACTCTAATGCAAGCAGTATAGAGGAGAATAGGCGATATCTGGTGATCAAGGGGGGGCTTGCCTGGTTGCTCTGGCAAGAAAGAGGGGTCGTCAACACCGTAGTCGAACTGGGCAGCAGCAGCGTCGGTCTCGGTGTCTAGCGAGAGAAGAGGGGGAAGAAACAATAAATACAATGGAAACAAATGCATGACGATGCATGACATGACAAAGTGTGATGCTAAGTGTGCCCAATCGCGGTAGTAGGTGATACCGACAAAGGGGGGAAACATCGGGGAAAGTATTCCCGGTGTTTTGCGTTTTCAGACCGGTGAACCGGAGGGGGAAAGTTGCATGTTCGGTATGCTAGGGGTGTGTGGCGGATGAACGGGCTGCGTATCCGGATTCATCTCGTCGTTCTGAGCAACTTTCATGTTCAAAGTATTTTCATCTGAGCTACGGTTTATTTTATATGGTTTTCTAAAGTTTTAAATCATTTTAGAATTTATTTAATTAATTTAATTCACATTATCCAGAATAGTATTTGCTGACGTCAGCATGACATCAACAGTCAACAGAGGTGTTGACTGGTCAAACTGACGTTTGGGCCCCACCTATCATTGACAGTGGGTTTGACATAGTTTAAAAACTAATCAAAGTTAACTAATTAACCTACTGGACCCACATGTCAGTGTCTACTTAGTGTAACTAATTAATTTAGTTAATTAATTTCGGTCTTAATTAGTTTGGGGATGTGGGCCCCCTTGGTAGTGACTTGGGTGCCTGATCAACATGTTGACTGAGTCAACGCGGTCAATCAGACCCTTTGGGTCCCACCGTGATGACCTGTGGGGTGCCCAGGCCAGCCAGTTAGCCGGCCGGCTCGCGCGCCGGCGACCAAATACACAATGACCCACGGAGTTCGCGGAAAAAGTGCATAGGGCACAGATCCGTGCGCACAAGGGCTCGTTCAAAAAGGGGCGCAAAGCCGCGCCCGATGGTAGCATACGCGTGGCCGTAGACGGCCTAAATCGGCGATGGCGAGCTCCGTCGCGGTCAGAGCTCGGTGCTCAACAGGATGAGGCCTAGGCAGCAGAATCGAGCACGAGAAGAGAGATATTTCGCGGCGGAGCTCACAGTGGAGCCGTAGGGCATGGCAGCAGGCTCGAGGGAGGCTCGGGGTGGCCGGAGTCGATGGCGGCGTGCGGCGGCCCGGGGAGGAAGCCCAGCATGAAGAGGTGCCGGCGTCGGGGTCGAGGAGGGGGTCGGGGACAAGGCGGCGAAGAGGAGGCAGGCCGGTGGGGAGGAGGAAGCAGGCCGGCGAGGGAGCTCCGGGCGGCGCCGGCGTGGTGGCGATCCGACGAGGCGCAGCGGGGGCAACTGGCGCAGCGCCCCAATCCAGATCCAGCGAGGGGGATCGTGGGGAACGAGAGAGGGAGCGACATGGGGAGTGGGCTAGGGTTCAGTGGGAATGGGAGGTTAAGGGGAGTGGGGCGTGGGCCGGCCGGTTGTGGCCTGGTGGCCAGCTGGGGGCTTTGTTTCTCACCTTTTTCTTTTCGTTCCCTTTTTTATTTTAATTTCACTTTTCTGTTTTCTATTATAGTTTCATTTATTTTAGTTTTATAAAATACCAAGTTAGCACCTAAATTAGTATCAGTAATATAGGCCACTGCCCAACCTGGTTTTGACCCTAAATAAGTTAGTTTAATATTTTTAAAATTTAAAGAGCAATTAAAATGCTATTTAGCCACTGTTTTTATTTACTTTAGGGCATTTAAACATTTTTGAAAAGCGTTGGTTCCACCATAAAAAATTAGTTAGGGATTATTTGCCACATGATAAACATTTTAGTTTTCATGTTTGAGAAGTTTAGAATTTCACTTGTTATTTGAATTTGAATTTGAACGGGACTTGATTCATGAGATTAACAACGATGAATCGGGCGACGTGGCATCATTAGCAGATGATTACTGTAGCTTAACTATCCGGGTGTCACAATTCTCCTCCACTACAAGAAATCTCGTCCCGAGATTTAAGCGGTGGAGTAAGGGGGGGGGGGAAAGGTGTTGTTAGCGAAAAACCTAACGAGTCTTCTCAGTCTTGGCTGCTCTTTCAAAGAGGTTGATCCCTTTCATTGATGTCTTCATTTCTCTGCTTCAAGTCACCATGATCAAGTCGTCATCCTTTCTTCGGGATCTCCATCGTCCTACGAGCGCGACCAAGGGGAAAAACTCCGGAATTATGCATCTCCACAAAGTTGGGCATCTGACGTTGAACTCAATGGGAAATACATAAGGTACCCCATGAGTTGTATTTCAGTGAATTCGTTGAGTGCAATATACGATGGTACCAAAGTTTCAAACGGGTAGGCAATCATTCGATGACTAGACAGAAGCTGGAATGAGGGCTTGAACAACGAGAATAACATGGTGTTTGATTCCAGGATGATCAATGGTATAGCATTTAGCTCGTGAATCACATACAAAGCCAGGTGCAAAGGATACATTAGAATCGGGGTTGTAAAGAAGAGTCAGGTTTCGATCCTGTGGAACTGTGGGTTAGGGGCCCACCAGGTTGGTTAAAAGTAGGAAGAGCGATGACGTCTTGCACGATTATGATAGCAAGGCAGGTCAGAGGGTAGCCTGTCGATTATGTCGGCAACAACGTCGGTACCAAGGGCGAGGGACGAAGAGAACCATTTTCCTGCTCGTTGAACGAGGCGGACCGTCCATCGGTGGTTACCGGAATGTCATCAATCAAAAGTAACAGGGTCTTCCTGACAGAATTGTACACTGAGGTGTTTGCAAAAGCAGGAGAATATTACTGCTTAGATCATATAGATCACAAGAAAGGTTAAACCAAACAACGGAAAGGAAAATATGATTATCAGGTTTAAGCAGAACAATGGAAAGGAAAATGTGTTTAAACACATATTTTAAGGGTATATCCTTCCCAAGGACAAGCACATCATGATATCCATGACAGGATATAATGTAGAAAACTCTTTAGATAAGGTGAGAGAAATTTCATAACATTACCCATACAACGGTGTTAGGGTAATTGATAAGGAAAATTTAGCATTTGTGCTTCAAATGTTCTTATTGAAAATCGGAGTACCACAGACATGCTTCAAGATAGCATTGACATGGTCTTCAAGCAAAGGTCAGACTTTGGATTCACAAATGATCCATGAGGAACAACTTATAGAATAAGTCTTACAATTTCCTCATGGAAGAATGGATAGCCTTGCTAACAAGGAAACTATAACAATAGGTCCTCCGGACAGGTGTACTAGGCATGACACCACCTTACCGGGTCATATAAATACCAATGTTATAACTCTTGGAAATATGTTCCAACCATCATATCTGACAGAGATTCAGATCTGATTGGTGTCAAAATCCTCAGACTCGGGATGCCTGAGAAGAAAAGGTACAACACAAATTGACGAGATGACATTTTAAAATTCTTGGGAAATGAACTATGGAAGCGAGTACCGAAACAAGAGTTCATAGTAAACACAAGAGAGGATGAGGAGGTGGCTGATGGACTCAGCGACAATTCCTCGAGATTACCAACAAGATGGATTCCACAATTATGTGAACAAGGAGATAACATTTGTCCGATCAAATGATATAATGAGGTAAGTTCGAGGAAAACATACACAGTTAAACATTGGTTGAAAGGTGCACCCGAAATATGGGCTTAGATGTCAGGACCCCGACTCAATGTCACATCGATCTAGCCTGTAACACATCATATCACTTTGCGGCCTCACGCACGGTATCCCAACGGGTGCCACCTTACCTTGGCCCGGGACCATTTGCGCCTTTTGGCACACGTATATGATAGTGTCGCTAGCATCCATATGAAAAGGAGCCCGGGCTGACATGACTAGTCGTAAACCCAAAGTGGCACAGACTTACAGGGACAGGCATCCATGACCCAGCATCGAGCGTGTCGGTCAACAGCAAGTAAGTTCGGGCTGTAGCGTTGGGCTAGCAGACTCGTAAACCGGGCATGGCGGGCTAACAGGACTCCGGTACTCAATGCGTGACATTTCCCGAAGGACAGATACAGAACGAAGAAGGACACATGCCGCCAGCCTAAGTGTTCGGAGCGGTAGCAAGCTACCATGGCTCGGTGGAGACACTAGGAGACATTTCCGTAAGAGAGGCTACTAAAGATAAACAACTAGATAGTCGATCCCACACATACCAAGCATTTCAATCATACACACAATATGCTCGATATGTGCAAATACATCAAGGCATCACAACATGACTCTCGACACAAGTACTTTATTTAAAGGCTCGAGAGAGCCATTCATAACATACACACAAGTACGGGTCACATGACCCACATACAAGTCATACAAGCATACAAGCCAACAGCGGAAGTGTTTTGTCTGAGTACAGACAACTAGTAAAATAAAAGAGGCCTGGGTAAGCCTAGCTATACTACATGGTCCTTCTCTTGCAGGATCACCACAGGTCTTAGTCTACTAAATCGATGTCAACGCTCACGAAGAACCCGTCGGAAGGGTTTGTGGCATCTTCTTGAAAAATGTAAATTAAAGCAACATGAGTACAAAGGTACTCAGAAGACTTACATCGACCCTACATACATGCACATTATCAAGAAGGGTTGGTGGGGTTATTGCAGCAAGCCAGCTTTGACTCATGGCTAAGCTATCCCACGAGACACCAACTTGAAATAGTTTTTGCTTTTCGAGTCCACTACTCATCACTTCAATACACCACCGAGGATCCAACCCCGTCTTCCTACGGAGAAGCCATCCTCGGCACTCACGCTTATCTTGAGGCTTTTAGTAGTATCCGTTTACTTGTCTATGAACCTGTATAGGCAACCAAGTAGTCCTTTATCATGACGCGCTATTGAATAGATGATGTTAACCTGCAGGGTGTACTTCTTCATACATGTTTCCACCACTTAGCGTGCACACGACATGTGCTCGGCAGACTTCAAGCTTAAAGCCGGCGTGGGTGTAGACCACGACCTACCTAGACACTCAAGTCTCTAGTCCGGGTTTATCGCCTATTTGGGTTCCATCTATGAGGAGTTCGGCCAAGTCTCGCTCACAGCCCCAAACGATGTGAACAAGGTTCCCGGGATACCAAACGGGCATCCGGTACACCCGCCACGCACCTACCGTGATCACAGCCCACCCCTACGGTCAGCGCTGTCCACGGCCTCCGAAGAGGCTACAAACACCGAAACTACTTGCAACTCCCGGACGGAGGACTAGCGTGAATAAGAAGTCGAGTGGGGTCATATTTCAGGCCCAATGTATGGTAGTAGCTGTTTCTTAAATCACACATACAGATCTCGATTTAAGGACGGCCTCAATGAAACAACCCACCATGTACTCCTACATGGCCTCTCATCGATACCTTTACCAAATCGTGTTCAACACCTTACTCTCATACCGACTCGATCATTTCACTCTAGCCATCATCCCGATGAACCGGACGACACGACTCTAAGCATAGCAGGCATAGCAAGGTAGGAACAACACAATCATATGGCTCAATCAACTCCTACACATGCTAGTGGGTTTCATCTAGTTCTTGTGGCAATGACAGTCATGCAGAGGAAATGGTTCAACTACCGCAGACACACAGCAGTTTGAATCGCGTTGTCTTAATGCAGGAAACGAGAGCAGGAGCAAGAACATGGGATTTTATCGATATGATCAAATGGTTGGTTGCTTGCCTGACGGGTCGTTACACGGGTATTGTTCTTCGTCGGGGTTATCACGGTACTCCTCGGGCCGTAACCGCCGCAGAACACCGATACACAAGCATTACCAAACAAGATGCAACAATATGATGCATGCAATGAGACATGGCAAAATGAGTGCTTTGAGCTAATGCAACTAAGACCAAATGAGTTTGAAGCATTTTGAACTATGGATGCAATTTCCAAACCCATTATGATCATTTAAAGTGCTTAAACTTGTTCTGCCATAAACAGCAAGTTAGCTTCTGTAAACATGCATGAAACCTGTACAGATGGAAAGATTGGATTTTTCTGATCATTTTTCATATATAATTTGTCTCATTTGGAGCTATGGTTGATTTTATATGAATTTTTGAAGTTTGAAACATTTTCTGGAATTTTCTGTGTAAAAATAATTCCGAGAATTAAAATATCACACAAGATCGTCATGATGACGTCAGGGGTCAACGGGCTGGTCAGGTCAAACTGACCAGTGGGTCCCGCATGTCAGTGGGGTTAGTTTAATTAGTATTTAATTAAAACTAAACTAGGTTAATTAGCAGGGCTGGGCCCACATGTCATAGACCCAGGGGGGTCAACCTGGGCCCACCCGTGGTCAAAACCGGGGTCAAACCCACCGGCGTTTAGCCGCCGGCGAGCCCGACGCGGCGGCGATAGTGTTTTTGGCCGTTCCGGCCACCAAATGGGGCGCGGAGACCACCGGAGTGAAGCTGAGGACGAACCGCAGCTCTTGGCGGAGTCCGTTGGGCTCGGGGTGGCCGGAGTTGGCGCCGGCGGCAACTCTGGCGGCCACCGGAGCTCGGGTGAAAACGAACTCGTGCTGGGGTGTGCGGTGAGGTGCGTGGAGTGCTTGGTTAGCACCAGCGCGATGTGGTGCGCGTTGGACACGGTGAGAAGGCCGGTGTGGCGGGAGCACGTCGGCGGCGAGTCCGCGACGGCAGCGTGCGGCGATCTCGTCGCGGTCGCTGTGGTGCACGGAGCGAGAGAGAGAGGTCGGGAGGTAGCTAAGCTCACAGCGGACGCGACGGTGCGACGGCGTGGTCGGGGACGAGCTGCAGCGGCGACGGCATTGAAGGGATCTCGGCGGTGGCGGACTCGGCGAGGCTGGTGCGGCGTCTTGGCACGCGAAGCGCTTCGGGGCTCGGCTAGCTTCGCGGAGTCGACGACGCGGAGCTCCGGACACTGATGGCGCGGCGTGGGGTTGACGGAGAAGCGGCTATGACGGTGGAGCGGCGAGTGGCGTCGGCCATGGCGTGGGGAGCGAGGGAGGCGAGTGGAGAGGAACGGGGCGTCTGGGGGTGCGGAGAGAGCGAGGGTCGATCCCGGCGTGGCAAGGCGGGGAAGCGGCGAGACGGGCGAGCAGGTGCATGGCACCCATGCGGTGCTCGCCGTCGAGCACTGCTGCCTGCTGGCCGACAAGCAGCTTCATTGGCGCGGTCTTGGGCTGGGCGGCTGCTGTGGGCTGGCCAATGGGCGAGGCGCCGGTGAGCTTCTTTTCTTTCTGTTTTCTTTTTCTATTTTCCTGCAACTTTGTTGAGTTATTTAAAATACCAGAAAGGTTCTAAAATTCACCAAACTACTCCTGGTCCATTGTTGGAATATTTCCAACATGAAACATTTTAGTTTGGAGATATTTGGACATTTGAAATATTTTATAAATTTTAAATGCCCAAATTCAAATAGCTATGATTTAATTCAAAGACCCTAGGATGACCTAGGAAATTGTGCATCACTTTTGGCAAAGCTTCTGGACCAAGACAAAAATGATGGACATTTTAGAAGGGCATTTCAGGTTCATCGAAAATATTTTTAGTAAACCCTAGTTGTTTCAGAGGGGGCTTGGGGTTCTGCAATCCCATTTCAGCTTTCTGTTGAAAAAAATAGACATGATGCAACACTCTAATGCATGAACTAGCTAGGGTGTGACAACTCACCCCCACTCAAAAGAATCTCGTCCCGAGATTTAGGTTCCTCCGGAAAGAGGGCGGGGTACTCAAGTCGAAGACGATCCTCCCTTTCCCAAGTAGCTTCCTTCTCAGAATGGTGCGACCATTGAACCTTGAGAAACTTGATATTATGCCGTCGAGTGGTACGCTCGGCTTGATCGAGAATCTGAACGGGATATTCTCGATCGTGGGATTATCTTGAAGATCAAGCGTTTTGTGGTCCACTCCACGGATAGGATCCGAGAAGCAACGCCTGAGTTGAGAAACGTGGAAGACGTCGTGGACTTTGGAGAGATGCGGAGGTAGTTCCAATTGGTAGGCAACTTCTCCTCGTTTGGCAAGAATGCGAAAGGGTCCAATGTAGCGAGGAGCCAATTTGCCTTTGATACCGAAACGATGGGTTCCCTTCAGAGGAGTAACCCGAAGGTAAGCCTTCTCGTCAACCTCGTAAGTCATAGCCTTATGTTTTCGGTCATATTGACTCTTTTGACGAGATTGGGCTGTTTTCAACTTTTCACGAACGATGCGAACTTGCTCTTCTTCGCCTCTGAATCATATCCGCCAAAGAATTGTCTTTCCCCGGTTTCTGACCAGTTAAGAGGTGTTCGAGACCTTCGTCCATAGAGAACTTCAAAAGGTGCTTTGCCCAAGCTAGATTGATAGCTGTTGTTATAAGCAAACTCGGCAAATGGAAGGCATTTCTCCCAATCCATTCCGAACGAGATAATGTAAGCTCAAGCATGTCTTCTAGGATTTGGTTGACGCGTTCTACTTGACCACTTGATTGAGGGTGAAAAGCAGTGCTAAAGGAAAGATGGGTTCCCATAGCGTTTTGGAAACTTTCCCAAAATCGAGAGGTGAAGAGACTTCCTCGATCCGAGTTTATTTCCAATGGAACACCATGAAGTGACACTATTCGGGAGATGTACAAATCTGCTAGCTGACTAGCGGTTATACTCTCGCGAACAGGTAAGAAATGGGCTACTTTGGAGAGGCGATCGATAACGACAAAGATGGCATTATTCCCTCTCTTGGTCCTGGGAAAACCAGTGATGAAATCCATACTGATTTTATCCCATTTCCATTCAGGAATAGCTAAGGGTTGAAGGGTGCCAGCAGGCCGTTGATGCTCTGCTTTTACACGACGACAAACGTCGCAGTTAGCAACATATTGAGCAATGTCTCTCTTCATCCTAGTCCACCAGAACCTCTGGCGTAGGTCCTGATACATTTTAGTGCTACCGGGATGAATGGTGAGAGGAGAGTCATGAGCCTCCTTAAGGATCAGCTGCCGTATGTGCTGATTCTTGGGAACCACTAGACGGTTCTCAAAATATACAACACCATGATCGTTTGTAGAGAAACATTTAGCATCTCCGCTAGCAATGTTCTCCTTAATCCGGGATATTCCTCTATCTCGTTTTTGGGCAGCGGTGACTTGATCCATAAGAGTAGGTTTCGCCACCAAAGTGGAAAGGAACCCTTGAGGAACAATGTGAAGGTTGAGCTTCCGAAATTCCTCGTGGAGAAGTGGTTGACTTTGTTGCAACATCAGGTTGTTGCAATAAGATTTACGACTTAGCGCATCCGCCATGACGCTGGCTTTTCCCGGGTGTAAGTTATCCCTAAGTCGAAATCTGAGATCAACTCAACCCAACGTCTTTGCCTGAGATTCAAATCTGGTTGGGTGAATATATATTTCAGACTTTGGTGATCGGTGTAGATTTCGCAACGATTACCAAGAAGGTAATGTCGCCAGGTTTTGAGTGCATAGACTACAGCTGCAAGCTCTAGATCATGAGTAGGGTAGTTTTCCTCATGTGGGTGTAATTGCCGTGAACCATAAGCAATTACGTGTCGGTCTTGCATGAGAATACAGCCTAGTCCTTGTCGCGAGGCGTCGCAATAGATAACAAAGTCCTTAGAGAAATCTGGTGGTACCAGCACGGGAGCAGAGGTTAAACGTCTTTTAGTTCTCGAAGCTGTGCTCACATTGTGGAGTCCACTCGAACTTTTATCTTTCTTGAGGAGTTCAGTTAGAGGTTTAGCAACTTTGGAGAAGTTCTCGACGAAGCGGCGGCAATAGCTCGCTAAGCCAAGGAAACTCCGAACTTGCTTGACCGATTCAGGTGGAGTCCAATTAAGGACGGCTTGAACTCGCCGGGTTTACTGACAATACCTTTACCGAAATTACATGTCCTAGATAGGTCATCGCAGCCAAAATTCGCACTTAGAAAACTTGGCATAAAGGCGATGCTCTCAAGTTTCATCAACACTAGCCTTAGATGTTCGGCATGTTCTTCCTCGTTCTTGGAATAGATGAGTATGTCATCGAGGTAAACCACGATTTAATTTATCCAAATATTCCATGAAGATTGAGTTCATTAACCGGAGAAAGTGGCTGGGCGTTGGTTAGACCGAAGGACATGACGGTGTACTCGTATTGGCCATAACGAGTAACAAAAGCCGTTTTAGGATGTCCCGTTTGGATTTTGATTTGATGGTAGCCTAACCTCAAATCCATCTTAGAGAAGACCGAGGATCCTGCGAGCTGATCATACGGATCGTTGATCCCGGGAGCGGATACTTGTTCTTAATTGTGACCAAGTTGACGGGTCGATAATCTACAACCATCCGTCCGTACCATCCTTCTTCTTGACGAAGAGGACGGGCAAGCCCAAGGAGATGAACTAGGACGGATGAAACCCTTTGCAAGGCCTCATCGAGTTGTTTCTTAAGTTCGCTAGTTCTAGGGTGCCATCTTGTAGGGTCTTCTAGAAATTGGGACAGTTCTGGAATGAGGTCTATCACGAATTCAACATCTCGTCGGTGGAACACCGGCAATTCTTCTGAAAGACATCCGGAAAGTCACGGACTACGGAACGTCTTCGAGGTCAGCAATGGGTGGCATTAAGAGAATATAGTTGACGCTTGATATTCGGGTCAAGACATTGACTATCTTTCCCGAGGGTGCGAAGTTGAACAGTCCTAGAGAAACAATCAATCTTGGCATGATGGGCTGACATCCAGTCCATACCCAAGATGATATTTATATCCGAAGATTTGAGAGCTATCAACGATGCAAGGAAAACAAGTCTGTCGACCTGAATTTCATTACCATGACTTACTCTAGAGGTTTGCCATCTAGAACCCGGAGTAGAAATTTCCATGGTGGAAGGCATGTCACAGAATGCGGTGTTATGCAAATGAGCATAGTTTTCAGATATGAATGAATGAGATGCTCCAGTATCGAAAAGAACGGATGCCGGGTGGCAGTTAACAAGAAGCGTACCGAGCACGACGTTGGGATCCTCTTGGGCCTCTTGGTGAGACACAATTAACATGGCCACGCGCGGTGGTGGCGGCTTGGCATAGAACACCTTTCCGCTGGCTTGCCACGGCCAACAGCTTTTGCAGGCTGGTTGGGGTTGGTCTGGGACAATCGCGCATGTAGTGGCCTGATTCCCCACACTTGAAGCACGCCACGGGCTGGCGCCAGAGGAGCGTTGTTGGTTGGTCCACCATAGGGCCTAGCTGGTGCATCTTCTTTGAACTAGGCGAGGCGCCAAAGGATGGCCTCGGTGTGAATCTGGGTGGCGAGGCAAGTATTGGCACCCACACACGGCGCCGGTGGTCCAAAGACCGGATGAGGAACCCATGTCACGGCCATGCTTGCGTGTTGCTTCGAAATCAGTCTGACCAGTTTCAGCGCTGATGGCTTTGTTAACAAGCTTCTGGAAAGAGGTGCACTCATGCAGACGGAGATCTCGGCGAAGTTCGGGCTAAGTCCCTTGCGGAACCTTGCTGTTTCTTGGCGTCGATGGAGACCTCTTGATTGCATAACGTGCGAGATTACCGAACTCTCTACTATAGGCGTCCACGGAGAGACGACCTTGGGTGAAACTGCAAAACTCCTCACGTTTTACGATCCATGAGACCCTCCGAATGTGATGTTCACGGAAAGCCTCGCTGAATTCTGCCCAAGTAGTGACATGCCCAATCGGGCGATAGCTATATAATTCTCCCACCGAGATTGGCGGGGCCTTGAGATGATATGCAGCAAAGGTGACCTTGTCCGCCTCGGCTACCAAAGGCAGTAACGCAGCTTGTGAGTAATGCGAAGCCGATCATCGGCGTCGAGAGGCTCGACGGAGTGGTGGAAGGTAGGTGGGTGTAACTTGATGAAGTCACCGAGCGACACCAAGTTATTTCTCGATGATGGGCTGTGTTACATTCGATACGCCCCCAAACGGTTGGTCTCCGTTTGTTTCTCTCGCCTCTAGCATAACCGGCCGAGAAGGAGGGTGAGGCAGGTTTGCTTCTCCAACTCCATCGCCTTCGCCTGCTCTGGCGGAGCAGGGTTGTTCTTGGTGTTAACCATCCTAGGAAAACAAGACAAGGATTTAGTCCAGATGGCAAGATTCCGACATAGAAGTGTAGAATGTAATGGATAACTCGGAATGCGAGATGATCATCCGTATGACATGGTAGAATCTGAAACGCTTCTTTATTCCATCGTCATACACACCATACAAGGTTTAGTACAAGACCAAACAGAGTACTACTACGGTGAAAGGAAGATTACATCTCATCGGAGGCACACCAAGCTCCTATACATTATTTTTGTTACACCTCCGGGATTAGTACACACTAAGTCATATTCCACGAGTCACGCAGGACGGTGGATATACAACTGTTACAATACTAGTGGGACTACTACTAACTCAGACGTCTCCGTAGTAGTTCTCATAGAAGTCTCCTCCGTAACCTGGGAGTTCAACGTGGTCGTCTGGGAACAGGCGGTCCTGAGGAGCCTGTGGACCGTAAGGGCAAGGGTGAGGTCTTGGACCTACGAACGGTGGCAAGCGAGGACCACGAGGTGGGGTGATGCCCCCCACATCACGCCAGTCCATCATGTCCGGCAGAGCAGCCCTGACAGGATACAAATCTCTCATATCCATATAACCAGCTTGAACAGCCGGTGCAAAACGAGTCAAGGTAGCCCAGTGATCAGCACGGGCATTGAAGAGCTCCATCCTCAAGGCCCGACTCTCCCGGTCCTTGTCCTCGAGCAGCTCGGCGGTAGTACGGGTTAGTGAGTCCTCCTGACTGGAATCAGCATAGATGGCTCGAAGATAACCAAACGCTCCAGGAAGTGAACTCGGCATATACCGGAAGTCGGTGTTGCGGAGCAGCCCAGTCCTGGCTCGTATAATGGTCATCATAGAATACGCAGCATCTTGTACCGCCATATCAATAGTAACACCAAGCCCATAGGAGCTGTGAAGGGCCTCGGTGGAACCAGGATAAGAGGGAAACACCCGGACAGTGCAAAGATACTGACTTTGATTAAAGTCTCGATACTGTTCTTCAACTGTGTACTCGGGATACCAACGATATCCCGCTTCGATCATAACCCGAACTAGCATGGTTGTATGACCGGTCACCCCAATGCATCTGGTCAGACGAACCACTTGATTTTGCTCACGAGTGGCCATCTGGAAGCATAACCACAATGCAAAGACATTAGAATTCCAACAGAATTTGGACAGCATAACGACTGTAAATGCTCAAAGGATTGAGACATTTCACAAGGAATTGCTTAACCACTCAACAATTCCATATCAAGGTTCTGGGTCCAATTAGTAGCACAACAGGATAATAAATCGAACCAGGCTTGTAACCATCAAACCTACAAGGTACTCTTGATTAGTAACACGTGAGCCTAACAGAGAGAAGAGGTCCTAATCCTTAACCCCGGTGGAAGAATGGGTGACTCGGATCGAATATCATGAGATAAAGGAGTAAAAAGAGCCTTACGTACCATCCCACAATCAATTCCCTACATATAACTAAAGCATTTCTAGACTCAACATCGACCAGTTTGGCTTGGAGAACCTACAGCAGTCCGCTCGATGCTAACGCTGTCAGGACCCGACTCAATGTCACATCGATCTAGCTCAGTAACACATCATATCACTTTGCGCCTCACGCACGGTATCCCAACGGGTGCCACCTTACCTTGGCCCGGGACCGTTTAGCCTTTTGGCACACGTATATGATAGTGTCACTAGCATCCATATGAAAAGGAGCCCGGCTGACATGACTAGTCGTAAACCCAAAGTGGCACAGACTTACAGGACAGACATCCATGACCCAAAGATCGAACGTGTCGATCAACAGCAAGTAAGTTCGGGCTGTAGCGCTGGGCTAGCAGACTCGATAAACCGGGCATGGCGGGCTAACAGGACTCCGGTACTCAATGCGTGACATTTCCCGGGACAGACACAGAACGAAGAAGGACACATGCCGCCAGCCTAAGTGTTAGGAGCAAGTAGCAAGCTACCATGGCTCAGTGGAGACACTAGGAGACATTTCCCGGTAAGAGAGGCTACTAAAGATAAACAACTAGATAGTCAGATCCCACACATACCAAGCATTTCAATCATACACACAATATGCTCGATATGTGCAAATACATCAAGGCATCACAACATGACTCTACGACACAAGTACTTTATTTAAAGGCTCAGAGAGCCATTCATAACATACACACAAGTACGGGTCACACGACCCACATACAAGTCATACAAGCATACAAGCCAACAATGAAGTGTTTTGTCCGAGTACGCATAACTAGTAAAATAAAAGAGGCCTGGGTAAGCCTAGCTATACTACATGGTCCTTCTCTTGCACAGGATCACCACCTGGGTCTTAGTCTACTCGTCGATGTCAATGTCTACGAAGAACCCGTCGGAAGGGTTTGTGGCATCTTGAAAAATGTAAATTAAAGCAACATGAGTACAAAGGTACTCAAAGAAGACTTACATCAGACCCTACATACATGCACATTATCAAGAAGGGTTGGTGGGGTTATTGCAGCAAGCCAGCTTTGACTCATGGCTAAGCTATCCTACGAGCCACCAACTTGAAATAGTTTTTGCGACTCGAGTCCACTACTCATCACTTCAATACACCACCGAGGATCCAACCCCGCCTTCCTACGGAGAAGCCATCCTCGGCACTCACGCTTATCTTGAGGCTTTTAGTAGTATCCATTTACTTGTCTATGAACCGTATAGGCAACCAAGTAGTCCTTTATCATGACGCGCTATTCAATAGATGATGTTAACCTGCAGGGTGTACTTCTTCATACATGTTTCCACCACTTAGCGTGCACACGACATGTGCTCGGCAGACTTCAAGCTTAAAGCCGACGTGGGTGTAGACCACGACCTACCTAGACACTCAAGTCTCTAGTCCGGGTTTATCGCCTATTTGGGTTCCATCTATGAGGAGTTCGGCCAAGTCTCGCTCACAGCCCCAAACGATGTGAACAAGGTTCCCGGGATACCAAACGGCATCCGGTACACCCGCCACGTACCTACCGATCACAGCCCACCCCTACGGTCGGCGCTGTCCACGGCCTCCGAAGAGGCTACAAACACCGAAACTACTTGCAACTCCCGGACGGAGGACTAGCGTGAATAAGAAGTCGGCGGGGTCATATTTCAGGCCCAATGTATGGTAGTAGCTGTTTCTTAAATCACACATACAGATCTCAAGGCTTAAGGACGGCCTCAATGAAACAACCCACCATGTACTCCTACATGGCCTCTCATCGATACCTTTACCAAATCGTGTTCAACACCTTACTCTCATACCGACTCGATCATTTCACTCTAGCCATCATCCCGATGAACCGGACGACACGACTCTAAGCATAGCAGGCATAGCAAGGTAGGAACAACACAATCATATGGCTCAATCAACTCCTACACATGCTAGTGGGTTTCATCTAGTTCTTGTGGCAATGACAGTCATGCAGAGGAAATGGTTCAACTACCGCAAAGACACAAAGCAGTTTGAATCGCGTTGTCTTAATGCAGTAAACGAGAGCAGGAGCAAGAACATGGGATTTTAGCGATATGATCAAATGGTTGGTTTCTTGCCTGACGGGTCGTTACACGGGTATTGTTCTTCGTCGGGGTTATCACGGTACTCCTCGGGGCGTAACACGCCGCAGAACACCGATACACAAGCATTACCAAACAAGATGCAACAATATGATGCATGCAATGAGACATGGCAAAATGAGTGCTTTGAGCTAATGCAACTAAGACCAAATGAGTTTGAAGCATTTTGAACTATGGATGCAATTTCCAAACCCATTATGATCATTTAAGGTGCTTAAACTTGTTCTGCCATAAACAGCAAGTTAGCTTCTGTAAACATGCATGAAACCTGTACAGATGGAAAGATTGGATTTTTCTGATCATTTTTCATATATAATTTGTCTCATTTGGAGCTATGGTTGATTTTATATGAATTTTTGAAGTTTGAAACATTTTCTGGAATTTTCTGTGTAAAAATAATTCCGAGAATTAAAATATCACACAAGACCAAGCGTCATGATGACGTCGAGGGGTCAACGGGCTGGTCAGGTCAAACCGACCAGTGGGTCCCGTGATGTCGTGGGGTTAGTTTAATTAGTATTTAATTAAAACTAAACTAGGTTAATTAGCGTGGTGGGCCCACATGTCATAGACCCAGGGGGGTCAACCTGGGCCCACCCATGGTCAGAACCGGGGTCAAACCCACCGGCGTTTAGCCGCCGGCGAGCCCGACGCGGCGGCGATAGTGTTTTTGGCCGTTCCGGCCACCAAATGGGGCGCGGAGACCACCGGAGTGAAGCTGAGGACGAACCGCAGCTCTTGGCGGAGTCCGTTGGGCTCCGGGTGGCCGGAGTTGGCGCCGGCGGCGACTCTGGCGGCCACCGGAGCTCGGGTGAAAACGAACTCGTGTTGGGGTGTGCGGTGGGGTGCGTGGAGTGCTTGGTTAGCACCAGCGCGATGTGGTGAGCGCGTTGGACACGGTGAGAAGGCCGGTGTGGCGGGAGCACGTCGGCGGCGAGTCTCGCGACGGCGTGCGTCGCGATCTCGTGGCGGTCGCTGTGGTGCACGGAGCGAGAGAGAGGGTCGGGAGGTAGCTAAGCTCACAGCGACGCGACGGTGCAGACGGCGTGGTCGGGGACGAGCTGCAGCGGCGGCAGCGTTGAAGGGGATCTCGCGGCGGCGGACTCGGCGAGGCTGGTGCGGCGTCTTGTGGCACGCGAAGCGCTTCGGGGCTCGGCTAGCTCGAAGGAGTCGACGACGCCGGAGCTCTGACACTGATGGCGCGGCGTGGGGTTGACGGAGAACGCGGCTATGACGGTGGTGCGGCGACAGTGGCGTCGGCCATGGCGTGGGGAGCGAGGGAGGCGAGCCGAGAGGAACGGGGCGTCTGGGGTGCGGGAGAGCGAGGGGTCGATCCCGACGTGGCAAGGCGGGGAAACGGCGAGACGGCGAGCAGGTGCGTGGCACCCATGCGGTGCTTCGCCGTCGAGCACTGCTGCCGCTGCCGGCAAGCAGCATTGGCTGGGCCTTGGTCTTTGGGCTGGGCTGCCAGTGGGCTGGCCATGGCCGAGGCGCCAGTGAGCTTCTTTTCTTCTGTTTTTTTTTCTATTTTCCTGCAACTTTGTTGAGTTATTTAAAATACCGTAAAGGTTCTAAAATTCACCAAACTACTCTGGTCCATTGTTGGAATATTTCCAACATGAAACATTTTAGTTTGGAGATATTTGGACATTTGAAATATTTTATAAATTTTAAATGCCCAAATTCAGATAGCTATGATTTAATTCAAAGACCCAGGATGACCTAGGAAATTGTGCATCACTTTTGGCAAAGCTTCGACCAAGACAAAATGATGGACATTTTAGAAGGGCATTTCAGGTTCATCGAAAATATTTTTAGTAAACCCTAGTTGTTTCAGAGGGGGCTGGGGGTTCTGTCAATCCCATTTCAGCTTTCTGTTGAAAAAAAATAGACATGATGCAACACTCTAATGCATGAACTAGCTAGGGTGTGACATTAGATAGCATGGTCAATGTTAGAATGGTGATTCGATAACCAAAGGTCTAAGAATGATATATCAACCAATAACCTCGAAGCAAGAGGGTTGCTAGAAGGGCAGAATCCAAACAACACCGTTCACTTGTTGGAAGCAACACGGGGACCAAGAAAGAATGGTGATGGTGAGAAGTGTCACTATACCAAGAATTCTTAAGAGGTGGAGTAATCCTCATGACATTCTTGATATAAAAGATGGTAATACTCCAAGGTAAAGAAGAAGAAATGCTGGATAGCAAGGAACTCAATGTATAACACAGAACACGAAAAAGTTTGTGTTGGAGGGAAGGCAATAATGTGGTCGATGACAACACAAATCATCGAGGGCAAGGATGGTATTTCTCATCATGAATTCAATTGATATCCTGGAAGAGCTCAGAATGTTGATGATGATCATGACACAATTGTCGAGAGGTTTCCTAAGGATATAATCGCTCATTGATGACATCAAGCAAAAGGAAGGATGGAGCGAAAAGTTATTGAAACCACGGATACGACACAAACTCAGAATCAAGCTTGTTGTTTGAGGTGAAACGGTTAGACAAGGAAGATCGACGTAAGCTTAGCTCATCATCGAAAGTTGTGCTCTGGTAATAAGGACCAGGACACAGGTAAAATTAGCATGATCATGAAGTAATCGATCAGGCTAGGAGTGACGTGATGGAGTATTAAACGTCTCAACAACAAAGTACTAGGAGTATTGAATCACAGTGTTGGTTCGATTCACTAATCGGTGTTCCCGGTTGACGACAACCCAGAACCCGTGGAGTGACTACGACAATGAAAGACATTACTTCAACAAAGTTAGTAAGAGTGGTGCAATGGCAAGACATCTTCAAGATACCAGGGGGTAATACTCAAAGGTAGAACAAAATAGAGGTTGGGCAGACATAATGATCTGCAGATGGCAAGTACTTTTAACTTGTCCGAGAATGGGATCAAAGAAGAACAATCACGGTCGGAACCACGATTGCAAAGGACAAAATCACAGATACAAGATCAAATTATGCTAAGTGAATAATTATACTTACGAGAAGCTATCATGATAAGCTCAACATCGTTTCCATGGGCATGAACACAAAGTTCAAGGTCGACTCCCACTTCTCCAATGTATAAACTTTTGTTTACTTCTCGCTTTCGATGAAGTTGTAGTGTTGAAATTATATCTGGCAAAACACCAGAATAGTATGACTCGTGAAAACTCTCCTGGTTCACACAGATTAAGGAAGGCATAGATTCAACCCGACAGGGCATCTTAGGAACATATACCACAAACTTCAGGAGTAATTGACTCAAGCTCGAAAGTAAAGCATGGTTGAGAAAGCAGAGGATACAATTTACCAAAGGCATTATGTATCCGAGGAAAGGCTCACAAGGTTATTGAATATGAAGAACATTGTCGGATAAAATTCAACAAAGGATCTGGTGGTCCATAAGGGATCTAATGTGAGCATCGGTACTCAACCAGAAGAAGAAAGCATGCAAGGAGATCAGATGATAGAAACAACTGACTACTTCAAAGCTCAATTGCAAAGGAAATATCATTTCCAAATCAGGGGATCAGAAGCCAACGCTCTCATTAAGAATGGATAAGTTGAATAGACTTAGGGGTACAATCAACAACAATTTAATTGGTCGATAACCAGCTCATGTTTAAAATGATGTCTGAGCCAGAAGGAGGAATTCTAGGATCTGATTGAGGATTGTGAGCATTCGCAATATTTTGAATCAATGGACTCAAAATGATAGTGACAAAGGCTAACAATAAGATTACTGTACTTGTGGGATTAACCATAATGCAAGCAAGCAAGAATTTCAAGAGCAATAGGTTGCTCAGGATTTTCGGAAATCGAATGGTATTTCGAAGTCTTTTGCGAAACACATGAACAACTAGTGAGAAACATATCCTCGGTAAGTGTGAGGATTAATTTGTAGGTGTAATCAGGCGACAAGAAACTACAAGGCAGTAATCACAATGTTTCTCGGAGCAATAGAGAGAAGTTCGGGGTATCTTGTAATAACAAGTCCAATTGAGAATAAAGGTAAGAACGACTGGTGTATGCATTTATCCATAGTGATGTTTTGGTGGTAGGGAATTGCAAAAGCAAAGGGGACAAAGTCTCGAGAGAACATCGGAGAGTATCTTCAGGATCTTCTGATGCAGCAGGCGACCATCAGTAATAAGGGGCTCTGCGGGTGGAAGTGATCACGAGATCCTAATGTCAGAGTTAGCAAAATTCGTTTAACCTGAGTAGAAGAGAGTTCTGAGTCCCGAAGTAAACATCGAGAAGTAAAAGATCCTAATACCACCCAATGGCGACGTGGGCCCGTAAGGCGCACAACCAAGTTAGTAGAAGTTTTGTAGTGACTAGACTCGACTTCAGCCAAGGAGTGTGGAAGGGGGATTCCTAAAGGCAGTCGGCTCTGATACCAACTTGTGACGCCCCCGATTCAATCGTACACTAATCATGCACGCAAACGTGTACGATCAAGTTCAGGGACTCATGGGAAGATATCGCAACACAACTCTAAAAACATAAATAAGTCATACAAGCATCATAATACAAGCCAGGGGCCTCAAGGGCTCGAATACAAGTGCTCGATCATAGACGAGTCAGCGGAAGCAACAATATCTGAGTACATACATAAGTTAAACAAGTTCGCCTTAAGAAGGCTAGCACAAACTAGGATACAGATCGAAAGAGGCGCAATCCTCCTTCCTGGGATCCTCCTAAACTACTCCTGGTCGTCATCAGCGGACTGCACGTAGTAGAAGGAACCTCCAGTGTAGTAGTCGTCGACGGTGGCGTCTGGCTCCTGGGCTCCAGCATTTGGTTGAGACAACCAGAAAGAAAGGAAAGGGGGGAAAAGGGGGGAGAAAGCAACTGTGAGTACTCATCCAAAGTACTCGCAAGCAAGGATCTACACTACATATGCATGGGTAAATGTGTAAGGAGGCAATATCGATGGACTGAACTGCATAATGCTAGAATAAGAGGGGGATAGCTAGTCCTATCGAATACTACTCTTCTGGCAGCCTCCGTCTTGCAGCATGTAGAAGAGAGTAGAGTGAAGTTCTCCAAGTAGCATCGCATAGCATAATCCTACCCGGCGATCCTCTCCTCGTCGCCCTGTTAGAGAGCGACCACCGGGTTGTATCTGGCACTTGGAAGGGTGTGTTTTATTAAGTATCCGGTTCTAGTTGTCATAAGGTCAAGGTACAACTCCGGGTCGTCCTTTTACCGAGGGACATGGCTATTCGAATAGATTAACTTCCCTGCAGGGGTGCACCACATAACCCAACACGCTTGATCCCATTTGGCCGGACACACTTTCCTGGTTCATGCCCGGCCTCGGAAGATCAACACGTCGCAGCCCCACCTAGGCCTAACAGAGAGGTCAGCACGCCGGTCTAACTCCTATGGCGCAGGGGTCTGGGCCCATCACCCATTGCACACCTGCATGTTGCGTGGGCAACCGAAAGCAGAACTAGCCCCCTTAATACAAGAGCAGGCTTACGTTCCAAACCGGCGCGCGCCGCTCAGTCGCTGACATCTAGAAGGCTTCGGCTGATACCATGACGTCGAGTGCCCATATCTTTCCCACGTAGTTGGTTAGTGTGTATACGCCAGTGGCCAAATACCAAGATCTCGTTAAGCGTGTTATTATGAAGTAATCGCGGACGCCGACCAGGGCCAGGCCCTCCTCTCGCCTAGGTGGTCTCAACCTGCCCTGTCGCTCCGCCACAAAGATCCACACAGAGGGCCGTCGGGACAAAGGCCCTTTCTGCCCCTAATCCGTGAATCACTCGCGGGTACTCTTCGAGCGGACCCGACTTTAGTCACCATCTGTAGTATGTATATATGTATAGTATATACCCGTGATCACCTCCCAAGTGATCACGGCCCGATAGTATAGCAAGGCAGACCGACAAGAATGTAGGGCCACAGATGATAAACTAGCATCCTATACTAAGTATCTAGGATTGCAGGTAAGGTATCAACAGATGTAGCAACAATGTCAGGCTATGCATCAGAATAGGATTAATAGAAAGCAGTAACATGCTACACTACTCTAATGCAAGCAGTATAGAGGAGAATAGGCGATATCTGGTGATCAAGGGGGGCTTGCCTGGTTGCTCTTGCAAGAAAGAGGGGTCGTCAACACCGTAGTCGAACTAGGCAGCAGCAACGTCGGTCTCGGTGTCTAGCGAGAGAAGAGGGGGAAGAAACAATAAATACAATGCACACAAATGCATGACGTTGCATGACATGACAAAGTGTGATGCTAAGTGTGCCCAATCGCGGTAGTAGGTGATACCGACGAAGGGCGGAAACATCCGGGAAAGTATTCCCGGTGTTTCGTGTTTTCGGACCGGTGAACCGGAGGGGGAAAGTTGCGTGTTCGGTATGCTAGGGGTGTGTGGCAGATGAACGGGCTGCATATCCGGATTCGTCTCGTCGTTCTGAGCAACTTTCATGTTCAAAGTATTTTCATCTGAGCTACGGGTTATTTTATATTATTTTCTAAAGTTTTAAATCATTTTAGAATTTATTTAATTAATTTAATTCAACATTATCCAGAATAGTATTTACTGACGTCAGCATGACATCAACAGTCTGTGGGGACCCCGACTCATAAGTCATGATCACCGAATGCACGTGTACAGTGATCCCAGATATCAATGCTCACTGAACACACAGAAGCTGAATAACAAGAGTCTTACATCCATACATACCGTTTTACTAAAGTAGGACCATTATGGTCAGTCTTGAGTATAACATCGCAGCGAAATTTTAAATCGATAACTTGGACCCATGCCATCCGCCTTAACCCTACAGCATTACGACCGAAGCGTCCTAGCTCGCATGCTCGTCACCGAAGTATTCTTCATCATATCCTGTTCTTTCAAGCCTGGCCAAGTAAATAGCCAGGGACAAGCCAGTGAGTACGTTTGAATGTACTCGCAAGCAACCCATGTTTTGGTTCAAGATACAACAATGCATGATATAGGTAAATTTTTGCAGAAAGCTAGTTTTGAGTGCAATGACATGTTCAACAACTTGTAAGACATGCATCAAGAGAATTCAAGTAACCATGAGGACAGGTTACAGATATCAACGTAAATAGAGTGGGCACCAACCCATCAAACATAAATAGAGTGGGCACCGACCCATCTCAACCATGTCAAGTCCCTTGACTTGACCCAAGTCATTTTTATCAACACACACACTTGGCTTGTAAACAAGTGGACGTAGCCCAAGAGCGGTTACCCAACTGTCCTTGACCGTGGACACGGCTATTCGAATGGTTTTACACTCTACAGAGGTTGCACACTTTACCCACAAGATCCGGGGAACTTCCGTGTCATCCACAACCCGCGATACCTTAAGTACCTGAGGTAAGCACCCGATCACTACCTTTCCCTAGACGACACTAACATGGAGTCCACTCGATTGGCAGTAACCCCCATGCCCAACTTTTCACATAACACTTTCTTGGAGCCTCGCTCCCATACTTATCACATACCACTGGCACGGGGTACCAACGGTGTGTCCGGTGCCCCATAAAAATGGTCATGGCCGCCCTACCGCACCGACCTGTCCCAAGAGAGAGCACCAACTCTCCCCGCCACTAGTAATGCGGGCCCCAAGCTAGTATCGGTCTAGGTACTCAATAATGCCCTTTCCCATATAAGGGTAGAGTGGTTGCACATGTAAGGTTGGAATAACGGTCGCAACTCCGACCAATCTGTTTTGAAAACAACACACACTTCCTCGGTACACCACTTCGTCATCAAGTGGTTACCCATCTCATCATCTCCCTCGGGCATAAGTGGCACCCGATGAGGTTTTCGAAAAGTCTTTTGATAAAGCTTTGTCTCCTTCACCATGCATAACCCGTCCCTTTTGCGTAGCAACTACTTTAGCATTCTATCTACTCCCACCGGCATAGCCCTCATAAGAAGGTAGGGCCATGCACAATGCAAGTATCAACGAGGAAGTAACAGAGGCAACCAACCCACGTGGTTCACCATCTCACCATGATTCCGATGCAACAATAATAAAGAGCTATATATGACATGCATAAAAAGGGTTTCATAGACATGGTCAAAGGGCTACTTGCCTGTTCCTCAGAGTCTTCAAGTCTTCTGGTCCTTCTCCAAGTGCTCCGTCTACTTCGTCAACTAACGTCGGAAACAATCATAATAAGCAACACAACAAGGCAGTAAATAAAAGTGCTCTAAAAATATGAGTTGGACTTTTCTGGGATACCTCTGGTGATATGAGGGTTGACCAAAGTGGTTTCAATGGAAGTGGATCTATGGATATTTCTAAACATTTCGATAGGATGGAATCAAGGGGTTTATGGAATTGCAAGAAGTGTACAAAAGAATTATTTTGAAAAATGAGCAAAGGCACCCATTTAACAAGGAATGATTTTAGAAGCATCTAGGAATTGGTTTCACTGGATTTGGAGTTCAAATGAATTTCCTATGAATTTGCAAAGTTGATAAATATGAAGAAATGGCTCAATAATTTATGTGGTACAGAAAGTATCAAGAAAAATGTTCATAAACTAGGTTATGAGCTTAGATTCATCTAGGAATTGGAATCATGGCATTTGGAGCAAGTTTCAGCCTATACGTGATTTTCTAAAGTTTATGATGAAATGGAAATATGGGATTTGATAATTGTTTGTGAAGAAAATCTTTATGGAAAAATGTGCAAATTGCATCATGTGATAGATCAGGAATTTATGAACTTATAGAAATTAGAATCATCAAATTTGGACTTGATTTGATTTATTTGTGGATTCTTGAAGTTGACTGGAAAAAGAAAAGACCAAGGTTTTACCGAAATGGGCTGGATCTGGGCGGCGGAGGCGCGCTCTAGGCGAGGGATAGCAGCAGGGCTCCACTGGGCCGGCCCAGCGGCTCGGCCGCACGAGCGCAGGGCTACGTCGAAGGCGGCTTCCTGGAAATACGCCTTCGCGCGAGCTAGGCAGTAACGGTGGAAGCCGTCTCCCCTTAAACGGCGGGGCCCGCCGGCTGAGTCGCTAACCCGCGGGGCCCACCCGCAGGGTCGTCTCCTTCCTCCCGCACGCGACGAAGGAGACAGAGGAGGCGGGGCCGAGCGCTTGCCGGCACTCGTTCCGGTGGCTCCGGTCACCTCCGGTGACGCCCAGCGCACCGGCGGGCTCAGGGGAGAGCGGCGCATCCGACGAGGTGCGCCACGATCGCAGGGGTGGCCGGACGCGAGCACACTATTGGCCGCAGCGGCGAGGCCGGCGGTGGTGAGGGAACTCGACAGCACGGCCATGGGAAGGAGGGGGAGAAGCACGGGAGGGGCTTGTGGTGATGGTATGAGGGTACTGGAGTGGCTAGGGAGAGAGGAGTGGCTCGGGATAGCCCGGATTTAGGCGGAGCCCGACGGCGGAGCTCCAGCCATTGCGGTGGATGGAGGGCACGAGGAGAGATGTGAGTTGGTCCATGGGGTGCACGGGAGAGAGGGGAAGCAAATGGAGCAGAGAGGGACTGCCTTAAGTAGGAGGGGGCGAGGTGCACCATGGACAGGGCGCTTGGCGAGCTCCTAGCCGTTGCTGGAGGCCACGGGGGCGCGTGTGGGCGTGTCTGGGGTGCTCATGGGGTTGGTCCAGGGCGAGAGGAGGGGAGAGAAGAAGCGGGGGGGAGGGCCAGGGTGCCGCGCGTGTGAGCCGCACCATTGGCGCGCCCGACGGCCTCTGTTTGCTAGCGCGGAGGCGCGGGGAGGAGGAGAGAGGAGGGGACCGACCGCGTAGCGTGTTGCGGACGCCGAGGCACCTCGACTGGCGCGAGGGGGAGGCTCGAGGTGGTCGGGTGGCTTGGGCAGAGAGCAGCTACAAGGCGTGGGAGCACATGGAAGGCGCCTGAGCACACCTTTGGCATGCCATGGCATAAAAAGGGGGAAGTGGGCACGTCCACTTGTGTCCAGTAGTGCTAGCGAGTAGTAAAGAAAGGGGAAAGGGCCTTGGATGCCCTGGTGAACCACTAGGAGAGGAGAGAGGTTGAGGGAGAGAGAGAAAAGGGCTGTCCAGAGAGGGAAAGTGGGGTTTTACCCCTCGAATAATTGAGCTGTGGATTTGCCATTGCTACTGGACGTGCAAGGGGACTAGGAGGAGTTGTGGTAACAGGTTGAGCTCATGGAGAATAGTGGAAGTGGTCAAAATGATGATTTTGGAAAAATGGCAGAAGGTGTTTGTTGTTGGTTTGGGCAAGAAAATGGACTTCCCTTGTCATGAGGCTTGACAGGGTCAAATGGCATGAGAAAATAAGATGTTCCACCAAGATTGAGCTCATTTGGGCAAAGTTGCCAATGCAACTTTGGTAAACCCTAGAAATCAACAGAAATGGGCTTTCCAAGATTTAGCCATGCAAATATATTCTCCTTGATGCACCACTTGGTGTAGTGGCCTCATTTGGTCATGTGATCATTCTCACAAAAGTTGGAATCAAGGATAGAAAGTTGGTAATGTAGAGTTGTTCAAATTTGATTCTGGTCAGAGAGGGTTTTGGTGCACTTTGATAAATATAACTTGTTCTCCAACTTGTGCCACTTGGTCTAGATGAATAATGAGACCATTTGAGAATGTTCACAAGGTTTGAGAATATTTGGAAATGTTTGGCAATGTAAAGTTGCTCAAACTTCAAAATGGACAGAAATGGTTTTGAGGGTATTTGATGATGTTATATTGTTCTCCAAGACATGAGACTTGGCAAGGTCACCAAATATGTCATATGTGACATGATAGAATTTTCTTGGAATTTTTGGAGAGTATTTCCTTTGTAAATATTTCAAAAGCTTGAAATATCCAGAAAGGGTTTTTGAGGGATTTGACCAATATTTTGAACATGACCATGTGTTGAAACTCTTATATATGGACAATATATGTCCTATGAGTTTCCCTAAATTTTGTCAAATATTTTTGAAGCAATAAAATATTTTTTCCCTATTAAAGACCATTTCTGGCCTTAAGAAAAAGCTTTTAAATAAAATAGGAAAATAACTTTCAAAATTATATTTTTGTGGTTTCTGGGTATCCTATATCTAATAGGAGTCAAATCTATTTTTAGAAAGATTTTTACTGCCCTTAATTAAGTACTTGCAGTGCAAACCTCAATTCAGGGGTTTTTGAAAAACTATTTTTTGAAAAAGCTTTTTGGCCAAATTATTTTTGTAAGAAAATACTATATTGCTCTATACACATGGCATGATCCTTGGAAAAAGGTTTTGGATCCAGGAGATGAAGTATAGGAGTTGGAGGATTTATTTTATTTTTAGAGCACTTGCAACCAGCAGACAAAAATCAAATCAAGCAAGGACCAAAACACACAAAAGTTTTTGTCAAACCACATTTTATCATGATTTATCAGCTTAAGTGTTGTGCCATGAAAATCAGGGTGTGACAGACCTACCCCCCTTACAAGAATCTCGTCCCCGAGATTCCCAAACTAGGCGCGGAATGGAGTATGGAAACTTGGATTCGGGGTAGTCTTCACGTCCTCATGCTGCTTCTGCTTCTGTTTGGTGCTCCATTGAACTTGAAATACTTGATGGTGTGGCTTCGCGTATGACGTTCTTCTCGATCCAGGTTTCTAAGGGGTTTCTTGCGGTGGTCATATTGGACTGGAGGTCAATGGCTCGGTGATCGATGTCCTTGTTAGTGATTGGGCTAGTTAGGAAGTCGAAAACATTTCCGGAGTTGTGTCGTGTGGAAAAACATTGTGCACAGCGGGCGAGTCAGGTGGTAACTCCAGCTGGTAACTACCTTCTCTTCGTCTCGTAGCGATCTCGGAGGGGGTTGTTAAATCTTGGAGTGATCTTGAAGAAGGCTGATGAATCTTGGGGCGAGCTTTCCTTTGACATGGAAGCGCTGGGTTCCTTTGAGAGGGGTGACCCGGAGATAAACATGGTCTCCAACCCGGAAGGTCATGTCTCGACGACGTGAGTCAGCGTAGCTCTTTTGTCTTGACTTGGCAGTCTTCAAACGCTCTCTGGCAAGCTGGACTTGCTCTTCTGCTTCACGAAGGGTATCAGGCCCAAAGACAAGTCCTTCTCCGGTCTCTGACCAATTGAGGGGTGTGCGGCACTTCCGTCCGTATAACACTTCAAATGGTGCCATCTGAAGGCTTGACTGATAACTGTTGTTGTAAGAGAACTCGGTGAAAGGGAGGCAATCTTCCCACTTAGCTCCATATGCTATGACACAGGCTCGGAGCATGTCTTCGAGTATCTGATTCACTGTTCGTCTCGACCTCCGATGCGTGGGTGGAAGCAAATCTTTCAAGGACAACTGGGTCCCCATGGCCTCCTGGAACTTCTTCTAGAACCTTGAGGTGAATTGGGTTCCTCTATCCGACACGATTTCCTTGGGAACGCCATGAATTCTCATGATTTGGTTGATGAAGAGACTGGCTAACTGGTTCCCCTTGTAGGTTGTCTTGACAGGAATGAAGTGGCCACCTTGGTCAAATGGTCAACAATGACCCATATGGAGTCATGTCCCTTGCTTGACCTGGGTAAACCGGTGATGAAGTCCATCCCGACTTTGTCCCACTTCCATTCAGGCACCTTGAGGAGTTGCAACAATCCAGCGGGTCCCTGATGCTCAGCTTTGACTCTCTGGCATTCGTCACACTTTGCAACATAGGTGGCAATCTCCCTTTTTACCCCATGCCACCAGAATCTTTCCTTCAGGTCTTGATACATCTTGGTTCCTCCAGTATGGATGGAATACGGGGTGTCGTGAGCTTCTTGCAAGATCAGATTCTTGAGCTCGATCTTGTTGGGTACGCAAATGCGATTGCCAGACCACATGACTCCTTGTTCATCTTCTGTAAAACCTGGGGCTTTGCCCGCCTTGATCTTCCTCTTGACGCCTTCAATACTCTCGTGTCCCTTCTGAGCTTCTTTAACATCATCCATCAGGGTCGGCTTGACTTCAGGGTTAGCTAAGAATCCTGGTGCAACCAGTTCCAACCCGAAGCTTTCAAGTTCTTCATACAAGGCGGGTAGCTTGTCCTTAAGCATAGCATTCAAGGAACAAGCCTTCCTGCTTAATGCATCTGCTACCACATTAGCCTTCCCAGGGTGGTATTGAACACTGAGGTCATAATCTTTGATCAATTCTAGCCATCTTCTTTGCCTCATGTTCAATTCCCTTTGAGTGAAAATATACTTCAGACTTTTGTGATCCGTGTATATCTCACATCGCTTCCCTAAGAGGTAATGTCGCCATGTCTTCAGGGCATGAACCACTGCTGCTAGCTCAAGGTCATGAGTAGCATAGTTTTCTTCATGAGGCCGTAGTTGCCTTTGAGAGGAGTGGCTTGCAGATATGCACGGTCTTCAACGCGGAAGCTCACTCATTGACGACGGTGGTTGGTATAGTTCTCCCTCATTGACATGGCGGTCTTCGGATGTTCCCTAACCAGCTGATCAACTCTTCTTCCGTCTTCATGTGGACATACATGTCCTTAAGTAAGGATGATGATTAACTCGCCCAAGTACTCTATGAAGTATTTGGGGTACGTAGAGTGGGCTGAGGCATTGGGGACGGTTACGGTTGAGTATTGGCCAAGGTCTTATCGATCTAGAGCCAAAGCCGAAGGTCAGGATCTAACCGTGTTGTGGCTTGGTAGGGCGTAAGGGTTTCAAGGATTCTAGTGCGCGAGTGAATGTTTATCATCCCATCCTTGAGTACAGTTCCTGAGATGCCGATAGTCTATCTAGTACTTTAAACAAATCACATCATATCACCGACAGCATCATTTTGCATAGGTCAACTCCAATCATCACTCATGTGATTCATATCCTCATGGCTCCCGAGAGGATGTCTAACAAAATCATACATGTCTACAATCCCCAAACTCATATGTATGTCTACCCCTAAAAATCCATGGGTAGAACATACAAGCTTCCAAGCTTGGATTAAAACAGGACAATCCAAGTGCTCATCCTATTCTTCCAAGGTCCATGCTAGTGCATCTCTATCCTAAGGAAATACGTCGTATGTCACTCCAGGATCTTGTTTCCTTCCTATCAATCAACTCCAACAACCCATTAGCTTCCATTTAATTCTACAAATCCAATGTTTATGGTGTTCCATAAGACCTTCTAATATCCTCTAATTCTATAATCCTTGAAAAGGTCCATCCTTACTATAGTCAGTCCACCAATTCCCGTTATTGTGATCTAGTAATACTCCACGGTCAAGCTCACAAAGATGCCTAAATAAACTCCGACCATTAGTCCAATCTCCTAGTTTATGGTCCACCGAGAAACATGGTATCATGATCAAGATCATCAGTCTAAATCCAATTTACTCCGAACCATGTAAAATTTCTCTGCATCCATACTCCACTAGGGCAACCTATTTAATCCAAATCTTATGTCCAACGAGAATTCCTACATGTTCCCCCCAGGTCATTTATGTAGTATCAACTCTCTCCTATCAATATCCCATGGCTAAGTTTAAATCCAAATACTTCCAAGAATTCCAGCTTGCGAACACAATTATCCTACTAAATCCAATTTACTCAGGGGGTAATGAAAGCTATGCTAACCTATACTCATGATCCCACCAAGTTCATCTACCAACATCAAGGCCTTATAATCCATCAAGTAGTCTCATATAATTCCTCAAGTCATTGATATAAACTCATCAAGTCATTTGTCCTCTGTCCCTATATCCTTAAATTGGTCTTCCCTATGGCATCGTCAGTTTTGGTGCTATCTTAGGAAGATAATGTGCTCACTCACTATGTCCACTAGTTCCATAATGAACCCAGTGACAAGCAAGGTTACAGAGGCTTAACCGGTTCTCTTGCAATTCCGTAGGTTAAGCTCAGGGTTAAGGTTTCGAGCTGGGGTATCTCGTGAAGTCTCGAAGGGTCTAGGAATGGGTTTCTAGTCTTGAGGGTTAAATATAATTCTACGGGGTTGCAATTGGTCGAGGAGGCTGTAGCAAAATTCTTCAACACTTGTTGGTCGCCGAGGTGGAATCCTTGGTGCATATTGTCTTGCTTGTCTTCGGTTGAGGAGAGAGATGAGAGGGGAAAGTAGCATAGAGAAGGGGAACGCCTAAAGGGGGTTCTATAGTGCAAGTGCGAACAAACAAGTGTCAAAAGGGGCCAAACACAAACAACAAAATAGGGCAGGTGTAGGATCGGAAGTATGTCTAGAGGGGGGGTGATTAGACTACTTGACAACTTAAAAACTTGGCCTTTTGATTGGAGTAGATTCTTAGCAAGTTCACAATGATAACCAAGTCAAGTATCACCCTACACATGCAATTCTAGAGTTGTGGCAGCGGAAAGTAAATTGCATGTATAGTAAATGAGAGGTGGAGAAGAGCAAACGCAATTTGGAGACACGGAGATTTTTCTCGTGGTTCCGATAGGTGGTGCTATCGTCAATCCACGTTGATGGAGACTTCAACCCACGGAGGGTAACGCTGCCTTGAGTCCACGGAGGGCTCCACCCACGAAGGGTCCACGAAGAAGCAACCTTGTCTATGCCATCATGGCTTACGCCCACGGAGGACTAGCCTTACTCGGGTAGATCTTCACGAAGTAGGCGATCTCCTTGCCCTTACAAACTCCTTGGTTCAACTCCACATCATGACGGAGGCTCCCAAGTGACACCTAACCAATCTAGGAGGCACCACCCTCCAAAAGGTAATAGATGGGGTTGGTGGTGATGAACTCCTTGCTCTTGTGCTTCAAATGATAATCTCCCCAACACTCAACTCTCCTCACTGATTTGGCTGTGGTAGAAGAAAGGATTGAGTGGAAAGCAACTTGGGAAGGCTAGAAATCAAGTTTCATATGGTGGGAGTGGAGCAACTTGATCTCAACACAAGGGTAGGTAGTTTTCTTCTCGTAAATGTAAGGTAGGAGTGGTAGTTCTTTCGATGGCTCTCTCCACGAATGAAGAGGAGGTGGAGGGTATTTATAGCCTCCACACAAAATCCAACCGTTACACACATTTGACCAATCTCGGTCGGACGAAGTTGACAACTCGGTGAGACCGAAAGTTCAAATCTTGTGAGCGTTGGGATTTTCAGTGGGACCGAAAATACAATCTCGGTTAGTCCGATTCTTCCAAAGTCTAGGGTTTGCCAATCTCGGTGGGACCGACTTTCTCATCTCGGGACACCGATTTGAGTCTGTATTCTGAAGCTTGGCAACACCAATTTCGGTATGACCGAGTTTGGAATCGGAAAATCCGAAATTCTTAGGGTTTGGCTATATGGTGAGGTGGTTCATCTCGGTGTGGTGGGTTTGGAATCGGTGGGACCGAGATTACTTATGGGTTTATGTTGGAGTGAAAGATTGCTCATAGTTTGAGAGATAAATCACTAAGCACTTAGAGCAACCAGATCATCATCATAACCTCATCCCTTTTAATAGTATTGGCTTTCCTATGGACTCAATGTGATCTTGGATCACTAAAACATAAAATGGAGTCTTGAGCTTTTGCCAATGTTTTCCTTAGCTTTTGAGGGTCCACATCATCGGTCATTGCCATACCCATATCCTTTGAACTTTCTGAAATATTCTCAAGAAATGATTAGTTCAATGATATATATGTTGTTATTAATTACCAAAACCACCCGGGATTAGTTGCACTTTCAATCTCCCCTTTTGGTAATTGATGACAACATATAGATCAAAGCTTCGACAAATGATATAATCAATGAATAACATCGTCGCTTTGAGAAGTATGTGATAAGCAAGAGCTCCCCCTAAATTTGTGCATTATTTAAGATTTGCGTTTGAATGCAAATGCACAATCGATTAGGATCATGGGTTACTCTTCCATGTCACATACATCTTGGTGGAGCGCACAAAATGATAAGAATGAATAACATGCACCCAATCACCAAGACATGAGTAAATGATCATACAAGATATGAATGGAATATGATAAGCATCAAGCACACATTAAGCACAGTATGATCAAGCACTCATCAAGATCGAGTAAACGTAGTATCAAACACACGAAATGTCTCAAAGAACTCAAAAGTATCTCAAGGAAAACCGCAAACGAAAGAGCAAAAACGAGCACTCTCTCTCGAAGCCCTATGATCTATACAATTTCTCCCCCTTTGGCAACAAGTTACCAAAAAGTTCGAAAGGTATAGAGCTAATATTCACTCGGGACTCTGCTGGCGGCTCCTGTCTGCGTCGATGGAGTGGAGATAGCTGCATCTGCAAAGCTTGCTGAAGTCTGTGGAGCTGGAGGAGTGGATCTTGGAGCTGGTCTTTGAACCGACGGAGCTGTAGGAGGTCTTGATGTTGTAGCCACGGGGGTGCATCACGGGAATAGCGGTGATCTGGGCTTTGTGGGCACTGCAGCAGCTGCTCATAGTCATCTGGACTAGATCATCTTCCATCTCCTTCATGAGTTCTGCCTTCTCCTCTTAGCTTCCTCGATGTCCGCCTCAAGCTTGTTGGCGGTGACCTGCACTTGATCGACAGCGTCGAGCATGGAACTTATCCTCAACGATCCTCTCTAGGCTCTCCCGAGGCGCACTATGCTTGGCAGGCGTAGCTCAATTCTCTCGAGTGGCTTCAAGAAGTTGTTCGCAACGCTCTTGGGCTTTCTGCTGCTTCCTTCTCAGCTTTAGCTTGTTTGGCAGCTTCAGACTTAGCATGTCCTTCTACAGATGTGGGAGCATCCTCAGTCATCACTACTTCGTTATCCTCGTGTTCAGGCTGCAGTGGCAAGTGGGGTCTATCCAACAGGTAGGTGTCCGTGCCAAACTTGGCATTAATGAGCATCTGAATATGCGGAGCAAACCCTCACGACCTCTTCTGGTCTGCTGCTGTCCTCTTGATAGTCTCAACTATCAGGTCCATCACCTTAAAAGGTGTCTTCTGATCTAGAATGTGCAGCATGTTGATAGAATACCCTCTTATCATGCGGTGGTCTCCTGACTTAGGCATCAAGGTATGCCTCAGAATGGTATTGGTGGTTGGGAGACCTGCTCAAGATAATAGATGAACCAAGCTTCCATATCTCAACATCCTTCTCATTTACCTCATTGTACATGTTCTTCATAGACTCGTGATTCTTCTTTGGAATGCCATAGACATCAATGTCATCTTCCCTTGAAACGGGTGCATTCAGCAACGCTCTCCATTCCTCAACAGTTGAATGGAATCTCGCCTTCATCATCCATACAATTCGCCATCTGGATAGAAGTGTGCGGTGGCATAGAACTGCATGATCATCTCATCATTCCAAGCGATCGACCGACCAACAAACTCTGCAATCCCACAAGGCGGTGAAGCTTTCATGCACATGTGGGAAATAGTCTCTGTGCTCTTCACTGTCGATGTATTCCGGTCTACATATCCGTGTCAAGAACAATTGGCTTCTTATCCATGAGCACTGTCTCATAAAAGTCTTGTTGCTCTCGGTGTGGAATCTTGGGTCAATCTGCTGTCCTTCTCACGGTGGCATATGGATCAACTTGCCTCCATAGCTCGAGACCTTTGTCCTTTCTCTCCTTCATATTTTCAGCTCGAGGATGAGCATCATTATGAAGCTGGCGGTTTCATGCGAGCTTGAGCAAAACATGAGCCTCATCATCGATTCTGCGGGTGGCACATTGTCCTTCTTCTTCTCTGAAGCGGTATGTTCCTCACAGTTTTCTTTGCCTTGGCGGCAGGTTTGGCTTGGGCTGCCTTTGCTTGAGCTGATGGCTTAGCTTTTGTGGGTGCTCCTGCTCGATGGCATCTCCCATCAACTTCGCTTCGAGGAGGTGAGGTGCTTCCTCATTAGAATCATCATCATCGACTTCTTCATGAACTAGCCTCTTCCTCTTGGAAGTTTTCTTGATCTTCTTTGGAGGTTTCTTCTTCCATCTTGAGCTTCGTAGGCTTGATGGATTTCTTCACCTTGGTGGTGCCTTTCTTTATTTGTTTCCTTGATAGCCCTTGGCAACCACTTGCCTTTTTGGCTTAGAAGTTATCTCCTCATCTCGCAACAAAGTCGAATCCTCCTCATCGAATTCCTCTTCTTCCTCGCCCTGGTGGCAGCTGCAGCGATCCACTTGGAGTACTTCTCTCTCCATCATCTGAAAACTGCTTTCTTGGGACTTGTAGCTGCCTCGGGAATCTCAAGCGGCATCTCGACACTGTTTCGATTGTCACTTCCATCGAGACATGGTGACAACCTGTGAATAGAATAGGTATAGGCGAATAGAAGAGTTATCACAAACTGCAGAGGATTTTGCAAAAGAATGAGTTCAAACTTTAGTTTTAGGTTTTCACAAAATACATTTCGGTCTGACCGAGTCTATAAATTCGGTGAATCCGAAGTGTCTAAGCAGACCATATACACCACTTTCGGTTGGACCGAAATGGGTTTCGGTCTAGCCGAGACCACTAGGGTTTCACTGAATTTTCACTTCGGTCTTACCGATTTACAACTTCGGTTTCACCGAAAAGTGCGAAGGTAATGACCCGAGGCCAAATCGGTCGGTCCGAAAATGCAGAATCGGTCACACCGAGATGTGTTCGCGGAAACCTAACCCTAAAATTTTCACTCGAAATTTGTTCTATGATCTAAACGGCTGGATAGAAGGATTTCAATCTTGGCAAGAAACTAGACAAAGCCTATCGTGCATTGAATCAGCGGTTTGAAGCACGAGAGGATGAAACTCACCCAATGCGGTGGAGCTTCACCACGGCGGCAACGGCGCGATGAGAAAGACCGTTGACGGCGATGGAGACCAGCGGCGAGCGGCTGAGCGACGGCGGAGGCGATCCAAGACCAAAGGCGCGGCGAAGGGTTTGAGGGCGGAGCGTTTGAAGAAGTAATCACGCGCTGTCCTCGGGTATATATACCCTTCGGTGTCGGTGGGACCGAGTTGGAAAACTTCGGTGGGACCGAGATGGCTAATCTGCGTGCGATTACACACTTCGGTCACGCCGAATTTGTAACTTCGGTTTCACCGAGGTGAAAACCTAGATCAATCAAGTGATTTTGATCCGTCCGATTTGAGTATATCGGTTTGACCGAAAGTACTTAGAAGGTTTTGGATGTTTAGGCTTTTGACGGATCGGTGGCTCGAGTGCTCCTCACTCGGTCTGTCCAAAAAGTCTTGTTCAAAGTTTGTGATATAAGCATGAATAGAGTTTGAGACAAGAAAGCATAGATAGCTAGGGGAGGAACTTAGGCATTCTTGTTCATCCATTTGGTCAAAAAGAAAAATCCAAAAGACCAAAGCAACAAATGGATGTCCTCGAATGGATAAAACCATGCATCCAACATGCTCACACAATAAGATAGCAAATGAAATATGTGTCAAACATGCACAAACAAAACACTTAGCAACTAGCACACAATTTGGCGATGACTGGGTCATCTATATATGAGTATATTGACTTAGGAGTCAAATGAGAACATTTGATCATAGGTCATACTCATCGTTTAAGCACAAGTGGGGTTACCACTTTTCCATAAAGCATTAATGTGTTCACATCATTAGAAGATGCTTTGGCTCATTTCTTTAGAGCAAAGCTCCCCCTAGATGTGAGAACCCCTTTTAAAAGGGTCAAACTAACCTTGGGTTGTCGTTGAAGACTTCATGTAGATGTTGAAGATGTGGATGCTCAATGTTGATGAAGATTATCAAGAGTTGGGAGCAATCCTTTGGATTCGGGCACTTTCAATACCTACATGGGTTAGTCCCACAAGGGACAAACAAGGATATCCATGGACATAGATTGAAGTGCACAATAGATGATGTCCATGAAAGCAATGATTACCTTGTCCCTTGCCTTACCAACATGAGGGTTTGTGACTCCATGAACTAGTGCAAGATGTGGAAGTTGATTGCACAAGTCCTTGCCAAAAAGAATGTGAGTGAAGTATATTGGCGGAGTCACCCTCAAGAACTCTCTAGTTCTTCTTCTTCGGGATCCACATCATCTTGATGGGAATCCTTGGGGTAGTAGTTGAGCTTGTCGAAGTAGAACTTGAAGTTGCCTTGGGAACCCACTTGACTATGGCCTTGGGTGCTTCAATGAATGCATCAATCTCCTCTTGAAGCTTGTCCTTGCCTTTTAGCTTGTGGTCTTGTGGTGGAAGGTCATCTTGAGCTTGTTCCACATTGGAAGAAGTAGGTTCATACTTCTCCTCTTGAGAAACGAACTTTGGAGTGGGATATTGACCTTCTTCCCATTCAACACCCTCGGTGTTGAACTTTCGCTCAAAACCAATTCCTTGATTCTTTCGGTGTCTTCCTTGCTTGCGAACAATTTCCTCAAAGCTCTTGCTTCCGGCAAGACTCTTGTAGACACCTTTCTCTATAATCCCTTTCAATAGACTATTTTCTTGCTCAAGTGAAACTTGGCTTGAAACATTGTTAGTGGAATCAAGAGAATTACTAGAAGTAACAACATTTGATTTGGCATGATTATTGTTACTGCTAGAGGAAGAATTTTTCTTATGCTTGTCATGCTTAGTTTTGATAGGTGGCAAGAAATTAGACAAGAGAAGTCGTTTGGCAAGATATGAAGAACTCTTCTTTGAAGATCGTCATTGATAGCTTTTAGAAACTCATGTTCTTGCTCTAGATTGAGCTTCTCGAAGCGTAGCTTCTCATGAGATCTTAGGAGCTCTCTATGATCTTCTTGAGTTGTTTCATGAGCTAACTTAAGAGTGTTTAGTTCTTTAGTTAGTCGCTCAATCTCCTTCATAGCATTGTCATTCGACTCTTCTCGACTATAAAGACTACTAGCATGTTCATCATTACTAAGCTCACTAGATTTATCATGTAAGAGCTCATCTTCACCAAGCAAGTCATCCTCATCACTATCAAAGTCAATAAACTCAGGATGTGATACCTTGGGGCCTTTTGCCATGAAGCATCTTCCAATTCCCTCATTTGGTGAATCAAATATGTCGTAGGAGTTGGAGTTGGAGGACACGAGAGCAAGACCGGCAACACCTTCATCTTGATTGTATTCGGAGTTGGAGTGATAGCTTCTTTGGAGTGATTGTCGAGTCGGGCGGAAACCCATTCACCAACATGAGCTTGATGTTTTCTTCTTGTGTAGCTCCTTGATGACTTGTCTTTCCTTTCCGAATCCTTGCTTCTCCGAGAGGATCTTCGTTCATAACGATCATCTCTACTCCTTCTCTCTTTCGAGGCGACTCTTCTCTTGAGCTTCTTCTTCTTGGAGATTCTTCTCTTCTCTTGTGGGGAGTCGAACACTCATTTGAGTAGTGTCCGGGTCTTCCACAATTGTAGCAGTTTCGATCACGACTAGAAGATCTCTTTTCATCATATGATCTAGACTTTGAGCTTCTTTCCTTGCCTCTACTCTTGTAGAATTTGTTGAAATTCTTCACCATTAGGCTTATCTCTTCATTGGAAACTAGCTTGTCACTTGAGGTTGTGGGAGCTTCAACTGCAGCTTTGTAAGCACCACTTGACTTGTTGTGAAGCTCTTCCTTATCTTTAAGTGTCATCTCATGAGCAACAATTCTTCCAATGACTTCGGTAGGCTTGAGATCTTTGTAGTTTGGCATCATTTGGATCAAAGTGCACACGGTGTCATACTTTCCATCCAAAGCTCTGAGAATCTTCTTGATGATGAATCGGTCGGTCATTTCTTCACTTCCTAAGCCTGCCATCTCATTGGTGATGAGAGCAAGCCTAGAGTACATTTCGCGACTCCTTCACCTTCCTTCATCTTGAACTTGTCAAGTGACCTTGAAGAACATCTAGCTTTGATTCCTTCACGGACTCTGTACCTTCGTGCATTTAGACCAAAGTATCCCAAATCTCTTTTGCATTCTCAAGGCGGCTGATCTTGTTGAACTCCTCGGGACACAAAGCATTGAAGAGAATGTCACAAGCTTGAGCATTGATACGTAACATCCGCAACTCATCCATGATAGCTTCGCGATCCGAACTTTTCCTTCCTCGAAGAACTCACCTTGCAAGCCAACACAAATAATGCCCCATGCGGAAGGTTATGTCCAAGAATATGCATTTTCATTTTATGCTTCCAACTAGCAAAGTTTGAACCATCAAAGTAAGGACCTCTACGGAAATTACCCTCACTAGGCGCCATACTCTCCTAGGTTGTGAAACCAAGCTTATGGAGTCAATGCAATGAAACCAATCCAATGGAGACCAAAGCTCGATACCACTTGTAGGATCGGAAGTATGTCTAGAGGGGGTGATTAGACTACTTGACAACTTAAAAACTTGGCCTTTTGATTGGAGTAGATTCTTAGCAAGTTCACAATGATAACCAAGTCAAGTATCACCCTACACATGCAATTCTAGAGTTGTGGCAGCGGAAAGTAAATTGCATTATAGTAAATGAGAGGTGGAGAAGAGCAAAGCGCAATTTGGAGACACGGAGATTTTTCTCGTGGTTCCGATAGGTGGTGCTATCGTCAATCCACGTTGATGGAGACTTCAACCCACGGAGGGTAACGGCCATGAGTCCACGGAGGGCTCCACCCACGAAGGGTCCACGAAGAAGCAACCTTGTCTATGCCATCATGGCTTACGCCCACGGAGGACTAGCCTTACTCGGGGTAGATCTTCACGAAGTAGGCGATCTCCTTGCCCTTACAAACTCCTTGGTTCAACTCCACATCATGACGGAGGCTCCCAAGTGACACCTAACCAATCTAGGAGGCACCACCCTCCAAAAGGTAATAGATGGGGTTGGTGGTGATGAACTCCTTGCTCTTGTGCTTCAAATGATAATCTCCCCAACACTCAACTCTCCTCACTGATTTGGCTGTGGTAGAAGAAAGGATTGAGTGGAAAGCAACTTGGGAAGGCTAGAAATCAAGTTTCATATGGTGGGAGTGGAGCAACTTGATCTCAACACAAGGGTAGGTAGTTTTCTTCTCAGAAATGTAAGGTAGGAGTGGTAGTTCTTTCGATGGCTCTCTCCACGAATGAAGAGGAGGTGGAGGGTATTTATAGCCTCCACACAAAATCCAACCGTTACACACATTTGACCAATCTCGGTCGGACGAAGTTGACAACTCGGTGAGACCGAAAGTTCAAATCTTGTGAGCGTTGGGATTTTCGTGGGACCGAAAATACAATCTCGGTTAGTCCGATTCTTCCAAAGTCTAGGGTTTGCCAATCTCGGTGGGACCGACTTTCTCATCTCGGTGACACCGATTTGAGTCTGAAGGTTCTGAAGCTTGGCAACACCAATTTCGTATGACCGAGTTTGGAATCGGAAAATCCGAAATTCTTAGGGTTTGGCTATATGGTGAGGTGGTTCATCTCGGTGTGGTGGGTTTGGAATCGGTGGGACCGAGATTACTTATGGGTTTATGTTGGAGTGAAAGATTGCTCATAGTTTGAGAGATAAATCACTAAGCACTTAGAGCAACCAGATCATCATCATAACCTCATCCCCTTTAATAGTATTGGCTTTCCTATGGACTCAATGTGATCTTGGATCACTAAAACATAAAATGGAGTCTTGAGCTTTTGCCAATGTTTTCCTTAGCTTTTCGAGGGGTCCACATCATCAGTCATTGCCATACCCATATCACTGAACTTTCTGAAATATTCTCAAGAAATGATTAGTTCAATGATATATATGTTGTTATTAATTACCAAAACCACCCGGGGATTAGTTGCACTTTCAGCAGGTGATATAGTCGCGTCCTTGTTGCCTAGGGCAAAAGTGCGACCTATATCAAAACCTAAACAAATAAAAACAAGCAACACACAATCATGGTTCTATTCGAACTATTATACGGACTCGACTGCGCATAGGGGGTACACGACTCATCCTACCCTAGGGGTTCTCGGACTCAGTAGTCGTGACTTGTGCCTCATGCAGTCTTCTGAGTTTTCCTCACGTGTTGCTACGTCTCTTGTAGTTGGTCGATGAAATGATCCCGGTTGAGCTTGAAGAGTCTTCAACAACTTCTTGCCTGTTGAAGTGATGGGGTGAAGGTGGCTCCTCATAACTGGCATTGTATTGGTCTTCTATTGTCTTCTTAATCATGACGATCCCTTTTTGTTTCCTAAGCCGTCGATGGTACCAGGTAGGTAATCCTTTATGCAATGACATTATCAAGGCATAATAGAGGTCCATCATGTCGGTTACGTTGATGACAACATCGACACCAAGAGCGGGGGATGAGGAGAACCGTTTTCCTGCTCACTATGGTGAGGCGGACCAAATGGCTAGGTTCTCATCCGTCGGTGGTTGCCGATACAACAACGGTAGTGACAGGGTTACTCTATTAGCGATGTATATCATGATCTTGCATATTCTATGCCCTGATCATCGTAGGCTAAGGTTGCATCATCTTGGGGCAGTGTCAAGGGTGTCACCACCTCCTGGGTCTTCAGGTCCTCATTCCTCGAAGATGTATCTTCCGTTGGTATCGTCTTGTTGTGATGTCGCCAATCTTGTGTTCAGGAGATGTGGGTGAATGTCTGGCAAGGCATCTTCCTTCTAGATTATCCGTGAGGATTTCAAGGAATCCAGTGGTCAGGGGCATAAGGGTTCTAGCGACCAAAGGTTTTGAAGGGGAAGAGATCAACAAGGAAAGTATACCTTAGTTTTCGAAAAACTGAGAAGGGAAGAGAAGTATAGATAGTTTTGAAAACCAGTAGTAGTTTTGGAAATAGTTTTACCTAACTAACGACCATGCTAACTAAGGCTTCCTGCGGTCGGGATGGCTCGATACCAACTCTGTGGGGACCCGACTCATAAGTCGTGATCACCGAATGCACGTGTCTGATGATCCCGAAATCAATGCTCACTTGAACACACGAAGCTGAATAACAAGAGTCTTACATCCATACATACCATTTTACACAAGTAGGACCATTATGGTCAGTCTTGAGTATAACATCGCAGCGGAAATCTTCGTCGATAACTTGGACCCATGCCATCTGCCTTAACCCTCGGGCATTACGACCGAAGCGCCCTAGCTCGCATGCTCGTCACCAAGTATTCTTCATCATATCCTGTTCTTTCAAGCTGGCCAAGTAAATAGCGAGGGACAAGCCGATGAGTACGTTTGAATGTACTACTTAAGCAACCCATGTTTTGGTTCAAGATACAACAATGCATGATATAGGTAAATTTTTGCGAAAGCTAGTTTTGAGTGCAATGACATGTTCAACAACTTGTAAGACATGCATCAAGAGAATTCAAGTAACCATGAGGACAGGTTACAGATATCAACGTAAATAGAGTGGGCACCAACCCATCAAACATAAATAGAGTGGGCACCGACCCATCTCAACCATGTCAAGTCCCTTGACTTGACCCAAGTCATTTTTATCAACACACACACTTGGCTTGTAAACAAGTGGACATAGCCCAAGAGCGGTTACCCAACTGTCCTTGACCGTGGACACGGCTATTCGAATAGTTTTACACTCTGCAGAGGTTGCACACTTTACCCACAAGATCCGGGGAACTTCCGTGTCATCCACGACCCGCGATACCTTAAGTACCCGGGTAAGCACCGATCACTACCTTTCCTAGACGACACTAACATGGAGTCCACTCGATTAGCGATAACCCCGTGCCCAACTTTTCACATAACACTTTCTTGGAGCCTCGCTCCCATACTTATCACATACCACTCGCACGGGGTACCAACGGTGTGTCCGGTGCCCCATAAAAATGGTCATGGCCGCCCTACAGCACGACCCGTCCCAAGAGAGAGCACCAACTCTCCCCGTCACTAATGTAATGGGCCCCAAGCTAGTATCGGGCTAGGTACTCAATAATGCCCTTTCCCATATAAGGGTAGAGTGGTTGCGCATGTAAGGTTGGAATAACAGTCGCAACTCCGACCAATCCATTTTGAAAACAACACACACTTCCTCGGTACACCACTTCGTCATCAAGTGGTTACCCATCTCATCATCTCCCTCGGGCATAAGTGGCACCCCATGAGGTTTTGAAAAGTCTTTTGATAAAGCTTTGTCTCCTTCACCATGCATAACCCGTCACTTTTATGTAGCAACTACTTTAGCATTCTATCTACTCCCACCGCATAGCCCTCATAAGAAGGTAGGGCCATGCACAATGCAAGTATCAACGAGGAAGTAACAGAGGCAACCAACCCACGTGGTTCACCATCTCACCATGATTCCGATGCAACAATAATAAAGAGCTATATATGACATGCATAAAAAGGGTTTCATAGACATGGTCAAAGGGCTGCTTGCCTGTTCCTCAGAGTCTTCAAGTCTTCTGGTCCTTCTCCAAGTGCTCCGTCTACTTCGTCAACTAACGTCGAAAACAATCATAATAAGCAACACAACAAGGAAGGAAATAAAAGTGCTCTAAAAATATGAGTTGGACTTTTCTGGGATACCTCTGGTCATATGAGGGTTGACCAAAGTGGTTTCAATGGAAGTGGATCTATGGATATTTCTAAACATTTCGATAGGATGGAATCAAGGGGTTTATGGAATTGCAAGAAGTGTACAGAAGAATTATTTTGAAAAATGAGCAAAGACACCCATTTAACAAGGAATAATTTTAGAAGCATCTAGGAATTGGTTTCACTGGATTTGGAGTTCAAATGAATTTCCTATGAATTTGCAAAGTTGATAAATATGAAGAAATGGCTCAATAATTTATGTGGTACAGAAAGTATCAAGAAAAATGTTCATAAACTAGGTTATGAGCTTAGATTCATCTAGGAATTGGAATCATGGCATTTGGAGCAAGTTTGAGCCTTCTGTGATTTTCTAAAGTTTATGACAGAAATGGAAATATGGGATTTGATAATTGTTTGTGAAGAAAATCTTTATGGAAAAATGTGCAAATTGCACCATGTGATAGATCAGGAATTTATGAACTTATAGAAATTAGAATCATCAAATTTGGACTTGATTTGATTTATTTGTGGATTCTTGAAGTTGACTGGAAAAAGAAAAGACAAGGTTTTACCGAATGGGCTGGATCTGGGCGGCGGCGGCGCGCTCTAGGCGAGGGATAGCAGCAGGGCTCCACTGGGCCGGCCCAGCGGCTCGGCCTCACGCGCAGGGGCTACATCGAAGGCGGCTTCCTGGAAATACGCCTTCGCGCGAGGGAGGAGGTAACGGTGGAAGCCGTCTCCACTTAAACGGCGGGGCCCGCCGGCTGAGTGGCTGACCCGCGGGGCCCACCCGCAGGGTCGTCTCCTTCCTCCCGCGCGCGACGAAGGTGATAGAGGAGGCGGGGCCGAGCGCTTGCCGGCGCTCGTTCCGGTGGCTCCGAACACCTCCGGTGACGCCCAGCGCACCGGCGGGCTCAGGGGAGAGCGGCGCGTCCGACGAGGTGCGCCACGACCGTAGGGGTGGCCGGACGCGAGCACACCATCGGCCGCCGCGGCGAGGCCGGCGGTAATGAGGAACTCGACAGCACGGCCATGGGAAGGAGGGGGAGAAGCACGGGAGGGGCTTGTGGTGATGGTATGAGGGTACTAGAGTGGCTAGGGAGAGAGGAGTGGCTCGGGATAGCCCGGATTTAGGCGGAGCCTGACGGCGGAGCTCCGGCCATTGCGGTGGATGGAGGGCACGGGGAGAGAGGTGAGTTGGTCCATGGGGTGCACAGGAGAGAGGGGAAGCAAATGGAGCAGAGATGGAGGCCAGGGACTGCCTTAAGTAGGAGGGGGCGAGGTGCACCGTGGACAGGGCGCTCGGCGAGCTCCTAGCCGTTGCTGGAGGCCACGGGGGCGCGCGTGGGCGTGTCTGGGGTGCTCGTGGGGTTGGTCCAGGGCGAGAGGAGGGGAGAGAAGAAGCGTGGGATAGGGCCAGGGTGCCGCGCGTGTGAGCCGCACCATTGGCGCGCCCGGCGGCCTCTGTTTGCTAGCGCGGAGGCGCAGGGAGGAGGAGAGAGGAGGGGACCGACCGCGTGGCGTGTTCGCGGACGCCGAGGCACCTCGGTGGCGCGAGGGGAGGCTCGAGGTGGTCGGGTGGCTTGGCAGAGAGCAGCTACAGTCGCGTGGGAACATCAGAAGGCCTGAACACGCCTTTGGCATGCCATTGCATAAAAAGGGGGAAGTGGGCGCGGCCACTTGTGTCCAGTAGTGCTAGCGAGTAGTAAATAAAGGGGAGAGGGCCTTGGATGCCCTGGTGAACCACTAGGAGAGGAGAGAGGTTGAGGGAGAGAGAGAAAAGGGCTGTCTAGAGAGGGAAAGTGGGGTTTTACCCCTCCAATAATTGAGCTGTGGATTTGCCATTGCTACTGGACGTGCAAGGGGACTAGGAGGAGTTGTGGTAACAGGTTGAGCTCATGGAGAATAGTGGAAGTGGTCAAAATGATGATTTTGGAAAAATGGCAGAAGGTGTTTGTTGTTGGTTTGGGCAAGAAAATGGACTTCCCTTGTCATGAGGCTTGACAGGGTCAAATGGCATGAGAACATAAGATGTTCCACCAAGATTGAGCTCATTTGGGCAAAGTTGCCAATGCAACTTTGGTAAACCCTAGAAATCAACAGAAATGGGCTTTCCAAGATTTAGCCATGCAAATATATTCTCCTTGATGCACCACTTGGTGTAGTGGCCTCATTTGGTCATGTGATCATTCTCACGAAAGTTGGAATCAAGGAGAGAAAGTTGGTAATGTAGAGTTGTTCAAATTTGATTCTTGTCAGAGAGGGTTTTGGGGCACTTTGATAAATATAACTTGTTCTCCAACTTGTGCCACTTGGTCTAGATGAATAATTAAACCATTTGAGAATGTTCACAAGGTTTGAGAATATTTGAAAATGTTTGGCAATGTAAAGTTGCTCAAACTTCAAAACTTCAAAATGTTTTTGAGGGTATTTGATGATGTTATCTTGTTCTCCAAGACATGAGACTTGGCAAGATCACCAAATATGTCATATGTGACATGATAGAATATTCTTGGAATTTTTGGAGAGTATTTCCTTTGTAAATATTTCGAAAGCTTGAAATATCTAGAAAGGGTTTTTGAGGGATTTGACCAATATTTTGAACATGACAATGTGTTGAAACTCCTATATATGGAAAATATATGTCCTATGAGTTTCCCTAAATTTTGTCAAATATTTGTGAAGCAATAAAATAATTTTTTCCCTATTAAAGACCATTTATGGCCTTAAGAAAAAGCTTTTAAATAAAATAGGAAAATAACTTTCAAAATTATATTCTTGTGGTTTCTGGGTATCCTATATCTAATAGGAGTCAAATATATTTTTAGAAAGATTTTTACTGCCCTTAATTAAGTACTTGCAGTGCAAACCTCAATTCAGGGGTTTTTGAAAAACTAATTTTTGAAAAAGCTTTTTGGCCAAATTATATTTGTAAGAAAATACTATATTGCTCTATACACATGGCATGATCCTTGGGAAAAGGTTTTGGATCAAGGATATGAAGTATAGGAGTTGGAGGATTTATTTTATTTTTAGAGCACTTGCAACGAGCAGACAAAAATCAAATCAAGCAAGGACCAAAACACACAAAAGTTTTTGTCAAACCACATTTTATCATGATTTATCAGCTTAAGTCTCGTGCCATGAAAATCAGGGTGTGACACAGTCAACAGAGGTGTTGACTGGTCAAACTAACATTTGGGCTCCACCTGTCATTGACAGTGGGTTTGACATAGTTTAAAAACTAATCAAAGTTAACTATTTAACCTACTGGACCCACATTTCAGTGTCTACTTAGTGCAACTAATTAATTCAGTTAATTAATTTCGGTCTTAATTAGTTTGGGGATGTGGGCCCCACTGGTAGTGACTTGGGGTGCCTGATCAACACGTTGACTGAGTCAATCGCGTCAATCAGACCTTTGGGTCCCACCGGTGACCTGTGGTGGCCGGGCCAGGCCAGTCGGCCGGCCGGCTCGCGCCGGCGACCAAATACACGGCGCTGACCCACCGGAGTTCGCCGGAAAAAGTGCATAGGGCACAGATCCGTGCGCGCAAGGGCTCGTTCGAAAAGGGGCGCAAAGCCGTGCCCGATGGTAGCATACGCGTGGCTGTAGACGGCCTAAATCGGCGAGGGCAAGCTCCGTCACGGTCGTAGCTCGGTGCTCAACGGGATGAGGCCTAGGCAGCAGAATCGAGCACGCGGGGAGAGAGATTTCGCGGTGGAGCTCACGGTGGAGCGGTAGGGCATGGCAGCAGGCTCGGGGTGGCCGGAGTCGATGGCGGCATGCGGCGGCCCGGGGAGGAAGCGCAACACGTAGAGGTGCCGGCATCGGAGTCGAGGAGGGGGTCGGGGACGAGGCGGCGAAGAGGAGGCAGGCCGGTGGGGAGGAGGAAGCAGGCCAGCGAGGGAGCTCCGGGCGGCGCCGGCGTGGTGGCGATCCGACGAGGCGCAGCGGGGGCGACGGGCGCAGCGCCCCGATCCAGATCCAGAGAGGGGGATCGTGGGGAACAAGAGAGGGAGCGATGTGGGGAGTGGGCTAGGGTTCAGTGGGAATGGGAGGTTAAGGGGAGTGGGGCGTGGGCCGGCCGGTTGTGGCCTGGTGGCCAGCTGGGCCACGGCCCAGCAATGGGCTTTGTTTCTCACCTTTTTCTTTTCGTTTCCTTTTTTATTTTAATTTCACTTTTATGTTTTCTATTATAGTTTCATTTATTTTAGTTTTATAAAATACCAAGTTAGCACCTAAATTAGTATCATTAATATAGGCCACTGCCCAACCTGGTTTTGACCCTAAATAAGTTAGTTTAATATTTTTAAAATTTAAAGAGCAATTAAAATGTTATTTAGCCACTGTTTTTATTTACTTTATGGCATTTAAACATTTTTGAAAAGGGTTGGTTCCACCATCAAAAATTAGTTAGGGATTATTTGCCACATGATAAACATTTTAGTTTTCATGTTTGAGAAGTTTAGAATTTCACTTGTTATTTGAATTTGAATTTGAACGGGACTTGCTTCCGCGAGATTAACAACAGTAACTGGGGTGACGTGGCATCATTAGCAGAGGATTACTGTAGCTTAACTATCATGTTATCTCACTTAATGCGTTACTCTGTTCTTTATGAACTTAATACTCTAGATGCATGCTGGATAGCGGTCAATGTGTGGGTAATAGTAGTAGATGCAGAATCGTTTTGGTCTACTTGACATAGACGTGATGCCTATGTTCATGATCATTGCCTTAGATATCGTCATAACTATGCACTTTTCTATCATTTGCTTGGTAGTAATTTGCTCACCCACCATAATATTTGCTATCTTGAGAGAAGCCACTAGTGAAACCTATGGCCCCCGGGTCTCTTTTCCATTATATTGAACCTCTTTTACTTCTTGCTAGTTTTTGATCTAGTATTTTGCAATCTTTTACTTTCCGATCTATAAACCAAAAACACCAAAAATAATTACTCTACCATTTATCTATCTCTATCAGATCTCACTTTTGCAAGTGATCGTGAAGGGATTGACAACCCCATTATGATGTTGGGTGCAAGTTGTTGATTGTTTGTGCAGGTATTCGGTGACTTGTGTGTTGTCTCCTACTATATTGATACCTTGGTTCTCAAAACTGAGGGAAATACTTAAGCTACTTTGCCGCATCACCCTTTCCTCTTCAAGGGAAAACCAATGCAAGCTCAAGAGGTAGCTATCCCAAGCCCCGATGGTCCTGAGGTGTGTGCCCTCCGAAGAGCCGTGGAGGAGTGCCCCAAGCCGTTCGTCCCTCAAGCGTCCACCTGCATCTGCCCAAGCGGCAGAGGAGAAGCTCCGCCCGGTGACGCGGCCATGTTTCCACCGTGGGGGCTGCGCGATGGAACCCGGCGTGCCATTCTCCGGTGCCCGCGCATCCCAGAGGAGCAAGGGGCACGACAGCCACCACAACTCTAGTCCGAGGGCCCTAAAGAAGAAGAAGTGGATCGCCACAGATGAGTAAGTGCCCAACTTCTTTTGATTCTTGTACCATATGTCCTTCTGACTCTTGTTCCGCAGGTCCCCTCTTGGTGAAGGGACGAGCGTGCTTCCGCCACCGCCTCGTGCCAGTCTCGGGACTTCATGCCTCGCGAGCCGCGCATCCCAGGGTCGACGCTCGTACCCGCCTCTGCCTTAGATCCAGGGCGGACCACATCGTCCAAAGACGGGAGGATGGACCCCGCCGGACTCTCTCCTATGACGGAGCTTCCGACCGAAAACCCAGGTGCGACCCCGTCGTCTGTGAACCTGAAGTCAAATGGGACTCTCCCCATCATCAGGAGGCTAGACTCGCCTCTGGACGTCAACTCCGAACTATCGAGGTCTACGCCCATCGGTCTTGATCAAGTGGTTATTAACAAGCCTGGCTTCACAAATCCGTAGACTCCTATCTAGCTTTCGCTCTTAAATGAAATACGAGACTTAATACAATCTCTCGAAATCATGGAAGTGTTACCTCCGAACTACACCTAGCTGGGACTGGGGGCTGAGAGTAGGGAATTTACATCCCACCCACCACCCACTTAATAAGCCATTGTCGAGGATTTAACCGACATGCTAGACTATGCCTCCGAAGACATCGATGGCATAGACGATGATGTCGACACCGAACCAGGCCAAAACCCGCCTATCACTGGGCATTGGACGGCCACTTCTACCTACGACGTATACATGGTGGATACAAATGTGAAGAAGGATGATGATGGTACTCAAGATCCAGACAAAGACAAGCCTGTCAATGAACCACCAAAGCGCTAGCGTCAGCGGCGCCACTCACTATCGCGTCGGGCAAGGGAGAGTAATACCGGCACCAGAGATAATGACACTCCAGACAATGCCGAGGACCCCGACCACCCCGTCGAACCCACGTCTGAGCAAGATGAAAGGGAAGAGGGCCAATACAGCCCCGAAAATGCTGATCACGAGGATTCAGAAGATAGTAACTACCTACCTGTCTCTGACGAGGATGTTAGCCTTGGTGACGAAGATTTTATCGTCCCAGAGGAACCCCTCGAACAAGAACGCTTCAAGCAGCAGCTCATCGCCACCGCGCGGAGCCTAAAAAGAAATAGCAACAGCTTCAAGCCGAACATGATACAGTCAATGACAGATGGACCAAAGTCCTAGCTGCCGAATAATACGGCTTCGAGCGACCAGTAAAGAGTTACCCCAAACGCAGGCAGCTGCCACAATTCGACAACGAAGCCTTTGAGAGAATACTGTCAAAATACAATTATGCTGATCAACCAAACCAACCACCATGTGGACGGGACAAAATGGCTCTTCACGCCGAACATGAGCCTGCGCCCCCTCACCATAGAGGCAAGGAGACAGCGGCTCCGGGATACACATACAACTTACGTTAGGACCTAGACAATAAAGCTGGCCAGACTAATTGACCTATGGATCCAGAAACATGCCACGACACGAGATGACGACCATCAAGCCTGGTACGATGAGCATAATCAAGTTTGGGGTCAGCACCAAACATAGATGTCATCCGAACTCCGTTGCGATGTCGCCCGATATAGAGGTGCTGCACACCCTATGTGCTTTACTGATGAGGTAATGCAGCACCTATTTGTGGAAGGGTTTAAACCCATGAACATCAAGCAGTACGATGGAATGACGGATCCTACCATATGGATTGAAGATTTTCTTCTCCACATTCACATGTCTTGCGAAGATGACCTCCACGCCATTAAATACCTCCCTTTAAAGTTGAAGGGACAAGTGCGGCACTGGTTGAATAGCCTCCCAGGGAACTCCATTGGGAGTTGGGAAGATTTAGAAGTTGCATTCCGAGCCAACTTTCAAGGCACTTATGTCCATGCTGATGACTTAAGTCACATAATCCAGCAACCCGAAGAGTTAGCTCACAAACTTTGGAATAGGTTCTTAATTAAAATGAACCAAATCGGGGACTGTCCAGGCGCCGAAGCCTTAGCGACATTCAAACACAGCATCCGTGATGAATGCCTCGCCCGACATCTCGGACAGGAAAAGCCGAAGACCATGGCAGCTCTTACCGCACTTATGACCCGCTTCTGTGCAGGCGAAGAAAGCTGGTTGGCTCATAGAAGCAACAGTTCTAGCGACCCCGACACTTCTGATGACAGGGATGGCAATGGTAGACCACGACACAACAAAAACAAGCGTCAGAACAGCAACGAAGAAACATATGATACGGTGTCGTATTCGGTGGTTCCCAACCCAGCCAGCGGAAGAAGCATTTCAAGGGCAATAGAGACGGTCCATCCAACTTGAACAAAATACTCGAGAGGCCTTGCCATATTCATGGCACCCCTACAATCCTGCCAATCACACCAATAGAAATTGCTGCGTTTTCGAGCAGGCCGGTAAATTAAATACCGAACATAATGGGAAAGGACCTCCAAGCGAGGATGATGATGAGCCCAATCAACCAAACACTAGGGGAGTAGGTTCTCCCCGAGGTGAAAACAGTGAACATGATCTATGTCACCTACATCCCGAAGAGGGAGCACAAGCACGCGTTAAGGGACGTCTACGCCGTAGAGCCTGTCGCCCCAAAATTCAACCCATGGTCGGCTTGTCCGATCACCTTTGATTGCAGGGACCACCCAATCAGTATCCATCACGGCGGTTCGGCGACCCTGGTACTCGATCCTATCATCGACGGATACCATCTCACTAGAGTCCTTATGGACGGTGGCAACAGCCTTAACTTGATCTATCATGATACTATCCATAAAATGGGTATCGACCCATCAAGAATCAAGCCTAGTAAAACCACCTTTAAAGGAGTGATAGCCGGCATGGAGGCCCGCTGCACAGGCTCCTTAACACTGGAAGTTGTATTCAGCTCTCCAGACAACTTCCGAAGCGGAGAATTGATCTTCAACATCGTCCCTTTTCACAGTGGCTATCATGCATTTTCGGATGAACTGCTTTCGCCCGCTTTAATGCAGTCCCACACTATGCTTATTTCAAGCTCGAAATGCCTAGACCGCATGGCGTCATCACAGTGAATGGCAATATGGAGCGCTCCCTCCGTACTAAGGAGCGCACCGCAGCCCTAGCAGCCGAGGTGCAGGGCGGCCTCATCAAGCCGAACAACCTATCGGTCATCAAGACCCATGACATTGCCAAGCGAGTCCGATCCACATCACAATGCGATAGCTCGATGGATCCGGAGCTCGAATAGCAGTTTAGCCTCCGACAATGGCCCTATAAGGATGCGGCATATGTACCGCGTGTACATAACTACGCACTTAAAATACCTTGGGCAACGCCGGAGGCACACTGTGGAAAAAGTCCATAGTACGGCTTGACCCTATTTGGACCTTAAATACCTTTTCTCACTACAGGTTCGTTAAAACCTACTGACTCTGCACTTGCATAGGGGCTCCTCTTTAGGTACCTCTTTTTTGTAGACAACCATCAACTCCTCCTCTTAAAGGATTCCCTACCAAGGAGAAACGGTGCAAACATGCGGCAGGGCACCATTGGGATCTTCAAACCACTACTTTCAGGCCATGTGTAAACCTTTCCCTTTTGTAAACTTTTGGCACGTAACATGGCCACGATATTCATGGCATTATCTGTAACAACACGTCTCGACGTACTAATCAGGGTATAAAGGAAGGAGTCGATCACAACTTTTGTTTGGCACTTATTCATTTTACATTATCATCTGTATTCCCTCCCTACTTCAGACTGCCACACATGCTTTAGTCCGGCTTTAACACCGGGGGCCGTATTCGGCCTTGCACATTTTAAGTCCCAACACCTATAGGGAACTCTTCGGCGTCCCGGATATTGCATTATATGCATCGGCTCCGAATCATGTCTTTGGTCCATAGTTGGGTTGCCCGACTCCTGCGCTTTCCACCTTACGTTCCGCTCGTTCGGCTAAGGTAGTAAAGGGACAACTATTGCAATTGTATTTCTGGTTCGTTCGGCCAAGTACCTCAGTAGAGAAAGCCGAAAACCGACTATCATGAGAAGCGAGAGCTGGTCAGTGATCCGTCAACTTAGTATTATACTACAAATCGTTAGTGATTCACCCCGTGTTAGACGAGGGGCTTGTCTTCATCCAACCGCGTGGAATAGGAACCACAGTCCGGATAGCCGCACATGCACTAGGGGCTAGTACTTAGCTCCACATTTAAAACTCCTATGGCTAAGTGAAGGTAATAAAGCCGTAAAATCGGATTGCCTGGTTCACCTCGTGGACACCTCCTCTACGGACCAAGATGTTGGATCAACTGTGGTCACGCTTTATGAAGAACACCCCTGTAGCATCTACATGGGGGCTAAAGCTAACGACTGGCAACTTTCAGAAATATAACAATAAACGGTTGCACAAGAGGAAAAATGAATGGAAACATAAGGCGCATGCATAGTTATATCACAGCACCAGTTCATAACATGGTTTGTATAACCCGAGCTCAGTCAATCGAACATCACGTCTGTCGGTGTCAAAACCGGCGGATCTCGGGCAGGGGGTCCCGAACTGTGCGTCTAGGCGGATGGTAACAGGAGACGAGGGACACAATGTTTTTACCCAGGTTCAGGCCCTCTCGATGGAGGTAAAACCCTACGTCCTGCTTGATTAACATTGATGATATGGGTAGTACAAGAGTAGATCTACCACGAGATCAAGGAGGCTAAACCCTAGAAGCTAGCCTATGGTATGATTGTTGAGATGTAATGTTGTGTCCTACGGACTAAGCCCCTCTGGTTTATATAGACACCGGAGAGGCTAGGGTTACACAGAGTCGGTTACAATGGTAGGAGATCTACATATCCAGATCGCCAAGCTTGCCTTCCACGCCAAGGAAAGTACCTTGGGACACGAGCCGAGTCTTCAATCTTCTATCTTCGTAGTCCGGGAATCCGGCGGATATTGATAGTCCAGCTGTCCGGACACCCCTAGTCCAGACTCCTCAAGTAGCCCTCGAACCAGTCTTCAATGACGATAAGTCCGGCGTGCATAATGTTCGGCATTGCAAGGCGGGTTCCCCTCCTTGAATAATTCGGAGAAAATAATGAACACCAGGATAGTGTCTGGCTCTGCAAAATAAATTCTAGATTCCAAACGTAGAGAGAGAATAAAACACATATACTGATCCAATCTGCTGACGTATTATGCGGCGTGACATCACGCCGCTACCAAGCTCTTGTTTGAATTGTTTTTATTATTCCGCCTCAGCACGTTTAGCGAAGTGGTTTCCTTGGCACGTCCTGTCGAAGCAGAGATCGTGTTCCCTTTTATTCCGGGATCCTCATCAATACGTGCGTGGGTAACCCAACCGTTCCCGTCGCCACGCCTCCCCTATCGAAGGGAATCCCCAAGCAGTCACGGAGGCGGCCCTTGGTATTTCTTCCCCTTTATAAGAGGACCAAGGACTGTCCTTGTCTTTCAACCTCGTGATCGAATCTTTCCTCTGCTCCCGGTTCCAACACCTAGAGCTTGATTCGGCGCCGGATCCACAACAATGTCGGCTCCGACCTCCGGGGCGGTGGATGCCCTCCTCCGTCACGGAGGAGGACATATGAAGTTGCGTGAGGCCAAGGCACGGCCTCACGGTTTCGACAGGTTGCTGCCCAGGGCAGGCCGTGCCAACCCCGAGCCAGCGAATCGTTGTTTCGCATCTCACCTCCGTCGGGGATTAGGCTTCCCGACGGATCCTTTCGTGAGGGGGCTCCTGTTCTACTACGGGCTGGACTTCCACGACTTGGCTCCGGAGTCCATCCTCCATATCTCCGCATTCATCATTGTCTGCGAAGCCTTCCTCCGCGTCATCCCCCACTTCGGCCTATGGCTGAAAACTTTTAAGGTGGAGCCGAAGATGATCGGGGGGCGCCAAGCGGAGTGTGGCGGGGCGACCATAAGCAGGAAGGTCGACGCCCCGTGGCTCGAAGGTTCCTTCCAAGAGGAACAGAGATTGTGGCAGCAGGAGTGGTTTTACATCACCGTTCCTAGGGGCAGCAAGTAAAAGCCGCCGCCCTCTTTCCGCCCGGGACCTCCACGGCAGCTGATGTCGTGGGTCGACCAAGGGCTCAGCTGGGGCCGCCCAGGGCGTGCCCGCACTCTGAGGCGGATTCGAGACCTCCAAACAAGGGAGATTGACCTGGTCAAGGTGATGCGAGTCATGCTAACTAGGCACCTCCTACCCTGCAAACGTCGTCCTCTCCGTTTATGGGAGTTCAATCCGGAGGGACCTCGTATCCTCCAGCATTTCATGGGTGCGACACCCTCGGAGATGTACGAGCTTTTCTTCGGACCGCAGGTGGCGTGTCCGGATTTAGCCGAGGATGCTGGACTAAGCCGCGATCGCCCGGATACTCAAGTAAATAGCTCAAAGCCCGGACATTCTATTTGTTTGCCTTTCAAAAGATCGTCTCCTGACCCTTTATTCTTTACAGGAATGGGTGGCGCAATCAAGGCTGATAAGGTGTCGGGCCCCCCTCCCGGAGACCGCACTAGAGCCCGTGCTGGTCAGAATGTTGGAGGTTGCGCACATAGAGGGGGGCGACGGGGGAGATAAAGGAGCTAATACTTACTGAAGGCGATCAAGAGGAGGGAACCAAGGATCCCTCCCTTCGGAGGGAGAAGAGGACCTCCTCCGGAGATCCGGAGGTCAAATCCCCTAAGCGTGGGAAGAAATCCTCACCGGGGGGTCCGGCGTCCGGAGAGAATCTGGACGCGCAATCATCGCCGAAGGGCCAGCCCTCCAACGAGCCATGAGTATGAAAGAGGAAATTAATTAATAAGGGAATACCTTCGTTTATGCTTCTGTAGGTAACCGAAAGATTTATATCGTAGTTCGGATCTGCAGCCCTCTCAGATGAGTTCATCCTCGGGGGACCTTCTTCCGGAGATGATGGAGAGCGATACGCCTCCGTCCGCGGCGCTGCCAGATGAACCAGGCGAGCCTGAAGTGTCATCACGGAGGGCGTCCCCGAGTCAGGAGGGGCCAGAGAGTTCGGCACCCAGCAGAAGCCGGCCGGGAGAACAGAAGAGTCTGCTTGAGAGGGCGTCCATTTCAGAAGATCAACGTGCGTTAATGCGTATGGTGATTGGAAGGATTTTGTCCGCTGAGAGCGGATTGCTTGCCGCTGCCATGAGCTTACTAGCGGGATTTGAGGTATGCGAAAATAGCGCACCCCTTTGTCTTTTTAACAGTTGTGCATATGAAAGATGCGTCCTGTATAGATAGTAGCCCCTGAGACTCGGTAGGTTGTCGAAGACGACAGCGTGCCGAGGATCGAAAATCTGAACATCTCAGGTGATGAATACCGCCTTTCTGATACAGGTGGTGGATAGTCCGGGGGCCAGCCGGACTAATCAGTTTGCCGAATTGAGTCGGTAACTGGACATGGCCGATGTTGTCATCGCACTTGTCAATCAGCGACTTGACGAGTTGCAAGGTAAATAAATTCTCCGCAGCCGCTTTATTGAGTGGGTCAAAGCCCTCCTCTGATAAGTTATATGCTGTTTGTTCAGACGGTGCTGCTGCTGTGGAGAGCCTTCGGGCCGAGCTTGCTCAAGCTAAGGAGCAAGCCCGAAGGAGTGATGCATCTACCGCGAGGGCAGCCGAAGAGTTGAAGGCCGAAAAGGCCGCGCACTGCCTAATCAGGGCGGAGGTGGCCGAATTGGCCAAGAAATTAAAGGATGCTACCGACCGTAGCGAGGCTCTTTAAAAGGAGCGCCTATCGGAGCGGGAAGACCTGAAGAAGGCCACCGCAGAAGCCAGGGATGCCCGCTCTGCAATGCGGGCTATGAAGGAGGAGCTGCGCCAAGCCGGAGAAATCGTGGCTGGCAAGCCGTTTCTTATGCGTCGCCGGTTTATGGACGCCAAGTACGCTCAATTTGAGCGACAGTGGAGTTCGGAGGATCCATACATGGACTTGGCTGCGAGTGCGGATGATGCCGTTAAGCACTTCCGGAGCCAAGGGGATCACGAGGCGGAAGAGTTGTATTGGTCTCAATTCCACAGCCCGGATCGCGCTCTTCCTCGGCGGACAGAGTTGGCGAATGGGCGAACTGAATAGACTGTCCGGGCTGGCCATGATCGACATCGTGGCTCATGTCCGCGAGAAAGGTCCAAGGCGACGAGCTACTTCGCTCATCGCAGCAGTTCCTTGGGGCAGTGCCGCATATCAAGGAGATGAAACGGTCGGCCTGCATCGAGGGTGCGCGGATGGCTCTAGCCCGTGTGAAGGCGCATTATCCGGAGATGGATGCCACCGCCGTTGCTGCCCAGGGTTCGGATGAAAGCCGGCTCTCTGCTGAGCACTACTTCGGAGAAGTCATGCGCGATGCTCGTAAAGTAGAGGCGTAGTGCTCAAAGAATGTAACGTTCAAATGAACGCAGTATCTTGTAAATCAATGATTATAGTATGCATGCTTTTTATACTTGTGCTTCCAAGTAGTAAAACTTCTCCTTGCGGCCGTTTAAATATACTTGTGTATGACCTGAAAGATGCAGTCTTCGGCTTCAGCCCCCTCGCACAACGTGCTGGGGTGTTCGCAAAATGGCGCGTTTTCACACTTTAATCCGACGTCTCGGTCCTGTTATAAGGAGGTGGTAGCGTAGCGAACGAGGCAATCCGGACTATAATGCTTTATCTCTTTCACTTAGCCAATGGAGCTCGAGGTGGGGCTACGATATAACCCCTAATGACACGAACATCTCCGGATTCGGGTGCGTGCGTGCTGACCGAAGCGGTCCTTCTTCAAAGCGAAATTCTAAACATTCCAATAGTCGATCAAGTGGTGACCGGACTCTCGCTATATCATGACATGATCGGTTTTGGCTTTCTCTCGAGATGCTCGCCCGGCGGCGGGGCACAATCGCATAGTTCTCCGGTGCTGCGTTAGCGGGTGATACGGAACGAAGGCAGCAAAACACGTGAGCCGGGCAAACCCAACATTTGACCAAAGACATGATTGGAGCTGATGCATATAATGCCTAACTTGAGACGCCGAACACTCCGAAGGTGTTCGGACTTTATGATAACAGCAGAATTATGCCCTAAGCCCCTTGTGTCGTGTACGGGCATTGTCCTCTCGACGCGCCGATGCCAAATCGTCGAGCTCGCTTTGGCTATAGGAAGAAGCCGAGGGGATTAACAACAAGAGACGATAATAAAAGGTCTACGAGGGTCTTAATCAAAAGAATCCTTGCGACGGGTCCCTCTTGCGTCTGCGCCTGTGTCTCCGTTGCGCCTTTATCCTGGACGGGTACGCACATTGTTCATCTGTAGAAAGAGAGGAACATTTTAGTTTTAGAAACAATGCGTGCAAAAAATATGCAAAAGAATAAGTGTAAATAATTAAAACTAGGCTTATATGAAACGGTGGTTAGTTGTGCGCGCAGCCCCTTGTGAAAGGGTATGCGGCTAGGCAGCCCCTAGCCTGCTGAGTTTGGATTCGTCTATCCGAGTCTGGAGTCTTTGAATGACCCGCGCACTGAAATGGTGCCATGGGGACCGGGCATCTTAAGTGTAAGAGACGCGTAATGCGGTATGGCGTTGAAGCGGACAAAAGCCTTTCGTCCCAACAGTGCTTGATATTCGCTTTTAAATGGGACGACATAAAAAATTAACTTTTTTCGTCGAAAATTGTTCGGCGATCCGAACACGACTTCGAGTAATATCGAGCCTGTGCACTTGGCGTAAGGGCCTGGCATTACTCCTTTGAAGGAAGTGCGGCTGTGTCAAATTTTGGTAGGGTCTATCCCCATCCGACGGATTGTGTTTGAATATAGCAGGTTTAAGTCACTGCCTCCGTCCATTAGGACGTGTGTGAATTGTAATCCGTCTATTACCGGATTCAATATCAGGGGAGTCCGTCCCGCGCTTCGAACACTTCTGGAGTAGTCCAGGTGGTCGAAAGTGATTGGTTTTGATATCCAATCTCTTCGGTCTGCTTGATTGGACCGTTTGGGGCTCTTTTTAGAAAGTGCCGCACTGTTTTTCCGTATCCTCACATAAAGTGATTTTACTGCTTTGACCCCTTGGGGAAAAGTTTTTTGTTTTCCGGTGCCCTACTAGTGCGGTTTATCTTCTTCGCTTGACGCGTCGAGCCCCTTGTGTTCGGCGTTTAATCGGCCGGACTGTTTGAAAACCCAACAATCCCTGTGGGTGTGATTTGCGGGCCTTCCGGGTCTTGTGGATTTGACATATCCGACCCAAAATTTTGTGTAGGTTAGACAGTTCGTCGCTGTCATCCTTGAGGGGCTGAGCTTTATTATTTGACCGTGAGCTTTTAAATCCGGCGTTGACTGCCGTGCTCTTTGGGCTTTTCTCTTTATTCTGGCGCTGCTCTTTTCTGTGTCGTGATTTTCCGTTTCCATCTCTTGTCTAGGATGTACTTGGGTCGCTGGTGCTGCATCTTGCCAGCCAGCTATCCTCTCCTGCACAGAAGAGGGTCATGAGGCTTGTTAATGCGGTCATCGTCCTCGGTTTCTCTTGACCGAGGTGTCTGGCGAGCCATTCGTCTCGGACATTGTGCTTAAAAGCTGCTAAGGCTTCGGCGTCCGGACAATCAACTATTTGGTTCTTTTTGGTAAGGAACCTGTTCCAGAATTTCCGCGCTGACTCTCCGGGCTGTTCAGTTATGTGACTTAGATCATCTGCATCCGGAGGCCGGACATAAGTCCCTTGAAAATTTGCTCTAAACGCTTCCTCGAGCTCTTCCCAACTTCCAACAGTGTTTTCTTGGAGGCTTTTGAGCCAATGACGGGCTGGCCCCTTGAGCTTGAGGGGTAGGTATTTTATGGCGTGGAGATCGTCTCCTCTGGCCATATGTATATGTAATATATAGTCTTCTATCCAGACTCTAGGGTGCATTGTTCCATCATAAGCTTCTATGTTTATGGGTTTAAACCCCGCTTGGAATTCATGATCCAAAGCACCTCGTCGGTGAAGCATAGTGGGTGTCTTGGCGCCCTGTATTTATGCGTGCCGCTATCGTCGGACACTTGACGTGTTCCTTTGCTTATTGGGGCTGTCTTTTTGGGTCCGTAGATGGACCTGGCTGGGCCATTGGACGGTGGGGGCTTTATGGCCTCCTCGTCGAATTCTGGGAGCAGCTTGCGCTTCGGGTAGCTCTTTGATTGGTGGCCGTTGCCGTGTTTATCTGCGGTCTTGAGTACTTTGCTCCATCTTATTCGGGCGCGTCTTCCGTTGTGTTGAGCTTCCGTTTTCCTTCTTGAGCTTCTTCTTGTAGCGATGAGCTGCGTTTGAAAATCTCTTGTTCGACGGGCTCCTCGAGTTCGTCGTCATTGGGGCTTGTTTCGTCTTCGGAGGGAGGTATATAGTTGTGATCCTCGACCTTTTCTTCTGCCGCCCCTTCGTGAGGGCTTGCTTCTCTATCCTCCTGCGCTGAGTTTTGCTGGAGGGGCTTGTCTTCGGCACTCTCTGGGGTATTGTTATTTCCTGTACCGGAATTTTCATTCTTGTTGTGGCGGGTTTTAGAGTGGCGCCGCTGACGTCGGCGTTTAGGCTATTTCTTTAGAGAATCTTCCTCCGCTGCTTTTTCGCCATCCCCTTCTTTTGGGGTATCCACCATGTAGACGTCATATGACGAGGTGGCCTTCCAGTGCCCCATGGGTGCTGGGTCATGTTCGTCTCTGGCATCATCGTTCATAGCGTCGATGTCCTCGGAGTCGTAGTCTAGCATGTCGGTTAGATCCTCGACAGTGGCTACAAAGTGGGTGGTGGGTGGGCTCTGAATTTCTTCGTCGTCCGAACTCCAACCGTCCTGGCCATAGTCCGGCCAGGATTCTCCTGATAGCGAGAGATGCCTCAGGGAATTCAGGATATCGCCAAAAGGCGAGTGCCGAAAGATGTCCGCGGCGGTGAATTCCATAACCGGCGCCCAATCTGGTCTAATTGACAGGGGCGCGGGAGGCTCGGAGTCCGGCGAGGAGTCCGGCGCCTCGGGATCACGAGTTCCGCAGGGGACAAGATCGGTATTTGGCTCCATCGCCGTGGATGTTGAAGCCCCCAGGGCGGCGTCTATCCACCGCCCTCATCATATGGCGATCGGCTCCGGCGATGGCCGGAGCGGATTCGAAAGTCGGCCACCAAAGCACCGTCCGTGGCGAGCTAGATCATGCCCATCGCCACAAAGGCGGCGCGCTTGGCTGTGGCTCGAGTCCATCGGCGATCAAGTCTCCGCGGTCATCGGCCGTGAAGTTTAAGCTTCGAATCGACTGACGCTGGGGCGAAGCTTCGATCTGCTCGGATGGCCAAGAGAATTGGCCCTTGATACAAAGCCGCCGAATCTGAAGATCTGTCCGGGAGAAAAGTCACACCACGGGCAAAGTGTTGATGATTGAAGATGCCATCGGGCCTATCTGTGGCGACGGAGGAACTCTCAATGAAAGCACCAATGTCGGTGTCAAAACCGGCGGATCTCGAGTAGGGGTCCCGAACTGTGCGTCTAAGCGGATGGTAACAGAGAGGAGGGACACAATGTTTTACCTGTGTTCGGGCCCTCTCGATGGAGGTAAAACCCTACGTCCTACTTGATTAATATTGATGATATGGGTAGTACAAGAGTAGATCTACCACGAGATCAAGGAGGCTAAACCCTAGAAGCTAGCCTATGGTATGATTGTTGAGATGTAATGTTGTGTCCTACGGACTAAGCCCCTCCGGTTTATATAGACACCGGAGAGGCTAGGGTTACACAGATTCGGTTACAATGGTAGGAGATCTACATATCCGTATCGCCAAGCTTGCCTTCCACGCCAAGGAAAGTACCTTCCGGACACGAGCCGGAGTCTTCAATATTCTATCTTCGTAGTCTGGGAATCCGGCGGATATTGATAGTCCGGCTGTCCGGACACCCCCTAGTCCAGGACTCCCTCAACGTCCTTTAAACATTGGCCTCTACTACTCAGGATCCATCTAGGACGTCGTCGAAGTACCTCTGCTGCTTCCGATGATCTTTGCCTTCGGGCGGACCTGCGGTCGCCACTTCAGTGGCCTTCATCTTCGCCCATTGCATCTTGACGCAGGCGAAGGCCATCCGGGCACCCTCTATGCAGGCTGAACGTTTTGCAGCATCAATCCAAGGCCACACATTGAAAAGCTGCTTCACTAGGCCGAAGTAGCTGTTGAGAATAGGCTTTGCTGGCCAAAGTTGGACTATTAGATCCTTCATGGCCAAGCCGACCACCCTATGCAGCTCCATCAGCTGCTTCAACTGGTCGTTTAGAGGCGTTGCATGCTCCAGCGCAAGATACTGCGACCAGAACAACTTCTCAATCGAATTCCCCTCCCGGCCTCGAAAAAACTACACGACATCGGCGATGCTCCTCGGAAGATCCACAAACGCGCCTGGAGAACTCCAAACTCGGTTAAGCAAGATATACCTCTTACCTCCAAAGCTACTCTACAAAAGAAAGGCCTTACTAGCCGCTATCTGTCTCGCCTGTTGGATCTCCTCGCGAGCACTCCCGGACTCGATCTACGCCTCTTTGCCATCATGGAGAGACTTGGCAAGCTCGGACAATAGGTCCGAAGTCTTCTGCTCAAAGGTCTCGCATTTGCGGATGGCATCCTTCAGCTCCGGCTCGACCTTAGCCACTCGAGCCTCATGTTGGCGGCGGGTAGTTTGCTCAGCCTCCAGCTCTGCGGCGCTTTGTCAGGGGCTGCCTTATTTGCCTCTGCCTCCTTCTTGGCTTGGACAAGGGCGCCCTTGAGGGTCTCGACCTCGACTGCACCACCTATGATCATAATCAAAGAATTACATGAGTTAACCTCTCAATATACATATTGCTTCTGATATAAAAATAAACTCCTTTTTAACATTGACCGCATACCTTGCGTTTCGTCGAACCGCATGTTGATGCGGTTGAGTTCCTCATCGGCCACTCGAAGCTTCCGGTTGAGTTCAGAAACTTTTGTGGCATGGGCGGTTGCCGCCAACATGGAGGCCTATTACAAAGGTAGCATAGTATGTCATTTTCCGGATTATTATGTGGATCCTATCTCCGGTTTTGTCTAAACTAGACAGAGCCTCAGGGGCTACTGTCTATATATAGGTTATTCTTTCATATGCAAAGTTTTCAAGAACATTACGTCGCATACCTCAAAGTTTGTCGGTAGGCAGCAAAAGGCTTCGATCAACCCGTTTTTAGTAGGTTGTACTTTTTCCATAACTGCACCCATCAGGGTATGGTGCTCCTCCATGATGAAGCACTTTGCAATGCTTCCTCCAGAGCATGAGGCACCTCCAAATTAATGGAGGCTGCTGGTGGAGCTGTAGCTCGTTCCCCCCTCTTTTGAAGGGGGCTGCATATCCAATCCCGGAGCCATGTTGGCCTCCGTAACGGTGTTCGGCGGGGGCCCATATTGTTGGGGCTCCCCACCATCGTTGTCATGGGGGTCGCCTCCCCCAGGTCTTCGGCGACCAAGGTGTTAACCTCTGGAGCTTTCTCAACAACTTCGTCCACCCCTCCTCGGCCAGGAGAAGTCCTTTGGGGTGAATCTTCGGTGTCCTCCATGGCGATAGGTGAGGGGGCTCGCGGCGGCGTGTCTCTCTCCTCCTGCTCGGGCGGTAGGGAGTTCCCCTGTGATAATGGAGTGTGCAGGACCTCGCAGGGAGGGCTGGAAGGCAAATAACAAAACAACTTACATAACGGAAGCCGAATACCAAAGATGAACAGTAACTTTCTAAATACTTATGATTCGGCCAGCGGCTTCACCCTGGGAGGTCTCTTGGGGACTTGTTCGTTCTGTGAGTCTGAACTATCCATGAGGGCCAGCTTCCCTCCTTTTGGCGCCGCCCCCTCGGAGTCTTTGGAGGCCGCCCTCTTTTTTCTCCTTCCTTTGTGGGGGGAGTCGCTTTCCACCTCCTCCTCCTCTTCTACCTTGTCTCCCTCATGGGAAGAGAGGACTTCGGTTTCTCCGGACACTGTGTCCGAAGGACCTTTGCAACGGGGGCTGCACTTGGCCTCCTTGCCCTTCTTCTTGGCCTTCTTTTCCAGTGCCTGATAAGGCGCCGGGACCAGCATCTTCGTTAGCTGGAGGGTGGCTAGGTTCTCAGGTAGTGGAGCCGGACAGTAGATCTGCTCCGCCTTTGCCGTCCAGCCCTGTAAGGAAGGCAGGCAATAGAATCTCTACTATAATTAAAGTATCGACCGTATAGGTCTTCGAAAAAATTATGCTTATCTCTGAGGCCGTATTCTCGATGTCGAGTCCGATGTCCTCGGTCTTCATCAACCTACTTTTCTGGGCCTTGAAGAGCAGCTTCCATATATCTTCATGCGTGATGTCGAAGAAGCGCTTCAAGGTCCGTGGCCACTCCGGATTAAAATCCCACATGGGGGTGGCCCGGAGTTGGCGGGAAGGATACGGCAGAAGAGAATCACTTGAATCACATTTGTGAGACCAGTGTTCGTCCCTAACACATTGGAGATGCATTTCTGCAGCATCTTCACCTTTGTTTGGCCCCCCAAGTTAAGGCCCTTAGCGGTCCATGAGGTGAGCCTCGTGGGGGGGTCCGGATATGAAGTTAGGTGTGGCCGCCCATCTGGCACCGTGGGGTTCGGTGATGTAGAACCACTCCTGCTGCCACACCTTGACAGTCTCAACAAATGCCCCTTTGGGTCAGATGGAATTGGGGAGCTTGCTTCTCATGGCCCCGCCACAGTCCGCGTGCTGTCCGTTGACCACCTTCGGCTTCAGATTGAATACCTTGAGCCATAGGCCGAACTGTGGCAGGATGCAGAATAGAGCCTCACACAAGACGATGTAACACCGATATGTGGAGGAAGGACTTTGGAGCTAGATCGTGGAAATCTAACCCGTAGTAGAACATAAGGCCTTAGACAAAGGGGTGGAGGGGAAACCCTGGCCCTATAAGGAAATGGGGGATGAACACGACCCTCTTGCGGGCCCTAGAGTGGGGATGACCTGATCTTGTCGGGGAGCCTGTGCGCGATATCCGCAGACAGATAGCCCACGCTCCGGAGATCCTTGATGTCCTTTTCAGTGACGGAGGAGGCCTCCCATTTTCCCCTAGAGCCGAACCCGGCCATGGCTGGGGAGGGTGGTGGCGGTGGGAAAGATCGGAGTTTTTTGGGCGCTAGAGCTTGGAGGTTGGAAGGCAGAATCTAGGGGAAGGCGTGGGAAAAAAGGAGGGATCTTTATCCTCTTATAGACGGTGAAAATGCCAACCGTCCCCCTCTCAAGCCATAAACCTTGCCTGTTCCCAATGAGATCATGCGTAAGGCGTGGTTGGATTACCCAAACCACATTGATGAGAATCGCGTAATGAGCGGGCACGATCTCTATTTTGACAGGACGTGCCAATGGAGGCTAAGCCTCGAAAAATGAAACGGGAGGCATGAAAACGGTTCGAGATATTGAAGAGTCAAGTGTGATGCTTTGCCAAAAAAAGTTGTCAGTAAAAGACACTGTTCCTGTTTTGACATCTTTCCTTAATGGCTAAGGGTTGTATTGATTATGCAGAGCCGGACACAGCTCCTTTATAAGGGAAGCTAACTTAAAATATTCAGGAGAAGGAACCCGCCTTGCAATGCCAAAGACAATCCGTGTGCCGAACACATCGTCATCGAGGACTGGTTCTGGGGCTACTGAGGGAGTCCTGGATTAGGGGGTCCTCGGTTTTCCGGTCTGTTCTATATAGGCCGGACTGATGGGCGGTGAAGATAAAACAGAAGACCATCACCTATGTCCGGTTAGGACTCCTATATGCATGGACGACAAGATTGGTGTCCGGATATACTATTTTCTTTCCTTGTAAAATGACTCTATGCAACCCTAGGCCCTTCCGGTGTGTATATAAACCGGAGGGTTTAGTCCGTAGAAGCTATCCGAATAATCATAGGCTAGATAGTTAGGGTTTAGTCATTATGATCTCGAGGTAGATCAACTCTTATAACCCCCTTACTCATCGAATACAACCAAGCAGGACATAGGGTTTTACCTCCTTTAAGAGGGCCGAACCTGGGTAAACATTATGTCCCATTGTCCCTTGTTACCGTCGATCCTTAGACGCATAGTTGGGCCTCCCCTACCCGAGATCTGCCGGTTTTGACATCAATAATGCATGTACTGAGACGCCCGTGCTCGTGCCAAGGTCACCCTTGGGGGGCATTGGGCCCGAGTTCTTGGCGCCCTTCCTCGGGCATGGCGCTCAGCTTGGGGAGGCCGTGTCGTGGCCTCCCATGCTGACTCCTCCTGGCGACAGTGCTCCCCGAGCACCGACGTCTACGTTGAGTAGGGAGCCGAGTTCACACGGGGTCCAACCCTGATCTAGAGGGTTGGATAATAAAATCTCGGCTTCCAGATCCCTGCCGGAGTCGGGTAGGCCTTCGCACGCCTTCCCGGACCAGGGGGGGGGAAGAGCCCCGGTTGGTCACTGGAGCTCGCTTGCAGCTGTGGCGCTGTCTGGCACAGCCTCCTTCAAGGCGCAATGAGTACGCTAGGCCGCCTCGGGGCCGAGCTCAACGTCATCGACACGTACCTCGAGGCGGAGCGCTCGCGCCTGGCACGAGAATGGCGCTGGGTTGAGGTCACTGTCAATTAAGGTCGTTTGCAATGTGAGAACGCTCGCACTGAGGCCGAGGAATCCCTTATCACAGCGAAGGAGGCCCACGACCATGCCCTCGAGGTGGCCTGGCTCAAGGATCGCCAACGCGAGGCTGCAGAGAAGCGTGGGAAGGAGCTCCAAGCCTCCAACAGCACTCTCGAGCGGCATATCCAGGTGCGTAAGGCCGCGCTTGCCGGCTCAACAGGCGGGTCGTCCTCGGGCGAAGCAGGGCTACGCACACTCGAAGACATTCTAGCACTGGAGGCAATGGAGCAAAGCCTGGAGCACGAAAATCTAGAGGTGATGGAATGCCAACTGGCTGCCGCCGAGGACTCCCTTTCCTCTTGGGAGGCGGTGATTCAGGGAGAAGTAGATGAGAGGGTAGCGGGGGTCCGCAGGGCCCTCGCCAAGGACTACCACGGGAAGTTGAAGCTTCAATAGTCCCACTCTTGCAAGTGGTGCGACGAGCTGAAAGGTGAGGCCGATGACCTCAAGAAGAAGTTAGTCGCGGCGGAATGATGCGAGAAAGCTGCAGTGGATGCCCAAGCTGCAGCCGAGGCCGAGCGGTCCTTCTTCTATAAGCAGGTCAAGGATGTCACTTCCCTCGTGGAGAAGGCCTTGGACAAGGAGAACCGTGCCCGCGGGCTTCAGCACACGTGCTCCCAGATGTTCCAGACCCTTGAGGGGAGGGCGCGTTGGGCCCTGAGCAGTATTTGCGACGAGAGCTTCTCCAGCCCACTCATTGCAGACGAAGCCGGCTACCTTGGCTTCTTCACCAAGATCTGGAGAGCCTCGAAGGGGGCGCAGAGAAGGTCCACCAGCTCGCTGAAGAGAAGATCCATGACCTCCTCACGCATCTTCAGCCACCTTCTTCGCTTCGACCCCGACTTTGACTTCAAGGTCGTGACAGCCCCCGTGCCTAAGGTGATCCAAGGTGCCCTGGGGGACTAGGTAGAAGATCACGTGGATGACCTGATCGTGGAGTTTACCCCTGCTGGAGGTGAAGGCTAACCTGTGGCCAAGGGGCACGGGTCTGACGGTAGTAGTGATGACAGCAGCGAAGCTGATGGCAGCGATGGCATTAGCGCATCTCCTTAAGTTGTCCTTTTCCTGTTTACCTGTCAAGACTTTTGGTATGACCCCACGGCGACGCGAAAGTATTTTGGAGGAAATTTCTTTATGATGTATCAAGTAATGTTGTACTCCCATATGTTGCCTTCCCTTTGATTTTTATGTGTCTGGAACCCCTGAGCAGGGGTGACGCCATCGGTATGCTAGGGTGCGAAGCCCGGCAAGGTCAGGAGATAGGCGCTCCTCAGGCCAAGAGATACCGGGGTGTGATGCCCGGGAAGGTCAGGGGATAGGTGGCATATGCCTGCCGGCTCGCCCTAGAGCGTCGTGCGAGGATTCGGCCGCCAAGGCCTTGGCAGGGTGGGCGCATGACTTCGCCTGCCGCTGGCGCGGCTTAGGCTGGCTCAAGCATATGCGCCGTGCCCCAGCCTCCACTCGCGGGACGCAGAGGAGGGAGCAAGGGGCAGCTGCCACAACCCTTTAAATATGGGACTCAAGACAGGAAACACTGCAAGGAGAAAAATTCCCACCTCCTTTCGAATAAAGATGCGAAAACTCCAAACTTCATTCCAAGAAGTAGCAAATTAGGTTACAAGAGCAAGCAAAGAAACAGCCGCGTCCGACACCTACACTAGTCTTGTAGTCTTCCTACCAGCGCGGAACATGGGGCCTCCACTAGGCGTGTGCATAGTCGTTGATTGACCGTGTTGTCCGCTAGCGTAGAGCATGGGGCTTCCACTTGGGCTTGGGAAGAATCCCCCCGGGGCTGAGGAGCGGCGCACTAGGAGAATTCGGGGAATATACATCCCCACTCATTATTACGTGAGAGTGTCCCTAGTAGTGCCTGGGGAGGCACAAGGGTGTTCATGCCCCAAGGGCGGAGGCCCCATCCCTCGCCCCCAGGCACGGGGTGACAGGCCTAGGGCATGGTTGGTCCTGAACGGGCCCTCCAGCATGGGCGAAAGCCCACGAGCGCCCCTCCTAGGGAGGACCCATTCCCGGGCGAGGTCACTGGTCCTTAGGGGCACAGAAGCAAACGTCGTCGCCGGCAGCGCTGCGACTCCTGGCGGCACGGAAGGGGTCCGACACTGGGTTCTTTTGCCGAGCATGAGGTCGGCCCCCCGCCATGGCGTCTGATGACCCACGATTATAGGGGATCAATCATAGTCCTTCCGATAAGTAAGAGTGTCAAACCAAACAAGGAGCAGAAGGAAATGACAAGTAGTTTTCGGCAAGGTATTCTCTCCAAGCACTGAAATTATAAGTAACAAGTAGTTTGATCGCAAGATAACTTGTAACGAGAAAGTAATGGTAAGGGTAACAAAAGTGTAGGAAGGTATCCCAATCCTTTTGAAGCAAAGGATAGGCCAAAACAGTGTCTTATGATAACCAAAGTGTTCTTGAGGGTACATGGGAATTTCATCTAGTCACTTTCATCATGTTGGTTTGATTTGTGCTCGCTACTTTGATAATTTGATATGTGGGTGGACCGGTGCTTAGGTGCTGTTCTTACTTGAACAAACCTCCTACTTATGATTAGCCCCCTGGCAAGCATCCGCAACTACGAGAAAAGTATTAAGAATAAATCTAACCATAGCATTAAACTTTTGGATCCAAATCAGTCATTTACGGAATAGCGCATAAACTAGGGTTTAAGCTTCTGTCACTATCGCAACCCATCATCAAATAACTACTCCACAATGCATTCCCTTAGGACCAAATATGGTGAAGTGTCATGTAGTTGACATTCACATGACACCACTAAGGGAATCACAATATACATAGTATCAAAATATCAAACACATGTCAAGTTCACAAGATTATTTGCAACAAGATTTCTCTCATAACCTCAAGAACAAAAGTAACTACTCACAAATGATAATCATGCTCAAGATCAGAGGGGTACTAAATACAATAATGAATCTAAACATATAATCATCCACCAAATAATCCATACAGTAATCAACTACAAGATGTAATCAACACTACTAGTCACCTAGAAGCACCAATCTATAGTTCCGGTACAATAACTGAACTCAAGAGATGAACTAGGGTTTGAGAGGAGATGGTGTTGTTAAAGATGTTGATGGAGATTGCCCTCCCCAAGATGGGAGAATTGTTGGTGATGATGATGATGATGATGATGATGATTTCCCTCTCTAGGAGGGAAGTTCCCTGGCGAAATCGCTCCGCCGGAGGGCAAAAGTGCTCCTGCCCAAGTTCTGCCTCGAGACGGTGGCGCTTCATCCCGAAAGTCCTCTCCTTATTTTTTGTTGGTCAAAATTACTTATGTACCAGTAGAGGTGCACCGAAGGTGGGAGGAGGAGGGCACAACTCACCAGTGCGCGCCTGGGCTCCCTGGCGCGCCCCGGTGGGTTGTTCCCACCTGGTGGGCCCCCTCTGGTAGTTATTTGTTCCAATAATTCTTATTTATTCCATAAAAATTCCTCGTGAAGTTTCATCTCATTTGGAGTTGTGCAGAATAGGTAGCCTGACGTAGCTTTTTCAGGTCCAGATTTCCAGCTGCCAGAATTCTCCCTGTTTGTGTGAACCTTGCATATTATGAGAGAAAAGGAATTAGAATTACTCCAAAAAGCATTAAAACATTATAAATAAAAGTTGGAAAACATGATGCAAATAAATGGACGTATCCACTCCCGCAAGCTTAGACCTCACTTGTCCTCAAGCGAAAACCAAAATTGAAAAACATGTCCACATGCTTAGAGAGAGAGGTGTCGATAAAAACAAAATACAGACATGGAAGCATCATGTATATTATTATAACAGCAACAAACTTTATTATAAAACTTGAACATAGAACTTTTATGATAGACTTCTCATGAGTAAGTAACAATTCATCACAACATCGAAGTATAAAGCATAAATTCTATTGAAATCAACAAACTATGTTCTCAGTCAACTTTGCAATGACAATTCATCATCTTTTCAGGAAGGGTCACATACAAGAGCCTTTTTGGCAAGTCCACATACTCAACCATCCTATAGTCTTCTATGATTGCTAACACTCACCGCATACACATGAGCAAAACGTTTCAACGGACACATAGAAAGATAGGGGCTTATAATTTCGCCTCCCAACATACTCACCTCGAGCATGATGTCAACAATAATAACTCATGCTACCCATATCCAATTGGATCTATCATTATTAGGGAATACGTTATACACAGAGGTATAGCAGTAGCGCTGGTGAGAACAGAGCGCTAGTGCTACTTAGTAGTAGTGCATGTCAATAAAGCATGCTATAGATATGGTTATAGTAGTAGCGCGTCTGCAGGAAAAAGCTCTACTACTATAATTCCTACACTGTTGCCGGTAGGCTAGGAATAGTAGTAGCGATGCTTCAAATAGCACGCTACTGCTGAGTGCCTTGTACACTAGTACGCGTCGGTGCTATACACACGGCTTTTAACCCCTTTCCGCAATGGCATTTAGAACCATCGCCAAGTGAGTGTGGGCGATAGGGGGTCCTTCCCACACGATCCAAAAACCATCGGGGATATGGAGCAATGATCTAGAGGCCTTGCAAAACGTAATCATGTGCGACGCAACACACACTAAATTCTTACGCACGTGTAGGATCGGTGATTAAATGTTCCTAATGACACAGTGAAACCAAACTATGTGTTGTAATGAACCGTTTGGGAAACAGTATGTAAGGCACATGGGCCAACATATGAACTGTGTGCGATATGTGCCCTATCACACACGAGTTTTCTACGGAACCCATCTACCATGCAAGACTCCATCGCACACATTCTCCCAACATTTACCGCCTGCGATAATGTTCTATCACAAACGGTTCAGGAGCCCCTTCGAACACATACAAGTGATGTAGACCGTTTGTGCTTTGTTGTGTATCACCGACGGTTGCGGCTAGAGTGACGTGTGCTTTTCGTTTGGGATCCCACATGTTTCCTAAAAAAATTACGACTGGGATTGTATTTTACATTGGGCACGGTTTACTCCGAGTTCTCGTGTGTGATAACTTGATATCACAAACTGTTCCGGAGAGCCGCCGCAAATCATTTCCGATCTGCTGTGTATCACGGACAGTTCCGCTATAATTGAGGCATGCTTTCCGATGTGGATCGCACACACTCATTTAGTTGAACCGTGTGCAGACCAATTGCCAGGTTAAAACAAAAATATCCCGTTTTGAATCGACAAGCAAAAAGCAAATTCGCCACAATATTCAATTGAACAAATAAACAAAAATATCCCATTTTGAATCGGCACGCATAAAGCAAATTGGCCACAATATTCAATTGAACAAATAAAAAAATATCCATTTTAAATCGGAACACAAAAAGCAAATTCACCACAATATTCAATTGAACAAATAGTGTCCACAGGAAGAACATTCATTCAGATTTCGCAACAAGGGCAAGTGAACATATGGCAGCTAAATTCCAATGATTTGTGCACACATATATGAGTTACATAGTTAATCATAGTGCATGAAATACGAAGACGTCATCAGATGGAAAACAATGGATCCATGCATATATGTTTAGCGGCTAACTCTTAGTCAATGTTTCAGGACAAGGCATGCTGAAATCTTCATTATCACCAGTGGGATTAATGTAGTTATTCAATAAGAAGTCGCTGATAAATCTCCGAACCATCAGCAATTCACTAGCCGGGAGCGGTTCAGGGGTCCTCGGTTCTAAGATGAGCTGCAGTATTTTAAGATAAGAATATGCCATATGAGTGGAGTAGAAGATATTAATTAAGATAGACTTACTGGTACTAATTCTCAAGTATAATGACAACTATCAGCAGATGTGCAGATGGAGATCATGTGTCTGCAAACATAGTATCCACAAAGGTAGGTCCCTGCTTCTTGCTGAGGACACTGAACTTTTTTGTACAGAATTAGTCATGTATTTGTCCTGTTAGGAACAACCTAACCGGTGTTAGATGTATTATTTTTTCTTTGGACAAAGTAGAAAGAGGTTTATTTAGATGCTTGAACATTTGAATAGCGTAAGAAAAGGTATTTGCAGACTATTGAATAAATTTTCCAAAAATAACAGATTTCAGTGTGTTACCGGAGAAACGATCTCGTGCTATAGAGGTGGTTCCCTCTTGAACAGGTTCCCTGTTTTGTTTTCCACAATGCAAGCACACTGCAAATGAAGATGAATTTTGACAACATCAATTATTTAACCAGATATGGATGCAAATTAATTTCAACATCATAGAATTCAATACCTATCCATGAATTGCTGAAGATGCGTCAGATCATGAGCGTTTGTTGACTCTCTGAGAGAATCGATGTAGTAAACTGTGTTCTTGTTTGGAACATTGAATACCAATATCCAGTGACCGCTACATATTAAGAAAGCCATGAACTTACGAATTATGTCGAAATCTGAAAGACAATTAGTGTATGTGTGGTTGTTTACTTGACTTACCTTTCATGATATGGCCAGAGAAATGATTTTGCATGGGACGTGTTTTCAAAGATACAGACAACCGTGTTAATGGCCCAGTCCCATTCATCCTTACCATGTAATGTTGTGCCATTTGCTAATGCAGGATCTACAAAATACACACTCTCCCTTTTTCTTCTCTACGCGTTCAATCCCCTGAGAGGAATAAAATGCAGTTAGTTGTTTATCATTTACATCCTTGTATGGAGAAGTTGATCAGGGTTTGTTAAGTACTTACAAAATTAGGCATCTAACAAGAGTGGCATCGAGCTCGTTGAAGTTCAAGAAGAGATGTAAGTCCTCGAAACTCACGTCGAATGAACCAGCATCGTGTCAAAAATGATCTCTGTTAAAGTGGACTAGCAAACCGTGATGACCTTGTGACATTTGATCCATGCAAAATTCATGTAACTTGCGGCAACTGGAGCTGCACTCATCTGCACGTAATTGCATGCTTCAAGTACATCTGCTTTCCTTTTAGCAAGCACCAGTTCTACTTCTTCATAATCCATGGCGTAAGAAATAATATTACTCCCGGATTCGAACAACCTGCTGTTAATTTGGTTCTGGGCGATGAGTGCTTAAAGAAAGAGGCAATCGTTCTCTTTCCTCTTAACTCTACCGCCACGCTTCTTTGTGGGTGTAGCCTTTTTGGCCACTTCCTTCTTGGTACTTGAAGCATTTATGCCAGAAAATATGGTTGGCGGCAAGGTAGACTGCCGAGCAGATGGTGAAGCTTCGACAGATTGCTTAGCAGATGGTTTATCTTTGCCGGACCGCTGAGCTGGCGGTGCTGCCCTGGCGGACTGCTGGGCGGTAGGAGCTGAGGCGTCGGACTGCTGACCATGCATTGAAGCTATGTCCAGTTTCTGCGTAGGTGGTGCCAACTTGCCAGTGTGCTGAGGAGGCCGTGCCAACGCGTTGGTTTGCTGAGCAGGAAGTGCTGATGCATTGGTATGTGCTACGTCTTGAGCTTGCGTTGGTTTTTCTTGAAGAGGAAAGGGTGATGCAACAATAGTAGCGTAAGTATTTTCCTCAGTTTTTGAGAACCAAGGTATCAATCCAGTAGGAGGCTCCTCAAAAGTCCCACGCACCTGCACAAATAAAAAAAGAACTCTCAACCAACGCAATAAAGGGGTTGTCAATCCCTTCACGGCCACATGCGAAAGTGAGATCTAATAAAGATAATATGATAAGATAAATATATTTTTGGTATTTTATACTATAGATTCAAAAATTAAAGATGCAAATAAAAGTAGATTGGAAGCAAATATGATAAGAGATAGACCCGGGGGCCATAGGTTTCACTAGTGGCTTCTCTCAAGATAACATAAGTATTACGGTGGGTGAACAAATTATTGTCGAGCAATTGATAGAAAAGCGAGTAATTATGGGACTATCTAGGCATGATCATGTATATAGGAATCACGTCTGCAACAACTAGAATAACTCCTACCTGCATCCACTACTATTACTCCACACATCGACCGACTCCTGCCTGCATCTAGAGTCTTAAGTTCATAAGAACAGAGTAACGCGTTAAGCAAGATGACATGATGTAGAGGGATAAACTCAAGCAATATGATATAAACCCCATCTTGTTATCCTCGATGGCAACAATACAATACGTGCCTTGCAACCCTTTGTGTCACTTGGTAAGGACACCACAGGATTGAACCCAAAGCTAAGCACTTCTCTCATGGCAATAAAGATCAATCTAGTAGGCCAAACCAAACTAATAATTCTAAGAGACTTGCAAAGATACCTCAATCATACATAAAAGAATTCAGAGAAGATTCAAATATTATTCATAGATAAACTTGATCATAAATCCACAATTCATCAGATCTCGACAAACACAGCGCAAAAAGAGTTTACATCGAATAGATCTCCACAAGAGAGGGGGAGAACATTGTATTGAGATCCAAAACGAGAGAAGAAGCCATCTAGCTAATAACTATGGACCCGTAGGTCTGTGGTAAACTACTCAAAACTCATTGGAGGGGCTATGGTGTTGATGTAGAAGCCCTCCATGGTCGATTCCCCCTCTAGCAGAGTGCCAGCGAAGGCTCCAAGATGAGATCTCGCGGATACAGAAGGTTACGGCGGTGGAAATTGTGTTTTGGGTGCTCCCTGGATGTTTTCGGGGTACGTAGGCTTATATAGGAGGAAGAAGTACATCGGTGGACGCACGAGGGGCCCACGCGACAGGTGGCGCGCCCTATAGGGGGGGCGCCCTCCTATCTCGTGGAAGCTTCGGCTGCTTCTTGACTTGCACTCCAAGTCCTCTAGATCATGTTCGTTCCAAAAATCATGCTCCCGAAGGTTTCATTCCGTTTGGACTCCGTTTGATATTCATTTTCTTCGAAATACTGAAATAGGCAAAAAACAGCTATATGGACTAGGCCTCCGGTTAGTAGGTTAGTCCCAAAAATGATATAAATGTGTAAAATAAATCCCATAAACATCCAAAAGGGGTAATATAATAGCATGGAACAATCAAAAATTATAGATACGTTGGAGACGTATCAGTATGTTGATCATGCGACTGTGGACCGATGGACTGATGAGCAGTCGGTTCTGGACCTACAGACTGCTTAGCAAGCGGTTCTGAAGCATTAGACTGCTTAGCAGTCCATACCACCAGGTTGATCTGCTGAGCATGTGCTGCAGCTAGGTCTCCCCCCGCTGCTTCAGCGGCCGACATCTGAACCGGTGGTGCCTCTTTAGCAGCTGTAGGCCTTGCCACTGGCTACTTTGGGGCGGAGGATGACATCGCATGTACGGCAAAAAGTCGGGCCGGTTGATCACAGGTTGATGCATCAGCCGTCGAATTACGAATACTGGTTCTTTGGGGGAAGCATGCGAGAGCTGTTGTGGCAAGGAGAGTTTCACCGGTTGAGGGGTGACATTGTTGCTTTTGGCAGGGCTTTAGGGATCTCATTGATGAACTCTATTTCCTTTCGTGGCCACTGGATGTGAAGTAACAGTGTTTCTCCCAAGGTCCTTTGCTCATCAAAGTCTCCAAGGACATTCATGAGGGCAAATTCATTGAATCCAGGCTTTACTTCAGTTACGTAGCACTTCACACAACTCGGCTTCAATGGCACATTGTCCAACAAGAGGCCCTCTTCCAAGAAGGTTGGGCAAACCCAGGCTGTTTCACGTTTTAATGTACCATCATAATGTGTAAGCACGCCCTTCACTCTGTCTTTCATTCTAGATAGATCAGATATAGCATCATCATGAGCGATTCTTGATCTCGATTGTCATTTGGGTCGGTGATGCACAACTACTCTTGTCTTTGTCTTTGTCAAGCAATAAGCATCATCCTCCATGCCCGCCTCGCCTCCCATATGCTAGCTATCTATCAGTGTTAAAGTCTTCCCAATCATCATTGACTGCTCAAGATCCTTTCGAACAGCCGAATACATTTCCTTCCTCAACATGTCATACAATTCATTCTTCTTCATTTCACTCCTCACTTTTTTCATGTTGAGCCTCTCTTCTTTGCTGAGTGTGAAAGCCCTCCTGTGCAGGACATTAACACGTATACACCATGCACGACCAAGGGGCTCTCTTCTTTCCAAAGCAACGAACAGAATGTCACATGGCCATAAGTTCCTGTAGAACCTTCCAGGGATCTTGGAAGCCTCTACCATCAATTGATACAGTTCTTCATCATGTGAGTTTTTAAAGTAATAAGTTCCATCATCACGCCTCCTTGCACGTGCCCGCAAGTAGTCCCTGGCGCGTTCGCCCCTGATTTCACTAAAGGTCAGTTTCCCACCCACCACTACTGCTTCTTTGTCCTCCTGGTCCCATATCGGTTTCATGCCGTAGTATCCTGCCACACCCATACGCCGGGGGTGTGTGTTCTTCTTCTGAAGTTCCGACAAACTCTTTAGTTGCCATGACCCTTTTGAATTCTGCCCAGTCCGCCTTTGTATTTTGGGGGTATGAGGGGATTGGATCCTTGCCTTCACTCAAGTACTTCTTGTACAACACATGCTTCCAGTTTCTCCAAGCATCCATAGCCTTCTTCAGTGCAGCATGTTCCACTTGAATTCTCCACTACTCTGGAACGTTGAAGTGATCCATGATCTCCCAGACTATCCGTCGCCGTGTTTCTGTGTCAGCCTTCCGAAACCCCGGCAGATTTATGTTGAGCCTTGCCATGCCAACAAATCCACACACACTCCTGAACCTCGTGCGTGCTTTATCTGGTTTAGTTGGATCCCAAGACTTTAAGTCGATCTCAGTTACTTCATATACACCTTTAGGCTTATGTGTGGGCTCCCTTGGAGCGTTCCTACGTGTCCTGACCGGAAGGGTAATTGCTGCAGCTCTATCCTGTTCAAGATTACTTGATCCCTCACCATCTTCTAAGGACCTATGGTTGTCGGAATCAGATGAAGATACATCGCCTGAAGCATGAGTGTTGTCGCTGCTATTCGGCATGTACAGAGAACACATGCGAAACTCAGGAAAGGAGGATAATCATAAAACTAACAACTTGGTATCAAGCTTTCTAAACATGTCATGCAATAATTTAGAAAATGTACAGCTAATTTTTTATGTTTGTGTGACTCAGGCGCCCGCAATCTGTAAATCGGCAATAACTTATATTGGAAGAAATACAACTTATATGTACTAGTTAGGAAGGTAGATAATTAACATATATACGCTCTCCGTTATTTTATAGCCAATTTGGGAACATATGGAATGTAATAGGAAGAGGGATTGTGAGGAAATATGCCTCACCGTGATGGAGAGCAGTAACTAATAGGCTTCTTAATGCAAACCCGGTCGGACCATAGGAGAGGCGAGGGCTATAGCATCAATATGCTCGAGGGTGGCTGGCGAGCAAACGAAGACGGCGAGGCGCGGGCAGCCATGTGTTGGGAATGACAGTGGAGGTAGGCTTGACGCCGAAGAGCGGGCACATGGCCGGGGTGAGCACGCCGACGCCAGAGAGGGTTCTGGTGTGGATCTGGGGGAGGCGGGAATGGCGTTGGACATTGGGTGGACTAGTTGAGTGAAACATGGGTGAGCCATGGGGGGGTGTTGGCGGCCTAGGTGAAAAGGGTGAAAAATATCCCCGGTCACCGTGGGAAAGGCATATGCAAATGGTTGCCTCTAAGCGTTAGTGTGCATAGAGAGAAAATTTTTGTTTGAAATAAAAACGTAAGTTCATCGTTTTGCCTCTAAATTTTTCCCACGTTAGGCAATCACCATTGTACTACGGGTTTGATTTATTGGCGCATTTCATGTCTCGTGTGCTATATGTAAGACATTTTTTGGCATTCACCGTGCATCTTGGCATATAAATCAATTCCTAGACGGACTGCATTTCCTGTCGAAAGGGATGAGGATTGCTGTTCAATCTGGGAGCATCCAACAATGCAGACGTACGATCCGTTGGGTTTGTGTTCTGGCCAATTAGAACGCACGACTCAGATCGCGCGGGCAGCAAAGGGGGGGTACATCGGCCACGGTTTGGTAGGCACACGGCTTTCATGAGTGCACCATGTGCGATTTGGAAACATTTACATGAATTAACAACATATTTTCGTTTCAATGAAAACAATAGTTCATTGTTTCGCCTCTAAATTATTTTCCTTCGTAAGAAATCACCATTGTACCCTATGCACTACAAAAAAATACACTATCGTGATGATACGCGTTTGTCATAGTAGGTCACGTTTTCTGTCATGCATGTACATCCATGACCATTTTATGACAGAATCAAGATAGTCATACCTGTGCTGTCGAAGGGTTCCATGACATTACAAAAATTATCATCACGGAAGTGTCCACTTCCATGACGATAAATCGCGCGTCACAGAAGTGCTTTCGTCAAGGGTGATCGACACGTGGCGTCCACCGTAGGAACGTTGTTAAGCTATCGGGTCTGGTTTTGGATCCGATAACCCATTAACAACCCCGACCAATGGGGATTTTCCACGTGTAAAATCATCATTGGCTGGAGGAAACACGTGTCAGCTCACCGTTGGGACAGATATCATCCACTCATTGGACCGAAGGCGCCTATGATACATCGACACATGGCACAGCCCAACAAAGGCCTATTCCTGAGAAAAGTCCGGCCCATTTGACTTGGTCAAAAGGTGGCAGGCCGGCCCACAGAAAGCCTGTTAACGACCTGTTCGCATATAGCACATTTATAGCCCGCTAACTAATGGCCCGTTATGGCCTATTCGAATTAAGCCCAGTAGCGTCATCTAGGCCATCCAATGTGATTCCATCCCATTTTAACTTCCGGCCCATGTATGGCCCATGACGTCTTTCGGCCCATATGAGGCCCTTTGTAACTTTGGCCCATTAACAGCCCGTGGTGAAACTGGCCCGTAATGAACAGTGTATCACTTTATACCATTAATGGCCCATTATTCCATTAGGCTGTTTCCAGCCCATGTTATCTTTCGGCCTTCTCAGGGCCCATTTATGCTTGGGCTCATTTCCAGCATTCGGTTTCTTACTCCCTGTTACTGTCATTTTCTACTTGTTGGCTAAATTCAGCCCGTTGTTACAGTCGGCCCGTTTTTGGCCCATTAATACATTAGGCCGTTTTCATAGCGTCATCAAATATGTCCTATTAACGACGGCCCATTATGGTCGGCCCATGAACGGACGATTCCAACTCTAGCCCATTTACGGCCATAATGCGGCCTTTTATGGCCCATGTTTGGCCAATCGATCATACGACCCATATAAGGCCCATTGATAATACGACCCGTAGAAGGCCCATTGTGTCTACGGCCGTAGAAGGCCCATTGTTTCTACGACCCGTAGATCCCGTTGTTTCTACAGCCGGTAGGAGGCCCAGTGTGACAACAGTAAATATGTAGCCCATGGTTATTGTGGCCTAGTTTTGAATATTAGGTTATTGCGGCCACTAGCAAACCACGGAAAAAGAACTGCACTGACTACAAGCAAACAAATAAACAAGACAACAAGGAAATATATAAGCAAGCAACTTACGCTAGGCTATCACGGCTATTACACATATTACATCCACTAGGCATCAAAGTTCGCCACCAGTGCAAATATAGGGAACAAAGCAGCATATAAACGTCGTAGCAAAACAAGTCCAGAACTGAAACCACTTCAGAAGATCTCAAGAAACAATATCCTGGGTACCCATAATGCTGGATAGATGCTTAGCGTGCTTATTAGCTTTCTCTTGTTTGGCGCATAAATCCTCCAGCGCTTGCTGTAGCACAAGAAAGTATGCATTTGAATTCTGCAGGGACTTCCTCAGTCCTTCGGCTTCTTGCAGTAGCACAACTGACTTATGCCTTTCAGCTTGTAGCTGAGACTGAAGAAGCCGAAGTGATTCAGGCAGCGAGTTCGAAGAGCTTGTGCCTGCGGTACTGGCCAGTAAACCGAACACTACATCAACGCAGGACTGTGGGGTTTTCTCACTATCTACATGATCGTTTTTATCACCTTTCTTGGAGACCAACAGGGTTGTCTCACTATCTTGAACCTTATCTGCATTACTTTCTCTACCATTGCATAGTGGGGTGCTCTTCTCCAATTTTTTTGTATACTACAAGAGAAACAAGCAGACACATCACAGGTTTAGCATGTAGTATACGAAACTCATTTTGGTAAACCGGTTCAGTAGTAAGGTGGACATGATAACAACATGAAACAAACATATATCTATGTACTATGGGCACTGTATTGTCGATATCATTCTAGTTTATGTTGCCTAATCAAGATAGAGACAAAGTTCAACTAACATATTTTTAAGCCACAGCAGCATAGACAGAATATAAGTGTGAGAAACTACACAACATTGGCAACACTTGTAATGTGCATCACATGAGAACATAACTGTTTATACAACTTAAACTGAAATCAACATAGAGAAAGAAGTTAGAACATCAATCCAGTTAAAGAAATAGGTTTAAAACATACCTGTTGCGCCATTGGAGTTTCAATTAGATCCTTCAAATCTGCAAGTAGTTGGTATGAGTAAATACAGTGATGCAATAGCAAAGGAGTATGGACCATTGCTACAGAATCTGACCTGAGAATAGTTGCTCTTCTTCTTTAAACGTGGAGTTTGGGTTAGCTGTGGTGGTCTTCGTGCTTTGGGCACTGCAGTTGCTTTACAAACTGCTCGTGTGGGGGTACTCTGTGGTGGACATGGTGCTTTATCAACTAGAAGTGGGTTACTATCCGCTGGGGCTGCGATTAGATGGGTTGTAGCTTGTTCTCTACCCAACGGTGTAAGTGTGCAATCTGGAAGAGTCTCGATTATGTGTGGTGGGGCTAGTTTGTGGGCCAGTACAACCATGGTTCTATCTGCATCGACGGGTAGCACTATATTATGTAAAGAACAGGTTTTTGCTCCCTTAGATACTGCCATCATCCCCTCCAATTCAAATGGCTGATAAACAAGAAAAGAAATTGAACACACAGACATTATATGATAGACAGATGTGGTAATTCATATATATGTTGTCTAAACAAACAGGACATCATGACACAATTTCACATATATGATGCCTAACTAAACAGGATAGCATGACACATTTTCAGATATATGATGGATAACTTAATAGGATATAATGGCATAATTCAACATATGATGAGTATCTAAACAGGATGACATGAAAAAACTATATGATGTCTTTCTAAAATAAGTTGGGATGAAATTATTCACATACGTGTTGTCTAAGTATACAAGATGGCATGATATAATTGACATAATTGATTCATATACTAAGCAGCTGGCACTCGCATGTATGATATCTAAACTAAGTAGATGGAATTCAATATTGTGTATATAATGTCTAAACTAAGCAATGCAAGACACCATATGCATGATATTAGAACTATAAACATTGCAACTTAGAGCATACACCTCAGGTGGGATATAGAACTAGTCATCTATCTCTAAATCCTCCTATGAGGAGCTCCCTGTAACCATCGAGATATATGCCTCAACAGGTACCATTGCCTGCTCTGTAGACCTTCTTTTCACTCCAGATTTTTCCATAACCTGCTCAAAGGACCGATACACACGAAGAGTAGTTCAATATACACAGATTGTCGACAAATGGAATGTATAATGAAAAAAAGATGGCATCAGATAATTCACATATATGCCTGGCTACATGGCGGTGCATAATTCACATATATGATAACTGGCTGAAAAACATGGCATTGCATAATTCATGTATCTGATATAGAAAGCAAATAGGAGGCATTCACACAAAGCATGTCTAATCTAAGCAGATGGAATGTCAATGCAAGACACCATATGCATGATATGAGCAATACAACCCTGCCAAGTCAGAGCATGCACCTTGGGGGGGATACGACTGGTCATATGTCTCTGAATCCTCCTCTGAGGAGCTATCTGTAACCAGCAAGAAATTTGCATCGACAGGTAGCACTGACTGCTCAAAAGACCTTGTTTTCACTCCAGATTTTGCCATGACAGACTCAAATGGCTGATGCACAGGAAGAGTAGATGAATATATGAAAATTGTTGACAAATGGAATACATTATGAATAAAATATGGCATGATACAATTCACATATATGATGACTGGCTAAACAGGATGGCATTGCATGATTCATGTATATGATGCCTGGCTAAAGAAGATGGCATTGCATAATTCCCATATACTCCCTCTGTTCCTAAATATTTGTCTTTTTAGAGATTTCAAATGGACTACCACATACGGATGTATATAGACATATTTTAGAGTGTAGATTCACTCATTTTGCTCCATATGTAGTCACTTGTTGAAATCTCTAGAAAGACAAATATTTAGGAACGATGGGAGTATGATATAGAAACCAAACATGTGGCATTCACACAAAGCAAATCTAAACTAAGCTGATGACATATAAGATGTATAATGTAAGCAATATGAGGCGCCATATGCATGATATGACCAACATCAGCATGCCAGGTTAGAGAAAACACCTCAGGTAGTAAACAGGAGTGGTTGGCTTCTTCTGAATCCCCATCTGAATAGTTACCTTCCTCTGGAATACAATCTAGAATGGCGGGGGGACCGCCCACCATGGAGCGGCGTCTTCATGACATTATATACCCACGCAACGGTCTTCTCTTTTTCTCTACATGTTCAGTACGATTGTGTACAATATCTGACATGCATAATAAAAAAATAGTTAGATTTTGTAAGGCCTAAGGGGTGCATGCAAAAATCAAGACTAATGGTAGCAAACGAGTGGATGGATCCAAAACAAATGATAGCAAGTAGATTATAGCTTCAGTTTAAAAAGATAGACAATGGATCATCTATTGTTTGTTGCCCACCCAACATGAACCGCATAGAAGACCCCAGATGAACCAGATAGTAGATAGATTCGTTGCTGCCTCGATATGAGACACATGAGCATTTTAAAACTCAAAATTGAACGATAAAGTAGCAGGTAATAATAACCGATGTATAACGTAAGCAAACACGAAAGACTACGACCTCTCTTCCAGAACTGTGTAGTCCTCAGGTTCATCTGCACTGTCGATGATGGTAATGCAGTTGGTGTGGCTGCCAACAACGGGGAAGATGATCGGAGGCGACGAAAGAAAGTCTGTAGGGGGATCTCTGCTGTAGTGAACACTTCTGTCGATGGTGCACCTCAGGTGGGGTGGATGACAACACGACAGGAGCAGGACATAACACACAGAGTTTGACGCCTATCTAAAAATGAATTAAATCTGTAAGGGATCCTTAGAATTAGAGGATTCTATAAATGCAGGGACAGGCAAAACACAGGAATAGGATAGGAATTCACGTGCAAAACAGAGCATTTGGAAAAATATGATTTTAGTCAACCTGGGTGTTTGGTTCACATGAATTGGAAGAACACATGAATGGAGAAACGTGGTCAAATTAGAGTCAAACCACGTGAAAATGAAAAAAAAAGAATCTTATTATGCCAGTAATGCAATTGGTTCTGTTCTTCATGCATATTAATTTGAAAAGACATCCAAGTGAATATTAAAATTCCTACATTTTTTCTTTGAAAGAGACACCAAAGGAAAAAAATCCTCCAGTTTTGCTTTGCTCCACTCCTTCTAACCAAATGCACGAATAGTAGTACCGTAGTAGTTCCATAGCAAAGGATCCTTGAGGGATCGACATGAATGTAGAGTAACAAAGTGATGTGACGAGTGTACAACCTCTTTGGCATAGCCTTGTGGACCTCAGAATCATTGGGTTGGACGTGGAGGATGATGATGCTGGTGAGACTGTCGGAGGTGGGGAAGAAGATCTGAGGCCTCTGGAAACGGCGACGAGGGTATTGCTCCACTGTGATGGACGGTTCCATTGTTGGAGCAGCTCTGGTGAGGTGTACGGTGGTGAGGCTGAAGCAGGACAAGACAGACAATGTTAATCTGAAGTGGGACTCTAATATCATCTGCAATAGATGATATAAAATACATCACCAAAAAGTGCTAGATGTAAAACGCATCAGTGTGCCACGGCCGCTCCGACAGATCCTGTTAGTACTGTTCACTCTGAACTTAACTGAAGAAACTGAACTTTACAGTCAAAACTGAATTTTACTATCAAAACTAATTGAACAACTAGCAGAGCATTGGAATAGATGTTCAGGGCGTTCAAGCACTAGTAGCAGAGAAGCAGCGATCTAAATCAGTTGACGCTCGAGTAGGGAACACACTAGCATAGAGCAAGTCGTGCAGTAGCACCGCGAGTGAGTGATAAAGCAGCAACTCCTGTAGCTACCGGAGGACGTGTAGCAGCAGCAGCAGCGTGAGTGAGAGCAAGAGCAGAGAAGCAGAACGAACTAGAGGAATAGTTGAGCAGCAACGGGATCGTCAGCAACAGCAGAGCAAAGAAGTAGCACGAACGAAAGCAAGAGTAGTGCAGCAGCGCGACCGATAGCAAGAACAGAGCCGCATCACGAGCGAGAGCCGGATTAGCTGCAGCTAATGCCGGTGTGGAAGTCGCCACCGAGGAAGCAACGACATGGGGGAGAGACGCCGTGGATGAAGTGGCCGGCGACAGCGCCATCGATGGAGACCCGCCATGGAGGCTTGGTATCGAGCACCGACAGCCCCGTGAGATCGAATAAAAGATAAAATGCAACGGTGAGTGCAGAACCTCCTTAGTGGTGCGGAGTTGGCCTCGGATTCATCGGAGGAATTGGTGATGGTGCTGCAGTTCCGGCGCTGTGGGGATGGAGGTGGCCTGATAGACAAGGCGGACGTTGGGGCGGCTCCTTGGAGGTGGAGGATGGGGCAACTGATCCAGCGGGATGATGAGATCGACGACGGATCCTCATCCGGTGCAGTGGATGAGGGACGTCGAGTTGTTGCGGTGGACGATGTAGTCGGGGAAGATTCGCCGGCTGGGCGGCGGTGGGGAGGCCGACGGAGGAGCATGGGGTTTCGCGCGTTTTGGTGGCCTCGGTGTACGAATGGGGGGAACGAAGGGGAAGGGAGGGGGATCCATGGCTTAGGGACGGGCTTGTCCGAAATGTAGGGTAAGTTACCAGCGTACCCCCAGCGGTTTTGACACCGCGACATCGAGCTTCATTTCTGGCTGAGGGGTAGAAGGGGATGTCGCGTGTCTGGCCTGCGGGATCAATTTCGGATGAGGGGGGGTTTCGCGCGCGTCGAGATTTTGGGATAACAAGGCGCAACACGGGTTGAAGAGGCGGGATTTTCAAAGCAGGTGAGACAAAATATACTCGAGCTTGAAAATTTCAGGATTACAATGTGCGGATTCCTTGTTCGGCAGAACAAACTTAACATGTACAAAAAAACAATTCATACAAGACACAAGATAGTCATGTCCCCTTTTACTATATTGCTATAGATGCCATTGCAAAAACTACAAGAAAAATGTAACAAAAATCGGGAGAACAAGATTACCTTGTGCAGTACCAAATTGATTCGCACTTCCCTCAACATCAACAGTAAACAAATCAATTCCCACCAAAAGAAAGAGTAATGTCCCTTTCTATATGATTTCAAATGCCAGGATCTCAAATTTCAATTTTTGAATCCACATTATGTTGAATTCGAATATATCGTTAGGTGACCTTGCGGTTTATAATTTATGTCTTCCATCATATATGAATAGTTTACTCCACCCTGTGAAGATATATTGTCGTCTACCATATGGACTAAATTTGAATCATTTTTCCTTATTTGAATACGATTGTTGTCAAGTTATACAATCATTTAAATATTATCTTGGTAAAAAAACATGCATATAGCAATAATCATATTTCACTATGAACTACATGTACCATACGATCTCCAATTCAAGTATTTGTATCCATTTTATGTCTAATTCAAATCATAGTACATTAGTCTAGATAGCGAGATGTTCGGGATAATGTAAACCCTGTTTTCATATGTATAATTTCTGGTTGAATTGGGACACATTTTGGTATAAGCTTCTTGCAAGACCGGAGATTCTCTCAACAAGCCTCGTGGTTCCGAGAGGAAACGGGTCACATGTGTGTGTGAAACTATATACGCTGTCTCCCCCTTGATTTTCTTTACAGTGGCAACATACAACTATATGAGTGCCCTGTTAAATTTTGGAATTATTCCGGGTTCATTTGGCCTTTTTTTACATTAATTGAGTTTCTGCACATTTTTTACATGCTCTGGTGCACCAAAGTTGGTTGAAAAATCACATGTGTGTACTTGGTTGAATTTCTAGGTCCCATGGAAGAAATGAGAATGAAATTAAAAAATCTAGACGTCGTCACTCGGCCGAGAACATCGAGAAACTTGGATTTTAAATTCATGTAAATCCAAAACTCGCCTGGAAATCATGAAACTTGGCATGGTGTCATGTCATGGCACTAACGTGTTGTGGTAAAAAATTGGGCCAATTTGGAACAAGTTTTGGTATAGGGGCCATTTGGATTATGCCCACACGAGCCCGACCAAAATGACGGCATGCCAAAATTTTAGTGAAGCAAATAGCCGCCGGGAACTCGCCCACACGCTAGCGCGGAATCACAACTGCTGGCCAAAAAGTTGGCTGTGAGCCAAAAACTTTGCTGCGATCCAAATACTGGCCCAACCATGGTGAATGACCAAAATTTTGGAAGGGTATCTTGGGGCTGCCATCCAAACAGCCCCATAAGCTTCTTGCAAACCAAAGCTTCTCACAAGAAAGCTCGTGGTTCTGAGAGGGAACTTGCCACCTTTGAGTGCGAAACGATATACGCTGCCCCCCTTGAGTTTCTTTACAAAGGCAACATAGAACTACATGAGTGCCCTGTTAAATTTTGGAATTATTCCAGGTTCGTTTGTCCTTTTTATACATTAATTGAGTTTCTGTCATTTAATGTGCATAATTCAAATTTTAACTAGAAGCACATGCTCTCGTGCACCAAAGTTGGTTGAAAACTCACATCTATGTCCTCGGGTGAATTTCTAGGTCCCATGTAAGAAATGCGAATGAAATTCAAACATCTGGGCATCGTGGCTCGGCCAAGAACATTGAGAAACTTGGTTTTAAAATTCTTGTAAATCCAAAACACGTCTGGAAATCATGGAACTTGGCATGGTGTCATGACATGGTACTACCATGCTATGGTAAAAAAATTGGCCAAATAGGAACAAATTTTGGTATAAGCTTCTTGCAAACCGAAGCTTCTCTCAAGAAGGCTCGTGGTTCTGAGAGGGAACGTGCCACCTTTGAGTGCAAAACAATATACGCTGCCCCCCTTGAGTTTCTTTACAAAAGCAACATAGAACTACATGAGTGCCCTGTTAAATTTTGGAATTATTCCGGGTTCGTTTGTCCTTTTTATACATTAATTGAGTTTCTGGTCATTTAATGTGCATAATTCAAATTTTAACTAGAAGCATATGCTCTCGTGCACCAAAGTTGGTTGAAAAATCACATCTGTGTCCTCGGGTGAATTTCTAGGTCCCATGCAAGAAATGCGAATGAAATTCAAACATCTGGGCATTGTGGCTCGGCCAAGAACATTGAGAAACTTGGTTTTAAAATTCTTGAAAATCCAAAACACGTCTGGAAATCATGGAACTTGGCATGGTGTCATGTCATGGTACTACCATGCTATGGTAAAAAATTGGCCAAATAGGAACAAATTTTGGTATAAGCTTCTTGCAAACCGAAGCTTCTCTCAAGAAGGCTCGTGGTTCTGAGAGGGAACGTGCCACCTTTGAGTGCGAAACAATATACGCTGCCCCCCTTGAGTTTCTTTACAAAAGCAACGTAGAACTACATGAGTGCCCTATTAAATTTTGGAATTATTCTTGGTTTGTTTGGCCTCTTTTAAACATTAATTGAGTTTCTGGTCATTTAATGTGCATAATTCAAATTTGAACTACAAGAACATGCTCCCGTGCACCAAAGTTGGTTGAAAATCACATCTGTGTCCTCGGGTGAATTTCTAGGTCCCACGCAAGAAATGGGAATAAAATTCAAACATCTGGGCATCGTGGATCGACCGAGAACATTGAGAAACTTGGTTTTATAATTCTTGTAAATCCAAAACGCTCCTAAAAATCATGAAACTTGGCATGGTGTCATGTCATGGTAGTTCCATGCTGTGGTAAGAAAAATTGGCCGAATAGGAACAAAATTTGGTATAAGCTTCTTGCAAATCGGTTCCGAGAGAAGGCTCGTGGTTCCGAGAGAGAACGTGTCACCTTTGTGTGCATAATTCAAATTTTAAGTACAAGCACATGCTCCAGTGCACCAAAGTTGGTTGAAAAATCACATGTGTATCCTTGGGTAAATTTCTAGGTCCCATGCAAGAAATGGGAATGAAACTTAAAATTCTGGGCATCGGGGCTGGGCTGGAAACATTGAGAAACTTAATTTTTTAATTCCTGTAAATCCAAAACACACATGAAAATAATTAAACTTGGCTTGGTGCCATGACATCGCACACATTAACAATCAACAAAGTCATTTTGGAACAAGTGTTGTCACGTTACAATCAGAAACACAAGTATTATTGAAACCGTGGGCATTCTATTTACCATTTATGTGTCGCCATGCGTCCCATTTTTTATTAGCTAGGAGGCGTTGTGCAGGGTAGCTATTTGAGTACGAGAGGCATGCGATCAGACCCCTGCATGTGCTTATCGAGAGGAGAGCCCTTTGACCTCCATCTGCCATCCACCTCTCTCCCAAGGTCTCCATTAATGGCGCCCGAGCCTCTATTTGATGGCGTGGCTATGTCTCACTAGACTATTAAGGGAGAAAAAAGAAAATCTAAAAGCACGGATCTTGATGTAAGATCTGACAGACCTATATAGCATCTACTGCGACTTATAGCAAGACTGATGAATATATAAGGACGACGACAGTGGATAATAATTGTCTTACATAATTAGGAAGATAATTAAAAAATCCACATGCGGCTATGCTCGAAATACACAAGGGCAAAAGAAGAAGGAAGACAACGATCTGGCTCGCTGATCTCTACTTTCTTGATGCATTGCTGCAGGCCGTGGGAACTAGTCTTCGCGGCGAGCAGCGATGGGATCTTTCGAGACCTCAAGACGCTGCTTGAGAGCATCCATGGAGCATTAAATCTATCTCTCGGGACTTCTCGCACGCACCATCTTTAGCTCAATAGGTCGATGCCACCCACATACACTTGTACTCTGAGTTTAGTACGTTATACAGGAAGAGAAGAGGTGCACACACGCACTCGTCCTCTCTCACACACGCATCTATAGCTACGAATTGTAGTGTTCTCAACCTGTCGGTGTACTAAGGTAGGGGTACCTCAGTACCCCAACTTGTGCACGGGCAGTTGCAGCTCCCCGCAGCTAGATCTACCACATGCTTGCCGGAGACCATTCCTGCTCCATATCAAGCCATTCAAGAACAAAGTATACAAGATGAAGATCGAGACCCGGTAAGAGGAGCTTGCGGAAGGCCGTTCTAGGCTCAAGATTACATTACTCACGCAAGGCCTGGCGAGAGGAGCTCGCCGGGAGACTAGAAGACTACATCATAGAAGACACGCCCGGCGCTTATACGCCCGGCGAGGGCCCGGGAGCGACAAGTTACAAAGCCCGCAAGCTCCGGGTCCGCAAGATCAAGACCCCGCAAGGTACTTGCCGGAGAGCTACTGTTGTGCCCGCACTCCAGCTCATCGCCCTGCGTCGCCTTGAGCCTTTTCCAGAGACGCGTGGCGGATGGCTGTGCAGCCTAGGGGGTGCGGTGGCACTCCACGGTGGTGGATCCATCGCCGTGGCAGACGGAGACGCAAGGGCGGGAGCTTTTGGGGTCGACGGCGACGGGCATTAAATGCCTTTGTCCCCTCATCACAAAGTAGGTAGAAACCCTTGTTCGCTAATCGTAGCTCCACTTTGCTCCCAAGACTGCTCCAACTACCACCTCTTTTACATTTTTGCCCCTTTCTCCTACGTTGACACCTGTTGGTGACCCCTTGGCACTATAAAAGGAGGCCCATGCACAACGTAGAGGAGGTTCGGCTGGTTCGACTCACTCAATACCACACCACCATACGCTCGCATTCTTGAGCGAGATCAAATACAAACACAAAGCAGCAGTAGGGTTTTACGCGACCATCGCGCCCGGCCGGGTAAAATCCGCCGCGTGCATCGCCACGATCCGCTCTCTGTGCCTCCTCCGCCTCATCAAGACTTCACGGGGCCCCGGCCCCATAGGTGCTCGCGGCGGGCGGCTCCTCCTAGCGCCGCCCCGGCCCCGACATCTTTGGCGCGCCAGGTAGGGGGCGTCGAGGTTGTGCGGACCTGATCCGGTGTTCTCGCGGACGCGTTCTTCATCGACAACTGCGCCATGGCCCCGAAGACGAGGGCTTCGAGGGTTGCAGACCCGTCTGCGTCTCACCCGCCGCCACCGGAGCCAACGGTAGGCGGAGGAGACGCCAGCGGAAGGGTGGACGCCGGCGAGGGCACTCGCGGCGCCACCAGATCCAGGGACGGGACGGATGACCGCGCCTCGGTCTCCGTGGATCCGCGTCCGTCTCAGCACGACAACCTAGTAGCGCCGTGCCACAAGATGTGGTATCCGCCTGCTGAAGCAAGGACATGCAGGAGGCTCGCGGGATGCTCCGGGCCACTGTCCGCGCATGAGCAAAGCGAAAGTGCCGGGGTAGGACCCTGCTCCTCCTATCGCTACTAGGAGTCCGAGCATATCCTGTCCCTCGCGCCGTTCGCCCCCGCTCCACCTCCACTCTAGCAAGCGCGCCCCCGGAGCACTACGCCGCTGCCGAGGATGCGCCATCGAGCTCCAAGTCCGGCAAGGACGGCTCTGGTGCTCACTCCGGCGAGCGTAGCTCCTCGGAACGCTTTAAGCCCGGCGAGGGCAGCTCTGGTGCTCATTCCGGCAAACGCATCTCTCCGGAGTGCTGCGCTGCCGTCGAGGACGCGCCATCGAGCTCCACCGGCAAATGCAAGGAAACAAGAAAAAGAAAAGCTAAGTTGTTCGAGCTTTTTGTGCAGAACACTCTTTAATTCCATGCTCTTTTATGTTATATCCCTCGTGCGTTCGTCCTTTGTGCGCAAAACACATGCTTGCGCGAGGAGCCTGCCAGTGGATAGCCGCACCCTTATCTTGCTTCGAGCACACTCAACGAAGTTAAAAGTGAGCGCGACCAGCTTCGCGCCCTTGTTTCGCTTTTGAGTCCGCTCAGCAAGCTAAGCTGTCGCGACTAGACGCTGCAAGGTTGCTTGTCGGAAGCGACACCAGCCCGGCGGGCTGCGATGTTCCGCGACTCGGCAAGTGTGTTGAGCGCCGCAAGTTCCCTAGAAGCGTGGGGTAAAAGCGCACAAAAGGTGTAAAGTAGAGGGTGTAACGTGGCAAGCCTTGCCGTAAGATGCCCTTCGTATGAGAGGCTTGTGCGCGAGAGGAGCCAAGTCGTGGTCCAGCTGCGCCCTTGCCTTGTTTCCGAGTCCGCTCGGCAAACACAAGCGCGCTGCAGCTGACCCGGCAAGGTTGCTTGCCGGCAGCAACACCGCCAGCGGGCTGTCCCGCACTCGGCAAGCGTGTTCGCCCCGGCAAGCTCCCCGAGAACGTAGAGTACAAACATACGAAGGGCAAGGCGCGGCATCGTATTACACAATCAAGATCTATATACATATACATGTACATGATGAAGCTGTTGCAGATCTATCTCAGCTGTTTTCATGGCTGAAATTACAGCAATGGGGGAACGGAAGAGCGCACCAAAGACTTGGTTCTACGGCCAAGCCAAGATAGCTGGGCGCCTGCGAGCGCCAAGATTCGTCTCCGGCGAGCCAGCGTCGCTGGGGGCTGCGATATCAGATAAGTTTTTCATCCCTCGTCATGCATCCTCTTATGCACCGGGGAAAGCGGGGCCGCGTCTTCGAACGAGCGTGTCTTGTAAAACCCGTACGCGGAGGAGCCAAGTCGTGGCCCAGTTGCGTACTTGTTTTGTTTCCGAGTCCGCTCAACAAACACAAGTGTGCTGCTGCACCCTTACCTTGCTTTCGAGCTTGCTCAGCAAGTTAAGCGTCGCAACTGGCCCGGCAAGGTTGTTTGCCGGAAGCAACACCGCCAGCGGGCTGTCCCGCACTCGGCAAGCGTGTTCGCCCCGGCAAGCTCCCCGTTAGCGTAAGAACATGCAAGGCACGAAGTCAAGTAAAAGACTCGGTCCGGCAAGTTTTCCCCTCTTTTCATTAAAAACATCCTAGCATAGTACAAGTCCATAGAGGATGAAAAACATGATAGAGAGGATTACAAGTTTTTAGATACAGCTAAGGCCCAAGGGCTTACAAATCAAAGAGATATGGTGCCCGTGATCCCTCTCCTGTTTCCCTGTTCAGGAGTTCAGGAGGTAGGTCAAGGAGCCCCCGGCAAGAGAAGCTTGCCGGGGAGGGCGAAAGGAGCGCCTAGGAGAGCGTGGCGGGGAGCGCCCACTGCGGCCTGCGGGTGGCGTGCCCTCAGGAGCTGCGCAAGGTGACGGGCATGGGGAACGCACCCCCGGGGAGCTACGGGCGCCAGAAGACACCAAGAGAACTTCCCGGGGGCCGGCCAGGAGCTTGGCGGAGACGAAGGCGTAGGAGGCAGAGCTTGAAGACGGAGTGGCGGGACGCCAATCTGCCGAGGGCCTCGCCTCAGACTCGGTTTGACGGCCTTGCCGCCACTCCCCCTCTTCCTCTTCTGCTGCCTCTCTACGCCCGCCGCCCAAGGAGACGGCCCCGGGGAGTTCAGAAGGCCGGCGACCCGGATTACGGGGTCGCCGGAGGCGCGCGAGGCAGCGGTGTCCGACGCCTAGTCGGGCCCGCCATCCCCTCGTCGTCGCTGCCGCCCTCCTCGTCACTCTCGCTCGAGGAGGGACCTTCGCTATCGGAGGAGCTGTCCACACAGCACCTCGCCCGGGTCCCGAACTCGCCGAAGACCTTGACGGCGAGAAGGTCGCCCTCCAACAACTTGAAATGGAGGGTAAACCCCGCCATCAAGCTGTGGATCCGGGCAAATGTCTTCCACCCTCGGTCGAAGAACATCACGCCGGGGGCTGGGGACACGACACTCACTCGAGTGCCGCTGATCCCGCAGCCCCTCATGCGCAACTCCATCACGTCGGCTGGATCCGGTCCCATCGCGTCCGCAAACGGGGCCGGCAGCCGGAGGCGACGTCGAGGCGCTCGGCGCAGCCTGATGAAGAACTCCCAGGGATTGTCTCCGGTGTGGACCGCCCCGTGGTCGGGGCTCGCCGGAGGAGACGGGGGAGGCGCATCACCACGACCGCCTCTCCCCCGGCCGCCTCGGCCACGCCCTCGGCCTCGTCCGCAGCCACGCCCCCTCCCTCTCCCTCTCGTGGCCGGCTCCGCCGCCACGGGAGCGGGATAGGGAGAGTTGCGCTGCCTGGAGGCGACTCTCGCTGCCACCGTCGAAGAACCGGGATTTCCTCCCTCCATGGCAGAGAGAAGAACAGAAGACGAAGACGAAGGGAGAAGAGGATGAGTGTGGCCATTGCGCTCCCCTTCCGCCCTTTTTAAAGGGCGAGGTGGGGGCTCAACCGCCCTGCTCGACCAATCAGGAGGCGAGGAGGCCAGAGGAGCGGCGCCGTCTCACCTTCTCCGCCCGTGACGGCTCGGTCTCCCACCTTCGCCGCCCGCGACCCCTGTGCATGAGGGCCGCGTGGCGAAAAAGTGGAGCCGAGCGACGGGCGGCGACCTCGCCTGCACCACGATCACGGGTGGATATTTTAAAGATCGCATGCATCGCCCACGTCTCCCACGACGCGCAATCGACGCGTGGCGTTCACGGGGAGGCGGCGGATGCTGAGCAGATTCGACACGCCAGAGGCCGTGTGTGCCTGCAGACGCTTTGGGCCTGGCCCAACAGCGCTCGGCACTGCAGTGTGGCCCAGCCCGGGGCTCTGTCGGTGTACTAAGGTAGGGGTACCTCAAGACCCCAACTTGTGCACGGGCGATTCAGACCCCGCAGCTAGATCTACCACATGCTTGCCGGAGACCATTCCTGCTCCATATCAAGCCATTCAAGAACAAAGTATACAAGACAGAAGATCGAGACCCCGGTAAGAGGAGCTTGCCGGGAAGGCCGTTCCAGGCTCAAGATTACATTACTCACGCAAGGCCCTGGCGAGAGGAGCTCGCCGGGGAGACTAGAAGACTACATCATAGAAGACACGCCTCGGCGCTATACGCGTCCCGGCGAGGGCCCGGGGAGCGACAAGTTACAAAGCCCGGCAAGCTCCCGGGTCCGGCAAGATCAAGACCCCGGCAAGGTACTTGCCGGGAGAGCTACGCTGTGTGCCCGCACTCCAGCTCATCTGCCCACGCGTCGCCTCGAGCCTTTTCCAGAGACGCGTGGCGGATGGCTGTGCAGCCTAGGGGGTGCGGTGGCACTCCACGGTGGTGGATCCATCGCCATGGCAGACGGAGACGCAAGGGCGGGAGCTTTTGGGGTCGACGGCGACGGGCATTAAATGCCTTTGTCCCCATCACAAAGTAGGTAGAAACCACTGCTCAAGCAATCGTAGCTCCCTTCGCTCCCCTTTGCTCCAACTACCACCTCTTTTACATTTTTGCCCCTTTCTCCTACGTTGACACCTGTTGGTGACCCCTTGGCACTATAAAAGGAGGCCCATGCACAACGTAGAGGAGGTTCGGCTGGTTCGACTCACTCAACACCACACCACCATACGCTCGCATTCTTGAGCGAGATCAAATACAAACACAAAGCAGCAGTAGGGTTTTACGCGACCATCGCGGCCCGAAGCTGGGTAAAAATCCGCCCGCGTGCATCGCCTCGATCTGCTCTCTGTGCCTCCTCCGCCTCGCATCAAGACTCACGAAGGGGCCCGGCCCCATAGGTGCTTTCAATGGCGGCTCCTCCTAGCGCCGCCCCGGCCCCGACACAACCATCCGATTGACTCTATCATAGGATTCATGTTGCTCCTTGGCCTTCAGATTGAGAAATTTAAAATGCGGAGGCTAAGTTGGAGGCGCGAGGTTTTGGTTAATGTACGGGCTGCACACGGCACCAACACAACACGAGTTTCGTTTGCCTGGTGCGCAGTCCGATGAGTTGTTTAACACAGCCAGGCCCTACTTGGTATCTACGCCTCGACTCATTCGCAGAGAAATTAGGGTCGGAGGGAGTACTACTAGTAGTAGTACTACTTTGATGTGTCGCGTCAACTCGCACAAGTATGAAACACTTCGTGAACAAACAAACATATACTTGTCATCAAAATGGACAAAAAGGGACGTATCTAGAACTAAAATATGTCTACATACATCTCCTTTTATCTTTTTCCGTGACTAGTACTTCTTACCCAAAGGAACTTTATATCCAACAGACACAAAATATCTGTTCAACTATTGGAAATTACTGATTTGATGTTGAAGTAATTGCCGCATCACCACCAAAACCCACCATCTCTTAAGCTAGGTAGATCGAGCTAATCCCTATATTAGCATATTACTAAGATAAACAGAAGGCACTGTAGAAACATTTAGGACGTGAGCTTGTCAATCTGAATGTGGAGGGACACCAGTTTAGCCCTGGCCAGCAGCTTGGGCGGAACTGTGAAGAAGGTCAGCTCCTACACGGTGATGTCGCTGGGATCCTTGCTGCTTGTCACCTGCATTTCCACCTTGACAGCGTCATTCATGCCTTTGGGCTCCTCCGGCGGGCCGTTCGCCCACAGCTTGGCCATGTAGTGCGGCAGTGGGGACGCCCCCGCTTTGATGCAGACGACTGACACGGCGATAGGTGCGCCGATGTCGAGCATGCCGCTGACCAAGAAAAATGTGTGGCCGTCCTCCTCCACAAACAGCAAGAGCCATGGCTCCGACAGTGGCACTTGTAGCTGGAGCATCTTGCCGTACTGGATCCTGTGCACGGGTATGGGATGCGCGGTGTTGATGTGGTGGTAGAGCGCCGGCGGCGGGCCTTCCTTGCCGCTGAAGGGAACAGGGCATTTGCAGGGCGTGAGTGAACACACGCTCTGGTGATCGGCGAGCTTGTGGTAAGTGACCTAGAGCCCACAGCCTTCGTGCGAAGCACTCCACCCTCACCGACAAAAGGACGACGTCCACCGCCGTGTTCCGCACGTCAAAGCTACCGCCGCGCTCGCACTTCTGGCACTGCCACTGGTTCACGGGGCACTCGACGCGGCAATACGCGCAGGCCAGGTGCCCTCCCTTGCACTGTAGAAATCAATCCAACAACACATCAATCAAGAAACCTGCACCTTGCTCGATCAGCCAAATGGACGAGGTGTATTCGAACCTCATACACTGGAGGCATCAAGGGGCAGTGGAGGTCAATCGAGACCATAGAGAGCTCCATCGTTGGGTCCTCTTACATCTGCATGATCTCGCCCTCCTCGTGCATAACCATCTGTCACTTTAGGGCCGGGGCATGACAAAGCTTTACCATCACATATTCATACAACTTCAAGGTGCATTAAATCAACACATGCAAGTATCAAAAGGAGAGTCACGGCACGCGTGCATGTGTTGTAATTAATGCATCGGTAAATGGAAATTATTGAAAGATATCAAGTGTAGCGCTTTGATGTGTCGCGTCAACTCGTAGAACAATGAGAAGTTTGATTATCGTCTCCCTCGCGGACTTAACTACACTTGCCTTTGGCTGTATGATAGGTTGGCCACCCACCTGTTGGACCCACCTATCATACACGCAAAGGCAGGAGCACTAAGTCAATGAAGCGGCGTCCCTCCCTCGCACATGAGCGTGGTGGATGGCAGGACTAGGAGAAGCTTTCGCTACACGCTCTCCCTCCCGGACGCGGTGGACATGCAGTAGTTCAATCGGTGTCAGATGGCCAGAAGCGTACTGTAGTACTCCTCCAGTGCAGTAGTACTCTATCATTGTTCAACTTACCGAAGAGGAGAAGAGCCAAGCGCAGCCCGGACGCTCCTGTGGCACTTTCATGTGTAGAGTAGTCTAGGATAGCGTGTACCATGCCTATAAGCTTAAAATCATTAGGGTCGGCTCCATGCTATGTGGCCATCTTGAATTTTTTTAATTAAAATAGTCTTCTGGCCCTACCCGACATCCTGGTGATTGTAGTTTGCACGCTCATCTGGTCAAGACAGGAATATATATTTTAATTTGTGGTGGGTAAATGTTAGAGGTTGCAGCAAATATATTGTACACTGCGGGTCTTTCAGCCAAGTTTAGAGGCAAGCATGTGGGGTCAGTGCTATGATGTGTTGCGTCAACTCATAGAATTTGGAGAAGCTTGATTTTACTACTACACGCCTTCTCCCTCGCCCCAGCGCACGTTTGCTCGCAGACGAGGACATGCTTTGCTTATAGTAGTACAACAAGCTATCCCTCCCGCTCGCGGTGGACGGACATGCAGCAGTGGATTTGATACTGTAGAAGCAGTACTAGTAACATCATTGTTTATCTTCTCGAAGAGGCAAAGAGCCAAGCGCAACCCGAACATGGCAGTTGCGAACCTTGGATCACGCATATAGCCAGGCTCTTGCATGAGACAAAATTTCTATGTGAGCCCACTATTGTAGTATGTACTTGCTAGTATAGCCCTGTAAACCAGAAAGGAGTATTTGCCTTTCTAGAGATTTCAACAAGTGACTAGACTACACCGAGACGGAGTACATATAGAGCAAAATGAGTGAATCTGCACCGTAAATAAATACGTAGTTCTCTCATTTTCTTCTCCGCGGTGCACAATATTGAGTATACTGACTAGTCTCTTTTTGACATGCATTTACGTTTTTTACACAGTACAGACGCAAGCGCTCATATACAAGCGCATACACTCACCCCTATGAATGCACACACGCACACCCTACCCCTATGAGCACCTCTGAAAGATTGAGCCGGCACTATCATCTTGAAATTTACGAAGTCACCATATGCACCTCGTTGTCGACGGGAATGTCTCATGACACGCGATAGACACGAGCGACAGTCGCCTCCATAGGTGCTTGAATGCCAAGGAGGGAGAGGGTAAGGGTTCCCGAGACGTTGAACGGTCAATGATGCATCCTCAATTACATGCAGAGGGAATTAATTGGAGAAGCAGAATAGAGCCAGCACGATGTGAATGCAACAGAGTTTGGACTCTCATTTAAAGGCGCCCCACCACTCCAATCCATCTACTCCTAGTCTCTGCGCAACACTGCTCACTCCAATCCAAGACCAAGTGTAGGACCTTGAAGTATGTCTAGAGGGGGGGTGATTAGACTACTTGATTATACTACTTGACCACATAAAAACTTAACCTTTTCCCAATTTTAGAGTTTGGCAGATTTTAGCTACTTTAGGACAAGTCAAGCAATCATCACACTATTCAAGCAAGCATGCAAAGAGTATATAGGGCGGAAATTAAAGCATGCAACTTGCAAGAAAGTAAAGGGAAGGGTTTGGAGGATTCAAACGCAATTGGAGACACGGATGTTTTTGGCGTGGTTCCGATAGGTGGTGCTATCGTACATCCACGTTGATGGAGACTTCAACCCACGAAGGGTAACGGTTGCGCAAGTCCACGGAGGGCTCCACCCACGAAGGGTCCACGAAGAAGCAACCTTGTCTATCCCACCATGGCCGTCGCCCACGAAGGACTTGCCTCACTAGCGGTAGATCTTCACGAAGTAAGCGATCTCCTTGCCCTTACAAACTCCTTGGTTCAACTCCACAATCTTGTCGGAGGCTCCCAAGTGACACCTAGCCAATCTAGGAGACACCACTCTCCAAGAAGTAACAAATGGTGTGTTGATGATGAACTTCTTGCTCTTGTGCTTCAACTGATAGTCTCCCCAACACTCAACTCTCTCTCATAGGTTTTGGATCTGGTGGAATGAAGATTTGAGTGGAAAGCAACTTGGGGAAGGCTAGAGATCAAGATTCATATGGTAGGAATGGAATATCTTGGCCTCAACACATGAGTAGGTGGTTCTCTCTCAGAAATGGTAAGTTGGAAGTGTAGGTTTGTTCTGATGGCTCTCTACACGAATGAGGAGGAGGTGGAGGGGTATATATAGCCTCCACACAAAATCTAACCGTTACACACAATTTACCAAACTCGGTGGGACTGATTCAACAGACTCGGTCAGACCGATTTAGTAAACCTAGTGACTGTTAGGATTTTCGGTGGGACTGACATGCATCTCGGTGAGACCAATGCGGTTAGGGTTAGGGCATAACGTAATCTCGGTAAGACCGATTACACAAACTCGGTGAGACCGATTTGGTAATAAGCTTTCCAGAGAGTTGGTCAGGTAAACTCGGTGGGACCAATTTGCTCTTTTCGGTGAGGCCGAAATGTTACAAAAGGGAAACAAGGAGTTTACATTGCAATCTCGGTGGGACCGATCGCTCACTTCGGTTTGAACGAAACGTTACGAAGGGAAACAGAGAGATTACAATCCCGTCTCGGTGAGACCGAGATCCCTATCGGTAAGACCGATTTGCTTAGGGTTTGTGGCAATGGCTATGACTTTTGGAATCTGTGGCGCCGGATAGGAAGAATCAGTGTGACCGATTTTGGCTTTAGGTTCAGGTCATTTGTGGATGTGAGTAAGTAGCTGAGGGTTTTGGAGCATATCACTAAGCACATGAAGCAAGAGGCTCATTAAGCAACACCTCATCCCTCCTTGATAGTATTGGCTTTTCCTATAGACTCAATGTGATCTTGGATCACTAAAATATAAAATGAAGAGTCTTGAGCTTTTGAGCTTGAGCCAATCCTTTGTCCTTAGTATTTTGAGGGATCCACTTTCATCATCCATGCCATACCATTCATTGAGCTTTCCTGAAATAATAGTCTTGGAATAGCATTAGCTCAATGAGCTATATGTTGTTATGAATTACCAAAACCACCTAGGGATAGTTGCACTTTCACCAAGTGACCAGAAACCACAAGCACCTATGGAGGCGATGGACGTGAGCGGCAGTCGGCTGTGCAAAATTATCCAAGGTGCCAACCCACGGCCCCGCACCGCGCAGCGTTTCCAGACAGTGCTGGCGACCGCCGACATCGTATCCCTTGCCGATGCCGACTTCGCCTCTCGCATGGATGACATGATGGTCAACTCCATCCGCAAGTTCACTGCCGTCAAGTAGCGCGCGGATGACCTTGCCGTACTGCTCCAACCCGCGCGCCCAGGTTCCTCATTGCCTGCCACCCTCATCGGCCTCCATGGTGATGAACTCTTTCAAGCCCTGGTAGCCCTACAGGTGCCGGAGGTCGTGACGAAGAATGTGCACCTCGAGGTCGTGCTCGCCGCGCAGCGCCTTGCCATGCAAGAAACCATCGACCTGCACATCCACGTCTACGAGGAAATCATCTACATAGGCCACTACAAGGCAAGCGAGGATAGAAAGAGGTTGTCCTTCTTCCAGCGGCTGGAATCTTTGGACGCCATTGTTCAGAAGCACATCGACCTGGCCACGAAAGCCGCTGCTACTTAGGCGCCATTCGTTGGGCCGACGCCCTGAGTTGAGGAGGTGGAAGTCGTCGATGGATGCATCTCTTATTCTTGCCTCCTGTAACCAGCACTGCATCGCCTCGTGGCCTTAATGTTTTATTAGTATAGTACTCCCGCCGTTCCCAAATATAAGTTTTTCTAAAGATTCCAGCAAGTGACTACTACATACGGAGCAAAATGAGTGACTCTACACTCTAAAATATGTCAACATACATCCGTATGTTGTATTCCATTTGAAATAGTATCTAAAAAGGCTTATATTTAGGAATGGAGGGAGTATATGGCATTTTTATTCTAGTAGTAACGTTTTTACTGTGAGGTGGGGCCGCAGTTGAGCAAACCCACCCCGCCGACCGGGCGTCGGCCGAGTTTGGAATTGGAAGAGAGAAACGAGGATGGAGAGCTAGCTGTAGTACCTGACTTTGTTGTCGAGATGGGACTCGTGTTGATAGAATAGGAGTCTTGATCACTGTACCTTTTTTTGAGGAAAAATAGTCGTATGTCTAGTACCACTAGTTGGTGCGTGCGACCTATAGCTGTCATCACTTTAGGTCTCCTTTTCAAACCGCATGACTATGCTTCACAAGACATATTTTTTCACGATTTATCCTCCTATATGTACTCCTAGGCTATTTCCACGTGCTCCCTTTCACGACATGTGGGACATAGAGCATCCTGGTCGTAAGTATGCACGACTCGGAGCATATGCCGGGGTACTTTAGATTTCAGACCTCACGAATTACATGCAAACCCCCCGCAGAAGAATAAATAAATAAATGAATTACTACATGAAACATGATTATTTTCGTAGAAACCGGAGCACGTTCGTTAAATTTTGGACATAACACGTTTATAAAAAATGACCGGACCTAAACCAGTCTAAGGGCCTCTTTGATTTTTCCCGCAAAAAAAGGGCCTCTTTGATTCGCAGGATACTGAAAACACAGGAATGGGGAAAGTATGATGGCGATGAACCGAGACGAGGAGAACTCTAACTCAGTTAGAGGTTAGAGTTAGATTCTAACCCTGAACTAACTCTAAACCAAAGAGGTGTATGGATGGCAGGGTTAGATTGACAACAAATGCTCTTTCTCAATCATTTGACTACTTTGGACCGTATTTCCTGCCGGATTTGGTGTGTTCGGCTCTTGTGTGGCCTCCTCCCACTCACAATTGACATAAATGAACCATCTTTACAAATCAAGCATGCAAAAACATGATAAATTTTACTTTGTCCATACAAATGAGATATCCCACTTAAACTTACAGGTTGTCAATCAAGCTTCACAAAAAAAATACACTCCATGAAACAAAGCATGAACTAACTCATCACGGAAGTCATTCACGATAGGGAGGGAGCCCGGAGCCCCTCACGCACCGAGGGAGGAGCTTGTCATCATCGCTCTTGAGGAAGGCTCTATAGAGCCCAAGCCCCGAGAACCCCTCCGACGCCGGTGCTTGCGAGTGGAGGTCGACACCGGCATGGGTAGCAGGGCCGCTTACCGCCGACTGGGAACTTAATATTTGGGCCTCTAGAAATAATGCAAGCTTGAAACTGAAATACCTAGAATGGTGAAGTAAATCTTTGGGCTTCTGAAATAATGCAAGCCTGAAACTGAAATACCTAGAAAGCTGAACTAAATCTTTAGGCCTCTAGAAATAATGCAAGCTTGAAACTGAAATACCTAGGAAGGTGAACTGAATCTTTGGGGCTCTAGAAAGATATATTACCTCCTCAAGCAGCATCAAACAATTCCATGCGTGCACCAAAAATCTATACCAAGTTTGATCAGGATCTACTTTTCCAAATCAGAATTAGCGCTAGAGCAAGCAAGAAAAATGATATGGTTGTGAGACAGAGAAGGAACGAATAAACTCACCCCTCTCGTGACCTCCCTATTAGATGCGTTGCCGCCGTGCATGATAGCGGGAGAAAAACCACCGGTGAAGGGGGAGAAGGGCGACCTTCAAAGGTTGGAGGGAGAGGGCGACCGGGAAGAGAGTGCGACCGGAGGAGAGAGAGGGCGAGCGGCAGAGCGGTGCTTAGGCGGGCGGCCGGATGGGGAACAGAGAGGAGTTGTGGAAGGGGGGGCGGGGGAGGGAGCGATCTGGGTCGCGCAGGGGAGATATTTTTAGTTCTCTTTTAGTGGGCATGAGGATAACTAACACAATTAGAACCTCTCCACCGGGCTAGTTTTTTTAGTTGTGTTAGAGCAAACTAGCTCAAACTAACCCCTCCTGTTTTGATAATTTGAGGCTATTTCAATCCAAACTAGCTCTAACTCAGGGATCGAAATAAAGAGTAGTAGTACTGTACATGCTAAAGTCTGGACTGTAGCACATTGTTTTTTATGGCCATATCACCACATTGTTTTCTACTGCTGGTTCACTGGGCTACCGTGGTTCGCACTGCTGGTTCATTGGCCTGCCGTGTTTCGCACTCCTCTGACGTGTCACACCCTGCATTTTGTAACATTTCATTTGCAATATTAAAGCATGAGAATTTGGACCAACAAAAACTTTTGCATTATTTGGCTTCTATTTGGAGTTGGTTTTCTCTCTGTGCTTCTTTTCAAGTGCTCTTTAAAGTCAACTACTCCACCATCTATATTTCATCTCCTTGCCCCATACTCCTGCCCAATGACCATGCCATGTGTATAGTGCAATATAGAATTTTCTTACAAAAATAATTTGGCCAGAAAGTATTTTCTAAAGTTAGTTTTCCAAAAACCCCTGAATTGAGGTTTGCACTGCAAGTACTTAATTAAGGGCAGTAAAAATCTTTCCAAAAATATATTTGACTCCTATTAGATATAGGACACCCAGAAACCACAAAAATATAATTTTAAAAGTTGTTTTACTATTTTATTTAAAAGCTTTTCTTAAGGCGAAATGGTCTTTAATAGGAAAAATTATTTTATTGTTTTAAAAATATTTGACAAAAATTAGGGAAACTCAGTGGACTTATATTTTCCATATATAAGAGTTTCAACACGTGGTCATGTTCAAAATATTGGTCAAATCCCTCTAAAACCCTTTCTGGATATTTCAAGCTTTTGAAATATTTACAAAGGAAATATTCTCCAAAAATTCCAAGAAAATTCTATCATGTCACATATGACATATTAGATGATCGTGCCAAGTCTTATGACTTGGAGAACAAGATAACATCATCACAACCCCTCTAAACCATTTCTGTCCATTCTGAAGTTTGAGCAACTTTACATTGCCAAACATGTCCAGATGTTCTCAAACTTGGTGAACATACTCCAATGGTCTAATAATGCATCTAGACCAAATGGCACAGGTTGGAGAAGAAGATATCCTGGTCAAAGTACCTCAAACCCTTCTCTGACCAGAATCAAATTTGAACTACTTTGTACTACCAACTTTTTCTCCAAGACCCCAACTTTGGTGAGCCTGATCACATGACCAAATAAGGCCACCACACCAAGTGGTGCATCAAGGAGAAGTGATCTACTCCACTGGATCTACAAAAATCCATTCCTGCCCATTTTTAGGGTTTGCAAAAGTTGCATTGGCAACTTTGTCCAAATACTCTCAAAATGGGTGGAAGGCCCTAATTATATGTGGCATTTCACCCTGTGGAGTCTCATGGCCAGTGGAAGTCATTAACTTGCCCAAAACATCAACAAACACCTTCTGGCAGAATCTTAGAATGCTAATTCCAGCCCCTTCCACTAATCTCCTTGAGCCCATCTTTTTACCCCAACCCCTCCTCGTTCCCCTCCGTCACTTGGATGCTTCCCTGCCCGAGGAAGAAATGATGAGGGAGGGAGAAACCCCATTTGCCTTCTCTGGACAGCAGCTTTTCCCCTCTCTCTCCACCTCCTTCTCTCCCCTCGGCTCTCCAGGGCATCCAAGGCCCTTTTCAGCTTTATACCACACCCCCTGCAGCCTCCAGACACAAGTGGACGCGCGCGGACGCGGAAAAACCGCGGATGCCGGCCAAAGACGCGCTCTGGAGCACGTCATCGCGCTCCCGACCGTTGACGCCGCGTCCCCCGACCACCTCGAGCTTTCCCCGCGCGCCAGTCGATGCCCCTCGACGTCCGCTCCACGCCAGCAGGCCGCCCACTTGCTCCCGGGCCCTCCTCTCTCTCCTGCAGCTCGCGCCAGAACGCCGCCCCGCTCGGCCAATGCTCGCGCCACTCCTGTGGCCCGCGTGCAGCTCGCCCCGCTCCATCTCTCTCTCCCTGGCACCCTACACCACTCCCACGAACACACCCGAGCTCTCCAATATCTCTCTAACGGCCACCCGAGCCGATCCCGCGGGCACCCGTAGGCCACGCCCACGGTGGACCTCGGCCAGCCCATATAAGGCGACCCCGAGCCTCTCCTTCGCTCCTTGTCGCCCCACCACACTCCAAATCGACCTCCCGAACCACCCATCCACCTCCAGAACCGCCCGAGCTCGAGATCGAGCTCGAGCTCCGCCGCCTCGGCTCGTCGGTGTTCGCGCGGTACAGGCCTTCTCCGCCTCCGTTTCTTCTCGATCTGGAACCGCGTGACCGCGCTGACCATTTCCCCTCTCTTTCCCCTTCTTTTTGCAGCCGGGAACGGCCGGACTCATCGACGCCCGAAGCACCTCTGCCGCGTGACCTCATCGCCGGCGAACCAGGCTGCTCCGGCGACCGTCTCCACCACCACCCGGACGGCGACATCACCCCGAGTCCAACGGTACCACCAGCGCTCCTTCCCGTGCACTGTATCGCCGCAGGCGAGCTCGTCGTTGCCGCTGGCCGGAGGTGGACGACGACGGCCGTGGGGCCGCCCGTCGACCTCCGCATACGGCGGGTGGGATCCACCCGTCGGGTTTAAAAAGCGCGCAGCAAGACCGTTCAAGGCGTCGGGAGGCGATTTCGCCTTACGCCGGGACGTGGCGGCCCGCGTGGGCTGGTTTCCACTCTGGGCCTGCTGCCCGTGGCCTCTGGCCCAGTGGCACAGCGCCACTTTTCTTTTGCTTTTTCTGTCCCCTTTCCAAAAATTCCTCAGGGCAAAATATTTGTCCAAATGAAATATTTTCAACTCCTAAAATCTCAGAATAATCCCACCTATTTACTGATATATCTTTCATGCACATCCATTACACCTTTTTGCTCTGTTCAAATTTAAATCCAAATTTGAACAATAAAAACCCTGTTTGAAAATCCACAACTCTGTTTCCCTAGCTCCAAATTCAAAACCAAGAATTTTCCCCTTTCTAGTTTTCCTCCTAGTATTTTACAAAAATAAGTTGACATTTTTCTGAGCACTTTGACTTTTCTGTTTTTATTATTGTCTTATTTTCCCGCTATTTTCTTGCAACGTTAGATCCCGTATTTGACGAGGTAGCTGAAGAAGAAGGAGGAGAAGGGCCTGAAGACTTTGAAGACCAAGCCAACCAAGGCAAGCAGCCCTTTGACCATGTCTATGAAACCTTTTTTATGCATGTCATATATAGCTCTTTATTATTGTTGCATCGGAATCATGGTGAGATGGTGAACCACGTGGGTTGGTTGCCACTGTTATTTCCTCGTTGATACTTGCATTGTGCATGGCCCTACCTTCTTATGAGGGTTATGCCGGTGGGAGTAGATAGGATGCTAAAGTAGTTGCTACGCAAAAAGGGACGGGTTTATGCATGGTGAAGGAGACTAAGCTTTTTCAAAAGACTTTTCGAAAACCCCGTCGGGTGCCACTTATGCCCGAGGGAGATGATGAGATGGGAGACCACTTGATGACGAAGTGTTGTACCGAGGCAGGTGTGTGTTGTTTTCAAAACGGATTGGTCGGAGTTGCGACCGTTATTCCAACCTTACATGCGCAACCACTCTACCCTTATATGGGAAAGGGCATTATTGAGTACCTAGACCGATACTAGCTTGGAGCCCGCATTACTAGTGACGGGGGAGAGTTGGTGCTCTCTCTTGGGACGGGGTCGTGCCAGGTAGGGTGGCCATGACTGTTTTCACAGGGCACCGGACACACCGTTGGTACCCCGTGCCAGTGGTATGTGATAAGTATGGGAGCGAGGCTCCAAGAAAGTGTTATGTGAAAAGTGGGCACGGGAGTTATCGCTAATCAGTGGACTCCATGTTAGTGTCGTCTAGGGAAAGGTAGTGATCGGGTGCTTACCCCGGGTACTTGAGGTACCGCGGGTCGTGGATGACACGGAAGTTCCCCGGATCTAGTGGGTAAAGTGTGCAACCTCTGCAGAGTGTAAAACTATTCAAATAGCCGTGTCCACGGTCAAGGACAGTTGGTAACCGCTCTTGGGCTACGTCCACTTGTTTACAAACCGAGTGTGTGTGATGATGAAATGACTTGGATCAAGTCAAGGGACTTGACATGATTGAGATGGGTTGGTGCCCAATCTGTTTATGTTAGATGGGTTGGTGCCCACTCTATTTATGTTGATATTTGTAACCAGTCCTCATGGTTACTTGAACTCTCTTGATGCATGCTTTATAAAGATGTTGAACATGTCATTGCACTAAAAATTAGCTTTCTACAAAATTTACATATATCATGCATTGTTGTATCTTGAACCAAAACATGGGTTGCTTGCGAGTACATTCAAAGTACTCATTGGCTTGCCACTGGTTATTTAATTGACCAGGCATGGATGAACCGGAGTTCGACGAAGAGTTCTTTGGAGACGAACATGCGAACTAGGACGTTTCCCAGTCAGAATGCTTGTAGGGTTAAGGCTGATGGCATGGGTTCTACTTATCGACGACGATTTCCGCTGCTTATGTTTCATTTGGTGTTCATCCCTTAAGGCTTTATCAATGTAAGACTTGACCATAATGGTCACAATTTGTGTAAGACGGTATGTATGGATGTAAGACTCTTGTTATTCAGGTTCTGTGTGTTCACAGAGCATTATCTCAGGGATCACTGTACACGTGCATTCGGTGATCTCGACTTATGAGTCGGGGTCCCCACAGAGCTGGTACCAGAGCCATCCTGACAGTAGGAAGCCTTAGTTAGCATGGACGTTAGTTATAGTGAGACTATCCACAAGATTACCCGTATACCTATGTTTTATGATAGTATCCCAAACATAGGTCACATTCCCTCTATTAACCCTTCCCCCTCCACTTTTTGTACATGGCCATCGTACTCGAGGACTTCCTGACCACCGGATTTCCCGTGCTTCTTGAGGATAGCCTCAGGAAGTGCCAGTTCACTCGAGCCCCCACCTTCTCCTACCACGAGCACTGGATCAACAGCACCAAGAAGGAGTATCACGTGGAGGTAGTCGTGAGGGCGAACGACTCCCCGTCGAGCTGGTTCTTTGAGGGACCCCAGATGGCGTCACTGCTCCTCGCCGTGGAGACTGCTGCCCTCAAGGCGCTAACTCGCCTCCGGGATCTCCTGCCAGAGATGGCAAGTGAGCCAGCCACTCGTTACCTGCCTTATCGGAAGGAAGGTGATGACGAGAGCAGCGCACCAGCCCCACCCTTGGACGAAGGACTTTCTCTCCGCTTCCAGACCTACTTCAGCTTGTGTGCCGACGCCTGGCACAGCACCTGGCCTCGGAGTCGATGGAGCTTCGGAAGGAACTCCACGAGACAAAGGAACTCCTCCGCCTAGCTCAGATGAAGGCGGACAGGATCAAGAAGGATGGAGCACCCCCTGGACAGCCCGTGGTAGCCTATCGAGGTGGGCGACCCCCACAGGTCACGCATGCCAAGGGATCATCTCAACCACGCCGTATGACGGCAAAGGAGTATCGCAACCTCTTCACGACGCCACCGGCGAAGCAGCGTCGTGTTCAGCTCCTCCACTCCCCCACTCCCTCAAGTGACGAAGAGACTAAGACAGATGAAGATGAGGAGGAAGACCCAGTGGAGCCAGAATACCCGACCGAGCATTCCACCACTTAGACACCGTTCAGGACTAGGATAGGCCAGTCCGTAGCCCTATGGTAGGATAGGTCGTGTACCCCTTAAGCAAAGTCGAGTCCTTGTAATGGTTCATATGAAACCATGTTGTGTTGTGTTTGCTTTCAACTTGCTTTGATGAAGTCGTACTTTCCCTTTCGAACTTGTATGTGGCGACATCCCCCATTTGGTTTTAATGCATGAGTTTGGCCCTTCTGGCCCTTGTTTAACTTAAATCTGTGTCACACCACCCCCTTACTAGGCGTCCCATCTATATTGCTTTCCCTCATTTTATTTTCCCAATCATGAGACCTTGACCGCTCCAACAGGATGCCTGTTGTAACACGTACTGGTACCTCTACCCAACAGCAAGAAGCCGGAGGATCTGCTGAAGCGGGAGCCAGCCTGGACCAAGCCCAAGGACAGACACCGCCACCTCCTCCAAACATGGACATGGCTCAGCTTCTCCAAGCCTTCCGAGAGGAGCGCCAAGCCAACACTGCAGCCCTCCAGATGATTGCTCAAGCTGTCAATCGCCAGCCGGCGGGACACAACCATGGACGTTCCACGCTGGTGGAGTTCAAGAAGCATGCACCACCCACCTTCATCGAGACTGCTGAACCCCTGGATGCAGACGACTGGGTCCGCACCATTGAGGATCTGCTGGCACTAGTCGGATGCACTGAGGACCGTGAGAAGGTGGCGTATCTGCCCATTGTCTCGGGAACTGCCGAGCTTGGTGGGATGGATTCAAGGCTATGCATCTTGAGCAAAACATCACTTGGGATACCTTCAAGACAGAATTCGCAAGGCCCACATTCCTTCGGAATCATGGCCATCAAGAAGCGTGAGTTCGAGCCCTAAAGCAAGGTAGTAGCACTGTCAAGGAGTACATGCAGAAGTTGAGTGTTCTCTCAAGGTATGCCTCGAGGATGTCAAGACCGATCTTGCCAAAAGGAGCGCTTCATGGAAGGCCTTAACCGGACTCTGCGATGCTAAGCTTGTTGTGTGTGACTGCCCGACCTTTCTCGATCCGGTAAAAAGGCACTCATGCTTGAGGACAAGCGGCGTGCTTTTATGACACTCGAAGCGCAAGATGATCGGCAAGGGTAGCTCCAAACAACGAAGCCTCGTCCGTGGCAGCCAGCTCGGTCAAGCCAACCTATCAGCAACCAAGAGCTCCTGCACCCCGCACCAACTATCCACCTCAGCAGTATGCCAACCCCAGGCCAGCTTACAACAACCCTAATAACAATGCTGGTAAGGGCATCATCCCCAACCAAGTCACTTGCTTTGGATGTGGACAGCTAGGACATTACTCCAAGAATTACCCCAACAAGAAGCCCGACGCCCCGTGCCCCAATGCGCAGAACCTAGGACAAGGCCGTTGAATGCCACCAAGAAACCAAGCTCCCCGCAACCTGCCCAACAACGGCAGGGGTCGTGTGAATCATGTCACTACAGAGGAAGACCTGGACGTCGTGCTGGGTACGTTCCTTGTCAATTCAGCACCCGCAACTGTTTTGTTTGATTCTGGAGCCACGCATTCATTTGTCACCAAAAGTTTTGCATTAAAAAGTGGCATGACCCCTACACCCCTGAATAACCCTATGGTGGTACAAACCCCCGGAGCAGAGATGAGAGCCAAGATAGGATGTAAAGGAGTCGGGATTATCATTAACGGGGTAGACTTCCTAGCAGACCTTATCATCCTAAAATCATAAGGCTTGGACGTGATCTTGGGAATGGATTGGCTCAGCAAGCACCAAGGCTTGATAGATTGCGCTAACCGGACTGTCACTATGACCAATGACCAAGGAGTCGAAGTTAAATTTGCCTCCAACTCCTCCTCTACTCAAGCCAACCAAGTCAAGTGTCGACTAAAGTTGGATTGGAGCAAATGCCGTAGTATCACGAATACCCGATGTTTTTCCGATGAGCTACGGGAATGCCTCTGGACCGAGACATTGAGTTCATCATCGAGCTCATACCCGGAGCAGGACCCATCTATAAGAAGCCTTATAGAATGGGATCGGAGGAGTTAGCTGAATTGAAGAAGCAAGCTGGAAGAGCAGTTGAGGAAGGATTTATCCGCCCTAGTGCCTCCCTTGGGGATCACCTTACATTTGTGGCAAAGAAGGACGGTACCATCCGCTTGTGCATTGACTACCGCTCCCTCAACGAAGTTACAATCAAGAACAAGTACCCACTTCCCAAGATTGAAGATCTGTTTGATCAACTCAATGGGGCCAAGGTGTTATCCAAGATCGACCTCAGATCTGGGTACTACCACCTGAAAAGCAGACCCCAAGATATTCCGAAGACGGCATTTGTAACCAGATATGGCCTGTATGAGTGCACGGTCATGTCCTTTGGATTGACCAATGCCCCGGCTTACTTCATGTATCTCATGAATAAGGTCTTCATGGAATATTTGGACAAGATTTTCGTTGTCTTCATTGATGACATTCTTGTCTTCTCGAAGTCGGAAGAAGAGCACGAGCAACACTTGAGGATGGTCCTAGACAAGCTTCGAGAGCACCAACTGTATGCCAAGTTCAGCAAGTGTGAATTCTGGCTGCGTGAAGTTGGATTCTTGGGAAATGTTTTAACTGAAGAGGGATTGTCAGTCGACCCCGCTAAGATTGAAGCCGTGACTGAATGGCAATCCCCAAGCAATGTGAAGGAAGTCAGAAGCTTCCTCGGACTCGTGGGATATTACCGCAAGTTCTGTCAGGACCCCGACTCAATGCCACATCGATCTAGCATGTAACACCTCATATCACTTTGCGGCCTCACGCACGGTATCCCCACGGGTGTCGCCTTACCTTTGCGGGACCGTTTAGCCTTTTGGCTCACGATATGATAGTGTCGCTAGCATCCATATGATAAGGAGCCCGGCTGACATGGCTAGTCGTAAACCCAAAGTGGCACAAACTTACAGGACAGCATCCATGACCCAAAGATCGAACGTGTCGGTCATCGGCGAGTGAATCTGTGCTGTAGAACTGGGCTAGCAGACTCGGTGAACGGGCAGAAGCGGCTAACAGGACTCGGTATTCATCACGTGACATTTCCGAAGGGATGATACTGAGAACGAAGAAGGACACATGTGGCCAGCCTAAGTGTTCCGGAGCAGTAGCAAGCTACCATGGCTCAGTGGAAACACTAGGAGACATTTCCCGGTAAGAGAGGCTACTAAAGATAAACAACTAGATAGTCAGATCCCACACATACCAAGCATTTCAATAACATACACACAATATGCTTGATATGTGCAAATACAAGATGGCATCGCAACATGACTCTACAACTCAAGTATTTATTTAATAGGCTCCGAGGAGCGAGATATTACAAACATGGGTCTCATGACCCAACATTCAGAGCACACAAATCAAAGCACAAGCGGAAGCTTAACATGTCTGAGTACAGACAACTATAAATGAAAAAGGCTGAGAAGCCTGACTAGCTACTAGATCCTGCCGAGGGCACAAGATCGTAGCTGAGGTAACAAGCTAAACGTCGAAGTCCACGTGGAACTACTAGTGAGACTGAAGTCTCTCTGCAAAAACATAAAATAGGCAAACGTGAGTACAAATGTACCCACCAAGACTTACATCAGAACTAACTACATATGCATCATTATCAACAAAGGGGGTGGTGGAGTTTGACTGCAGCAAGCCAGCTTTGACTCGGTGGCTATCCTGAACTACGACTGCAAGTAACTCTTTTGAGGTGGCACACACGAGTCCACATATTCACCATATCAATACTCCACTATGGATCCGCTCCGTCTCCCTCACGAGAACGCCATCCATAGCACTCACGCTTATCTTGCGTATTTTAGAGTATCCACTTTCACTTGTCTATGAACTATGCAAGGGTCCAAGTTTCCATATCCGAGGAATCCGGCTATTGAATAGATAATGATAACCTGCGCAGGGTGTACTTCTTCACACACGCTCTCGCCACTTATCGCCTCAGACACGTCATGTACCTCGGCAACCTTCAAGCGAAGCCGAGGCGAGGGTGTCGGCCACGACCTACCTAAACACTCAAGTCTCTCGTCTGTGTTTATCGCCTATCCGGGTTCCATCCGCAAGGAGATCCGCCGGGTGTCGCTCACGGCCCCAAACGATGTGTGCAGGGTTCCCAAGCCCACCATCCGGGTGCCACTTGGTACACCAGGCCACTGTGCCTAGTCTGTCCCAAGCCCACCTGTACCGGGTGCCACTTGGTAGACTACTAACACTACCTACAAACACCAGAAACTAGTTGCAACTCCTGGACAGAGAACAAGGGTGATTAAGAAGCCGAGAGGGGCACTTAAGCATTCCAATGCGTGGTAGTAACTGTTCATGGATCACAAACATAGAACTCAGTTCCTGAGGACGGCTGCAATGAGACAACCCACCATGTACTCCTACATGGCCTCTCACCGCTACCTTTACCAAATCGTATTCACACACTTAGCTCTCAACAGTAGGACATGTTCACACACCTCCGATTCATTCCTGATGAATCAGACCTGACTCAACTCTAAGCGAAGAGAGTGCATGACAAACAAACATGAATGAGTAGGCACATCAGGGCTCAAACAACTCCTACTCATGCTAGTGGATTTCATCTATTTACTGTGGCAATGATAGGTCATGCAGAGGATAAAGGGGTTCAACTACCGCAGCAAGTAACAGTTGTATCGTTGTTGTCCTAATGCAGTAAAGTAGAGCGGGAGCGAGAGAGTGGGATTGTATCGGAATGAACAAGGGGGTTTTGCTTGCCTGGCACTTCTGAAGATAGCATAGCTCTTCATCGGTGTCATCCAACTCATCGTCGAAACACGTCTACTGAAGGGGGACAATTACCGGGAACAGAGAGGAAACACAATCAATGTAATGCAACAATATGATGCATGAATGTGACATGGCAATATGCTGTTGATTGAGCTAATGCAGCTAACAACATGTTAAATGAAGTTGGTTTGAACACTAGGTTCGAATTCAAACTCCAAATGTGATTTCTTAAATGCCATTTAATTGAATTGTCCTAAACAGTAGTCATAAGTTGTTCTAACATGCATGAAAATGGTACAGATGGATAGATTGGATTTTTCTGATAATTTTTCATATATAAATTATTTCACACTGAGCTACGGTTGATTTTATATGATTTTTAGAAATTTTGGGCATTTTCTGGAAATAAATAAATCAAATAGATTTATTTAAAATCCAGAAAAGCATTACTGCGTCAGCCTGACGTCAGAATGACGTCATCAAGTCAACAGCGCCAGCCAGGTCAAACCTATTTGGGACCCACCGTCGCTGACTAGGCTAATTAACTGAGACTGTTAGTGCTAATTTAATCCTAACTAAAAGTGTTAGTGGGGCCTGGGCCCACATGTCAGTGGCAGTGAGGTGGTAATTAAGTGGGGGTTTAATCCTAACGACAGACACGTCGGCAGTCGCCGGAGTTTCACCGGCGGCGAGCAAAACGACGGCGGCGCGGCTCGGGATTGCGCTACAGGCGGTGGTTTGGCGCGCTGGGGGCGCTAGGGAGGAGCTCTTGCTCGTCTGCATCCAAAGGAACGGACGGGAGGCCACGAGGTGGCCAGAGTTGAGCACGGCGCCGACCTCGGCGGCGGCCGGAGCTCGGGCGAGCTCGGGGTCGTCGCTAGGAGGCACGGCAGGAGGTGCGGAGCATTGCTGCGGGCTCCCGGGGACACGGCGAGTGCGGTGAAGTGCTCGGTTGCAGCTATAGGTGACGGTGGCCACGGCGGCGACAGAAACGGCGGCGACCGGCTCTCGGCTCTGGTGGAAAACATGGTTAGAGGACGAGTTAGACGCGGGGAGGAGGGGCAAACGACGGTGGAGCTCACAGAGGTCTCTCGGAGAAGCCCAGCGTGGTCGGGAAGCGTCGGGCGGCGACTGACGGCGGTGATCGTCGGGGGAAGGACGATGATGAGCTCGATGGCGACATTCCTGGCCGTCCGGCGCCGTGTGACTTGGTGAAGAGGAAGAGGTCGTCGCACGGAGCTTCTGGCGCTTGGCGAGGCGAGGCGGTGGTCAGGCCACGGCGGTGCTCGTCGGCGGCGACGGCTGCGCTCGGTGGGTGCGCGCGAGAGAAACAGGGGAGGGGATGAGCACGGGGGAAGAAGTGAGAGGACCCAGGGGGTGTGTGGCGTCCTCGGGTGCCTCCAGCAGCGAGCAGGTAAGCAGGAGGTGGCCGGCGTGTGGTCGCGCGCGCCGGGCACGCGCCCTTCGTCCTCCTGGCAAAAGGAGGAAGACGACAGGGGAGGTAAAGCTGGGCTGGGCCGGCTATGCACAGTGTTGGGCTACAGGAGCACCAGGTAGGAAAGCCCAGGTTAGTCCTCTCTCTGTCTCTTTTATTTAATGTTTTCTATTTTCTGTCATTGTTATTTTGGATTTAGTAAAATACTAAATCACTTAATAAAATCCTGAAATAAATTGTGGGCACATACTGGATTATTCCCAACAGCCCTCAACTATTCTCAGAATTTATTAGAGCATTTAAAATATTGATAGAGTTTAAATGCCCCAATTCAATATAATATGAGTTAATTCAAAAATCCATAAATGGCCAAGAAATATGCTCATCATTTTTGGCAGAGATTTTCACCTTTATCAGAAATCATGAACATTTTCAAAGGGCATTTTGGGTTCTTCGAAAAAGATTTTAAGTTGAGCCTAGTTGAATTCCATTTGGTGCTAGGGTTTGAATATCCCCCATTTCAAAGTTTCATAGAATTTAAACATGATGCACACATGAAGCTAGCCTAGTGCATTGCTAGAAGCTAGGGATGTGACAACTCACCCCCACTAAACAAGAATCTCGTCTCGAGATTCAAGACGTGAGGTAAGAAGACAGAGGGGACACTAGCTAACACGAACTTGTCGATCCAATTGCCCTTCCCGAAAATGTTGGTTCGTTGCTCCAATTGATCTTGACGTCCTTGCTTTCGAGATCTTCATTCAACACGATGGCGACAGAAAGAAACTCTATAGGAAACGATCTCCTCGAAGATCGAGCACTCAAAATCAACTCGTGGAATGGGATGTTGGAACATCTCAAATTGAGACACAAAACACATCGAGAGGGATGGAAGACCAAACAACGAGGTTTGATTTGGTGGGCAACAATTCCACGCTTAGAGAGATGGTGGATGGTGTCAAGGTGGCAAGGAAATAATTGCCATGATTCCATAACGGGGCACCTTGGGGAAAGTGACTCGTAGAGTTATTACCTTAAATGGCAAAAGGAATTGCTTTTGGTATAGAGATCATTGAGACTCTTTATACCAGCCTAAGGGAATCACAGTCGATCATTTGAGGGGGCTCGAAAGAATGGCATACTCAAACTAGGATGGATGATGTGGATTACCTTGTTGAAAACAACACAGGGGATGATTTTAGTAACTGGGAAGAAGCTCAATAGTAGAGAGTGGATCCACTACTAGAAAAGTTATAGCATAACCGAGGGAACTAAGAGCAACCCCAGTTAGTGCCGGTGATAACACCTAGTGCTTGTGCGTGCTCTCAAGAACTTGAGCATTCCCATATTCATCAAGGTTTTACGAACATCCATGTCAAGGATCCTGGCAACACAACACACTACCATGATGAATACCGGTGGAAGATGCAGATGCAAAGGAAAGATAACACTTTCTCAGATTTCACCTTAGCAAGGCCAAGGGGTCAAGTCTGGATGATCGACCGAGAAACATTTAGCACTCCGCTTCTAATGTTCTCCTTGATGTGCTAGTATAACCCATTCATTGAAATGGTTTAGAATCTAGAACATCAAGTAACAGGCCGGACTTCGGGAGCTCAAGAATACATAAGGAACATCTACTAGAATAAATTCTACGAGGAAGGTGGCCAACTTCCTCAATCAAGACACTACAATAATAGGTCTTCCGACTGGGTGTGTTGGCCACGACATCCACTTTACCGATTTACAGAGAGACCAATATAATAGTTCTTGGGAAATGTTCCAATCATCATATCTGCCTGAGATTCAGATCCGGTCGGTGTCAGAATATTCTAGACTCATCAAGTCTAGAAAGAAGAATGAAAGTTTGCAACACAAATCGATGAGACGACATTGTAAGATTCTCGGGAAATGGACTACGGTAGTAAGCTCCAAAACATGAGCTGGTTCTGCTACAAACATGTGAACACGTTGTCCCAGACAGGCATGCCCACATGGTAGTCTTACATAAAACACTACCGAGTTCTGGTTGGGAACCATCAGCGAGGATATCGAAGTTCTTTCATAAGTCCGGATTAGCTCTTATGAAGATACTCCTTCTCCTTGAACAATCAGTCAGTGGCTTGGTGTGCTAGGATACACATATGGAATGAAGATGATCAGTCTATCAAACCACAGAATACTTCGCACGTGCATAACTGACTTGGGATGGTTCCAGAGGAGGTAAAAACATGCTTTCTCGAATTCATGACGGCAACTTACATCAAATGCACGTGAATCAAAGGAAGTCACTTCTTTCATCCAAACATATACCTCAGAGACGGAACTCGAAGGCATTGTTTACAAAGTTTCCAACACTAGCTTAATGTCCAACAGAATCATGGAGAAGATAAGGATGTTGTCGATGGGCTCAACAACAATTCATCCAGGTTTCCATGAAGACGGAGTTCTATAATTATGTGAAAAAGTGATAGCTTTGGTCAGACCCAAAGATATAGTGGTGTATGCTCGAGGGATCAACCAAGAGTAAGACAACATTACGAATATCGTTGGTTCTGGTCTGATTTGATGATAACCCATACTCAAATCAAAGGTTGGATAAAATGATAGGTCCATTAACTGATTACGAGGGTCAGTCGATGAAAATATCAACTTTCTTCAACACACATACAAGATATCCCCTAAAATGAACTAAGTAGGACAAGCTTTTATCTTCCAACTCTCCAAATTGTTGTTTAGCTTAGCCAACTAGTTTAGGGTAACCAACACAGATTCTTGGAGAAGAATGGTTTAAAAGAAACCAACTTGATCACGAGCTCAACATAACGGTCAGGGGACAACCTGGTGATACTTCCGGGAAGATATTCGGAAAATCATGAACCACCGATATGTTACTAAGCTCGAGAACAACCTTGCTTTACAGGTCAAGACGATATGATCAAAAGAGTGAGGGATTGGCACTATCCTAACTCATTGATCGAAGAGTGCACCAGAAATAAGGACTAGGTAGCACAGTCTATCTTAGAATGATGATTCAATAACCAACACACTAAGAGTGAAACTATTGTCCATTTACTGCTCAGTAACATAGTTGCTAGAAGTATTGATTTCACACATCACGGTACACTTGTCGGCATTCCGGTTACAATAACACGGAAACCGAGGAATGAACAATGATGGCAAGAAGTATTACTACGTCAAGACTTCACAAGAGCTAGTGCAGTTCTCATGAAAATCCTGACATGAAGGGGGTAATACTCCAGGGTAGAACAGAATCAAAGCTGGATTGGCATTTTGATCTGCGGAGTACAATTGCTTTGACCCAATCCTAGATATGGATGAGGTACTGGAGTTTGTTTCTCCTAGTCATTCTGGAATAGACTGGCTTGACGGACCACAAGAGTAATAGGCATCGATGAACGAATGCACGCATACTCTTGACTATCAATTGATAGACGAGGTCAGAAGACAACTAAAATGGGACAACTCAAAAGAACATATGATTTCTGAGTTGTGGATGCATGGATTAGCATGTCGAACCAAGTTCAACATATTTCTCCTGGATAACCCATGCAGAAAAGTAGAACTGGCAGAGTCACAATATAGAATGGAGAACTCATCAAGAGCACTCTGGTTGTGATCTTTTGGTTCAAAAGAACTCCTGCCAAGAATGGTTCATGGTATTTGGAAGAACGATATACCACGAACATCGAGGACTATCGCAAAGGTTACTAATATCCTAAAGGAACTAGCAAACACTATCAACATGAGGTAGGTAGGGTGAATCTCGGGCCCAAGAACCCGGGAATAGAATACCTACTACTAAGTGGCATCATGGGATGCTTTCGAGAAGGAAGGCCAGAATCATCACACTGGGAACACAAAGCATGGCTAGATTACTAGGTGACTCCCTAAACACCTAGGGTCATAATACTAACTCCAACATATATGTCGAGGCAATAGAATACCTCAACTCATCAATTAGTGTGCTTAATCTGGCCCAAAAGGACATCAGGAACGGGAGGAAGGGATTTGCAAATGCATCAGACTATTTAGAAACCTGGGATGACTCGGACAGCATAACGGCTACAAATGCTTAAAATGATTTAAGACATCTTGCAAAATGGTGGCATAACCACTCAACATCACAATATCAAGGTTTCGAGATCAACAATCAACATACGAAAGTAGTAGGAACTTAACTGAGGCTTGAAACCAACAATCCTATAAGTCTACAGATTAGTAACACGTGATCCTAATAGAAAGATGAGAAGCCTAGTTCTTAATCCCCGTAGAAGAGAAGAGGTTGACTCAGATCAGAAGGCCATGAGGTATAAGGAGTAAAAAGAGCCTTACGTTCCATCCCACAATCAATTCCCTTATATAAGTAAAGCATTTATAGACTCAACTTCGACCAGTTTGGCTTGGTAATCCTACAGGCAGTCAAGCTCTGATACCAAAGCTGTCAGGACCCCGACTCAATGCCACATCGATCTAGCATGTAACACCTCATATCACTTTGCGGCCTCACGCACGGTATCCCCACGGGTGTCGCCTTACCTTTGCCCGGGACCGTTTGCGCCTTTTGGCTCACGTATATGATAGTGTTGCTAGCATCCATATGATAAGGAGCCCGGGCTGACATGGCTAGTCGTAAACCCAAAGTGGCACAAACTTACAGGACGGGCATCCATGATCCGAAGATCGAGCGTGTTCGGTCATCACGAGTGAATCCAGGCTGTAGCACTGGGCTAGCAGACTCGGTGAACCGGGCAGAAGCGGCTAACAGACTCCGGTATTCATCGCGTGACATTTCCCGAAGGGATGTATACGAGAACGAAGAAGGACACATGCCGCCAGCCTAAGTGTTCCGGAGCAGTAGCAAGCTACCATGGCTCGGTGGAAACACTAGGAGACATTTCCGTAAGAGAGGCTACTAAAGATAAACAACTAGATAGTCGATCCCACACATACCAAGCATTTCAATAACATACACACAATATGCTCGATATGTGCAAATACAACATGGCATCACAACATGACTCTACAACTCAAGTATTTATTCAATAGGCCCGAGGAGCGAGATATTACAAACATGGGTCTCATGACCCAACATTGAGAGCACACAAATCAAAGCACAAGCGGAAGCTTAACATGTCCGAGTACGCATAACTATAAATGAAAAAGGCCGAGAAGCGACTAGCTACTAGATCTCGCCGAGGGCACAAGATCGTAGCTGAGGTAACAAGCTAAACGTCAAGTCCACGTGGAACTACTAGTGAGATCAAGTCTCTCTGCAAAAACATAAAATAGGCAAACGTGAGTACAAATGTACCCACCAAGACTTACATCGTAACTAACTACATATGCATCATTATCAACAAAGGGGTGGTGGAGTTTGATCGCAGCAAGCCAGCTTTGACTCGGTGGCTATCCTGAACTACATCGCAAGTAACTCTTTTGAGGTGGCTTACACGCAGTCCACATATTCACCATATCAATACTCCACTATGGATCCGCTCCGTCTCCTCACGAGAACGCCATCCATAGCACTCACGCTTATCTTGCGTATTTTAGAGTATCCACTTTCACTTGTCTATGAACTATGCAAGGGGTCCAAGTTTCCATATCCGAGGAATCCGGCTATTCGAATAGATAATGATAACCCTGCAGGGGTGTACTTCTTCACACACGCTCTCGCCACTTATTGCCCTGTACACGTCATGTACCTCGGCAACCTTCAAGCGGAAGCCGGGCGAGGGTGTCGGCCACGGCCTACTTAAACACTCAAGTCTCTCGTCCAGGTTTGTCAGGACCCCGACTCAATGTCACATCGATCTAGCCTGTAACACATCATATCACTTTGCGGCCTCACGCACGGTATCCCAACGGGTGCCACCTTACCTTGGCCCGGGACCGTTTGCGCCTTTTGGCTCACGTATATGATAGTGTCGCTAGCATCCATATGAAAAGGAGCCCGGGCTGACATGACTAGTCGTAAACCCAAAGTGGCACAGACCTACAGTGGACAGCATCCATGACCCAAAGATCGAACGTGTCGGTCAACAAGTAAGTTCGGGCTCAGCGCTGGGCTAGCAGACTCGATAAACCGGGCAGAAGCGGGCTAACGGGACTCGGTACTCAATGCGTGACATTTCCCGAAGGGATGTACACGAGAACGAAGAAGGACACATGCCGCCAGCCTAATTGTTCGGAGCGGTAGCAAGCTACCATGGCTCGGTGGAGACACTAGGAGACATTTCCGGTAAGAGAGGCTACTAAAGATAAACAACTAGATAGTCGATCCCACACATACCAAGCATTTCAATCATACACACAATATGCTCGATATGTGCAAATACATCAAGGCATCACAACATGACTCTACGACACAAGTATTTTATTTAAAGGCTCAGAGAGCCATTCATAACATACACACAAGTACGGGTCACACGACCCACATACAAGTCATACAAGCATACAAGCCAACAATGAAGTGTTTTGTCCGAGTACGCATAACTAGTAAAATAAAAGAGGCCTGGGTAAGCCTAGCTATACTACATGGTCTTTCTCTTGCAGGATCACCACTGGCCTTAGTCTACTAAATCGATGTCAACGTCTCACGAAGAACCCGTCGGAAGGGTTTGTGGCATCTTGAAAAATGTAAATTAAAGCAACATGAGTACAAAGGTACTCAAGAAGACTTACATCGACCCTACATACATGCACATTATCAAGAAGGGTTGGTGGGGTTATTGCAGCAAGCCAGCTTTGACTCATGGCTAAGCTATCCCACGAGACACCAACTTGAAATAGTTTTTATGACTCGAGTCCACTACTCATCACTTCAATACACCACCGAGGATCCAACCCGCCTTCCTACGGAGAAGCCATCCTCGGCACTCACGCTTATCTTGAGGCTTTTAGTAGTATCCGTTTACTTGTCTATGAACCGTATAGGCAACCAAGTAGTCCTTATCATGACGCGCTATTCAATAGATGATGTTAACCTGCAGGGTGTACTTCTTCATACATGTTTCCACCACTTAGCGTGCGCAGACACGACATGTGCTCGGCAGACTTCAAGCTTAAAGCCGACGTGGGTGTAGACCACGACCTACCTAGACACTCAAGTCTCTAGTCCGGGTTTATCGCCTATTTGGGTTCCATCTATGAGGAGTTCGGCCAAGTCTCGCTCACAGCCCCAAACGATGTGAACAAGGTTCCCGGGATACCAAACGGGCATCCCAGTACACCCGCCACGTACCTACCGCATCCCTAAACAGCCCACCCCTTTACGGGCGCTGTCCACGGCCTCCAAGAGGCTACAAACACGAAACTACTTGCAACTCCCGGACGGAGGACTAGCGTGAATAAGAAGTCGGCGGGGTCATATTTCAGGCCCAATGTATGGTAGTAGCTGTTTCTTAAATCACACATACAGATCTCAGTGCTTAAGGACGGCCTCAATGAAACAACCCACCATGTACTCCTACATGGCCTCTCATCGATACCTTTACCAAATCGTGTTCAACATCTTACTCTCATACCGACTCGATCATTTCACTCTAGCCATCATCCCGATGAACCGACGACACGACTCTAAGCATAGCAGGCATAGCAAGGTAGGAACAACACAACCATATGGCTCAATCAACTCCTACACATGCTAGTGGGTTTCATCTAGTTACTGTGGCAATGACAGGTCATGCAGAGGAAATGGTTCAACTACCGCAGCACACAGCAGTTTGAATCGCGTTGTCTTAATGCAGTAAACGAGAGCAGGAGCAAGAACATGGGATTTTATCGATATGATCAAATGGTTGGTTGCTTGCCTGACGGGTCGTTACACGGGTATTGTTCTTCGTCGGGGTTATCACGGTACTCCTCGGGGCCAGAACCTGCCGCAGGAACACCGATACACAAGCATTACCAAACAAGATGCAACAATATGATGCATGCAATGAGACATGGCAAAATGAGTGCTTTGGGCTAATGCAACTAAGACCAAATGAGTTTGAAGCATTTTGAACTATGGATGCAATTTCCAAACCCATTATGATCATTTAAAGTGCTTAAACTTGTTCTGCCATAAACAGCAAGTTAGCTTCTGTAAACATGCATGAAACCTGTACAGATGGAAAGATTGGATTTTTCTGATCATTTTCATATATAATTTGTCTCATTTGGAGCTATGGTTGATTTTATATGAATTTTTGAAGTTTGAAGCATTTTACGAATTTTCGTGTAAAAATAATTCCAAGAATTAAAATATCACACAAGACCTGCGCCATGATGACGTCAGGGGTCAACAGGCTGGTCAGGTCAAACTGACCAGTGGGTCCCGCATGTCGATGGGGTTAGTTTAATTAGTATTTAATTAAAACTAAACTAGGTTAATTAGCGTGGTCGGGCCCACATGTCATAGACCCGTGGGGTCAACTGGGCCCACCGTGGTCAAACCGGGTCAAACCCATCGGCGTTTAGCCGCCGGCGAGCCGACGCGGCGGCGATAGTGTTTTGGCCGTTCCGCCACCAAATGGGGCGGAGACCACCGGAGTGAAGCCGAGGACGAACCGCAGCTCTTGGCGGAGTCCGTTGGGCTCTGGTGGCGGAGTTGGCGCCGCGGCGACTTTGGCGGCCACCGAGCTCGGGTGAAACGAACTCGTCTTTGGGGTGTGCGGTGGGGTGCGTGGAGTGCTTGGTTAGCACCAGCGCGATGTGGTGAACGCGTTGGACACGGTGGGAAGGCCGAGTGTGGCCGGAGCACGTCGGCGACGAGGTCCGCGGCGGTGCGGCGCGGCGATCCTCGTGCGCGCGCCGTGGTGGTGCAGGGAGCGAGAGAGAGGGTCGGGAGGTAGCTAAGCTCACAGCGGACGCGACAGTGCAGACGGCGTGGTCGGGACGAGCTGCAGCGGCGACGGCGTTGAAGGGGATCTCGGCGGCGGACTCGGGCGAGGCTGGTGCGGCGTCTTGGGCACGCGAAGCGCTTCGGGCTCGGCTAGCTCGAGGAGTCGACGACGGCGGAGCTCTCGACCTGATGGCGCGGCGTGGGGTCGACGGAGGGCGCTACTGACGGTGGTGCGGCGGCGGTGGCGTCGGCCATGGCGTGGGGGAGCGAGGGAGGCGAGCCGAGAGGAACGGGGCGTCTGGGGTGCGGGAGAGCGAGGGTCGATCCCGACGTGGCAAGGCGGGGAAACGGCGAGACGGCGAGCAGGTGCGTGGCACCCATGCGGTGCTCGCTGTCGAGCACTGCCGCTGCCTGGCGACAAGCAGCTCATTGGCGCAGTCTTTGGGCTGGGCCGCCAGTGGGCTGGCCAGTGGGTCGAGGCGCCAGTGAGCTTCTTTTCTTCTGCTTTTTCTTTTTCTATTTTCCTGCAACTTTGTTGAGTTATTTAAAATACCGAAAGGTTCTAAAATTCACCAAACTACTCCTGGTCCATTGTTGGAATATTTCCAACATGAAACATTTTAGTTTGAGATATTTGGACATTTGAAATATTTTATAAATTTTAAATGCCCAAATTCAAATAGCTATGATTTAATTCAAAGACCACAGGATGACCTAGGAAATTGTGCATCACTTTTGGCAAAGCTTCGACCAAGACAAAAATGATGGACATTTTAGAAGGGCATTTCAGGTTCATCAAAATATTTTTAGTAAACCCTAGTTGTTTCAGAGGGGGGGGGTTCTGCAATCCCATTTCAGCTTTTCATTGAAAAAATAGACATGATGCAACACTCTAATGCATGAACTAGCTAGGTGTGACAACTCACCCCACTCAAAAGAATCTCGCCCCGAGATTTAGGTTCCTCCTAAAGAGGGCGGGTACTCAAGTCGAAGACGATCCTCCCTTTCCCAAGTAGCTTCCTTCTCAGAATGGTGCGACCATTGAACCTTGAGAAACTTGATATTATGCCGTCGAGTGGTACGCTCGGCTTGATCGAGAATATGAACGGGATATTCTCGATACGTGAGATTATCTTGAAGATCAAGCGTTTCGTGGTCCACTCCACGGATAGGATCCGAGAAGCAACGCCTGAGTTGAGAAACGTGGAAGACGTCGTGGACTTTGGAGAGATGCGGAGGTAGTTCCAATTGGTAGGCAACTTCTCCTCGTTTGGCAAGAATGCGAAAGGGTCCAATGTAGCGAGGAGCCAATTTGCCTTTGATACCGAAACGATGGGTTCCTTTGGAGGAGTAACCCAAGGTAAGCCTTCTCGTCAACCTCGTAAGTCATAGCCTTATGTTTTCGGTCATATTGACTCTTTTGACGAGATTGGGCTGTTTTCAACTTTTCACGAATGATGCGAACTTGCTCTTCTGCCTCCTGAATCATATCCGGGCCAAAGAATTGTCTTTCCCCGGTTTCTGACCAGTTAAGAGGTGTTCGACACCTTCGTCCATAGAGAACTTCAAAAGGTGCTTTGCCCAAGCTAGATTGATAGCTGTTGTTATAAGCAAACTCGGCAAATGGAAGGCATTTCTCCCAATCCATTCGAACGAGATAATGAAGCTCAAGCATGTCTTCTAGGATTTGGTTGACGCGTTCTACTTGACCACTTGATTGAGGGTGAAAAGCAAAGTGCTAAAGGAAAGATGGGTTCCTATAGCGTTTTGGAAACTTTCCCAAAATCGAGAGGTGAAGAGACTTCCTCGATCCGAGTTTATTTCAATGGAACACCATGAAGTGACACTATTAGGAGATGTACAAATCTGCTAGTGACTAGCGGTTATACTCATGAACAGGTAAGAAATGGGCTACTTTGGAGAGGCGATCGATAATCGATTAAAGATGGCATTATTCCCTCTCTTGGTCTGGGAAAACCGGTGATGAAATCCATACTGATTTTATCCCATTTCCATTCGAGGAATAGCTAAGGGTTGAAGGGTGCCAAGAGGCCGTTGATGCTCGCTTACACGGCGACAAACGCCGCAGATTAGCAACATATTGAGCAATGTCTCTCTTCATCCTAGTCCACCGTAACCTCTGGCGAGGTCCCGATACATTTTAGTGCTACGGGATGAATGGTGAGAGGAGAGTCATGAGCCTCCTTAAGGATCACTGCCGTATGTGCTGATTCTTGGGAACCACTAGACGGTTCTCAAAATATACAACACCATGATCGTTTGTAGAGAAACATTTAGCATCTCCGCTAGCAATGTTCTCCTTAATCCGGATATTCCTCTATCTCGCTTTTGGGCAGCGGTGACTTGATCCATAAGAGTAGGTTTCGCCACCAAAGTGGAAAGGAACCCTCGAGGAACAATGTGAAGGTTGAGCTTCCGAAATTCCTCGTGGAGAAGTGGTTGACTTTGTTGCAACATCAGGTTGTTGCAATAAGATTTACGACTTAGCGATCCGCCATGACGCTGGCTTTTCTGGGGTGTAAGTTATCCCTAAGTCGAAATCTGAGATCAACTCAACCCAACGTCTTTGCCTAAGATTCAAATCTGGTTGGGTGAATATATATTTCAGACTTTGGTGATCGGTGTAGATTTCGCAACGATTACCAAGAAGGTAATGTCGCCAGGTTTTGAGTGCATAGACTACAGCTGCAAGCTCTAGATCATGAGTAGGGTAGTTTTCCTCATGTGGGTGTAATTGCCGTGAACCATAAGCAATTACGTGTCGGTCTTGCATGAGAATACAGCCTAGTCCTTGTCGCAAAGCGTCGCAATAGATAACAAAGTCCTTAGAGAAATCTGGTGGTACCAGCACGGGAGCAGAGGTTAAACGTCTTTTCAGTTCCTGGAAACTGTGCTCACATTGTGGAGTCCACTCGAACTTTTTATCTTTCTTGAGGAGTTCGTTAGAGGTTTAGCAACTTTGGAGAAGTTCTCGGCAAGCGGCGGCAATAGCTCGCTAAGCCAAGGAAACTCCGAACTTGCTTGACCGATTCGTGGAGTCCAATTAAGGACGGCTTGAACTCGCTCGGGGTTTACAAACAATACCTTTACCGAAATTACATGTCCTAGATAGGTCACTTACGCAGCCAAAATTCGCACTTAGAAAACTTGGCATAAAGGCGATGCTCTCAAGTTTCATCAACACTAGCCTTAGATGTTGGCATGTTCTTCCTCGTTCTTGGAATAGATGAGTATGTCATCGAGGTAAACCACGCATTTAATTTATCCAAATATTCCATGAAGATTGAGTTCATTAACCGAGAAAGTGGTGGGCGTTGGTTAGACCGAAGGACATGACGGTGTACTCAGATTGGCCATAACGAGTAACAAAAGCCGCTTTAGGGATGTCCCGTTTTCGGATTTTGATTTGATGGTAGCCTAACCTCAAATCCATCTTAGAGAAGACTGAGGATCCTGCGAGCTGATCATACAGATCGTTGATCCCGGGAGCGGATACTTGTTCTTAATTGTGACCAAGTTGACGGGTCGATAATCTACAACCATCCGTCCGTACCATCCTTCTTCTTGACGAAGAGGACGGGCAAGCCCAAGGAGATGAACTAGGACGGATGAAACCCTTTTGCAAGGCCTCATCGAGTTGTTTCTTAAGTTCGCTAGTTCTAGGGGTGCCATCTTGTAGGGTCTTCTAGAAATTGGGACAGTTCTGGAATGAGGTCTATCACGAATTCAACATCTCCGCTGTGGAACACCGGCAATTCTTCTCGAAAGACATCCGGAAAGTCACGGACTACGGAACGCCTTCGAGGTCCGCAATGGTGGCATTAAGAGAATATAGTTGACGCTGATACTCGGGTCAAGACATTGAATATCTTCCCCGAGGGATGCGTAAGTTGAACAGTCCTAGAGAAACAATCAATCTTGGCATGATGGGCCGACATCCAGTCCATACCCAAGATGATGTTTATATCCGAAGATTTGAGAGCTATCAGCGATGCAAGGAAAACAAGTCTATCGACCTGAATTTCATTACCATGACTTACTCTAGAGGTTTGCCATCTAGAACCCGGTAGAAATTTCCATGGTGGAAGGCATGTCACGAATGCGGTGTTATGCAAACGAGCATAGTTTTCAGATATGAATGAATGAGATGCTCGAAGATCGAAAAGAACGGATGCGGGTGGCAATTAACAAGAAGCGCATCGAGTACAACGTTGGGATCCTCTTGGGCCTCTTGGTGAGACACAATTAACATGGCCACGCAGCGGTGGTGGCGGCTTGGCATAGAACACCTTTCTGCTGGCTTGCCACGCCAACAGCTTTGCGGGCTGGTTGGGGTTGGTCTGGAGACAATCGCGCATGTAGTGGCCTGATTCCCCACACTTGAAGCACGCCACGGGCTGGCGCAGAGGAGCGTTGTTGGTTGGTCCACCATAGGGCCTAGCTGGTGCATCTTCTTGAACTAGGCGAGGCGCTGAAAGGATGGCCTCGTGTGAATCTGGGTGGCAGGCGATGGGCACCCACACACGCGCTTCGTGGTCCAAAGACCGGATGAGGAACCCATGTCACGCCATGCTTGCGTGTTGCTTCAAATCGGTCGACCAGTTTCACCGATGGCTTTGTTAACAAGCTTCGAAAGAGGTGCACTCATGCGACGGAGATCTCGGCGGTTCGGGCTAAGTCCCTGCGGAACCTTGCCTGTTTCTTGGCGTCGATGGAGACCTCTTGATTGCATAACGTGCGAGATTACCGAACTCTCTACTATAGGCGCCCACGGAGAGACGACCTTGGGTGAAACTGCAAAACTCCTCACGCTATTTATCCATGAGACCCTCCGAATGTGATGTTCACGGAAAGCCTCGCTGAATTCTGCCCAAGTAGTGACATGGCCAATCGGGATAGCCATATAATTCTCCCACCGAGATGGCGGGGCCTTCGAGATGATATGCAGCAAAGGTGACCTTGTCCGCCTCGGCTACTAGTGCGTAACGCAGCTTGTGAGTAATGCTGAAGGTTGCCATCGGCGCCGAGAGGCTCGACGGAGTGGTGGAAGGTAGGTGGGTGTAACTTGATGAAGTCACCGAGCGACACCAAGTTATTTCTCGATGATGGGCTGTGTTCGCTCGATACGCCCAAAGAAACGGTTGGTCTCCTGCTTGTTTCTCTCGCCTCTAGCATAACTTCGCCAGAGAAGGAGGGTGAGGCAGGTTTGCTTCTCCAACTCCATCGCCTTCGCCTGCTCTGGCGGAGCAGGGTTGTTATGGTGTTAACCATCCTAGGAAAACAAGACAAGGATTTAGTCCAGATGGCAAGATTCCGACATAGAAGTGTAGAATGTAATGGATAACTCGAATGCGAGATGATCATCCGTATGACATGGTAGATATCTAAACCGCTTCTTTATTCCATCGTCATACACACCATACAAGGTTTAGTACAAGACCAAACAGAGTACTACTACGGTGAAGGGAAGATTACATCTCATCGGAGGCACACCAAGCTCCTATACATTATTTTTGTTACACCTCCGGGATTAGTACACACTAAGTCATATTCCACGAGTCACGCAGGACGGTGGATATACAACTATTATAATACTAGTGGGACTACTACTAACTCGACGTCTCCGTAGTAGTTCTCATAGAAGTCTCCTCCGTAACCTGGGAGTTCAACGTGGTCGTCTGGGAACAGGCGGTCCTGAGGAGCCTGTGGACCGTAAGGGCAAGGGTGAGGTCTTGGACCTACGAACGGTGGCAAGCGAGGACCACGAGGTGGGGTGATGCCCCCCACATCACGCCACCATCATGTCCGCAGAGCAGCCCCGACAGATACAAATCTCTCATATCCATATAACCAGCTTGAACAGCCGGTGCAAAACGAGTCAAGGTAGCCAAAGTGATCAAGACGGGCATTGAAGAGCTCCATCCTCAAGGCCCGACTCTCCGGTCCTTGTCCTCGAGCAGCTCGGCGGTAGTACGGGTTAGTGAGTCCTCCCGATCGAATCAAGATAGATGGCTCAAGATAACCAAACGCCCAGAAGTGAACTCGGCATATACCGAAGTCGGTGTTGCGGAGCAGCCCGATCTGGCTCGTATAATGGTCATCATAGAATACGCAGCATCTTGTACCGCCATATCAATAGTAACACCAAGCCCATAGGAGCTGTGAAGGGCCTCGGTGGAACCAGGATAAGAGGGAAACACCCGACAAAGGCAAAGATATCGACTTTGATTAAAATCTCGACATCGCTCTTCAATCTGTGTACTGGGTACCAACGGTATCCCGCTCGATCATAACCCGAACTAGCATGGTTGTATGACCGTCACCCCAATGCATCTGGTCGATTTAACCACTTGATTTTGCTCACGAGTGGCCATCTGGAAGCATAACCACAATGCAAAGACATTAGAATTTCTAACAGAATTAGGACAAGATAACGATCAGTAAATGCTCAAAGGATTGAGACATTTCACAAGGAATTGCATAACCACTCCACAATTTCATATCAAGGTTACGGGTCCAACTTAGTAACATAACAGATAGTAAAACCGAACCGGGCTTGTAACCATCAAACCTACAAGGTACTACCGATTAGTAACACGTGAGCCTAACAGAGAGAAGAGATCCTAATCCTTAACCCCGGTGGAAGAATGGGTGACTCGGATCGAGTATCATGAGATAAAGGAGTAAAAAAGCCTTACGAACCATCCCACAATCAATTCCCTACATATAACTAAAGCATTTCTAGACTCAACATCGACCGGTTTGGCTTGGAGAACCTACAGCAGTCCGCTCGATGCCAACGCTGTCAGACCCGACTCAATGTCACATCGATCTAGCTCAGAACACATCATATCACTTTGCGGCCTCACGACGCGGTATCCCAACGGTGCCACCTTACCTTGGCCCGGGACCGTTTGCGCCTTTTGGCACACGATATGATAGTGTCGCTAGCATCCATATGAAAAGGAGCCCGGCTGACATGACTAGTCGTAAACCCAAAGTGGCATGACCTACTGAGGACAGCATCCATGACCCAAAGATCGAACGTGTCGGTCAACAGCAAGTAAGTTCGGGCTGTAGGCTGGGCTAGCAGACTCCGATAAACCGGGCTATAGCGGGCTAACAGACTCGGAACTCAATGCGTGACATTTCCCGAAGGGAACATACAGAACGAAGAAGGACACATGCCGCCAGCCTAAGTGTTCGGAGCAGTAGCAAGCTACCATGGCTCGGTGGAGACACTAGGAGACATTTCCGTAAGAGAGGCTACTAAAGATAAACAACTAGATAGTCGATCCCACACATACCAAGCATTTCAATCATACACACAATATGCTCGATATGTGCAAATACATCAAGGCATCACAACATGACTCTACGACACAAGTATTTTATTTAAAGGCTCAGAGAGCCATTCATAACATACACACAAGTACGGGTCACACGACCCACATACAAGTCATACAAGCATACAAGCCAACAATGAAGTGTTTTGTCCGAGTACGCATAACTAGTAAAATAAAAGAGGCTGGGTAAGCCTAGCTATACTACATGGTCTTTCTCTTGCACAGATCACCACTGGCCTTAGTCTACTAAATCGATGTCAACGTCTCACGAAGAACCCGCTCGGAAGGGTTTGTGGCATCTTGAAAAATGTAAATTAAAGCAACATGAGTACAAAGGTACTCAAAGAAGACTTACATCGACCCTACATACATGCACATTATCAAGAAGGGTTGGTGGGGTTATTGCAGCAAGCCAGCTTTGACTCATGGCTAAGCTATCCCACGAGACACCAACTTGAAATAGTTTTTATGACTCGAGTCCACTACTCATCACTTCAATACACCACCGAGGATCCAACCCCGCCTTCCTACGGAGAAGCCATCCTCGGCACTCACGCTTATCTTGAGGCTTTTAGTAGTATCCATTTACTTGTCTATGAACCGTATAGGCAACCAAGTAGTCCTTATCATGACGCCGCTATTCAATAGATGATGTTAACCTGCAGGGTGTACTTCTTCATACATGTTTCCACCACTTAGCGCCGCACACACGACATGTGCTCGGCAGACTTCAGCTTAAAGCCGACGGGTGTAGACCACGACCTACCTAGACACTCAAGTCTCTAGTCGGGTTTATCGCCTATTTGGGTTCCATCTATGAGGAGTTCGGCCAAGTCTCGCCACAGCCCCAAACGATGTGAACAAGGTTCCCGGGATACCAAACGGGCATCCGTACACCCGCCACGCACCTACCGATCACAGCCCACCCCTACGGTCGGCGCTGTCCACGGCCTCCAAGAGGCTACAAACACCGAAACTACTTGCAACTCCCGGACGGAGGACTAGCGTGAATAAGAAGTCGGCGGGTCATATTTCAGGCCCAATGTATGGTAGTAGCTGTTTCTTAAATCACACATACAGATCTCAAGGCTTAAGGACGGCCTCAATGAAACAACCCACCATGTACTCCTACATGGCCTCTCATCGATACCTTTACCAAATCGTGTTCAACATCTTACTCTCATACCGACTCGATCATTTCACTCTAGCCATCATCCCGATGAACCGGACCGACACGACTCTAAGCATAGCAGGCATAGCAAGGTAGGAACAACACAATCATATGGCTCAATCAACTCCTACACATGCTAGTGGGTTTCATCTAGTTCTTGTGGCAATGACAGTCATGCAGAGGAAATGGTTCAACTACCGCAAAGACACAAAGCAGTTTGAAACCCGTTGTCTTAATGCGAAACGAGAGCAGGAGCAAGAACATGGGATTTTATCGATATGATCAAATGGTTGGTTGCTTGTTCGACGGGTCGTTACACGGGTATTGTTCTTCGTCGGGGTTATCACGGTACTCCTCGGGCCGTAACTCCGCCGCAGAACACCGATACACAAGCATTACCAAACAAGATGCAACAATATGATGCATGCAATGAGACATGGCAAATGAGTGCTTTGGGCTAATGCAACTAAGACCAAATGAGTTTGAAGCATTTTGAACTATGGATGCAATTTCCAAACCCATTATGATCATTTAAAGTGCTTAAACTTGTTCTGCCATAAACAGCAAGTTAGCTTCTGTAAACATGCATGAAACCTGTACAGATGGAAAGATTGGATTTTTCTGATCATTTTTCATATATAATTTGTCTCATTTGGAGCTATGGTTGATTTTATATGAATTTTGAAGTTTGAAGCATTTTCTCGAATTTTCGTGTAAAAATAATTCCAAGAATTAAAATATCACACAAGATTCGCCATGATGACGTCGGGGTCAACGGGCTGGTCAGTCAAACCTGACCGATGGGTCCCGTGATGTCGATGGGGTTAGTTTAATTAGTATTTAATTAAAACTAAACTAGGTTAATTAGCGTGGTCGGGCCCACATGTCATAGACCCTGGGGTCAACCCGGCCCACCGTGGTCAAAACCGGGTCAAACCCATCGGCGTTTAGTCACGGGCGAGCCACGCGGCGGCGATAGTGTTTTAGCGTTCCGCCACCAAATGGGGCGCGGAGACCACCGGAGTGAAGCCGAGGACGAACCGCAGCTCTTGGCGAGTCCGTTGGGCTCGGGGTGGCGGAGTTGGCGCCGGCGGCGATTTTTATGCCACCGAGCTCGGGTGAAACGAACTCGTGGCTGGGGTGTGCGGTGGGGTGCGTGGAGTGCTTGGTTAGCACCAGCGCGATGTGGTGAACGCGTTGGACACGGTGGGAAGGCCGGAGTGTGGCGGAGCACGCCGGCGACGAGGTCGCGGCGGTGCGTCGCGGCGATCTCGTGGCGCTCGCTGTGGTGCACGGAGCGAGAGAGAGGGTCGGGAGGTAGCTAAGCTCACAGCCGACGCGACGGTGCAGACGGCGTGGTCGGGGACGAGCTGCAGCGGCGACGGCGTTGAAGGGGATCCGGCGGCGGCGGACTCGGGCGAGGCTGGTGCGGCGTCTTGGGCACGCGAAGCGCTTCGAGGCTCGGCTAGCTCAAGGAGTCGACGACGGCGGAGCTCCGGACACTGAAGGGCGCGCGTGGGGTCGACGGAGGGCGCGGCTACGACGGTGGTGCGGCGGCGGTGGCGCGGCCATGGCGTGGGGAGCGAGGGAGGCGAGGAGAGGAACGGGGCGTCTGGGGGGTGCGGGAGAGAGCGAGGGGTCGATCCCCGACGTGGCAAGGCGGGGGAAACGGCGAGACGGCGAGCAGGTGCGTGGCACCCATGCGGTGCTCGCCGTCGAGCACCTGCCTGCCTGCCTGGCCGGCAAGCAGCTCATTGGGCTTGTCTGCTGGCTGGGCGGCCAGTGGGCTGGCAATGGGCCGAGGCGCCAGGTGAGCTTCTTTTCTTTCTGTTTTTCTTTTTTCTATTTTCCTGCAACTTTGTTGAGTTATTTAAAATACCAGAAAGGTTCTAAAATTCACCAAACTACTCCTGGTCCATTGTTGGAATATTTCCAACATGAAACATTTTAGTTTGGAGATATTTGGACATTTGAAATATTTTATAAATTTTAAATGCCCAAATTCAAATAGCTATGATTTAATTCAAAGACCCTCGGATGACCTAGGAAATTGTGCATCACTTTTGGCAAAGCTTCGACCAAGACAAAATGATGGACATTTTAGAAGGGCATTCAGGTTCATCGAAAATATTTTTAGTAAACCCTAGTTGTTTCAGAGGGGGCTGGGGGTTCTGTCAATCCCATTTCAGCTTTCTGTTGAAAAAAAATAGACATGATGCAACACTCTAATGCATGAACTAGCTAGGGTGTGACAAGGTTTATCGCCTATTCGGGTTCCATCCGCAAGGAGATCCGGCCGGGGTGTCGCTCACGGCCCCAAACGATGTGTGCAGGGTTCCCAAGCCCACCATCCGGGTGCCACTTGGTACACTAGGCCACTGTGCCTAGTCTGTCCCAAGCCCACCTGTACTGGGTGCCACTTGGTAGACTACTAACACTACCTACAAACACCAGAAACTAGTTGCAACTCCTGGACAGAGAACAAGGGTGATTAAGAAGCCGAGAGGGGCACTTAAGCATTCCAATGCGTGGTAGTAACTGTTCATAGATCACAAACACAGAACTCAGTTCCTGAGGACGGCTGCAATGAGACAACCCACCATGTACTCCTACATGGCCTCTCACCGCTACCTTTACCAAATCGTATTCACACACTTAGCTCTCAATAGTAGGACATGTTCACACACCTCCGATTCATTCCCGGTGAATCAGACCTGACTCAACTCTAAGCAGTAGCAGGCATGACAAACAAACATGAATGAGTAGGCACATCAGGGCTCAGACAACTCCTACTCATGCTAGTGGGTTTCATCTATTTACTGTGGCAATGATAGGTCATGCAGAGGATAAAGGGTTCAACTACCACAAACAAATAACAGCTTGTATCGTTGTTGTCCTAATGCAGTAAAATAGAGCCGAGCGAGAGAGTGGGATTGTATCGAATGAACAAGGGGGTTTTGCTTGCCTGGCACTTCTGAAGATAGCATAGCTCTTCATTGGTGTCATCGAACTCATCGTCGAAACACGTCTACTGAAGGGGGACAATTACCGACAACAGAGAGGAAACACAATCAATGCAATGCAACTATATGATGCATGAATGTGACATGGCAATATGCTGTTGATAGAGCTAATGCAGCTAACAACATGTTAAATGAAGTTGGTTTGAACACTAGGTTCAAATTCAAACTCCAAATGTGATTTCTTAAATGCCATTTAATTGAATTGTCCTAAACAGTAGTCATAAGTTGTTCTAACATGCATGAAAATGGTACAGATGGATAGATTGGATTTTTTCTAATAATTTTTCATATATAAATTATTTCATCTTGAGCTACGGTTGATTTTATATGATTTTTAGAAGTTTTGGGCATTTTTCGAAATAAATAAATCAAATAGATTTATTTAAAATCGAGAAAAAGCATTATCACATACCGACGTCGAATGACGTCATCAAGTCAACAGTCGGCCAGGTCAAACTCGTTTGGGACCATCGGTCGCTGACTAGGCTAATTAACGAGACCGTTAGTGCTAATTTAATCCTAACTAAAAGTGTTAGTGGGGCTGGGCCCACATGTCGATGTGCGTGAGGTGGTAACTAAGTGGGGTTTAATCCTAACGACAGACACGCCGGCGATCGCCGGAGTTTCGCGGGCGGCGAGCAAAACGACGGCGCGCTGCTCGGGATTGCGCTTCTGGCGGTGGTTTGGCGCTACTGGGGCGCTTAGGGAGGAGCTCTTGCTCGTCGCATCCAAAGGAACGGACGGAGGCCACGAGGTGGCCGGAGTTGAGCACGGCGCCGACTCGGCGGCGGCCGGAGCTTCGGGCGAGCTTCGGGTCGTCGCTAGGAGGCACGGCAGAGGTGCGGAGCATTGCTGCGAGCTCCCGGGACACGGCGAAAAGCGGTGAAGTGCTCGGTTGCAGCTATAGGTGACGGTGGCCACGGCGGCGACAGAAACGGCGGCGACCGGCTCTCGGCTCCGGTGGAAAACGTGGTTAGAGGACGAGTTAGACGCGGGGAGGAGGGGCAAACGACGGTGGAGCTCACAGAGGTCTCTCGGAGAAGCCCAGCGTGGTCGGGGAAGCGTCGGAGGCGGCGAATCGACGGGCGGCGATCGTCGGGGCAGAGGACGATGATGAGCTCGATGGCGACATTCCTGGCCGTCCGGCGCCGTGTGACTTGGTGAAGAGGAAGAGGTCGTCGCGGCGGAGCTTCTGAGCGCTTCAGCGAAGCGAGGCGGTGGCTGTGGCCACGGCGGTGCTCGTCGGCGGCGACGGCTGCGCTCGGTGGGTGCGCGCAAGAGAAACAGGGGAGGGGATGAGCACGGGGGAAGAAGTGAGAGGACCCAGGGGGTGCGTGGCATCCTCGGGTGCCTCCAAAGAGCGAAAGCAGTAAAAGGAGGTGGCGGCGTGTGGTCGCAAGACGCCTGGCACGCGCCTTCGCCCTCTGGCAAAAGGAGGAAGACGACAGGGGAGGTAAAGCTGGGCTGGGCCGGCTATGCATAGTGTTGGGCTACAGGAGCACCAGGTAAGAAAGCCCAGGTTAGTCTCTCTCTCTCTCTTTTATTTAATGTTTTCTATTTTCTGTCTTTGTTATTTTGGATTTAGTAAAATACTAAATCACTTAATAAAATCCTGAAATAAATTGTGGGCACATACTGGATTATTCCCAACAGCCCTCAACTATTCTCAGAATTTATTAGAGCATTTAAAATATTTATAGAGTTTAAATGCCCCAATTCAATATAATATGAATAAATTCAAAAATCCATAAATGGCCAAGAAATATGCTCATGATTTTTGGCAGAGATTTTCACCTTTATCAGAAATCATGAACATTTTCAAAGGGCATTTTGGGTTCTTCGAAAAAGATTTTAAGTTGAGCCTGGTTGAATTCCATTTGGTGCTAGGGTTTGAACATCCCCCATTTCAAAGTTTCATAGAATTTAAACATGATGCACACATGAAGCTAGCCTAGTGCATTGCTAGAAGCTAGGGATGTGACAAGTTCGTTGAAGGATTCTCAAGCATTGCCCGACCCATGACTCAGCTCTTGAAGAAGGACAAGAAGTTCGAATGGACGCCGAAGTGTGAAGAGAGCTTCCAGAGTGAAGAAGAGATCGACATCGCCCAGATTCGCCACACAGATATACACAAGGAGTTTGTGATATATTGTGATGCGCCAAGAACTGGACCGAGGTGTTCGATGCAAGAAGGCAGAGTCGTAGCTTACCTTTCAAGGCAACTATGACCTCATGAAGAGAACTATGCTACTCATGACCTTGAGCTAGCAGCAGTGGTTCATGCCCTCAAGACGTGGCGACATTACCTCTTAGGGAAGCGATGTGAGATATACACGGATCACAAAAGTCCAAGTATATTTTCACCAAAGGAATTGAACATGAGGCAGAGAAGATGGCTAGAGTTGATAAAATATTATGACCTCAGTGTTCAGTACCACCCTGGGAAGGCTAATGTGGTAGCAGATGCATTAAGCAGGAAGGCTTGCTCCTTGAATGCTATGCTTAAGGACAAGCTACCCGCCTTGTATGAAGAACTTGAAAGCTTCGGATTGGAACTGGTTGCACCAGGATTCTTGGCCAACCTCGAAGTTAAGCCTACTTTGATGGATGATATTAAGGAAGCTCGGAAGGGACATGAGAGTATTGAAGGAATCAAGAGGAAGATCAAAGGTGCAAAGCCCCGTGATTCTCAGAGGATGAGGAAGGAATTGTGTGGTTTGGGAATCGCATAGCTGCGTGCCCAACAAGGTTGAGCTCAAGAACCTGATCTTGCAAGAAGCTCATGACACCCCATATTCCATCCACCCCGGAGGAACCAAGATGTATCAAGACCAAGGAAAGATTTTGGTGGCACGGGATGAAAAGGAGATTGCCACCTATGTTGCAAAGTGTGACGATGCCGAGAGTCAAAGTTGAACATCGGCGACCACCGGATTGTTGCAACCCCTCAAGGTGCTCGAATGGAAGTGGGACAAAGTCGGGATGGACTTCATCACCGGTTTACCCAGGTCAAGCAAGGGACATGACTCCATATGGGTCATTGTTGACCATTTGACCAATGTGGCCCACTTCATTCCTGTCAAGACGACCTACAAGGGGAACCAGTTAGCCAGTCTCTACATCAACCGAATCGTGAGCCTTCATGGTGTTCCCAAGGAGATTGTGTCAGATCGAGGAACCCGGCTTACCTCAAGGTTCGGAAGAAGTTCCAAGAGGCCATGGGGACCAAGTTGTCCTTCAAGAAGTGCTTTCCACCCACAGCATCGGAGGTCGACAGAACTAGTAAATCAGATACTCAAGACATGCTCCGAGCCCGTGTCTTAGCTTATGGAGCTAAGTGGGAAGACCGCCTCCCTTTCGCCGAAGTTCTCTTACAACAACAGTTATCGGTCAAGCCTTTAGATGGCACCATTTGAAGTGTTATACGGACGGAAGTGCCGACACCCTCAATTGGTCGAGACCGGAGAAGGACTTGTCTTTGGGCTCGATATCCTTCGTGAAGTCAAGAGCAAGTCTAGCTTGTCGAGAGCGCCCAAGTCCGCCAAGTCAAGACAGAAGAGCTACGCTGACTCACGTCGTAGAGACATAAACTTCTGAGTTGGAGACCAAGTCTATCTCCGGGTCACCCCTCTTAAGGGAACCCAGCGCTTCCGTGTCAAAGGAAAGCTCGCCCCAAGATACATTGGCCCCTTAAAGATCACTGAACGACGAGGAGAAGTGGCTTACCAGTTGGAACTTCCACCTGAACTTTCCGATGTGCACAACGTGTTCCACGTGTCACAACTCCGGAAGTGTCTCCAAGTTCCGCATAAGCTCGATCTTTACAAGGACGCCAATCACCAAGCCTTTGACCTTCACTGATTTGACTTATCGTGAGAGGCCCATCTCGCATTCGGATGAGGCCGAGCGACGACTCAAGCCGCACCATCAAGTACTTCAAGGTCCAATGGAGCAACCACATCAAGGTATAACTTGGGAGCGTGAAGACTACCTTAGATCCGAAGCTCAGATCTCTTTAAAGTTTAGTTTAGGAATCTCGGGACGAGATTCTTGTAAGGGGGTAGGTCTGTCACACCTGCATTTTGTAACATTTCATTTGCAATATTAAAGCATGAAAATTTGGACCAACAAAAACTTTTGCATTATTTGGCTTTTATTTGGAGTTGGTTTTCTCTCTGTGCTTCTTTTCAAGTGCTCTTTAAAGTCAACTACTCCACCATCTATATTTCATCTCCTTGCCCCAAACTTCTGCCCAATGACCATGCCATGTGTATAGTGCAATATAGAATTTTCTTACAAAAATAATTTGGCCAAAAAGTATTTTCTAAATTTAGTTTTCCAAAAACCCCTGAATTGAGGTTTGCACTGCAAGTACTTGATTTGGGTTATGAAAATCATTTCAAAGAGTATATTTGAAGCCTATTAGGTATAGGACTCCCCTAAACCACAAAAATATAATTTTAAAAGCTATTTTCATATTTTATTCAAAAGCTTTTTCTTAAGGCCAGAAATGGTCTTTAATAGGGAAAAATTATTTTATTGTTTTAAAAATATTTGACAAAAATTAGGGAAACTCAGTGGACATATATTTTCCATATATAAGAGTTTCAACACATGGTCATGTTCAAAATATTGGTCAAATCCCTCAAAAACCCTTTCTGGATATTTCAAGCTTTTAAAATATTTACAAAGGAAATATTCTCCAAAAATTCCAAGAAAATTCTATCGTCTCACATATGACATGCTTGATGATCTTGACAAGTCTCATGTCATGGAGAATAGTATAACCCCATTAAATCCCCTCAAAACTATTTCTGTCCATTTTGAAGTTTGAGCAACTTTACACTGCCAAACATGTCCAAATGTTCTCAAACTTGGTGAACATGCTCCAATGATCTAATAATGCATCTAGACCAAATGGCACAGGTTGGAGAAGAAGATATCTAGGTCAAAGTGCCTCAAAACCTTCTCTGACCAGAATCAAATTTGAACTACTTTGTACTACCAACTTTTTCTCCAAGACCCCAACTTTGGTGAGCCTGATCAAATGACCAAATAAGGCCACCACACCAAGTGGTGCATCAAGGAGAAGTGATTTACTCAACTGGATCTACACAAATCCATTTCTGCCAATTTTGAGGGTTTGCAAAAGTTGCATTGGCAACTTTGTCCAAATAAGCTCAAAATGGGTGGAAGGCCCTAATTATATGTGGCATCTCACCCTGTGAAGTCTCATGGCCAGTGGAAGTCATTAACTTGCCCAAAACCTCATCAAACACCTTCTGGCAGAATTTTAGAATGCTAATTCCAGCCCCTTCCACTAATCTCCTTGAGCCCATCTTTTTTACCACAACCCCTCCTCGTTTTCCTCTGCAACTTGGATGCTTTTCTGCCCGAGGAAGCAATGATGAGGGAGGGGGAAACCCCATTTGTCTTCTCTGGACAGCAGCTTCTCCCCTCTCCCTCAGCCTCCTTCTCTCCCCTCGGCTCTCCAGGGCATCCAAGGCCCTTTTCAGCTTTTGCCCAGACCCCCTGCAGCCTCCAGACACTAGTGGACGCGCGCGGACGCGGAAAAACCGCGGATGCCGGCCAAAGTCGCGCTTTGGAGCGCCCGGCAGGACGCCGACCGTTGACGCCGTGCCTCCCGACCGCCTCGAGCTTCCCCCGCGCGCCAGTCGATGCCCCTCGACGTCCGCTCCACGCCAGCAGGCCGCCCACTTGCTCCAGCGCCCTCCTCTCTCTCCTGCAGCTCGCGCCAAAATGCCGCCCCGCTCGGCCAATGCTCGCACCCCTCCTGTGGCCCGTGTGCAGCTCGCCCCGCTCCTTCTCTCTCTCCCTGGCACCCTACACCACTCCCACGAACACCCCCGAGCTCTCCATTCCTTCTCTAACGGCCACCCGAGCCGATCCGGCGGGCACCCGTAGGCCACGCCTACGGTGGACCTCGGCCAGCCCATACAAGGCAACCCCGAGCCCCTCTTTCGCTCCCTGTCGCACCCCCACACTCCAAATCGACCTCCCGTACCACCCATTCACCTCCAGAGCCGCCCGAGCTCGAGATCGAGCTCGAGCTCCGCCGCCTCGGCTCGTCGGTGTTCGCGCGGTACAGGCCTCCTCCGCCTCCATTTCTTCTCGATCTGGAACCGCGCGGCCACGCTGACCTTTTCCCCTCTCTTTCCCACTCTTTTTGCAGCCGGGAACGGCCGGATTCATCGACGCCCGAAGCACCTCCGCCGCGTGACCTCGTCGCCGGCGAACCAGGCTGCTCCGGCGACCGTCTCCACCACCACCCGAACGGCGACTCCGCCCCGAGTCCAACGGTACCACCCGCGCACCTTCCCGTGCTCTGTATCGCCGCCGGCGAGCTCGTCGCTGCCTCTGGCCGGAGGTAGACGACGACGGCCGTGGGGCCAGCCCGTCAGCCTCACACCCTGACGGGTGGGATCCACCGTCGAGTTTAAAACGCACACAAGACCGGTTCGCCTGTCGGTGAAGGCGTATTTTGCCTTTACGCCTTCGACGTGGCGGCCCGCGTGGGCTGGTTTCCCCTCTGGGCCTGCTGCCCGTGGCCTCTCCGCCCAAAGAAGACAAAGGCGCCACTTTTCTTTTTCTTTTTCTGTCCCCTTTCCAAAAATTCCTCAGGGCAAAATATTTGTCCAAATGAAATATTTTCAACTCCTAAAATCTCAGAATAATCCCACCTATTTACTTATATATCTTTCATGCACATCCATTACACCTTTTTTCTCTGTTCAAATTTAAATCCAAATTTGAACAATAAAAACCCTGTTTGAAAATCCACAACTCTGTTTCCCTAGCTCCAAATTCGAAACCAAGAATTTTCCCCTTCCTAGTTTTCCTCCTAGTATTTTACAAAAATAAGTTGACATTTTTCTGAGCAGTTTGACTTTTCTGCTTTTATTATTGTCTTATTTTCCGCTATTTTCTTGCAACGTTAGATCCCAGATTTGACGAGGTAGTGAAGAAGAAGGAGGAGAAGGGCTCAAGACTTTGAAGACCAAGCCAACCAAGGCAAGCAGCCCTTTGACCATGTCTATGAAACCTTTTTATGCATGTCATATATAGCTCTTTATTATTGTTGCATCGTAATCATGGTGAGATGGTGAACCACGTGGGTTGGTTGCCTTTGTTATTTCCTCGCTGATACTTGCATTGTGCATGGCCCTACCTTCTTATGAGGGTTATGCGGTGGGAGTAGATAGGATGCTAAAGTAGTTGCTACGCAAAAGGGACGGGTTTATGCATGGTGAAGGAGACTAAGCTTTTTCAAAAGACTTTTCAAAACCCGTCGGGTGCCACTTATGCCCGAGGGAGATGATGAGATGGGAGACCACTTGATGACAAAGTGGTGTACCGAGGCAGTGTGTGTTGTTTTCAAAACGGATTGGTCGGAGTTGCGACTGCTATTCCAACCTTACATGCGCAACCACTCTACCCTTATATGGGAAAGGGCATTATTGAGTACCTAGACCGACACTAGCTTGGAGCCCGCATTACTAGTGACGGGGAGAGTTGGTGCTCTCTCTTGGGACGGGTCGTGCCAAGTAGGGTGGCTATGATCTGTTTTCATTGTGGCACCGGACACACCGCTGGTACCCGTGCCGCTGGTATGTGATAAGTATGGGAGCGAGGCTCCAAGAAAGTGTTATGTGAAAAGTGGGCACGGGAGTTATCGCTAATCGAGTGGACTCCATGTTAGTGTCGTCTAGGAAAGGTAGTGATCGGTGCTTACCCCGGTACTTGAGGTACCGCGGGTCGTGGATGACACGGAAGTTCCCCGGATCTAGTGGGTAAAGTGGCAACCTCTGCAGAGTGTAAAACTATTCGAATAGCCGTGTCCACGGTCAAGGACAGTTGGGTAACCGCTCTTGGGCTACGTCCACTTGTTTACAAACCGAGTGTGTGTGATGATGAAATGACTTGGATCAAGTCAAGGGACTTGACATGATTGAGATGGGTTGGTGCCCACTCTGTTTATGTTAGATGGGTTGGTGCCCACTCTATTTATGTTGATATCTGTAACCAGTCTCATGGTTACTTGAACTCTCTTGATGCATGCTTTATAAAGATGTTGAACATGTAATTGCACTCAAAACTAGCTTTCTGCAAAATTTACCTATATCATGCATTGTTGTATCTTGAACCAATACATGGGTTGCTTGCGAGTACATTCAAAGTACTCATTGGCTTGCCACTGGTTATTTAATTGACCAGGCATGGAAGAACCGGAGTTCGAAGAAGTGTTCTTTGGAGACGAACATGCGAACTAGGACGTTTCCCAGTCAGAATGCCTATAGGGTTAAGGCTGATGGCATGGGTTCTACTTATCGACGACGATTTCCGCTGCTTATGTTTCATTTGGTGTTCAGCCCTTCAGGCTTTATCAATGTAAGACTTGACCATAATGGTCACAATTTGTGTAAGACGGTATGTATGGATGTAAGACTCTTGTTATTCAGCTTCTGTGTGTTCAGTGAGCATTGATCTCTGGGATCACTGTACACGTGCATTCGGTGATCTCGACTTATGAGTCGGGGTCCCCACACAATGCCACCATTAAAGTGATCCCATATTTGACGAATGTCATAGTTAATCGTAATGCTTCCGGTAACATGAAGCATTGCTGACATTTTAAAGTTTCTACTATCCTTGCATGATTGCCATGAACATAAATAATATACTTATTTTCATTTCATGTATGTTTCGTATATTCTTATTGACCAGCAACTATTTACTTTCTATCTTTTTGTGCAGATAGGGATATCCATTTCACCTGTTGCTATTGTGACCTTTTGGTGAACTGCACAAAACACTTTCTTTTGGAATGATTGTCTTGTGCTGTTCAACTAAAATGTCACGTGGGCAACATCTTTTAATTTTGGTGGAACTGCACAAAATGGTGATTGGACTTTCCAAAATCTCCATCAAATTTTGCTGTTAATCTCGTGCAACATTTTATTAGCTTTTGCAAGATGAGCCGTCACTGTCACCACAATGGCACTTTATTTTAGTGGAACTGCACAAAAGGATAAGAAAATTATAGTTGCACCTTACATGAGCAGGACAGCCAACCTCAATGTTGCTTAATTTTAGTGCAACTACTAAAGAAGAACCTGCCAGCTCATGAGAGCAAGTACTTCTTGCTAGCTGAATGATGCAATCTTTGCTTCATTTGAGGTGAACTGCAGAAAAAGGCACATGAATTGAATCATGGATCTGCAGGTTGACCTCATTCGAGTGGAGTTGCAAGTTCACCACATCGAGTCATGGCAGTATAGGGCCCCTCACACCGGTTGCTTCAACTAGTGCCACTATTATAGTAATCATGCTCTTTCTTATCTGTGCAAACAGGAATACTCTACTACAGATGTTTTGATGGTCAAGAGCATTCGCCAAGTTCTTGGGTTGTATGACACGACTAGCCAAGATGGATTTAATACCGATATTCACTTTATAAAAAGGCTCTAATGGGTTGGTTCTAAATCTTGCAAGCTGGGAATCAATGAGATGTGTAGGCATCTTTGTTGTACTTATTATTTGAATCTTATTTGTTGGTTCTGAATCTTGGAAGCTGGGAATCAATAGATGTGTAGGCATCTTTGTTGTACTTATTATTTGAATCTTATTTGTTGGTTCTGAATCTTGCAAGCTGGGAAACACGGCATGATGATGTAGAGGACAACAACCATAACAAACTGTTCAAACTTGGTAGTATTTTCTGTGTGAAAGTTCGGCAAATGTGCTGATCATGTGTGTCCTCAGAATAATAATTCTAAGTGTTGTGCATGTTGATCCTGTGGCACTGATAGAACGAGCCAATGCATTGCTTGTTTGAAGAATACCTTTTAATTAAAGCTAATTAAATTTAAGTAATGTGACCACTAACACTTGTTATTACAGTACCAATACAGACCCACTCATGAACCGACGTGTGTGGCTAGAATAGGTTTCTTAATCGAGGCTTTTGAATGCGCCGAGGGTGCATATTCTGCCGGGCGTGCAGCGGGCGAAGGAGGGGTAGTAAATGTTGTCGCCTATACACACTCAGTTTACTATTGAATCCAGTTCCCCAAGAGCTGAAAAACGAACTGCTTCTGCCGCCTACTTACTCGTTGACTTGAAGAGACTCCAATGGCGATCTGAGGGTTCAGCCTGCTGGATATGGACTTCAGCAAGGAGTTCACCTTTGAGTTCTCCATTCAATCCCATGGCAGCACAAGTTGAATGTGATGTACACCAACGATCCGGACTCGGTGAAGCCCTGCCTCGCTGAGTTCAAGCAGTACCTACAGGACGAGAAAGCACAAGGTCATAGGACTAGACCTTGTGCCCATCCATTCATCTCCTGACAGGGACCAGCAGATCACGGTCGCCCAGGTATGCGTGCGATACAAGGTTCTCGTCTACCACTGTTGTAGGGCCATCAGAGGTTCTGGAGCGTTCGCCCGTTCCATCGGCAGCGCCGGCTGCACCTTCGCTACGGTGGAGAGAAGGACGAACGCGACGATTCGGCCATCTGGTGCAACAAGCTTGTCGACATCCAGAAGCAATACAAGATCATCGGCAACGGGCAGGAGAAGGACTCCGTGGTTGACCTCGCCAAGACAATCATCAACCCCTGCTACACCAACATGAAAGAAGACAACGATACCGAGGAGCTCCACCGGCCACCCTGCATCCGAACAAGTCAACCCCGTACTCCCCTCCGCCTGCTTCTTCCCCTGCTCCGGTTCATTCAGACCACGGTCTCGATGTCGTCCTCCGCCTTGGTGCTCTCGCCGCGGCGCCACCGTTTGTCGTTCCAAACATGGTCAGCAAAACAAGACGAATCGGGAGACAACCATTTTATATACCTTCCCACTTCCTTTATTTTTTGTTTTCATTAATCCTATATCTGAATTTTCTTCCACTTTCTTTTTCGATGTAAACTGAGTTTTCTCTCAGTACTTTTCCCTAGAACCAACTCAACTGTCCCACGTCTAGCCTAAAAGATAATAATACCCCACGTCCTATTAACTCATCAAATTAAAATGATATTTTATTTCATAAATTGACAGTTCTTAAAAATTAATAATAATAATTGTTTATATATAACTTGGCAAGTTAACTCCTAGTGATTGCGTACATAAGCTTGCAAAGATTTTACTGACCAATGTAGTAATAGACGTGCAATCATGTGTTTATGTTTTATAACATTTCTCCATCCAACCCAACATGATATTTTCAGCTAGCCCAGCAACTCCGCGGATTTTGAGAAAAATGAAAATGTGCTTTAAATTCTATGATATATATAAACGGGCCACCATAGATGCTACATCATTGTTTCACCCAGCCCACCAAATGGACGAAAGAAACAAACGGACTGGCTGACATGTGGGCCAGTAGGTCGAAGCCTAAGCAAGGTGTTGGATTTACATCCAACGGCCGGCATTCTTCTTCAATCTCTCCTCTTCTTCCCCAGCGCTGCCGAGACCGCCTGCTCCAGCCTCCGGTGTCCAACAGTGTTGTTTTGCGTGCCTCGCAGCGAAACGCTACCCCGCCGACAGCCAGGCCATCCCTCCAATCCGCACCTCCTATTATTATCTTACGGGTGTAGGCCCACCCCGCACCTGAACCAGTCAAGTTTCCCACTCCTCTCCGTCTGTGACTCCACTACCGCGTCTTCCCCATCTCCGAGTCATTCCAGTATGGGGCCTCGCCGTCGTCCACCGCCTCGCTGCGCTCGGCGCGGCGTGGTCAACAAACGAGAGTCATCGGAAGAGGACTATAAGTGAGAGCCTGATGGTTGGGACCCACGAGGTCCATGGTCGCACACAAGGAAAGTTCCTCCTTATTAAGCTGTTTCCTCCCCTGACAGCTGGGACCCATCGGTTATATTTTCGCACAGAAGGAAGTGCCTCCTTGTTATGTGAAAAAACTATTCCTCCCGATGACAGCTGGGACCCGGCAGATTTGGTGGCTGACTTGTGGGCCTACTAAGCAGACGTGTACGCAGGGCTTTGCCAACTTAATCAACAAATGATTCTAGCAGTTGGACCGTTGGATGTTAATACAACAACCGTGCTCCTTCTCAACCCTCTGTTCTTGCTCTTGTCTCTCGTGAGTGGCAGTGCTGCCGCACACCTGAACCAGTCAAGTTTCGCACTCCTCTCCATTTGCTATTCCACTGCCGCGTCTTCCCCATCTCCGGGTCGTTCCAGTCTGGGGCCTCTCCTTCGTCCAGCGGCCTTGTTGCGCTTAGCACAGTGTGGTCAACATAGTCAACAAACGAGAGTCATCGGAAGCCTCACACCGCAGCCGAACCAGTGAACCTTCGTACTCCTCTCCGCGCGGGCTTCCCCGCCGCGTCTTCCCCGGTTCCGCGTCGTCCCTTCCTAGGCCTCGCCGTCGTCCACCGCCCTGGTGCTCTCGGCGTGGTGTGGTCAACGTGGTCAAGGAATGACTTCCATCAGAAGAGTACTATACGTGGAGAGGCTGACAGCTAGGTCCATGGCGGCTGCAAGGAAGTGCCTCCTTATTAGGCGCAAAATAATTATTCCTCCACCTGACAGCATGGACCCACCGGACGGGCCACCGTATTTCATGAAAAAAAAATTCCCCCCTGACTGCCGGGACCCACTAGCTACATCTTCGCACGCAAGGCAGTGCCTGACAGTCTGGACGCACCTAGTCGAAGTGTACGTAGCGTTGTCATTTTGGTCGCGAAAAAGTACGTACATACTGGTCGATGTAGACGCGCACGTGTCGAAGTAGAGGAGCGCATGTAGCATATACACGTACGTACAAGAAAGTAAAGACGGCCACGTACGTACATACAGGCGGGGTCTCAAATGCCTACTCGCGTATACGTATGGCCAGGGCTCGTGTACATGGCTGGGTCGGAACGGAGAAACTGCGTAGATGTCGTGTTCATGGGGAGGCAAAGGAATACGTCATGTTCATCGGGAGGAAATGGAATGCGTGGGAGCCAACCGGCTTGGACGAAACATCCTATGGAAACGAGGCCTGGCGTACCGCAGAACGGAGGAAACGGCCATGTGTTCGATCGGCCACGTTCGAAATGGGATTTTGTTCCTCGGGAGGGGTTTGGCGTACCGCAAAATGGAGGAAGCGGACTTCTATTGGACCTCCTACGGTCGAAACGTGGTCCTGTTGATCGGGAGGGGTGTGGCGTGCCGCAAAACAGAGGAAACGGACTTGTGTTGGAGCGCTACGGTCAAAATATGGGTCCTGTTCATCGGGAGGGGTGTGGCGTACCGCAAAACGAGACTCCACGGTATACTGTTCATCTCCACCGTCAACCTCCTCTAGCCTCCACGAGCTACTGTTCATCCACTGTCGACCTCCTGCAGCCTCCACCTGCGACTGTTCATCCACAGCCTCCTGTTCATCTAGCCTCCACTGCGCGCTACTCCACCGGCTACTGTTCAACCAGCCCTCTCCACGGGCTCCTGTTCAACCACCCCTCCACGGGCTACTATTCATCCAGCCCTCCACCAGCTACTGTTCAACCAGCCCTCAACGGGGTCATCTTGTTCATCTAGCCCTGCACGGGGTCCTGTTCGTCCAGCCCCAACCGGCTCGATCAGGGTCCTGTTCATCCAGAGGCAACACCATGGGGTCCTGTTCATCCACCCCCGTCGGGAACTACTCATCCAAACCCCCTAGCAACGCTCACTGTTCATCCAACCCATCCCCCCAGCAATGCTCACTGTTCATCCAGAGGCAGCATCGATTGGTTTCAGTTAGCAGCAGTAGCAAAGGAATCGCTCGATCGCTCGGGTTTAGTAACCCGTAGCCTGTAGTGCAATCGCTCGAGTTCAGTTAGGCGACCCTCGCTCTAGTTCTGTTAGAGCCCAACGCCTCGCACCCACGCGGGTATGGTACGAGAGAAACGCGCAACGCTCGGCCCCCGACCACCCACCGTAACCGGGAACTCCCCGATATTTTCCTCGCCCTCACTTCTACCACAATTTTTTCCGTCATGGATGGCCCAAAGAATATCATGTAGTTGCGTCTCCGGCACGCCCAGGACGAAAAGCCCATTTTCTCTCATGATTTTTTGTCATAGAAGTAGGAGCCCACCACATCTATGATTCCGGGTTTTGTCACAATTATCGTCATAGAAGTTTCATAAGTATGACAGAAAATTTTTCGTTCGGCCCAAAATGTCACAGATGTGTCTTTTTTTTGTAGTGATGGTTCGATTTTCTCATGCATTTGAGGTATTGTTTGCTATATTTGAGTCGTTTCTACAGTCACAACTACACGTGGGTGCTAGCTAGCTAGCATGATTATTTGTGTGTCGCTTTGGGATTTTTCATTCGTTATTCGAGAAGCAGGAAAAATTTCAAACAGTTCGGCCGCAGTGTGCGGCCAGAGGCGTATGCCATGTTGGTATTCTAATTACAAGAAATGCATATAGAGTCCAGAAATAACAAAAATCGGTGTGTCACCGTGTTGTGTTCTAAGGATCACATGGAATTTTTTGGTAAAGATGGCAGGAGTTTTGATGCTCACACCTTCCAAATCGGAGCATCTCATAAGAAGGATCACAGTTTCCAAAAGGACATGCGGCACTTCAGACTCCAATCGTCACTAACTACATCATTCCGCTTTGAATTATTTTCACGGTAAACAATCACGTATATACCATAGGTTTGATTTTCTAGCCCATTTCAGGTCTCGTTGCTATATTTTTTTCGAAAAGGGGTTATCCCCCTTACCTCTGCATCAGAACGATGCATACGGCCAAAACTCGTTGCTATATTCAAGTTATTTTTTTGCACTTATCTTGCATTTAGTGCATATAATTAAATTCAAAACCGTTCTGCAACAACACATCTAGGTGTTAGTTAGCAAAGAAGGTGTACAAATCATTTGTGTGCCGCTTTGCGAGTTTTCATCCATTGTCTTAGAAACGGGGAGAAGTTTCATTTCAGCCGCGAGGTGCGGCCATCAGCGTAGGCCTAGTAGGTAATTTAATTCCTGGGAATTCAGATGGAGTCCAGAATTCATCAAAATTGGCGTGTTCTCGTGGCGTGCTCTCATGACCTCGAGGAAATTTTTTGGTACAGTTTAGCATGGGTTTTGATGATCGCTCCTTCCAAACTAGAGCATCTCACATGAAGGATCGCGGTTTCCAAAAGGAGACATCTGAATTCAAACTCCAGTTGCCAGTGACTTCATCCTCTGGCCTCATAAAAATTTCCAGGGTACGAATTCATGATTATATGACGGGTTTTATTTTCTGGCGCATTTTGGGTATCGTTAGGTATATTTTAAGTCATTTTCTTGAGTTTTACATGCATTTTGTGCATAAGAAAAATCACAACCGAAATTGCATGTTCTGTCGAAAGGGATGAGGATCGCCTTTCGATCTGGAGCATCCAACGGTGTAGACGTACGATCCGTGGGGTTTGGGTCCTGGCCAATCAGAACGCACGACTCAGATCGCGTGTGTGGCAGGGGGCATCAACCACGGTTTAATGGACACACAACTTTCGTGAGTGAACCGTATGCTATTTGAAAATATTTACATTAACTAACAACATTTTTTGTTTGCATGAAAACATGAGTTCATCGAATCGCCTCCAATTTTTTTCCCACGGTAAGAAATCACGATTGTACCCTATAGTTCGATTTTTGGGTACATTTTACCAGCTGGCCGGCCTTGCTAGTAATCTCAAACTTTGAATATGTAAAAAGGAAAGAGATCTCGTTTAATTTCCATATAAATATAGTCGCAAATACACGTGCGTGTTAGCGCAAGATCATTTGGGTGTCTCTTTGCCAGTTTTCATTCATTGTGCGAGAAACGGGAAAAAACTTCAAACATTTCGGCCGCAGGGTGCGGCCAGAGGCGTAGGCCTTGTTGAGATTTTAATTTCAGGAAATGCATATAGAGTCCCGAAAATAACGAAATTCATTGTGCCAATGTGGCGTGATCTCACGATCGCATGGAAAAAATTTGGTAAAGTTTGGCACAAGTTTTGGTGCTCGCACCTTCCATACCGGAGCATCTCACAAGAAGGATCATAGTTTCCAAAAGGAGACACTACACTTCGATTACTAGTTACTCTACATTGTTCCGCCTCAAAAAAAATCATGGCAAACAATCGCGGATATACCCTTGGTTTGATTTTCCGGCCCATTTTAGGTCGTTTGCTATGTTTAAGTCATTCTTTACACTTACCTTGCATTTTAGTGCATATAAAGTCAAACACCCTACTACGACTACATGTGGGTGCTTTAGTTAGGCTATACTTAATTAGGCTACTCATAGTGAAGAATGTCGTATACTATATCATGTATATATGATCTATACTAGCTATAGTGTATGATACTACCTTCAATTATAGCGCGTAGTATAATATATAGAGTATATATGTAGTATCATAGCTCATATTTATTGCCATGCGTGACACAAATTAGCATCGCATTTAACATGATACGGTGTCTACCTATATGTTACTCTAACAGTCTAGCCCTCACTATATTTAATTCTTTGCCACATCAGCATACTTTCTATTTTTCCGAGTGCATGGTATCATCGGCTATGATACCACCACCATGGACAAACTTTGTATAGTGAGGAAGTATCATATATACTATAGTATCACACATATGATACTAGTGTATGATATTACGTATGTACCTTCATATAGTGCATATATATAGTATCATAGAGCAAGTACATAAATACCATAGATGACCGTATTTATGGCCGTGTGCATGACACAAAGTAGTATAGCATTTATATTATATATGTTACAGTATCTATGCTACTGCTTCTTTGCCACACATCATCATATTTGCTATTCTCAACTGCATGATACCGGCTATGATACCCCCACTATGGCCATCCTAAGGTTGGTCATAATGGGAGTATCAAGCGGTATCAGGCATGCCAACTAGACTTTTTGGATGATGTGGCACGCAGTTAAATGAGGGAAGAGAGGGTGTGGGCCGGGTATCATATCATGATATACCGCATCACATATTAAATGTTGTACTACTTTGTGTCGTGCATGGCAATTAATAAGGCAACCAAAGATACTAACTTCTGATACTATGCGCGCATTACAGAGGTAGCTAGCTATGGTATCGATCATATACTAGTATCATGCATACACACACACACACACACACACACACACACACACACACACACACACACACACATATATATATATATATATATATATATATATATATATATATATATATATATATATATATGATACTAGCTAGCTAGTCTATGATATACTAGCTAGCTCTACCTCACTAATGCATAGTATCATAGAGTAGTATCATCTAGTACTTTATTTATTGTCATGCATGACACATAGTAGCATAATATTTATTACGACACGGTTTCATGATATGATACTTAAAGCTCTCTTTCTTCATTTAATTCTATGACAGCTCATCAAAATTGCCTAGTTGGCACGATACTAGCTATGATATCACATGAGTAAAATGCATCATAAGTCCTAAAACTATTGGTGATGTGTCAGTTTAGTCCTATAACTTGGAAACTGCAGCTTTGGGTCCTAAAACTATTGGAGGTGTGTCAGTTTAGTCCTATAACTTTGAAACTGCAGTTTTGGTCCCAAAACTATTGGAGGTGTGTCAGTTTAGTCCTATAACTTCGAAACTGCAGTTTTGGGTCCCAAAACTATGCAAGTTTGTTCATCTCAGGTTCTAAGCTTGCATGGCCAGCATCTATGGTGCATTTTTTTTTCAAAAGAGCACATTATATGCGTTTACTTCCCTAAAAGTGGTCCATACGCTTCATCATCACAGTGTGTGTTACAACCTGCACGCCCTCCACCTGTGTGCCCATGAGCAACAAAGCAACCTCACTAAAGCCAACTCTAACCGACCCCCTAAAAGTTAACGGAGTAAAAGGCTTAGTGGAGTATAAATAGTTAAATACTCCACTAAGTTTTGCCCGGACCAAGCCGATACCCTAAATATAACACAGTAAATTTTTGTTTTTCTAAACTTTGCAATTCTAGTATAAATTACAACTACATATTAGCAAACATATAGAAAGTAAACATAAATTTGAATGTTCAACCAAATTACGAATATAGTTTACAAACCGAATTCAGAGTTTACAAAGCGAATTCAAAGTTTACAGACTGAATTATTCAAATTTAAACACGCCGAATGGTTCAAATGTAGCAAGTAGCAGTTCAAAGCCTCTGGGTGTCTTCCTCGGTTGGTGTTCTCCTGTACTCCGGGCCAAAGACAGCAATCACTGCTTTGGTGAACCTTCAAACCGCCTCCAAGATTGTGTCTTCGCCAATGCGTACATTGTCATCAATTGCATCGGCAGAACACCCATATGCCAAGACTCAAACATCCGCAATGCATTTCATCAGAGAGCTTGCACTGATCTCTCCAGATGCATTTCTCCTGAGCTTGAACCAGTCATCATATCTTTCAACGGCTTTTGCAATGGTCAGAAAAAGACTTGTGTGCATCCGAAAGCGTCGACGAAAGTATTTCTCCGGATAGGTTGGGTTTGGATCAAATTAATCTTTCATGATCTTGGCATGGCCCTCCACTCTATCAGGTTGATGTGTATGCGGCCAAATTGTGATCCTCTCCTCGGCCGCCAAAAATCATCATTGAAAATCATGCCTAAAACGGTGTCGAAGTCATCGATGTCTTCTTCCTCCTCTTCGGATGACGACGAGTCCTCCAACGCCATCTCCCTCAAACTCTTCATCTACAATCCAAACGGTTCGGTTCAATCCAAACGGCTTGGTTCGAAGAGAAACAAACAAGAAAACTCACCTAGGCAATTCTTCGAACACTTGGGGTGCAGTGGTGGTGCAAAAGCCGGCCGATGTGGTTTACACCGAACCGGCGAGCGGCGGGTGACCTACTGCGGTGCACAAGCAAGGTGAGATGCAGCGGCCACTAGAAAAAGAAGAAATTAGAAAGAAAACGGACGAATCAACAATGGCGACGGCGGCGGCGTTTCACCTTGATTCCGGCAACGGCGACGGGGGCCGAACGGTCTGGCTGATGGGCAGAACGGCGGCGGAGGGCAAGGGATGGTACGACGTAGCGGCGGGGCCGGCGGGGGACCGGTAGGAGGTGCACAGGCGAAGATGCAGCGGCGGCGCGGACGCGAGAGAGAGACGCAAAGTTTTACTTGGCCGCCAATCGGTGGAGTAAAAATAGAGAATTTTTTGGGGCCGGAGTAAAAATATACTCCACTAACCGCAGATAGGGGATCGGCTAGGTGTCGGTTAGTAAAAATCTACTCTGTTATCCACTAGGTGCCGGAGTTAATTTTACTCCACTAACCAGTTATAGGGGTTCAGTTAGAAATGCCCTAAGAGGTTTTGGCGCGGCCGCCGGGGATACCTTGAGCCAGTCGGCATGGAGGACGACATCCCTCTCCTTGGGCGCGGCCGCCGGAGAGACACCGAGCCAATCAGGATGGAGGACGCCATCCCACCCCCCTCTCTCTCTCATGACATTGTCCTTGCCCCGATACCCTTGCTGTAGAGCTGGTCATGCATGTTGTTGTTTGGGCACGAGCATGGCCACAGGTGAAATAGTCACTGCTGCGGGACGACGCGGAAATTAACCTGGTGGGTCCATTGGGTCAACGTGGCAACAATTCATGCATCTCCAAGCGACACGGCGGCGGGTCAATGCTGGCCATGCAAGCTTAGGACCTGGGATGAACAAACTTACATAGTTTTGGGACCCAAAACTGCAGTTTCAAAGTTATTGGACTAAACTGGCACAGCTCCAATAGTTTTAGGACCTAAAACTGCAGTTTCAAAGTTATAGGACTAAACTGACACACCTCCAATAATTTTAGGACTTATGATGCATTTTACTCATATCACATTACGACCAGCCTAGAAAGAATGTGTACAGATCATTTGTGCGTCGCTTTGCGAGTTTTCATCCGTTTGTTCGAGAAGCGGGGATAAGTTTCAAACATCTCGGACGCGAGTTGCAGCCACTAGCGTAGGCCTAGTTGGCATTTTAATTACAGGAAATTCAGATGGAGTCCGGACATCATCAAAATCGATGTGTGCCGTGGCATGCTATCACAACCCCGTGGAAAAAATTGGTAAAGTTGGGCACAAGTTTTGATGATCGCTCCTTCCAAACCGGAGCATCTCACATGAAGGATCATGGTTTCCCAAAGGAGACGCGTCAATTCAAACTCCTGTGCCCAACAATACCATGGTGGGTGACTTCATCGTTTGGCCTCATAAATATTTCCATGGTGCGCAATCACCATTATACCACGAGTTTTATTTTCTGGCACTTTTCGGGTATTTTTAGCTATATTTAAGACATTTTTTTAGTTTAACGTGCATTTTGTGCATAAAAATAAAATTACAACCCGAACTGCATGTGCTGTCGAAAGGGATGAGGATCGTCGTTCGGTCTAGGAGCATCGAATGGTGCAGACATACGATCTGTGGGGTTTGGATTCTGGCCAATCAGAACACACGACTGAGATCGTGGGTGGGGTTTTGTCGGCACACGGCTTTCATCAATGAATCGTGTGCTATTCGCAAACCAAATTGCATAAATATTTTTGTTCGCACATATTGTTGTGAGATCAATTGAGTGTGTACCTCTTTGATAATATTATAATAATAATAATAATAATAATAATAATAATAATAATAATAATAATAATAATAATAATAATAACAACATAAAACAGTTCATATTCATTGCCTGAGCTGACAACATATCAAGGTAAATGTATTAACGGTTCTTACATCAACAGAAAACCAAGCATAACTCACAAATTCAGTACACGTGATAGTTCTAAACTTAACAAATTAAGTTGCAGGGTAGGCATAAAGACTAGTCTTACGGCTTAATTCCCATGTACATGGGGGAACTGGGATCATTACGTTGACCCCAAATGAACTTGGGTTTTCTTATGATTTTACGCTTGTCTGTTACACGGGTCCATGATCCCTTGGCTGGAAACTCATCAAATTTATCGTACTCATCCTCATCGGCAACATCATCGACACCCAGTACCCTCCTCTTCCCATGCATCACTACATGGCAGTTCTTATGCAAAGGGTCTTCCGCAAAGAAAATCTGTGTAGCATCGCTGGCAAGAATGAACGGGTCCGCGTGATATGCCATAGTTTTCTGGTTAACACAGGTCTTCCTGTAATCATCAACCTTTACTTGACCAAGAGGGGTCCATGAGCACCTGAATAATGCCACCTTAACTTTCACATAGTCAAGCTCCCAAATCTCTTTCATGGTTCCATAGTATACTCTTTATCAACTTCATCTACAGTCATGCATTCTATTCGAACAGAGTTGTTCTGATATGAGGTATTCTCATCACGTTCATCAGTGTAGAACGTTTATCCATTTATGTCATATGCTTGGTACGTCAACATCGTAGGTGATGGCTTTTGTGGCAGCCACGTAGCAATGCCATCGATGGAGCCTTGTGCCAAACGCTTCTTTAGCCATTCGGCGAAGTTCTTAGTGTGCTCCTTGGCACCATTGGTAAGAAGCTTTTGCGTATCTCCGCAAAGTGTTCTTCGTCGTAAGCGCGGAGAACCGGGCTATTAAGCAGTACCGTCAAATGGGATTTCTCTGCTAATTCTCTGGGTACAGCCATTTGCATGCCAGCAAGGACCGACATACCTTTCAGCCTTCCCTCGTGGCGAGAGAGGGGCAAACTTATAGGTCGTTGTTTCTTGTATTCGGTGCAAAACTCAACCACCTCCTCTGCGATATAACCTTGTAGGATGCTTGCCTCTTGATGGTTTCGATTCCGACAATACTTTACCTCGTCAACAAGGTGCACAGTGAGATGGACCATGACATCAAAGAATGAGGGTGGGAAAAACATATCTAGGTTGCACAATATTCTTGCAATATCATCCTGCATATGATCCAGCTCTTCAAGATCTACAACTTTCTGCCATAGTTGGTTGAAGAAATCACAAAGATCAATGAGTGTGTTCCTTATATCTTTGTCCAACAGATTCCTGATGGCCATCGGGAGGATTTGTGTCAACATTACGTGTCAATCATGTGACTTCATGTGTCCCAACTTCATTTTACTTGAGCTCACATCCACGAGACTTCTGATGTTTGCGGAGTAGGAAGAGGGTGTCTTAACTGACAACAAATAGGAGAAGAACTGTGTTGCTTCTTTTGTACTGAAATTGTAACTCTGGCGAGCTTTGATGAATTTTTCATCATCTTCTGCTTCACTCTTGCCTTTTGTAAGTGCATCTAGTGCCACACCTAGTTTGGTTTTGGAGTATTGACGACAAACGTGGTTGAGGGACTAATGTGTTTGTGAGAATTGCAGGATAACACAGGTAGTAGTCCCTCCTTGATTCGGTTACCTACCGGAGATGACCCCTAAAAATGTATGAAGACATTGGAGATAATGGTGGTACGTGAAGATATTCACATTGAAGACTATGACAGAAGAAGACATTGAGTGAAGACTATGCAGCACGAAGTCTTAGTAGTTTCGTTGTTTCTTTTCTTCTTTGTTGAGTCATAGGAACCACCGCACTATTAAGTGGGGTCCAAGTGAACAAAGTCAGAGTGCCTGAAGTGATGCTCAACCAAAATCCTATGTCTTCCAGCGAAGACAATGAGAGCAAATCTTATCCAGAGTCGGATAAGTCGCTTTACTTGTAGCCCAAGTCAAGTCTGTCGCGTGTTTGAAATCATTTGTTATGACACGTGTCGGTTCCTTAGTGACCCAGGTCATTTCGGACAAATCAGGTCGGGTTGCCCGGTGGCTATAAATAGCCCACCCCTATACCATAAATTGGTGGCTACTCGAGTTAGTGCATGGCTTTTGTCGTTGAGAGCAACCCATTCAAGAGTTTGAGAGAGAAATCCTTGTGAGGACAAAGCCCAAAACACCCAGAGCCCAAAGAGTGTTTGGCATCATCAAGTCTTTTCGTCGCGTGATCTCAAGACATGTTACACTTGAGGACTGTGAATCCTCCGGCCGGTTAGGCCTCGCTCGAGCATCCAAGAGTAATTGTGGATCACCGTGAACGAAGTCTGTGAAGGTTTGGAAGTCTACCTTGAAGACTTACAGAGTGATTGGGCGAGGACTGTGTGTCCTTAGCTCAAGGGAATAAGGTGAAGACACGGTCTTTCGAGTTCAATCTCAGCCTCCCTAACTAGACGTACAGTTGTCACAACAACTGGAACTGGTCGAACAAATCCTTGTCTTCACAACGCACTGGTTCTATCTCTTACTCTCCTTACTTAAAGTTTGTCTTTGTGAAGCCATTGCCTGATTGCTTTGCCTGTTTGACTTCACTGTGTGACTACTTGTTCTGATTGGCTTCATACTATCTTCCATCCTGATCCTACTACCTAGCTGCTATCAGTCATCATGCTTTTACTTGTCTGACTATGGCTTGTCTAGTGTAGTTCATCTTCCGTTGCATGTTTATAGGTCATGTTTTCATGTTTGTCTTCGAAACTTTCATGTTTTGAAGACTTTCATAAAAATTGCCTATTCACCCCCCCTCTAGTCGATAACTAGCACTTCCAATTGGTATCAAAGCAAGGTACTCCATTGTTCTGTGTGATTCGGTTTAACCACCTGGAGTTTAAGCTATGTCGACTGCAGGGATAATCAAAGTCTCCGCTGCGTGCCCTGTCTTTGATGGCACTGAATATCCCTACTGTAAGAATAAGATGCATATGCATCTTGAAGCCATTGATGTTGATCTATGGTATGTCGTCAAGAACGGCATTCCCAAGACTGGTGAAGGTGTCTCCCCTACTAATGTCAAGAAGTTCATTCAACTCGATTCTACTGCGAAGAACATCATCGTTGGTCATCTGACCAAAGGGCAGTATGGCCGTGTGAGTGCTTTGGGAACGTCGTAGCTAGTCTAGGACTGGCTCTCCAAGGTCAATGAAGGTGTTTCAACTCAGAGAGATCAAAGAATCAGTGTCCTACGCAACCTCTTCAACCGCTTCAAGAGAAATGACAATGAAAATGTCCAGCTCACATTTGATCGTCTCACTGACATCGCGAACGAGCTTCAGGCTCTCGGCGCCACTGAGATCACCAAGCATGAAATCGTCAAGACGCCTCTGAGATCTCTTGACAGCTCATTTGACACTCTAGCTGTTATGATTCAAGAACGCCCTGACTTCCAGACACTCGATCCATCTGACATACTTGAGAGGCTCAACACACATGAGTTCCAGCTATCTGAGAAAAGAGATATCTATGGTCCGAACTATGGCCGAACTAGTGCTTTGAAGGCAAAGGCTGTTTCCTCATCTGAAGAAGAATCTTACTGCAGTTCTGGTGAAGCTGTAGACCTTGGAAAGGAGCTTGCTATGCTTGTGAAGAAGTTCCAGAAGTTCACTAAGAAGAAAGGCTTCAGAAAGTCTTCACGATCCAGCTCAAGAAATGATGAAGCTTCTTCCCATGACCACAAGAAGAGAACCTGTCACAAGTGCAAGAAACCTGGCCACTACATCTCTGAGTGTCCATAGTGGGACAATGAGAAGAAAAAGAAGAAGAGTAAGGAATATGATTCTGATGACAAGAAGAAGAAGAAATACTCAAAATCTTCTTCCAAGTCCTCTTCCAAGTCTTCATCACACAAGAAAAGTTCATCTGGCAAGGCTCGTGCTTTTCTTGGCAAGGAAATGGATTCAGAGGAGGAGTCTGCTTCTGAGGAGGCAGAAGTGGTGGAGTCTGAGGAGGAATCTGACTCTAGCGTTGCAAGTCTAGCTATGGCTTCAGCCTACGTTGCCAAGTCCATCTTCAACACTGAAGACAATGTATCCACCACCAACGCTGATGCCAGTAACAAGGGCGACTCCACTCCCACTTACTGCTTCATGGCACGCGGTGCCAAGGTGAACTCACGCGATGCTTACTTTTAAACATCAAGTGAAGATGACTCTGATTGTGAATCCAAACCTAGCTACAAAAAACTTGCTAAAATTGCAACTGAACAACAGAAAGCTATGGAACATATTCAAAAACTGTTAGACAAAAGCGATGACCTGTTGGATGCAGAAATGACTATTTTTTTCTCGAATACGCAAGAGTGTGCGTACTATATATTAAAGAAGAGGATGGGGGTTAGAATACCCCTCCACGTTGGAGCTACAGTGTTACATAGTCCAACTCCACCCGCCTGACTAGGCTAACTACTCGCGACATTGCCCACCTCAAGGGCCGCGATGGCACTATCCATGTCCGATCTAAAAAGGTCAGCCGCCTTCCACGCCCTACACTCTACAACAATCCGATTAATTACAAAGGATTTCGAGGGGATTCCCCATCAAAGACAACCCTGTTCCTATGTTTCCAAAGTTCCCATAGGACCAGTGCAACATGGCCCTAGCATCCTTTCCTCCCACGGCTCCATCCGTGGCGTTCAAGCACCATATTCCCAGGCTGGAAGTAGGGGTCGGGGCCCAACCTGGTCTGTCCCATGCAGCGCAGACACTCGCCCAAACTTCCCTCACAAAGACGCATTGGAGCAGAATGTGATTGATGCTCTCTTCCTCTTGATCACAGAACGGGCACGCTTCCTGGTGATCTAACCCTCTTCTTGCCAATCGGTCAGACGTCCAACAGCGGTCCTGCAACGCCAGCCAAGCAATGAAACGACACCTAAGGGGTGCTTTGGACTTCCAAGTGAATTCCGCCGTTGGCACTGTTTCCCTAGCCCAGAACTTCGCCTTGTATGCAGAGCTCGTGGAGTAGGATCCACTGGCCTCCCAGGTCCACCGAATCGTGTCCCGCATATCTAGGTGAAGCTGCACCATTGCTAGTCTATCCCAGAGCCGCAAGTAGTCCTGAAGCATTTGCAAATTTACCTTCGGCCCGACATCCAGCGCCCAGGTTCCATTTGTGATCCCTTGGTAAACCGTGCGATTGTCGCGAACTTTCCTCCTCACTGCACCATACAGCGAGTGCGCCAATTCCTGAATCCTGAAGCCGTCTAGCCAACGATCCTCCCAGAAAAGGGTATCTTAACCATTGCCAATCGTAGCATGGGTTGCCGCCTGGAGAAGATGCATCGATTTCTTTGGTACCGGAATACCAAACTCCGCCCATGGCCTATCTTGGTCCACCCGCTTAAGCCAAGGCCATCTGGCCTGCATTGCAGTATTGAGCCCATGCGGAAATGACTATGACTCAGTCCTTAATTGAAGACATAAAAAATCTTCATGTTAAGTACCAGGAACTTGAAGGTCGTCATCAAACCCTCTCAACATCTCATGAAAAGCTTTCCTACGAGTATCTTCAAAGGAAGCAGGAACTTGAGAAATTGAGATCGGATCATGAAGATCTTCAAAAGGAGAACGAGTCACTACGTGCTCAACAGATCAGTCCCGCTCAGAAAGGATTTGAACCACCATGTTTAAAATGCATTGAGCGTGATAACGCTACGTCTGTTCTTTGGATGTTCTCTCGCTCTGCTGCAATATCTTCAAGCTAGCGATGTGGTAACTAACCCCTCTGTTGAGGATACCACTACTATTGCTGATGAGAATGCTAGGCTGAAGACATTGATTGAGACAGGGATGTACAAAAGCCTCAAAGGGCATTAGACATTATGTGATGTCCTCAAAAAGCAGATTCTGAACCGAAACCATAGAAAAGAGGGTATTGGGTTCGAGAGGAAAATGAATGTTGATGGGTCATACTGGAAGCCTGAGCAGTACCCCAAAACCACATGGGTTGCTGCGAAGGAATCCTCAGTAGATCCATCCACCTTATATGGTTTCACTTGCGCTAACCCTATTATCATTGATGAATCCTTTGATGCAAACTATAAACTTTTTAAGAATTAGAATGGTGAAGTGTTTGCCATGTATATTGGGACTAACTGCAGGAATGGACCACCTATGAAGAAGATCTGGGTACCTAAACAGTTTATTGAGAATCTTCCTGTGAATGTCGTCATGACACCACCAAGGAAGAAGACAAACCCCAGACCTATGGCTTCATATGGCCCAAAGGCTTCATATAGATACAGGACTCATCTGAGTCACCCTAACGCCAATGTTTTGCAGGGGAACCATACTCAGACTTATGAATATGAGTGTGTGTCTTCAAACCGCTATGTTCATAGAACTAAGAACTTTTCTGCTTATTCATATGAGTATCTTTCTTCTCCTGCAAGGCTATTTGCTAGGGCTCCAAAGCCAAAATTCTCAGATGCTGCACTTAGACTCATTGCTTCCAAGCCACCCCTGAAGATGTGGGTGGTTAAGAAGAATTAACCTTCTTTTGCAGGGAAAGGTCTCCAGCTTGAAATCAAAGGCGTCCGATGCTATTGCTGGGGACCTAAAACGCATTATGGGATGCAAGATAAAATGCCCAAATGGTCTTACTATGTATTTCGTATCTGAATCGCTTGCCAGTCATACTATCAGTCCTAACCTTGATCTAAGCTTTGATGATCCTCTTGTGCGTCAAATGTTTATGCTTCACAACACTCTTTGTGAAGCCTAGCCTCCTAACTGCATTGTAGGGTACGACACCTCGTGCTTCAGAATGGATTATGGATAGTGGATGCACTAACCACATGACTGGTGATCGAAGTCTTCTCATGGACTCAACCTTACGTCCATGTGATAAAAGTCACATCATATTCGCTGACACTGGTAAAAGCAAGGTATTGGGCCTAGGTAGAGTTGCAATCTCAAGGGATCAGCACATGGACAAAGTGATGCTTGTTGAATCCCTTGGTTTCAACTTAATGTCTATCTCAATGCTTTGTGACTTAAACATGATTGTGCTATTCGGAACATATCGTTGCCTTGTAATAATGGAATCTGACAAGTCTCTAGTATTCGAAGGGTACAGGAAAGATGATATGTACATGGTAGATTTCTCAGCAGGACCACAGATGGCCGTATGTCTTCTAGCCAAGTCTTCGGAATGCTGGCTCTGGCATCAGAGGCTAGGGCATGGTGGCATGAGGAACCTATACACTCTCACCAAGAAGAAGCACGTCATAGGCATCAAAGACGTCAAGTTCAAGAAAGATCATCTATGTGGTGCTTGTGAAGCTAGGAAGATGACAAGGGCCAAGCATCCCTCGAAGACAATCATGACTACATCTCGACCTTTTGAGTTGCTCCACATGGACTTGTTTGGTCCCTGTCGGTGTCAAAACTGGCGGATCTCGGGTAGGGGGTCCCGAACTGTGCGTCTAGGCGGATGGTAACAGGAGACAAGGGACACGATGTTTTACCTGTGTTGGGCCCTCTCGATGAAGGTAAAACCCTACTCCGCTTGATTGATATTGATGATATGGGTAGTACAAGAGTGGATCTACCACGAGATCAAGGAGGCTAACCCTAGAAGCCAGCCTATGGTATGATTGTTGTTCTGTCCTATGGACTAAAACCCTCCGGTTTATATAGACACCGGAGAGGGCTAGGGTTACACAGAGTCGGTTACAATGGTAGGAGATCTACATATCCATATCGCCAAGCTTGCCTTCCACGCCAAGGAAAGTCCCATCCGGAGACGGGACGAAGTCTTCACTCTTGTATCTTCATAGTCTTGGAGTCCGGCCGATCATGATAGTTCGGCTATCCTGACACCCCCTAGTCCTGGACTCCCTCAGTAGCCCCCAAACCAGGCTTCAATGACGATTAGTCCAGCGTGTATATTGTCTTTGGTGTTGCAAGGCGGGTTATCCTCCAAATTCTATGTGCTTGCCGAATAGTGTTCGGCTTCCTTATAAATGTTGCGCTCCTTGGCTTCCACGCCCAATAATGGCCCTCTTCCACGTGTCGTATGAATGCGAAAAGCCAGGGTATTTTTATTTTTTACCCCCAAGCTGCACGAATAAGCTGCCTATAAGAGAGGCAAGGATTTAGATCCAAATCACACCATCCTCCTTCCGCGAGTACTCATCGGAGCGCCTCTGACAAAAATCCACTCCATCATGGACAATCAACGCGGCTCCTCCTCTCCGCTCCCAGCCCTCAGCCAGGAGATTGGAGGAGATGTTCAGATTCCGACAAATGAGTGGTGACGCCAAGCGGAGGGATACCTTCCTCCGGCCTTCATGGTCCTGGTTCTAGCCGGACTGGCCACCTACAAAGGTGGAAAGCAGGCGGAGAACACCACCAATTCCTCCAAAGGAGAGCGGGTGTGCTTCATCCTTTATGTAATAAGGGGGCTCGGATTTCTCGTACATCCGTTTCTACGGGGGCTCCTGGAGTTCTACGGACTCCTGCTTCATCACCTTACACCTGCCTCCATTTTGCACATTGCGGGTTTCGTAGCTCTTTGTGAGCTATTCTTGGGCATCGAGCCCCATTTTGCGCTGTGGAAGAGATTGTTTTGCCTCGTACCCCGTTCTCAGGAGGGGTCGATATATCAAGTGGGCGGAGCCGAAATATGGCGCATCGCCGGGACCGGATATCTACCCGGAACCCCGAAGAAGGCGTCCGAAGACTGGCCTTCGGAATGGTTTTATATGGAAGATGCCCCGCTGCCGGACCGAGTTCGGATCGGCCTCCCGGAGTTCAGCAACGCTCCTCTGAAGAAACGCCTGAGTTGGCGCCCACGGAGCCCTCAACGGGAAGATGATAGGAGCGTCCAATATCTGATGGGCCGGATAAGGTTACTGGCCCATTCTGAATTGACCATGATTGGAGTCATGGCCATGTGCATTATGCGAGGGGTGCAGCCGCTCCAATATAGGGGCCACCCCATGTGGGATTTCAACGGGGAGAATGACGCCACCCTTCATGGCCGCAAGGGGCCAGGATCGGCAGCCGATCTGGTGAAGATCCTGTCCGGCTTGTACAAGGGGGAGAAGGAGGATTGCCTCCGCACGAGTCCATTGAATGGATTCTCCATGAATAACCCTCGGAGCTGGGTAAGCGGACGTTTATCTATCCGATCCGTGCTTTCTAAGTTAAGTGTCTTACTTTATGATTTCGACGCAGGAACTGCGCCGGGATGTGGAGGGCATAGAAAGCCCGACTCCACAACCCGAGGATCCAGGAAGATCCCTTGATCCGACCTCCGGAGAGGATCTGGACATAGAGGGGGAGCTGATTGACGGGGTGTTCCACCAACTTAGCATGGACAATGCTCTAGTCGCCATTACGGCTGACTACCCCGGTTTATCTCCGTCTTCCCAGGTACTTATGACCGGAGTCCTGACACCATTACTTCATATGTGCTTATTTCTGACCACCGTATACCAACGGTGTCTCGCAGAAGGTGCCTTCAAGGCAGGAAGCCGAACCCGCGGCGGCTGACCGACAAGGGTCAGTTCGGCCCAGCGGGCGGAAGAGGGGTGCGGTGCGAATCGAAACGTCGCCGCAACGGTATAGCACGCCACCGTTTTTAAGGGAAAGATTCCTGGGAGATATATTAATACTCATGACTTTTCCAGGAGAAAGAGCGCTTGCCGAACTGTGCCCGGAGAGGTTGCCAACCAAGCCTCCGCAACCCAGGCTCCAACACCTGGTCCGGAGGGAGAAGCAAGCACAAGGCGCGAGCCGGATGCTCCTCCAACGGAGGATGCCGACAGGCTGTCCGCCACCAGGTCTGAGGTGGAGAGCGCCATGAATCAGAGGCGCCGCCAGATAGTTCTTCGTGACGAGTGTTTCTCCCCGGAGGCGCTGAATGCCTTTAATGCGGGAGACGCGCACCTCCGTGCCGCTCAAGATGGTTTAACCTGAGCCACGGAGCAGTATGTGAAAGACATACGGGTAAGGAATTTTAATAGTTATATATGCCAGTAGCCCCCGAGACATAAAATAGTTAGACTAACTGATTTAAGGATCATTTGTTATGCAGGATCTTACGGAGAAGAATACCCACCTGTCCCAGGAGCTTCAAGAGTGCAAGGCCCAGCTTGAGGCCGCACTAGCCGCCGCAGGGGGAGCCACAGAGACCCCCTCTGGTAATATATACTTCGAGAAGATAAGTGGTTTATGAAGTGCGGCGTGTGTAATAGTCTGACAATAATATTGCAGATGGTGCCGGACTAGATCCGGACAAGCAACATCTACTGCGCTAGCTGAAGGCCGGCGAGAAGGTGCTTATGAGGGTGCAGCAGGAGAGGAACAAGCTCCAAGATGCCAACACCCAGCTGGGCGAAGAACTGAAAGATGTTCGGGTCCAGCTGTCTGATTCCGTAAAGGAGAATCGGCGGCTTCGTCGCGGCGTTTATAGTAAATGCTTGAGCAAACTCCTTTGAAAAGAAGAGTTCGGCGAGGAAGTCGATTGACAGAAATGTGTCTGTAGGTGTGCTCACAGGTCGTCCGGCGGAGGAAATGCCTGGTTCCACGGGTGACCTTCTTCCCGAGCTGCTGCAACTGCACGAACGTGTTCGGCAGGCGATGAGCGGCATCGTCCAGGCCTTATGGTCGTCCGTCTCCCTACCCGAGGGTCTTTGAGGGCTTGCTGAGAAGCTTCAGGGAGCACGGCAGTGCTTCCGTTTGTGGAAGATATCGGCCTGCCGTCAAGGCGCCAGGGAGGCCTGGGCCATGGTGAAGACGCGTTACACGAAGGCTGATCCAAACCACATGGCCGAGGTCGGACCTGTGGGGCTCGATGGGAAGGAGATCCCTGTGAGCCTAATGTACGGCCAAGTAGAGCTGGACGCGAAGTATTCCCAACGGGACTGTAAACTAGACAGCCTGTTAGATGGGATTGAAGAGGAGTAAAATCAGTCAATTTGATGATGTAATCTAAAATGACATGTAAAATGCCTTCTAGCCGGATTGTAGATCGTTTGTCTTTGTGGACCTTTTCGCTTCAACCTCGGGACCCTAGAGTCCGGAGTGTGTCCGAATACCCTCACGGTTATGAAAAAACCGGGGCATGCATGGAGACCAGGTGTAGGGGTCATTAGTGCTTTATCAGACAAGTGCCCAACTAGTTATGTTATATTACATGGTTAGTAAGAAACATCTTCCAGGGAGAATAGTTCCGTTAGGGGTTCCTTTCCCTGGGAGGCATGCCCTAGAGTGCATCTCCGGACTGCGAAAAGAGCAGAAAAGCATCTGGGGGCAGATAAATAAATAAATAAGAATATCATCTTTCAAGTCACCGACCGAATATTCCGTTAAGAATGCTAGCTTTTGGCTTCACCCAGTCTGAGGTACACATCCGCCTGACCCGGCGGTAACAATCGCAGAGGTGCTCCCTTTACCTCCTAGCCGAACAATCGGGAACGTAGGGGTAAGCACAAGAGCCAGGCAACCCAGCTTGGCCAAAACTTAAGTCATATCGATGCATATAATGGTGAGTAAAAGGTACATGCGGAAGTTTGACACATGTGTTGGGCATGAAGCATGTATAAATAAGCTTCTGTTAAAGAAGCCCCCAGGTATAATGAGTGCGAGTAGCACGTCAAGTGTGTGCGAACAATGCGTAGATCATCCCTCAAAGGCTTTACTAAAAAAAGGGGGAAAAGGAGAGAAACAAAAGACAGCTAAAGTATAAAATGTGGACGGAGGAAGGAGACGAACTCTGAGTCCGACGCTAGGCGTAGAATCTTCGGAGACGGGCTGCGTTCCATGGGTTCGGCTCGGTTGTCGATGCGTTATGTAGACGGTATGCTCCGCCGGTCAGGACTTGGTCGATGATGAAGGGACCTTCCCATTTGGGCTTGAGTTTTTCCTTTTTCTTGTCTGGCAGGCGTAGAACTAGTTCGCCAACGTTGTAAGTTTTGGCCCGTACTTCTCTGCTTTGATATCTTCGAGCCTGCTGCTGACAGAATGCGTAACGAGCCTTTGCCACGTCGCGCTCCTCTTCTAAGGCATCCAAACTGTCCTGCCGATCCAACTCGGCCTCTCTTTCCTCGTACATGCGCACGCGAGGTGAGTCATGAATTATATCGCAGGGCAAACAGCCTCTGCGCCGTATACCATAAAAAATGGTGTGAATCCGGTAGTGCGGTTTGGCGTGGTCCGCAGCCCCCAGAGTACGGAGTCGAGCTCCTCCACCCAGTGCGTGTTAGATTCCGTGAGGGACCGCACTAACCTGGGTTTGATGCCGCTCATGATTAGACCATTTGCTCGTTCGACTTGACCGTTAGTTTGAGGGTGATAGACTGAAGCGTAGTCGAGCTTGATGCCCATGTTTTTGCACTAGAGTTTGACCTCGTCGGCCATGAAGTTCGTGCCGTTATCAGTGATGATGCTGTGGGGGACGCCATAACGGTGTACTACCCTAGATATGAAGTCTATCACAAGTCCGGATTCGGCCGTTTTAACCGGCATGGCCTCTATCCATTTGGTGAATTTATCCACCATGACCAATAGGTATTTTTGCTTGTGGGTTCCCCTTTAAGGGGTCCAACCATGTCAAGCCCCTGGACCATGACGGCCGGTGATGGGTATAGTTTTGAGGCGGTGGGTGGCATGTGGCTTTGATTAGCAAAGAGCCGGCAGCCGACGATCGTTGGACTAAGTCTGAGCATCTGCCGGGCGGTTGGCCAATAAAATCCGTATGGAAGGCCTTGCCCACAAGGGCCGGGCTGCGGCGTGGTGCCCGCTGAGTCTCGCATGAATTTCAGCCAGGAGATTTCGCCCTTCCTCTTCGGAGATGCACCTTTGAAGGACTCCGGTTGTGCTTTTCTTATAAAGTTCTCCCTCATGGACCTTGTAGGCTTTAGATCGCCGAACTATGCAGCGGGCCTCATTTTGGTCTTCGGGAAGTTCCTGCCTAATTAAGTAGGCTAGGAATGGTTCCGTCCACGGGGCAATGACTGCCATTATTTCGTGGGCTGAAGTTGTTATTTCATTGGCTGAGCCACCGATTGTGTCAGAATGTTCGGTGTTGGCTGGTGCGGTTGGTTTCGGATTGTTGTTTCCAGTCTCCTCTTCCCATACTACGGATGGCTTAAAGAGCCGCTCCAGGAAGATATTTGGAGGGATGGCGTCGCGCTATGCGCCGATGCGTGCCAACACGTCGGCCGCCTGGTTATTGTCCCTGGCTACATGGTGGAATTCGAGTCCTTCGAACCGAGCTGACATTTTTAAGACGGCGTTACGGTAGGCTGCCATTTTCGGATCCTTGGAGTCAAAGTCTCCATTTACTTGGGATATTGCAAGGTTTGAATCCCAGCGGACCTCTAGGCGTTGAATGCCCATGGAGATGGCCATCCGGAGACCATGTAGAAGGGCCTCGTATTCGGCTGCGTTGTTGGAGTCCATGTACATTATTTGAAGTACGTATTGGACTGTGTCTCCGGTTGGGGACGTCAAGACGACGCCAGCCCCCAAGCCGGCCAACAATTTAGAGCCGTCGAAGTGCATGATCGAATTGGAGTATGCACCGTACTCTTTAGGGAGTTCGGCTTCAGTCCATTCACCGATGAAGTCAGCCAAAACTTGCGACGTTATAGATCGTCGTGGTTTGTAGGTTATGTCGAATGGTAAGAGCTCAATGGCTCATTTTGCAATCCTGCCCATCGCATCACGGTTGTTTATAATGTCATTGAGAGGTACTTCAGAGGCCACTGTTATCGAACAGTCTTGAAAGTAGTGTCGCAGCTTTCGGGATGCCATGAACACCGTGTACGCTATCTTTTGATAATGTGGATGCCGGGACTTACATGGAGTTAAGACAGTTGATACGTAGTACACTGGTTTTTGAAGAGGGAATTTGTGTCCTTCTGTTTCTCGTTCGACGACAAGCACCGCGCTTACAACTTGATGTGTTGCCGCAATATATAATAACATTGGTTCGCCCAAGTTGGGCGCGGCCAGGACCAGATTTGTTGCCAATATGACTTTTATTTCTTCGAGTCCGGCCGTGGCAGCGTCCGTCCACTCGAAGTGTTCGGTGCGCCGGAGGAGGCGATAAAGGGGCAACGCCTTTTCTCCCAAGCGGGAGATGAAGCGGCTTAAAGCTGCCACGCATCCAGTCAATTTTTGTATTTGTTTGAGATCTTTTGGGATATCCAACTGTGACAGAGCTCGGATCTTGGCTGGTTTTGCTTCAATTCCTCTACCGGATACAATGAAGCCCAAGAGCTTTCCGGCTGGTACGCTGAAAACGCATTTTTCCGGGTTGATCTTAATGTCATGTGCTTGGAGGTTGTCGAATGTGAGCCTCAAATCGTCTACTAGAGTTTCGACGTGTTTGGTCTTGACGACCACATCGTCTACGTACGCCTCCACTGTTTGCCGATCTGGGTTGCCAGACATGTCTGAATCATGCGCTGATATGTTGCGCCGGCGTTCTTGAGCCCGAAGGGCATTGTGTTGAAGCAGAATGGTCCATATGGAGTAATGAATGCCATCGCGGCTTGGTCTGTCTCCGCCATCTTGATTTGATGGTATCCGGAGTATGCGTCGAGGAAGCACAATGAATCGTGCCCTACGGTAGCATCAATGATTTGATCGATGCGGGGCAAGGGGGAAGGATCCTTTGGGCAAGCCTTATTAAGGTCTTTAAAATCGACACACAGGCGCCAGGATTTGTCCTTTTTTGGTACCATTACAAGGTTCGCTAGCCAGTCTGGATGTTTTATGTCTCTGATGAATCCGGCTTCCAATAGTTTGGCTAGCTCCTCTCCGATTGCCTGTCATTTTGGTTCGAAAAATCGCCGAAGAGCCTATTTGACTGGCTTGAATCCTTTTAGGATGTTTAGGCTTTGTTCTGCCAGCCTGAGTGGGATTCCTGGCATATCTAAAGGGTGCCAGGCAAAGATATCCCAATTTTCCGAAGGAATTCTTGTAGTGCGGCGTCTACATTAGGGTTTAATTGTGCCCCAATGGAGGCCGTCTTTGTGGGGTCCGTTGGATGGACTTGGAATTTGACTATTTCGTCCACTGGTTTAAAAGATGTGGACTTGGATCTCTTATCGAGTATCACATCGTCCCTGTTCACCGTGGAGCACAGCGCAGTGAGTTCCTCTGCCGCTAGGGCTTCGGATAGTGCCTCTAGGGCTAGTGCGGCTGTCTTGTTTTCGGCGCGGAGCGTTGTGTCCGGATCACTGACAAGAGTGATGATTCCATTGGGCTCGGGCATTTTAAGCTTCATGTACCCGCAATGGGGTATAGCTTGAAAAATTGTGAATGCCTCTCGCCCTAATAGAGCGTGATATCCGCTGCTGAACGGGGCCACTTGGAACGTGACCTCCTCGGGCCTGTAATTGTCCGGCGCGCCGAACACCACATCCAGTGTAATTTTTCCTGTGCAGCGTGCTTCACGACTAGGGATTATTCCTCTAAAGGTTGTGCTGCTTCGCTCAATGCGGCTCCAGTCTATTTCCATTTTTCGAAGGGTTTCCTCGTAGATGAGGTTTAATCCGCTACCGCCATCCATGAGTACCTTGGTAAGACGAAAGCCATCCACTATTGGACTGAGGACCAATGCGGCTGGTGCTCGGGCTGTTCGGAGTTTTGGTTCGTCGCTGGCGTTGAAGGTGATAGCCATGTCGCTCCATGGATTTGTTGTTGCTACTTGGTAGACTTCGGCGAGGCTGCGGATTGTTCGTTTCTGCATATTATTTGATGCAAAAGTCTGGAAGACTGTTAATACCGTACTGGTACTGTTGGGCTGGTTCTCCGGGGCTAGAAGCTTTTCGCCACTTTTGGCCACCTGCCGTAGTATCCAACATGCTCGAAGGCTATGTGTTGGAGTGGCGCCCTCTGTAGTATGGATTTTACAGGGTCCGCTGAGCCATCCCTCCAGTACGGTTCCGTGCCCTTTAGGGGGTTTTTGCTTTTTGGTCTTTGTCCTAGGTGCGTGAGCATGATGCACCCTTTTATTTCGGACTAGGGTTGTGTTCGGAGCCGGATTGTCCCAAAACTTAGTTTCGGTTTTCCAGGCACTCTCCATCACACAGTACTTTTGTACTATGGACGCCAGGTCGGCGAAGCGTGAAATTTCGCGACGACTTACGATGTTCAAGATTCCCTTGTCCGTGCAATTGTTGCAGAAAATTGAGATTGCGTTTTCCTCACGGCAGTCCTTTATCCTATCCATAACCAGGAGGAATCTGGCCCAGTAATGATGTACTATTTCGGCGGGCTCTTGCCGGATTTGAGATAGATCGCTTGTGTTTGGGTGGGCGGGTGGAAATAAATTTGGAACCCCGCCCAATCTGAGGCTCAAGGGCCGAAAAGTTTCCGAATTTGGAAGCTTGGATCGCTGGATGTTGTCCAACGAATCTGGTCCGTTGCCTGACTTTAGGTTCAGTACTTGATTGGCATCCGTCCCTCCGCGGGAATCCGGCATGAAGGGATCAGGAATCCGGACATAACTGTTCTTTAATATAGAAGAAGAGTCGCATCATTGTTCCTCCACCACAGCAACGTGGTGGGTAGCCTAGGAAGAGTTGATCTCTCTCAGATCGGTTTTAAGCCCAATCGATCGTAGATGCATAGCGACTCCTGGCGGCGTCGCGATCCAAGAGCTCGTTCTGGAGGAGAGCTCCATCGGATCTAGCTGCTCGGCGAATTCGAGTTGAGCGTGAAGATCGCTTTTGATGACCGGGAGGTCATTGTCGAGAGGGCGGCGAACAAAGCGGTCATAAGAAAACCACCTAGCTGGATAGTTTGGCCAGTGGCCAAAGCTCCCTTGGCAATGGTACCGTCTTTAAAGACGGGAAGAGGCATCCTTCCTGATTGCGACGACACAGAGGAACTCTTAATGAAAGCACCAATTGCGGTGTCAAAACCGGCGGATCTCGGGTAGGGGGTCCCGAACTGTGCGTCTAGGCGGATGGTAATAGGAGACAAGGGACACGATGTTTTTACCCATGTTCGGGCCCTCTCAATGGAGGTAAAACCCTACTCTTGCTTGATTGATATTGATGATATGGGTAGTACAAGAGTGGATCTACCATGAGATCAAGGAGGCTAAACCCTAGAACCTAGCCTATGGTATGATTGTTGTTCTATCCTATGGACTAAAACCCTCCGGTTTATATAGACATCGGAGAGGGCTAGGGTTACACAGAGTCGGTTACAATGGTAGGAGATCTACATATCCGTATCGCCAAGCTTGCCTTCCACGCCAAGGAAAGTCCCATCCGGACACGGGACGAAGTCTTCAATCTTGTATCTTCATAGTCTTGGAGTCCGGCCGATGATGATAGTTCGGCTATCTGGACACCCCCTAGTCCAGGACTCCCTCAGTCCCACTCACTACTCTACTCTCACTGCTACTGCTTGTCTCTATAGTTTCGTTATTGTTGATGATTATTCAAGATACACTTGGGTGCACATAATTCTCTTCCAGACTGAAGTGCGGGATGTCTTCAGACGCTTCACCAACCGTGCCATGATCAACTATGGCGTCAAGATCAAGCACATTAGGAGTGACAATGGCACAGAATTCAAGAACACGGGCCTCGACCTTTATCTTGACACCTTGGGCATCACTCATGAGTTTTCTGCTCCTTACACACCTCAGCAGAATGGCATCATGGGCGCAAGAACGAACCCTTATTGAGATGGCTCAGACGATGCTTGATGAATACAAGACTCCAAGAAAATTCTGGCCTGAAGCCATTGATACTGCATGCCATGTCATCAACCATGTTTATCTTCACAAGCTTCTGAATAAAACATCCTATGAGCTTCTAACTAGTAAGAAGCCAAACGTAAGCTACTTCAGAGTATTTGGTGCTAGGTCTTGGATCAAGGATCCACATCACACTTCAAAATTTGCACCGAAAGCACATGATGGTTTTATGCTTGGTTATGGAAAGGACTCACACTCCTACAGAGTCTTCAACCTCTTCCACTATAAAGTGGTTGAAACTGTGGATGTGCGGTTCGATGAAACTAACGGCTCGCAAAGAGAGCACCTGCCAAATGTGCTAGATGAAGTATCTGCCAGTGAATCAATCAAGCTAATGGGAATAGGAGAGATCATACCATCAGATGCTCAGCCTGCAGAGGAACTTATTATTTCTGCACCTGATCAACCTGAAGACATTGCTCAGCCTGAAGATAATCCTCCAAATAATGACAATGTTCAGCAGGAGCAAAATATTTGTCCAGTTCATCCTCGTGTAGCAAATGAAGTACAAATTGTGAAGATAATTGATAGCATCAATGCACCTGGTCCACTCACTCGTTCAAGAGCAACACAACTAGCAAATTTCTGTGGGCACTTTGCATTTGTCTCAATCTCTGAACCCAAGAAAGTTGTTGAAGCCTTCATGGAACCTGAATGGATTCAAGCTATGCAAGAAGAGCTTCAACAGTTTGAGCTGAACAATGTGTGGAAATTAGTCAAGCATCCTGATCCTCGAAAGCACAACATAATAGGCACAAAATGGATATATCACAACAAACAAGACGAGCATGGTCAAGTAGTCAGAAACAAAGCACGGCTCGTTGCTCAAGGATACACACAAGTTGAAGGAATTGACTTCGATGAAACATTTGCTCCAGTGGCTAGGCTTGAAGCCATTCGCATACTGCTAGCTTACGCAAATCATCATAACATCCTTCTGTATCAAATGGATGTGAAGAGTGCCTTTCTCAATGGAAAGATTGAAGAAGAAGTATATGTTGCACAACCGCCTGGCTCTGAAGACCCAAAACATCCTAATATGGTATACAAGCTCAACAAGGCATTGTATGGCCTCAAACAAGCCCCTCGTGCTTCAAACCTGGTTCTCTAGATCCCACTCTCTTCACGAAGACATATGAAGGTGAACTGTTTGTGTGCCAAATCTATGTGGATGACATTATCTTCGGTTGCACCAACAAGAAATACAGTGATGAATTTGGTTACATGATGCAAGAACAATATCAAATGTCCATGATGGGAGAGCTGAAGTTCTTTCTCGTTCTTCAAATCCGTCAGCAATGCAACAACATCTTCATATCTCAAGAAAAATATCTCAAAGATTGCCTGGAGAAGTTTGGAATGCAAGACTGCAAAGGATACACGACGCCAATGCCAACCAAAAGTCATCTAAGCCCCGACGCCAATGGTAAAGATTTCGATCAAAAGGTATAGCTCTCCATGATTGGATCTTTATTTACTTATGTTCATCTAGGCCAGATATCATGCTTAGTGTTTGCATGTGTGCCCGATTCCAAGCGGCACCAAAGGAGTCGCATCACTTAGCTATGAAGCGAATTCTTCAATATTTGGCTTACACCCCAACACTAGGATTATGGTATCCAAAGGGCTCAGAGTTTGATCTGGTTGGATTTTCGGATGCTGATTATGCTGGTGAAAAGGTGGATCACAAGTCTACATCAGGCACATGTCACTTTCTGGGTCGATCTCTTGTCTGTTGGTCTTCAAAGAAGAAGAACTGTGTACCACTATCAACTGCTGAATCTGAATACATTGCTGCTGGATCTTGTTGCGCTCAGCTTCTGTGGATGAAGTAAACTCTTAAGGACTATGGCATCCATCCGAAGCATGTGCCACTCTACTGCGATAATGAAAGCACTATCAAGATTGCCAATAACCCAGTTCAACACTCGAAGACAAAGCACATTGAAATTCGTCATCACTTCCTCAGAGATCATGTTATGAAAGAAGATATTGATATCATTCACGTCAAGACAGAAGAGCAGTTGGCTGATATCTTCACTAAGCCCTTGGATGAGAAAAGGTTTTGCAAGTTGCGGTGTGAGCTAAATATCTTGGAATCCTCGAATGTCCCGTGATTAGGCACACATCCTAACACTTATGCAATTTGATGACTTAGATGTGCAACACACGAAGTAATGTATATCTTCAATCAATGAAGACAAACACTCTAAGTGTGAATACATTAATATGGAAATTGACTTTAGAGCGCCATGATAATTGTGCGCCGTGTCTAGGTCTAATACTTCCTATACGGTGGGTAACGCCACCACCAAACTCTTATGAAGTGTTTCCTCATGGCCTCATATTTGCAAAGTCTTCGCAATTGAGTTAACTTCAACATTAATTTGACTTTGTGATTACTGATTTGGCTTTACTCTGTTATATATATATCCTGTATTCTGTCCTCTACAACCTTCACTTATGGCTATGTCTTCTTGTTTGAATCTTTTGAACTAAGTGAATGTGATCGGACCCTAACCTCTCTATGCTTTCTATCTCAAGCTCTATCTATCCAAATCATATGCATTCTGTTGAACTAAGTGAATGTGTTCTCTACGTCCTTGTCAGCAGAAGATACAGAGACAAACATTTATATCTAGCTTTAATGACATATCCTTTTGCCTGAAACCCGGAGAATTTGAAATGACCACCCCGACAATCCAGGCGTGCATGGGGACGTGGAACAACTTTAAATGAGTTGCATGTTCGCCACGTGTCCATCAGATGTGAACCGCTAGGGGCACCTGTGTAATTGCACTGTGCTGTCTCTATCCTTATAAATGCCTATCTCGTCTCGGTCAAAATCCTTCTTCCTCCTTCTCCATCTCTCGCAAACCCTAGCGCCTACGCTAGCTCTCGACGACGCCGATGACGAAGTGCTTAGTTCTCCCGACATCCTCGGCACCGTCCTCGCGCCGGCCGCGGACCTCGTCTTCTCCGCCGTCACCGTCGGTGTCTTCTGTCGCCAAGTTCGGGCACGGGAGATCGAACTGCTCGGCATCCATCTTCGCTCCATCTAGCAGTTCTTCGTGTGGTAATAAAAGTTTACTTTTTACCGTCTTTTTAATCTGATAGATTCATCCCTTCCTACCAAAAGTGGTTTCTAGATTTTCGATCATGAATCTATCTCTTTCTGCATCTCATATTCTGCCTAGTATATTCACTTATGCTTCTTCACAAGTTAGATTCCTCACTTGTACTTATTTTTGGATTTGTACAACTCTGGAACCAACTCTCATCATATAAGTGAATGTCTTTGCGTTATGAGGTCAATGTCTTCAAACTGATTTATCTTCAAAATCTTCTAAGAATGCATATGACCTCTTACCCTTCCCTCGCACCTTTAATGCTGTCACAGGTACATGTTCGTGGGAGAATCCCTTGGTTCTCATAGTCTGCATTCGTTTGCAGAATTCTTGCAGAGTCACATTAACTCACCTAAAGCGAGTTCCTGTCTGTCCAGCTGTTTGAAGCCATTGCACGTACTGAAGCCTTTCAGTTTACACTTCATGGAAACTGGAAAGTCTGCAAGAAAGGGAGGCAGACAGCATCGTGGTGACACTTCCAAGGACTTACCTCCTGACTTGCACGAGATGTACAAAACTGATCTAGAAGAAACCTATACTGAATGCAAGAATTGAATCCAATGGATTCGAAGATATTGGGTAGAAGAATGGTTCAGATATCGCTTCATTACTAAAGAATATGCAGAGAAGAATGCCATCAAGGCACCCTGGAGTGATATTCTGTACAGAAATCTTCCACCCAAGACTCAGGCTGAAGCTATTGAGCAAGGCTTCTATCCTTGCATGGTGCGGGGACCACATCCTGAGAATGCTGGCCCGTCTTCACTGCTCTGGTGTCGTGAAGACAGTCTGTTCAAGCGCAACTACCAGTTCGCCAAAGACTCAGCTGCAAAGAACAAGAAGGAACTAGGGCTTGACTTCAACCCTGGTCCCTCCTCACCTCGGGACAATGGCACCCGTGAAGCCAATGAAAACAGGATTGGCCCCTTCTACAACCTTGCTCGCCTCATCACTCACATTACTGTTCAAGGTGCCAAAGTGGATCATTCTGATGATGATGCTGACACCGATGAAGCTCCAGCTCCTGCTCCAAAGCCTACGAAGCAAAAGAAGACTAAAGCTTCAAAGTCATCTGCTGCTCCAAAAGCTTCAACAGTGAAGCCATTGGCAACTGCACCTTTTGCTCCAAGCAATAACTCTGAAGATCTCTCTCACATCTCCAAGAGGCGTGAGAAGCCACAGAAGACACTAGTTCAGAAACTGAGTCATGCACTGACGCCTGCTGCCATTCTTAGGAATGAATCTGAACCCATTGACTTGTCTTCAGGTGAAGAATTTGGTGAAGATGCTCTGGAATAGCTAATCAAGAGCAAGCAAGAGGCAAAGATCTTCAATGATTTGCCCCTCTTTGATGTAAACATTCTGAAGAACTTCATTGATGAGTGGTTTGATAATCAGGATCTCAGCTTTGATGACCTTCAGCTTCCCATTGGCGTCGGTGTTGCTTTCCAAGGCACCATTGCTCCTGAGCTTGCTCTGGCTCAGCGCATAGTTGAACTGAAGCGAAAGATAGACTTCGAGAAGGAACAGTTCAAGAAGCATGTAGCCAGGATGAATGTGGCCGATGTGCAAAAGTTCAAGGTGATGCTTAATGACCTCAAGGAGTCGTTTGGGAAGAAACGCGAGGAAGCTAAAGGCTCAAGAGAGCGCATGAAAGCACTCGCTGACAAATGCGTTCAAGCCTACAATGAAGCTGAAAAGCGCAAAGCACTTGGCCACCCTAGCATTGACCCCTCAATGGCTGCCAAGAAAAAGAAGTCATCTGAAGCCAACACTGAAGAACCACGGCAGGAAGAACCTCACATTGTCTTCCCCCTTGACAGATGTGCTCGAAGCCCAAGGCTCCTTCAGTGGCTTCTGAACAGAAGAAAACCAAGGCAGCTGAAGCCGAAGCCAGGAAGCGGAAAACCAAGTGCACCACTGATGAAGCACCACCCCCTAAGAAGAGAAAGATCAAGAAGAAAGATCGGGCTACTCCTACAGAGCCCCTTGTTGTTGAACCCCTTGCCTGTGTTCCCCCTCCATATGCAAACCAAGAGCGTCGCATGATTGTTCATGAGCCTGCTTCCACAGAGGCTCCTGAAGCTCAAGAAGTTCTAGTCGTCGACCCCATCGCGACTGAAGACATTGTTCAAGATGATGTAGTTCTTCCTCAGATCGAGCGCCCAACGGTATCATCGCCTGTTCAAACAAACAATGAGCTTATCCGTATTGGTTGTCCTTTGACGCCAATATCCCAAGATGCATCGTGGCCTGATCGCCCCCAACAAGCTACCCCACATCAAGACTCACCAAGTACACCCCAACAGTCAATTGTGCCCAGCCCCATGTCCAATGATGACAACTACATGGAGACATCACCATCACCAAACGCGTCGCCCGTATTCCAACGGCTTCGCAAAGGCCTGAGGACATCTGCCTCCATGACCACAATCACAGAGGAGGGCTCCAACTTGTCAAGTTCAGTGGCACGTCAAGTGTTCTCTGAAGACAATCCTTCTGTGACGGTCCCAATGTCTGAAGCTAATGCTGCTGAAGACCCTCCGGCTGCATCACCGGAGCAACACAAGAAGAAGAGCATGTCGCTACTTCCCCTACTACTCAAGAAGAAGTACATGAAGAGAACCAGTCTATGCCAGAACCTCCAGCTACTCAAGTGGAGGGTGAAAATACTGAGGCTGCCACAAATGACATTCCTGAAGCCAATGAAGCCAATGTGGAGCCTACAGTGGCCAATGCACCAGTGGACAATGAAGCTAACGAAGCCCATGAAGCATATGAAGTCAATGCCGCACCTGACACAAATCTGCAGCCTGAAGTAAATGCCACTGCTCCTGTTCCGCCTCCAAGGCCACATACTATCGAGCAAGCATACAACTATGGCCAGCTTGTCACTGTCAGATGGCCTATTCTGATTCCTCCACCTGCTGCTGGTCCTCAATTTGATTACCATGTCAAGCACAAGCCTCAGGTTCAGAAGCCAAAGCCAAGACTGCCCAGATTTCCAGGTACTGCCACTTCACCAGGAACTTTCAATGTCAACGGCTTCATTGCACACAACACCTTCTTTGATGGCGAAAAGAACCCCTACACCAAGTCAAAGATTTCATCTGATCGGTTCTGGACTTATCAGTAGCGTAGCTATTATTCATGCATTCTGTACAACCAAGGCCACATATTTCCGCATATGCGCCTTGATACTGAAGTCATAGCTAGCCTGCCCTGCTTAGAAGAAGCTCTCGATTGCTTCAAAGAGGCTGGCTTACTGCACTTTGTCACAGATAAGGAGCACTGAAATGAAGAATTGCTGCTTCAATTCTACGCCACTCTTCATATCAGAGGCTACAACAGGGATCCTAAGACTTGGGTCCTTGAGTGGATGACTGGAAATGTCCATCACGAAGACAAAGCATTTGATGTCATTGAGCTTACTGGCCTTCCCACTCCAGGTGATCTCTATGAGCCTGGTTGTCAGCTTGACACTGTAGCTGTGGAAAGCATCTTTCACAAGCCAAAACCCAACATGAGCCAGATGCTTAGTATGATGAAGCCATTGCATCCAGATGCAGAATATCCTACAGAGTTCTCTGTTGAAGACCTTGTGTATCTGCCACGCACAATCTATCACATCATAAGGCGAACTCTCTGGCCTATCAAAGGACATTCTCGAAAGGCTAAGCTAGAAGGTGCAATGAAGACATTGGTCTTCCATATTCTTCATGGCAAATGCTTCAATGCACAAGATTTCTTCATACGCCAACTTGCTGCATCAGGATCTGACATTTTTGGATTGAAGTTCTATGCTCCATGGATCATGCGTCTGATCAAGCTTCACACGGCTTTCAACTATCAGCCATCTGCGCGCAACCACATTGTCTTCTTGCCAAATGTCGATATGTCTGTTGAAGCCATCTATCAAGAGCCTGACAAGGAGCCACTTTATCTTCATGATGTTGATCGTTAGAGCTTCACTCAGCCCATTGAAGGTGTGCTGGCTGCCACTCGTGTCTATCCGTTGGCTGGTACTACACGTGCACCTCATCGTGCCCCAACCGAAGCCACTAACAGCACAATTGCTCAATGGCCTCGAAAGCGATCTCGTGTTCTCAATGACCGAGAGCTTCTTGTTGGCCTGCATCCGAAACAGGATAGGCATCATGATTGGATCAAGCTCCAGATGTAGAGCATCATGACTGACATCATTCGCATTCGCAACCTTGCAACCAAGAATGCATTTGTCGCGCATGAAACCTGTCGACGCACATGGAAAGGGCTGACGCTTATGTGTGTTGAGGAAGATCTTCAGGATGATGGCTTCTCAGAACGATTCAAGTTTGATTCCACTCCGCCCAGAAATGTTGTTCTGCGGCGCAGTCCATCTCTTGAAGACTCAGAGTACTCCTCTTCTGCTGCAACCGTGAATGCTCACATGATCGATGATCAAGATGATGCTACTTCGCCACCTCCAACACGATCGACCATTGCTCCAAGTTAAATGCTCACAGCCAAACCTCGACACCAACCCTGCATCTTCTCCTACTCCTTATGGGAACGAGTAGAGGCTCCATGTCTTCATCCCTTTTTGGTCCTTACTGACAAAAGGGGGAGAAGCTATGAGTTGATAGTCTTCAAGTGGGTTCATATGGGCGGTTGCATTATATTTTGCCTAGTGTTTACAACTCTTGCTCTTGATACATTTGGTTCTCTGAGTTATAACACTTAAACTCAATAGTCGTCTGCTACTTATTTGCTATTTTGTGATGCGATGATAAATTACGCATGTGCGATGATAACTTCCGCACTTAAATCATTTTGCAGACGTCCATTTTTCATTATGCATGTCATTATCTTCGTTACATCGGATCATGCATGATGAATTGTCTTCATAAGTTGAAGAGGATCTCCACAAGTAGAACCTTCCATGTGCATTTGCATTCCAAAAGAAAATTATTTATATGCACATCTTCTGGGGGAGCCTTTTGCTACTTACGAAGACAATACCTCATCCTTTACAATTTCACATATTTATATCCCCGTTGAAAACTTCAACCAGTTTGTCATCAATCACCAAAAAGGGGGAGATTGTAAGTGCATCTAGTGCACCCCTAGTTTGGTTTTGGAGTATTGATGACAAACGTGGTTGAGGGACTAATGTGTTTGTGAGAATTGCAGGATAACACAGGTAGTAGTCCCTCCTTGATTCGGTTTACCTACCGGAGATGACCCCTAAAAATGTATGAAGACATTGAAGATAATGGTGGTACGTGAAGATATTCACATTGAAGACTATGACAGTAGAAGACATTGAGTGAAGACTATGGAGCACGAAGACTTAGTAGTTTTGTTGTTTCTTTTCTTCTTTGTCGAGTCATACGAACCACCGCACTGTTAAGTGGGGTCCAAGTGAACAAAGTCAGAGTGACTGAAGTGATGCTCAAGAAAAATCCTATGCCTTCGAGCGAAGACAATGAGTGCAAATCTTATCCAGAGTCAGATAAGTCGGCTTTACTTGTAGCCCAAGTCAAACTGTCGCGTGTGTTTGAAATCTGACCGTTTGACACTGTCAGTTCCTTAGTGGCCCAGGGTCGTTTCGGACAAATCAGATCGGGTTGCCCAGTGGCTATAAATAGCCCACCCCTACACCATAAATTGGTGGATGCTCAGAGTTAGTGCTCGGCTTTTGTCGTTGAGAGCAACCCACCTCCGAAGAGTTTGAGAGAGAAATCCTTGTGAGGACAAAGCCCAAAACACCCAGAGCCCAAAGAGTGTTTGGCATCACTGAAGTCTTTCTGTCCGCGTGATCTGAAGACTTGTTACACTTGAGGACTGTGAATCCTCCAGCCGGTTAGGCGTCACGTTCTGAGCATCCAAGAGTAATTGTGGATCGCCGATGAACGAAGTCTGTGAAGGTTTGGAAGTCTACCTTGAAGACTTACCAGAGTGATTGGGCGAGGGTTGTGTGTCCTTAGCTCAAGGAGAATAAGGTGAAGACACGGTCTTCTGAGTTCAATCTCAGCCTCCCTAACCAGACGTACAGTTTTCACAGCAACTGGAACTGGTCGAACAAATCCTTGTCTTCACAACACACTGGTTCTATCTCTTACTCTCCTTACTTACAGTTTGTCTTTGTGAAGCCATTGCCAGATTGCTTTGCCTGTTTGACTTCAGTGTGTGACTACTTGTTCTGATTGGCTTCATACTATCTTCCATCATGATCCTACTACCTAGCTGCTATCAGTCATCATGCTTTAGTTCCATACTTGTTTGACTATGGCTTGTCTAGTGTAGTTCATCTTCCTCTGCATGTTTATAGGTCATGTTTTCGTGTTTGTCTTCGAAACTTTCATGTTTTGAAGACTTTCATAAAAATCGCCTATTCACCCCCCTCTAGTCGATAACTAGCACTTTCACCTTTTGATTGATCAGCAAGCACATCGAGATGTGAACCATCACCATCCTTTCGTTTACCTTTAATCTTGAGAAGAATACTAAAGATGCTTTCACATACATTCTTCTCTACGTGCATGACATTGATACAGTGATGTACACGTAGAATCTCCCAGTAAGGTAATTTCCAGAACAATGATTTCTTCCTAAACTCTTGACCCTTGGGTGTTTGTTTCACCGTCAAAGCGTGATTCTTGCAGAGCACAACATTAATTTGTTTAACCATGTTGTGGACCAACTTCCCATCATAGAGTCTTGGGCCCACTTCCCATCAAATTCAGCTTTCATCTTTTAGTATGGGTGATTTTTCCGTCAGAACCTACGATGATGCAAATGCACGGTTTTGCACGAGTTGGGAAGTCTTCTACTAGCTGTCCAATCCATGCATGTGACACAGCCTACATCTCCCTTTGTTTTCTGCCCTGATGTGTTGCCTAATGCCGGCATATCTTGAATGGTGTGCACCAGCGTCGCATGTAGATCGAAAATCTACTATTTCTAAGCATCATAACATTTTACAAAAAGTGCATCTATCCACACTGTCAGCAGTTCTTGTATTAGTAGTTGAAAGTAAATGTCTATGTCATTTCCAGGTTGCTTCGGGCCTTGGATAATCATTGACATCATAATGTATTTTTTTCATACACAACCAAGGAGCTAGGTTATATATGCACAGAAGCACCGGCCATGTGTTGTGACTGGTGCTCATATCGCCAAAAGGATTCATCCCGTCAGTACACTACCCGAGCCTTATACCTCTAGGATCCTTGGCAAAGTCTTCAAACTTGTTGTCGATTAATTCCCACTAAGCCCCATCTTTTGGGTGCCTCATATACTTATCTGCAATTCGCTCATCATGATGCCACCGCAACCTCTTTGCCTCTCTAGGGTTTGCAAAGAAACGCATCAACCTTGGAATTAAAGGCAAGTACCAAACAACCTTGAATGGGATTCCTGTCTTGATCTCATCGTCCATGCTTGCATTCAGGACACGTACTTGTCCTTTGATATCCTGCGCTTGTATCGTGCATGCTTGCATTCAGGACATGCACACAAATCTTTGTACTCACCACGGTACAATATACAATCATTCACACAAGCGTATATCTTCTGTTGTTCAAGCTCCAATGGGCAAACAATTTTCTTCGCTTCATTCATGCTTCTGGGGAGCACATTATTTACCGGAAGAATTTCTTTGGAAAGACCTAACATCTCTGTGAAGCCCTTGTTTGATAGACCGTTTGCTGCTTTAAATCTGAGAAGCGCCAGGGTGGCACTCAACCTCGAATATATCTTTTTGCAACCTGGATACAATTCTTTCTTGAAGTCCGCATCAATGGTTGGCAGATCCTTGTACCCAATCATATCCTTTTTTGGGCCCTTAAAATCTGCAATCATGGCAGCAAAATCTAGCATAACAAGATCATCAACGTCTTGGTTTTCCAGTGGGCGTTTTGGCTTTCCGGTGTCCATTGGTAGCTTGACGCCTCTGCCCTGATGTTAGATTCAAAATCCATGTGACACTGATCGGGGTTTGGCATCTCGCAACCCTGGGTATCTTCATCCATGACCTCCTCTTCACCGTGCCTGGTCCAACATGTATATCCATCCATGAATCCCCGAGAGACTAAGTGCCATTGGACATATGCAACTACACGTGCCTCTGTATTGGCACAATAAGTACATGGACACAGGATGTAATCTGCATCACCAATTCTCCTCTTAGTACTTTCAGCCAAATTCATGAACTCTGTCACGCCACTGATAAAATCTGCGGTTCTCATTTTTCATCCATTGAGATCGTTCCATCTGCACCACACGAATGGTAATTAAAAACAAAACAACAACATTAATACACGGATTAACTACTGCCCAATGATGCGTGCATAAAATTACAAGGCTTCATTTTAATAATTACTGAGGGCACTCCATATTGTTATCCAGACGTGAAATGACAAAAATTAATGGGTAGTCAATTTACACGCAGAGTACTAGTACAACACTACCCTTAGGAATTGGATACCTTAATTAAGCCACTCACGAAAAGAATACCTAAATTAAGTAGCCGCGCGGCGACCTCCACCCGGTAGACCGAGAAGCGCGATGCGGCGGCACACCAAGATAGCAGGGTCGAGGAGCAAAGCTTATTGCGGCTGCCGCCTGAAGTTCGACCTCCACTATCCCGCCATCGACCGCGATGGATGTGCTCGAATCACGCCGCTGCCGACTTCGATGGCTGAGCTCCTCCTATCTCCCGACGCAGACCCAGGATTGACCTCCTATGATGCTACCACCGCCTACCGACCAAGAATTGACCTATTCTCCGGTAGCCCTTTCTTAGGCCGCCGCCGCCATCTCTAGATGCATACCGGCTTTTTTTACGGATATCCGCAGAGCGGCTGTTTACACGGTATCACTGTAACTCAATTATATGTACAGGGTAGTACATCACATACGGTTATGTAACGACAACCGTGTCTCACCTACATTGTCTTGTCACACGGTTTGCTGCGCAAATCATGTGTGACATTGTAATACCTGACACAAATGACATGTATAAACACTGTGCCGTATACTCCAACATATAGTGCCATAAGTAGTTCCCGACCGTTAGCTTATCCCACCCCGTTTCCCCATTTCCTCCAAATCCCTATGTAGCCTCCAAAGTCCCTCGAGTGGAGCTGACATTGGGGGAATGCGGGCGAGTGGTGCTGATGGTTTCGGTGCGGCTGCTCCTGCTCGTACCGCCACCACAATGGCGGTCGCCGCCGAGCACTTGCTTAAGGTCATCAGAAGGCAAGTGTACTACGGATCTGAATTGTCCTATCAGGTTCCAATCTATCCCGATCTTTTTTAGCATGTCCAAAGTAGCTCCTTGCTGAATCCGTCCTGAATTGAACCCCCCAGGAAAGCGATCTACTGCCGGGTCCGGAGCATGACTCCAGACTACCGCAACACGAGTTTGACTCCGAGTTTTGCGCCACCAAGAAGTACCAAAAGCTGAGTTGTCTGCACCGGCACACTCCCGCTCGACGTGTATGCACGGAGGGATTCGATATTTTCTCAGTTGCCCCTTAGAGGTTAGTGCTAAGTTCATCATTTTACTTGAGTTAATGCCAAGACTCATCTTGAATACTATTTAACATTGGCAGGGATATGAGTATTGTGCCTTTATTAACTGGCGGGATGAAGAATGGCATGGCAGGGTTCAGAGTGTTATCAGCAAGCTGGCAAAAGATAACGTTAAGCTGAAGAAGAAACTGGCTGATCTGGAATGTACAATCAGTACGATGAAACAAGAAATAATCAATCATAGGCAACAAATGAAAGCAAGAGACAAGAAGGAACTAGCATGTGTAGTTGTGGTTGTCGCATTAGCCATGTTCTATGCGTTGTTTGCAATGATGATTAGGGGGTTTTTGTTTGATAGTATTGCTAAAGCACATCTAGATGTGCTCTAATAAAGCACATTTAGGTCCTATGCCATTGATGTTACGCGAAGATTCATGCAGATATTATCATTTGTCTTTATTCTTTTCCTTTCTAGTTTGATTATTACTGGCTTTATCAATAAGAAGAGCTCAATGGACTACTTGCCAACTATCGGCGTTCTGGGATCGGGGGTCCCCAGAATTGCCTGCATGCGGCCTGCTGCATGGCTCCACAAGTGGCCCAGTACGGCCCGTCTTCATCAACCAACACTCAAGACCCTCGCGAGGGGCCAAGCCTCGTGGGGCGGACGACGCAAGACCTCCTCAGGAGCGGCCTCACCAGGCAGGCTCGCGAGGAGGCGGAAAGATCAAGGCAAGGGGTACCTCGCGAGGTCCCCATGATGCAAAGCCATAATGATCAAGACCAGGCGGGCGCCAGGTGGGCGCCAGCCCGCGCAGTGTCCCCGTTTCCTCTTTGGTGCTAAGGGGGCAACCGCAGGCGCGGAGTACCGAGGCATCAGGTGAAGGTTTCCATATCGATGCAACAAGACCAAGACCAGCAGGACGACAGGACGGAGCTCATCGTGGAGCCCAAGACGGCGTCATCACCAGGACCTTTGACAGACGAAGACCACCTTTAGTCAGGATAGCTTGTACTAGGTGTCCCCTTTCAAAATGGCCATTTTGGATCCCTGTCTCCTCAATATTTGGGAAGAGGACCAGGGCCTCTATAAATAGAGCTAGCCACCACAGTAGAAAGGAGGACATTCAGTTCACCCACACACCACACCAGCTCAAGAACACCTCCCCTCGCGAGGCTGTTCTTCCCTTGTACTGTTCATCATCAGCCCAAGAGGCAATCCACCACCACACACAGGAGTATATTACACCACAATAGTGGCCCGAACCAATATAAATCTTGTCTCTTGTGCTGTGAGTTCATCGATCTAGCTTAGGGACCGCGGTGAGGCTAAGGGCGTGTTTCAGTAGTGTAACGCCCCGGACACACCCGCCGGTGGTCGTTACTCCTGGCGGGATCTAGACTGGCCCCACAGATCAATACTAGTCTTTTCTGCACACTTTGTCCTCACTCGTGCGCACCCGGGAGCAACTTCCCGGTCGGTCACCCATCCTGAAACTACTCCAAGCTGAGCACGCTTAACTTTGGAGTTCTTTCCGAATGGGCTCCCAGAAAAGAAGGAATTCCTTATTGATATGAGTAGTCTATCATCCCTAATAAGCCGAGCTATTACATACACCCACACTCGGAGGAACCGGCGTCCTCGTCGGGCCACGAAACGTTCCCTCTTGGCACAACCGTCATGCATCGATCCGGTACATGTGCCATGCCGTGTGCCTGACGGGTCACAAGCGTCATGAACAACATGACGCGCACCTGTCCGCAACCATCCGTGTAACGCGCGGTCGGCTCGATACCAACATAACGCCCGGACACACCCGCGGTGGTCGTTACTCTGGCGGATCTAGATCGCCCCACAGATCAATACTAGTCTTTTACGCACACTTTGTCCTCACTCGCGCACGCAGGAGCAACTTCGGTCGGTCACCCATCTGAAACTACTCCAAGCTGAGCACGCTTAACTTTGGAGTTCTTTCCGAATGGGCTCCCAGAAAAGAAGGAATTCCTTATTGATATGAGTAGTCTATCATCCCTAATAAGCCAGGCTATTACAAGTAGGGAGAAATCTTCGTGCGCACCCCAGTGTTCGAACATTAAGGGTTTTGCCGGAAACCGATATCCGACATTTGGCGCGCCATGTAGGGGTGCGCCGAAATCTTCTTTCTGCTGATCCGCGTCCCATCGCTTCGTCGCATCCATGTCCGACACCCGGCAAGCCCGCGCCGAGCGCTGGGCTGCTCTCGTCCCTCGCGTCGCCCAGACAGCTCCTGTCGGCGGGCCTCCTCGTCGTTCTCTATTGCATGCCGCCAACGCCGCCACCGGCCCGGCGGGGAACGAGCAGCAGGCATCCTCGTTCCACCCCTCGGTGCAGCGGGAAGGCCGCACCGCCACTCCATCACCGACCCCAGCTGGTTCGTTGTCCCATGCCCGTCGCGCCCCCACGGACGCGTAGGCCGCGTTGCTTCAGGCACGTGAGCTCGTGCACTACCGTCCCGTCGACGACCTCTATGAAGAATGGCTCGCTCGCATCACCAAGCTCGTCAGCGCCGCACAGGTCTCTCTCGCACCGTCCCTCTTGCTGCCTCGCCCTCTGCCAGGTATGGGCGATGTGGCTTACGAAGCGCCTCCACCACCTCTCCCCCAAGACGGCGCCCTGGCTCCAAGGCACGCAGCCCCTGGACGTGGCCCACCGCATCCAGTGCCCGCGCGACAAGAAAGAAGCTTCCAAGAAATCCCTCGGCCTCAAGAAGGCGCTCCCGTGCTTCCTGTAGCAGCGCGACAAGACCGCGTCCCTACAACGGTGCGACAAGACCGCGTGCTGCCCCTAGCAGGGGTGCACGGGTACCATCAGGAGCAACCTCCATGTCAGCAAAGGGCCCTGGTGATCACTACAGGTTGCCGCGCATTCACCCCGAGCTCCGTAGCGTCGGATGGTCGGGCAACTTCAAGCCGGACCTGCCTCCTCGCTATGATGGCACCCCCGACCCTCTGGAGTTCTTGCAGCTCTACAAGCTGAGCATCGAGGCGGCTAACGGAGACGAGAAGGTCATGGCGAACTAGTTTCCCATGGAGCTCAAGGACGGTTCCCGCTCATGGCTCCTCAACCTGCCTCCTGGCTCGATCTCATCCTGGGCGAGATGTGCAGCCGCTTCATCGCCAACTTCCAGGGCACTCGCGACCACCCCCCGGCCGCGGGTGACCTGCGTCGCATCAAGCAACAGCCTGGGGAGACTCTGTAGAAATACATCCAACGCTTCAACAGCGTCCGCCTCAAGATCCCCAAGGTGACGGACGAGGCCATCATCTCGGCGTTCTCTGATGGCGTCTGCGACGTCAAGATGAAGGAGGAGCTTGCCAACCACGAGGAGTTGTGCACATCCCTGGAGCTGTTCAACCTGGCGACCAAGTGCGCAAGGGCTGAGGAAGGACGCCTCTCCCTCCTCGAGCTTCCAGCTGCTGACCCAGAAGAAAAGAAGGCCAAGGCCAAGGACGTCAAGCACCAGGGAGCAGCCGTGCCCACGGCAGAACCAGACACGAAGCACGGCAGGGACCAACCGGAGTCGTCCAAGGGCAACCGACCGTTCTGCTCCTAGCACAACCTCCACACCCACAACACCAACGAATGCCAGGAGCTCATGGCCGTTCGAGAAGGACGCTTCGGTCGATGCCCCGAGCGCAACAAACGGGGCTACGACAGAGGAGGAGGACGTGGCGGAGAATGATGGGACGACCGTGGCCCTCGCTAGGAGTGGCATGACCGGCCTCGTGAGGATCGTTGGCAGGACCAGCCTCGCGAGGGTGCCTAGAGGGATCAGCCTCGCGAGGACCGCCCGCAGGGTAACGCGTGCCTTACAACACTGCCGCCACCATCAAGAAGGAATGACGACCATCACCAGGACGAGGGGGCTGGGGGCTTCTTGGAGCCACGTGCTATCGCTTGCATCTTGGGCAGAGCTCGGGCCCTAGCCTCTCGGCGCATCTTCAAGCAGTTCGGTCGCGAGGTGAACGCAGTCCTCCCCAACCTCGAGGCCACACGCCCGCTCAGGTGGTCCAAGTGCGCCATCACCTTCAGCTTGGCAGATTAACTCAAGTAAGCGGCTACTGCTGGCGTCCTCCCAATGCTCTGTTCACCAGTCATCAGCAACGTGCAAGTCACCAGGACACTCATCGATGACGGCGCATGGCTTAACGTCCTGTCCATCGAAATGTTCGACAACCTTCAAGTGCCATATGATCAGCTCCAGCCGATCAAGCCCTTCTCAGGAGTTACTGATGGTTCCACCACCCTGATAGGGCAGGTCCGCCTCCCTGTCACCTTCGGCAAGCGCGACAACTACCGCACCGAGCTCATCGATTTCGACATCGCCCACATCCACCTGTCGTACAATTCCATCATCGGGTATCCAGCCCTGGCCAAGTTCATGGCGGTGACGCACCACGGATACAACGTCCTCAAGATGCCAGGAATCGGCGGAATCATCACGTCCCCTGCGAAGAGAGAGATGCGGTGTGCTCACTCGAGTGTGCCTTTCAAGCTGCACCAATCGAGGACCCGGACAACTCATGCAAGAACCCTCCTGAGGCAGTCCCCAAGAAGAAGAAGCAACCACTCCACACAAGGCCTCAGGAGGTTGGTATCTCAGGTGGTGCCGCGTCAGGATCAGCGCCCGTGCAAGGGGCGCCTCCTTCCATCGCATAGGAAGGCGCACCCGGCGCCCTCCTCGGGCAGGGCTCGGGGGCTCTCTCCTGGAGGGCCTCAGACTTTGCCAACATCACGAGGAAGGCTCGGGCACCACTTGGAGGCGTGATTCGCGGCACGTTTCCCTCCGGGAGGCACAGGGCGTGGAAAGCCCAACGTTCAGGAGTTCATCACCAAGTTCACTCAGGAGCTTCAGGAAGCAAGGGCCATGCGCGGCGACCGCCGCTTGCCTGGCGTGGCCCCCCATCCAGGCGAGGATGGTGAGCTGTGCATCTGCATCGATGTCCCAGGGCACAACCGAGCCACATCTCAGGAGTGCCTCAGGCATTCGCGCGTGGGACGCTGCGAGGGTCCGCCGCACAACTACGTTCGCATGCCTTTCGGCCTGCCGAACGCGGCTACCACCTACCATTGTCACCTGTGGAGCATTATGGCAGCTCAAGAGGCCAGGCACCATGCGGTCCTAGCGGAGATAGAGACGGTCCTCAAGGAACCACCCGGACGTCCAGAGCTTCCCGAGGCTCAAGGCCCCGGCGGCTCGTGAGGGTCGGCCTCTTCACCGCGCATGTCCAACTACCTCAACACCCCTTCTACAAGGGAACCAGCTGACATCTTCCAAGTTCATTTCAACCGGGAGCGCCCTCAGGGCTGCATCATTCCCAAGGCGCGTGGGTCCGTCCCTGCGGCATTTATCCATTTTTCTTATGTCTTTAGCTTACCTTGCTGGGGTCGCCCCTGAGGTTGCATCATCCCGAAGCCGCTCGGGCCTGACCCAGTGGCTTGTATCCATTCCGCGTTTACCTAAGCTGATTTTCCTTTCATGTCTAATCTGTCTGTGATCATCACCTACCACCTACCACGGGTCCGCCCCGCTCTCATGCAATTCGCTTGCGCGTTAAAAGGGGGGCTCCTGAGCATCGCGACTCAGGAGCTCTTACTGGCTCTCCAGCCCTAACCCCCTGGCCTTGACCACAGCATCGCGACCTGGCATACCAGCGGCGGCTGAGCTCGCTCAAGGGCCGGGACCTAAGGACGTAGAGCACTTATACCTAACCGTCTCGCAGGAACACTCAGCTGTCCAAGACCCAAGACCAGGCGCAACCCGCCTTGAGGTTGAGCCTCGTGAGTCCAGCGCTGGCTCACGAGTGCCCAGATACACCTCGTCTAGCCCTGTTGTGCAAGCCACGTGTTAGGGCGGGGCTATACACTCCCCGAGGGTTCCTCCCAGAGGGCCCCCTCCCACGCACCAGTGGAAGCACCATGCTCCGTGCTGGCTGACGACAGTGCCGAGGAGCGGCTATGCCCGTACACATACGGAAGTGCTATGCTCTGTGCTGGTGATGAACAACTGAGGGCGGCCCCACGGTCGTATCAACCTCAGGGAGCCCCAGAGCCCAGTGTCTGGCTCCATCGCAGCACCTCCCATCGGGAGCATCACGCAAGGGGGCTGGGCACGTGGGCTGTACCCGGGTCACGCCCGAGCGTACGGCACCCAGCCAGGCCCTTCGGACCTGGTCGTCGTGCGCCCGTCCCTAAGTGGAGCCAGGGTGCACAGGTCGTTGGAACGTCAAGGGGGACTCCTAAGCATCGCGACTCAGGAGCCTAACTGGTTATGTAGCCCCTCACTCCTTGGTCCCGTCCTCGTGATGCGGTTAGGGCTAACGGTGGTTGAGGTATGCGCGGGGCCGGGCTCTGCCGACGTAGAACGCCAGATCTACTCCTACATTCCCTCCCTATTTGCTGTTTGCGCATCAAGGGGGTCTCCAGAGCATCACAACTTAGGTGCCTAACTTGTCATGTAGCCCCTCACTCCTTGGTCCCGTCCTAGTGATCCGGTCTGGGCCAGCAGCGGTTGAGGTATGCGTGGGGCCGGGCTCTGTCGACGTAAAACATAAAGCAAATAGGAAGGAAATCACAAAATCTCAAAGCAAATCCCGGAGAAAATATTACAAACCATAATTTTCTTCACAATACCAAACGCAAGTTTAAACGCCTCCACGAGGCATGGTGCATGTTACAAGAATTAAGACGGAAATAAGCCGTCACCCTTGGACATCGTCATCGCCCGCCGGAGACTCCACCCCCATGGTGGCGCCACTCGGGGCTGCTGGATCAGCAGCACCGCCTGCCGTGGGAGAAGGAGCGAAGGCGCGGAACTTCTCTAGCAAGGCCTCCACCTCTTCATGGCTTCAGCAGCAGCGGCGGAGCGCTTGTTGTCCGTGGGCTCCAACAGCTCATCATGGTTGGCGTCGGGGTCGCGAAGGTGGAGGTGGCTGAAGACGCGCGTCAACACTGCAGAAGAAAGGACGCGGGCTTCTACCTCTGCCATGTGGCCGACGCCGCTCCTGACTTCCTCAAGCGCCTCGACCAAGAAAGGAAGCAGCTGGGTGGGGCCGTCCTCGTCGGTAGCCAGCGGCTTCTCCAAGCCATTCTCATAGAGTGTCTACATCGCCACGCGAGACCTCTCCTCGAGGAGTGCGAAGACCACACGGTCCTCGGCCAGGACCTTCGCCTTGGCGTCCAGCTCGGCCTTCTCCACCTGCAACTTCTGCTCCAGCATTTCCAGTCGGCCACGCTCATTGGCCTGCGCCTCCGCCAACCACGTATGCTCGGTGCCGCGGTCCCTGACAGCGTCCTCCCGAGCCTTCATCTTCTCCACCTCCGCTCGGCGGCCACGAGCTTCTTCGGTGTGCTTGTTGCGCTGATCCTTCAGCTCGGCCTCCAGCACCTTGCAACAGTCCTGGGAGACCGCAGCATCCTTCAGTGCCGCCTCGCGAGTAGCTGCGGCCTGGGTGGCGGCCTGCTTCTCCTCCTCAGAAGCTGTCGCGGCCCGCCTCAGCGCCGCTCGGACAGAGGCGTCAGAATGAAGCCAACCAGAGACCAGCTTCAGGCGCCCAGCTACCAGATGGGAGTCGGTGTCCTAGAGGTCTTCTCGCAGCTGGGCCATCCCATAGAGGGCACACTCCAGGACATCTAAGGAGGCAGAAGAACCTGGAACCAACAGCACGGTAGAAGGAGGAGGCGGCAGCGTAACCATGGCTCGGGAGACTGGGGGCTCCTGAGCCTTGGCTACCTCAACAGCAGCATCGGGTACTGGCACCTCTGGAGCCAGCAGGGCCATGGGGGTTGGCGCCCCGCCATGGCGCTCCTCCAAGCCTCGCGAGGATGACTGGGCAGGGGAGGTGCGAAAGCCGTCGCCTCCCCTCCCTATGGATGAAGGAGCGGCCGCGGCAGACGTGCCTACCCTAGGCGGGGTCACCGCGTCCCCCTTCCTCTTCTTTGCCGCAGGCGGCAGCCTAACCAATTGATGGAGATTGTCAAGCTCCGGCAGCATAATCAAGTACAAGATGGGGCGCGAACACTTACTGGTCAATCGCGGCTTAGTTCACCACCCTTTGCCGAGCTTGAAGCCAGAGAGCCTCGCGGCCCGGGGCACAGCTGCAAGAGGTCCAGGAGTGGAAGAAGGTGCTGTAGAAGGGCTGGAGGCGGCACCGGGCGGCACCTAGGCAGAAGCAGCCTCTCGGGAGATCAGCGCTGACCTTTCCTTCTTCTGGATCGCGGGCGGATCCTCCTCCTCTTGGGCCGCATCGACCTCGTCATCGTCTGGCATGGAGCCCTCAGAGGTCGCCTCCGAGTCACGCTCCTCTTCTTCTTCTTCCTTTCCTCCTCTGCGGGACTCGCCCGAAGACACGTCCACCAGCGCCATCGCCCCCCGGGCCACAAGGGGCGCCGCCGGCACCAGGCCGCGCCCATCAAAGTTGGGCATAGCAGCCACCACCTATGCACAGTCCTCGCGGAGGAACAAGGGGACAGGGGCCCCCGCCGAACACTCCTGGTCATCTCCGACCAAGAGGCGGAGAGCTGAGGCCAGCTCATTATCAGCCGAAGCCGCTGGATTCAGGCGAAGCTTGTCTTCTGTGTCAACAAGCATCCATAAGGTGTGCGAGTGTGCATGAAGCGGAGCCACCCGCTGTGCCAGGAACTCCCTCAAGAGCGCGGCCCCCGTCAGCTTTGATGCCTTCACGTTGCCCGGCTTCAAGTCGGCGTTCATCTTCTCCAGCACCAACTTCGCCCGATCGTCAACAAGCTTAGCGCGAGACCACCATTCGTCAGGCTGGGGCACCTCCGTTGGCAGCATCAACCGGGGGTGGACACACTTGGCATCCATCATGACCCACTTGCTCTGGAAGTTGTCGGCCCTCTTCCCAGCCTTCGAGATCGCGTTGGCCTTGCCGTACGCGACGAAGTTGGTGCACGCCGAGGTGTGGTCGCCGTTGGTTCGGAGAGATAAGAAGTGGCGCAGCAGAGACACAGACGGCATCACCCCAACATCCGCCTCGCAATATTAGGCGAACATCGACAAGAGGAGAACAGATTTGGGATGGAGATGAAGGGTCTGCAACCTGTAATGGCTGAGGACGGCGTAGAAGAAGTCGGAGAAGGGAGGAACCAGGCCTGTGACGATGGCGTTCGTGAAGAAGGGGTAGAAAGTGCTCCCCTTAGCCTCTGGCCCGACGGAGCCAGCCCAGAGTTCGGTCTCCCCCTTCTCGTTTCCCTCCACCACCGTCATTAGGCGCGTGGCGGCGAGATTCTTCTCCAACACATTGGGGGCATCCAGGGCCAGCGCATACCAAGCCGGCAGCGCATCAACCTTGACTTTGAAGAGCGCCATCTCTCGATGAAATGGAATGAGTGGAGCGGATCTAGAGATTTCGGAAGCAAGGAAGCAAGGAAGGGGATCTGGAGCAAGGCGAAGGAGAGCAATGAAGGCAAGCCTTGCCCGTGCCAGCTTTTCTCAGTCGGTCAGTTGCCGAGGCAGCGTGGGGAAGCGGAGACGCCCACATCCAACCAGTAGCCACGTGTCGACCAAGGACGCGGGTTGTTGGGGCCCGCGGCGCTCCGCACTTGCCCTCTGGCTTCGCCGCTAAGCCAAGCCCAAGCGCGCCTTGAGCCTGGGGGCTACTGTTGGCATTCTGGGAACGGGAGTCCCCAAACTTGCCTGCTTGCATGGCTCCAGCAGTGGCCTAGTATGGCCCGTCTTCATCAACCAGTGCTCAAGACCCTTGCGAGGGGCCAAGCCTCGCGGGCCGGACGACGCAAGGCCTCCTCAGGAGTAGCCTCACCAGGCAAGCTCGCGAGGAGGCGGAAAGATCAAGGCAAGGGGTACCTCGCGAGGTCCCCATGATGCAAGCCATGACGATCAAGACCAGGCGGGCGCCAGCCCGCGCAGTGTCCCTGTTTCTTCTTTGGTGCTAAGGGGGCAAGCGCAGGCGCGGAGTATTGAGGCAGCAGTCAAAGGTTTCCATATCAGTGCAACAAGACCAAGACCAGCAGGATGGCAGGATGGAGGTCATCGTGGAGCCCAAGACGGTGTCATCACCAGCACCTTTGACAGACGAAGACCAACTGAGGGAGTCCTGGACTAGGGGGTGTTCGGATAGCCTGACTATCATCGTCGGCCGGACTCCAAGACTATGAAGATACAAGATTGAAGACTTCGTCCCGTGTTCGGATGGGACTTTCCTTGGCGTGGAAGGCAAGCTTGGCGATATGGATATGTAGATCTCCTACCATTATAACCAACTCTATGTAACCCTAGCCCTCTCCGGTGTCTATATAAACTGGAGGGTTTTAGTCCGTAGGACGAACAACCATTACAACAATCATACCATAGGCTAGCTTCTGGGGTTTAGCCTCCTTGATCTCGTGGTAGTTCCACTCTTGTACTACCCATATCATCAATATCAATCAAGCGGGAGTAGGGTTTTACCTCCATCGAGAGGGCGAACACAGGTAAAACATCGTGTCCCTTGTCTCCTGTTACCATCCGCCTAGGCGCACGATTCGGGACCCCTATCGAGATCCGCCGTTTTGACACCGACATTGGTGCTTTCATTGAGAGTTCCTCGTGTCGTCACCAACGAGCTTGATGGCTTCTTCAATCAGCGACAACGCGCAGATCGTGGTGAGACTTTTCTCCCGGACAGATCTTCATGTTTGGCGGCTTTTGCTTTGCGGGCTAATTTGCTTGGCCATCTGGAGCGGATCGAAAGCTTACGCTGCCGGTGTCAAAACCGCGGATCTCGAGTAGGGGGTCCCGAACATGCGTCTAGGCGGATGGTAACAGAGACAAGGGACACGATGTTTTACCCAGATCGGGCCTCTCGATGGAAGTAAAACCCTAATCCGCTTGATTGATATTGATGATATGGGTAGTACAAGAGTGGATCTACCACGAGAACAAGGAGGCTAAACCTCGGCTAGCCTATGGTATGATTGTTGTAATGGTTGTGTTGTCCTACGGACTAAAACCCTCCGCTTATATAGACACCAGGAGGGCTTGGGTTACACAGAGTCGGTTACAATGGTAGGAGATCTACATATCCAGACGCCAAGCTTGCCTTCCACGCCAAGGAAAGTCCCATCCTGACACGGGACGAAGTCTTCAATCTTGTATCTTCATAGTCTTGGAGTCCTGGTCGACGATGATAGTTTGGCTGTCCGGACACCCCTAGTCCATGACTCCTCAAGAGTCTCTAACCAGCTTCAATGACAATGGCGATATTGTTCGGCATTCGGGATCCTCCTCGAATAATTGAGAGAAGATTGTGAACACCAGGATAGTGTCCGCTCGCAAAATAAATTCCACATTCCACCGTAGAGAATAATATGTACACAAGTTCAATCTGGCGGCGTATTTTGTGGCATGACGTCACACCACTACCAAGCCTTTACTTGAATCGTTTTTATTATCCCACCTCGGTAGCGTTTAGCGGCGGTTTCTTGGCATGTCTTGTCGAGCGTAGATCGTGTTCCCCTTATTCAGGATTGTCATCAATACGGACGTGGGTAACCCAACCGCGCCATTGATGGTGGCGCTTGGGAGATAAGCGAGTTTTACCAGGCCGGTGGGGATGCATAGTCTTCGTCCACCCATATATAAGGGGATAAGGATCCACCTTTTTTACCTATGCCTTCTTCCTCCTTTGCTTATTCATCTCCGCGCACTCGAGCTCCAGCGCCCAAGCCCGCACATCTCGTCTCAACCTTCTCCAGTCATGTCCGGAGCGGGAGGCAAGTGGTTGGCTTCCTCCGTTACGGAGGAGCACATCATAAAGCTGCTGGCGCGGATACCTTTCGGCGACATCGCAGCCGGCTACCCGACGAGGGGCAGCTCATCCCCACCCCCAGGCCCCATGAGAGGGTCATATTACTTCCCCACTTCCTCCGCGGACTAGGCTTCCCACTTCATCCCTTCGTCCGAGGGCTCATGTTCTACTACAGCCTGGACTTCCACGATCTGGCGCCAAACTTCATCCTCAACATCTCGGCGTTTATCGTCGTGTGCGAGGCCTTTCTCTGCATCCGGCCCCACTTGGGCTTGTGGCTCAAGACCTTCCACGTCAAGCCGAAGGTAGTGAAGGGCGTCCAAGCGGAGTGCGGAGGCGCCATGGTGGGCAAGATGCCCAACATCCTCTGGCTCGAGGGGGCCTTCGTGGAGTCCATCAAGGGATGGCAATCGGGGTGGTTCTACATCACCGAGACGCGTGACCCTAAATGGGCAGTGGCCCCCGAGTTCAGATCTGGTATCCCTATGCAGCTCACCTCCTGGAAAGAGAAGGGCTTGCTATGGGGTAGTTCGGAGGAGCTGACAGGACTCCAGTCCTGTCTCCAGACCTTGGTGAACACGAAGCATAGGCTTGTCAATGTGATCCAGGTCATGCTCGTCTGCCGGATTCTCCCCTACCAACAATGGGCCTTCAATTTGTGGGAGTTCGATCCGGCACAGCACCTGTCCCTGAGCGGGTTCTTCGACACGACGTACGAAGCTGCCTGGAGGGTGCTGTTCAAGGGAGGAGAAGCCCCCGCATCCGCGACGGAAGACTGCGGATTCAGCACCAAGTGCCCGGCCGGTGAGGTAAGCTTTGTTATCCTCTATGAGACACTTATTTTCTTTCATAGTTTGACTCTAGTGGGATTTTTAAAAACTCCCAATGCCTTTGACAGGACTGGCAGAGGACGTCCGGACAGGTAGACTGTCCGGTTCCCCTTCCCGAAGACCTAGCGGACGCCCGTTTAACGGGGCTGCTGGTCCCGGCACTTTATGTGGTGCCGGAGAAGAAGGCCAAGAAGAAGGCCACGGGAACTCGAAGAAGCTCCCGGCGCCAGGTGATATCGGACTCATCGTCCGATGGCTCCGAGGCGGACTCCTCCCCCGAAGACGAGGAGGAGAAAGAGGACTCTCTCCCAGAGGAGGGAGAGAGGAAGAGGAAGGCTTCCCCAACTGGGGAGGCCGAAGGGTCCAAGAGGGGAAGGACCCTTCCCCCGGACAGCTCCGCCAACGCCAACGTTGGCGATGAAGAGTGGCCCTCAAGGGCCAAGCCCCTGGCCAGATCGTAAGTATCCGGACTTGTGATTTGTAATTTCTTTTTCATGTCACGTAGTGTCCTTCTAATGCCGCATACTGCCTGTAGCCCGGCCGAGGAGGATCTTCCCGCTTCATCCAGTGGGTCCTTGGCGCCGTCGGATGTGGATTCCATTCTGACTGCCTCCACCCCTCGTGGTGCTGAGGACGCCGAGGTGGGATCCCAAGAGGGGACCCGACAGGAGGGGGAGGCTTCGGAGGTGCCACAAGGCAACCTCCCGGACTTCGTGCCGGACTCCGCGCCGGAACCCGCAATGGTTCCGGAGTCCGCAGGCGGCCCCTTCGCAAGAAGGGCAAGACCGTGACACCGGCAGCCTCCGTCCAACCGGAGGTTGCCGGACAACTTGGTGGAAGCGCTCAACGGCGCTTCCATCGAGGAAGAACACCGCACTATTATGAGTGCGGTGATTCAGAAGGTTCAGCTCGCCAAGAGCGGGCTGACCGAAGCTTGCAGCAGCCTTCTAACAGGCTTTGAGGTAAGAAGCTTTAAAATACGTAATGTAATACCGCATAGACAGTAGCCCGTGATGCTCGGTTCGGTGTTCGGAAAGAAGAACCGGACTGAGGAACTATAAAAGATATACGCAGGAGTGCTAAAAATATGTCAATATGGGTATGCAGCTCTTATTCTTGACCTCTGCCGACCGAAAAGCGAGGTCGGTGCTTTGAAGCAGGACCTCGAGCGGTCCGAGCAAGAGCTTGGCCTTGCCAAGAAGCAGCTCGAGGACAAAGAAGGTGAGTAACACCACTTTGAAATTTGTACCTTACAGAAAAGGATTTTGGTTGCAATAGGAATAACAAGGATAACGTGGTACTCCAGGGGCCACGAACGAGTTGGCGGCCATGAAGGAGGCCGTGTCCGCGGCCGAACGCAATGCAGCCGCGAAATGAGCGGAGCGAGAGAGGCAGGAGGCGCGGGTGGCGGAGGTGAGAGTTTGGAGCGCGACTCGAAGACTCGAAAGCATGAGAGTTTGGAGCGCGACTCGAAGACTCGAAAGTCCAAGCTTGCCTCGGCTCTTGAAAGTGCCAAAGCCGCTAAGGCCGAGGCCCATAAGGCCCTCCAGGAGATTGAGGCGCCGAAGAAGATAGCGGCGGGTAAGGCATTTTTCATGCAAAGCAAGCATGTGAATGTAAATTACCTGTTACTTACCCGAATTCGGAGCTCTCGAGGCGTTGCAGATCTGCCTCGCGGCGTGTCGATGCCACCGCATTCTACCAAAATTTGAGGAGGGAGCTCAGCGGAGAAGGTCTTCGGTCTCGATCTGCTGAGGCGGACATCCGGTGCCCCCTAGCGACCAGCTGAAGCAGCTGGTCGAGCTCCACAAGGTAGCCGAGCAGGCCATGAAGGGCCTCAAAGTCCGGTTGTGGCCTGGAGAGGCCGTGCCTGGAGCTACTTCGCCCTCGTGCGGCGGCTGGTGGATGTGTGCCCCTGGGTGGAGGTCATCAAGCGCTCTGCCTGCATTGAAGGTGCCCGTCGGGCCCTTGCCCACGTAAAGGTGCATTGGGGCAGGCTCGATGCGGAGAGGCTCCTGACGGACGCGCCGCCGCGGGGCAAAGAGTATCGTACGCCCGAGATGTACTATAAGACTGTCCTAAAGGGTGCCCGCAAGATTGCGGATGAGTGCCCCAAAGATGTAATTATTGAGTAGGTTCGCCATGTGTTATCCTGTGCGCTGAAAACATTGTTCATATGCGCTAAGCAACGCTTATTTGATTTAAAATATTACCTTCTGTGCGGCCGTATATCAAATCCGGGAGATGGCAAGTCGTCGGCATCAGCCCCCATGCCACGAGTGCTGGGGTGTTCAGGATAAACTTGAGCGCTCTTGTTCCCATTTTTGGGTCCATCTAGGGAGGCGCTCAACACAACGAACAAGGCAACCGGAATTATAATGCTTTAACACTCTCACTTAGCCATAGAATTCTATAATTTTAAATTTGGTGAAGCCCCTAGTGTCGGAAGACCGAGTTGAGGCGCTATCACGCTGGGCGGACACTATCCGGTTCCTCGCTCTAAGCGGCGTAAGTCTTTAGGGACTCGAAAAGACCTCTCGAACAGCGACGATCGCTCGCCTTATCATGATGATCGGTTTAGCTTTCTCCTTTGAGGCGCTCGCCCAGCTCAGCAGGCGCAATCGCGATGGTTCTCCCGTCTTCCGTAGCCGTGAGCGGGCGTAAGGTACCAAAACATGGGGCCAGGCAAACCCAACTATTGACCCAAGACATGATTGGAGCTGATGCATATAATGCTATAAGTTGAGGTGCCGCACTTGTGAAAGTGTTGGACTTATCACACCATAATGCGGGAACATAAGCCCCTGGTGTATTGGCCGTACCAAAATGTGCAGGTGTAAGATGTCATTAATGAACATATATGTAAAAAAAGGTAATGCAATTATAGGCAATAAATGCTGCATTGTTTATTCAAGGAATTCTGCTATGAGTGTCGAACGATACAAATGGTGCGGAAAGCAAGGGAGTAGACTATTTTAAACATGTCCCCCTCCAGGGGTGGGCTGCGGAATGTTGTAATAAATAGATTTAATGCTCGTAATGGAGACCACCTGAGTGTTCGTCGTAGCCCTTGTTCCTCCCTGGCTGTTGCATCGTGAGTTCGGCCGATCTACTGCCGGACAGGACCTCTTGTAGACGGAGTGGCATGACCACGACAGGCCCAGAGTGCGGCTCAACCACACCAGGGGCTCCGAAGTGTGTTGCTCTTTTTCTTTTTCTTTTTTTCCACAGGGCTCCGTTCACCGGAGGCCCTGTCCGGCAGTGGACCTGCCGAACTCACGATGCAACAGCCAGGGAAGAACAATGGCTACGACGAACACTCAGGTGGTCTCCATTATGAGCATTAAATCCGTTTAATACACAATTCCACAGCCTACCCTTGGAGGGAGACATTTCTAATAGTCCAAGCCCTTGCTTACCGCACTATTTGTATCGTTCTGCACTCATGGCAGAATTCCTTGAATAAACAATGCATCACTTTTCGCTTATAATTGCATTCCTTTCTTACATATATGTTCATTTATGACGTTTTGCATCCGTACACTTTGGTACGGCCGAATACACCAGGGGATTATGTTCCCCACATTATGGTGTGATAAGTCCGAACAATTTCACAAGTGCGGCACCCCGAACTTATAGCACTATATGCATAGGCTCCGAATCATGTCTTGGGTCAATAGTTGGGTTTGCCCGGCTCCCATGTTTTGGTACCTTACGTTCCATTCTATCGGCTAAGGTAGCACTGGGAGAACTACTGCGATTGCGCCCCGGTTGAGCTGGGCGAGCGCCTCAGTGGAGAAAGCTAAAACTGACCGTCATGATAAGGCGAGAGTCGGTCGCTGTTCGAGAGGTCTTTTCGAGTCCCTAAAGACTTATGCCGCTTAGAGCGATGAACCGGCTTTGTCCGGCCTAGGTGTGGAAAGCGCCCCGAACTCGGTCTTCCGAACACTAGGGGCTTTGCCGAAATTTAAAATTATAGAATTCTATGGCGGGAGTCAAATTATTAGGACCAGATTGTCTGGTAGATGGCCAAGGGCTATGGTGAGGGTGACCACGAGATGGACAATGGTGGTGTGGGCACAAATACATGGAGTTGGGGTCGCTATATGTATTTTTCATAGTAATGGTAGAACTCAAGCTGCTGCAGTTTTTCAAATTCAGGAGATGTCAGCCAAGCATCCACTAGGCAAGATATGGACAACAGGTAGCGTGTCGGGATCCATAGGCGTTGGACGGGGCCCTCGTGGGAGGAGATGACGGCTCTAAGGAGTTCAAATTCATGAACGACAGATATCTGACGATTGTCCAGATTAAGAGGCACGGTGTGCCAGAGAGTGCGCCACCGAGATGTGAGGACTTGTGTACGACAACCATCCTTGGTGGGGAGAAGGGATATGATCTACCCAAGGATGGCGTCCGGGAGATCATTGATGAGGTCCACCAGAGATTCTACGGGTTCCTCAGATTCGGGTGGGGAGGGGGGGCTCGCTGCTTCTCCCGCGCTGACGGGTGTGTGATCTACAACCGGCATCACCTTTGGCGGGAGCCTCATCTTCTTGGCAACGGGTCCAGCCGACTCTATTTTCCTTGCGGGCGTTGCGTGTAGCTCATGAATTTGAGTAGAGCCAGAGACGAGCTTACATGTAGTGCGAGTGGAGAAGAAGAAGGGTTGGGTTTTCTGTAGGATTGAGGAAGAAGGGGAATAGGCTTTTTCTGTACGACTGAGGAAGAAGGTGATCGAGGGTTTTCTATACGAGTGAGGAAGATGGGGAGCGGGGTGGAGGGGGGGATTGGGGGCCGATAGAAGGGGGAGAGTCTAGCGGGATGCAGGTTTTTGGGAGCGCCCCAAATTCGAGAAGTATGGGCTTTTCCTCACAAAAAAACAAATGGCCTTTCAGATGGATTGGCTTTTGTATCAGCCTGGTCGTCTGCCGTCATGTTTCTCCTCCTAGATGGTCTTAACACTAGAGGAAGCCCATAAGAGACACTCTCCAGCTCTCCCAGCTTATTGCCCATTCAAAAGAAAAAAGAGATGCCCTCCGTCTTATTGCTCCTCATTGGTAACCTTTTTCAACTTTAAAAAAATTATGGCTCCTTCTCGGGCTCACTTGCCATCCACGAAATTAGAGAATGCGGAATTGCATGCAGACATGCACACTGGTCGTAGCGCGGCAAAATGAGGTGTCAAATGAGGTGTCAACATTCACATTAAACTAAGCTTCAGAAGATACGGTATGTATACCAACATTCACAAGCACAAAAATTCAGCATGTTTATGCATCTCAATGATTCACCATACATAACCCAGACAAAGTTGTGAGAAGGTGCATAAATAAATAAAAACGATTGATGCTTCTCTCAGCAAAGGGCTTCCCTGCGCACGCATTAATTTCCTGGGCATGCTTGTTTCTTCTCAATGTTGCGAGCACTTTGAGCATGTTGGGAACTCCATAGCCATCTGCTTGTTTGCTCCTCCACTACTCACGGCCATGCAGTATTTAACTCAGGACTCTTTCATCTTGTAGTGACATTGCGGCTGCACTACTTGTTTGCTCCTCCACACATGACAGGCTCGTTCCACACTGGAATCAGTAAGTCAACGTGCGAATAAGCTTATTTCATATTTCGCTAGTCATTGTACCCAGTTACGAATGTAGGAATACCAGGAGCACCATGAGGTTAGCTGATAGCCGGTAGATAAAGCCATATAATTTTGTGCGGTTCTAAAAAAATTGAGGTTTGTGTCACTTCCCTTTCTTATGAAAAATCTTCTTGAAATTGGTACAATGTGACGATGTGTTCTTTGCATCAAACTTGCCTATACCATGAGATTTCTTCTTGTTGTCTTTGGGCTTGTTGGGCTAGAAGTTCTTCTTGTGTACCATGTGGGCACTAGAGGCTCCCTTAGTGACTCAAGCACGTGTGTATTTTGCACTCGCCTTCTCTTCAAAATCAAGAGTGCTAATGAGATTCGAAATGGAAAACTCGTGTCTCTTGTGTTTGAGAGAAGTAGCAAAATTGTTCCACGAAGGTGGAAGGTTGACAATGATGGTCCCAGCAACAAATTTGTCTAGCAACACAAAATTGAATTACTCAAGTTCCTTAGTGAGTGACTGTATATCATGAGCCTGCTGAACAACAGAGCGCTCACCAGTCATCTTGTAGTCACAAAATTGCTCTGTGACGTGCAACCCGCTGCAAGCGTCCGAGGCCCCAAACGTGGCCTCGAGCGCATCCCACATGTCTTTGTTGTTGTCAAACGACATATGAATCCACAATGGAATCGTCAAGAACACTTAGAAGGGTGTGTTTCCATGTTCTCAATAGCTTCCTGTTGTGTAGGACTAAGATCACCCTCTGGCTTGCCCTTAGTGGCGTCATAGCAGTACATGATCTTAAACTAGTAAACTGCTCTCGTGTGCCACCTTTTATATTTCACCCCCTTAAAGGTAGGTGGCTTTAAAAGCGTAGCAAAACCACTCGGGGCAAATTGCGTATAATCAGGTTTTTGGATTGGATTGTTCAATATATGAGCAAATTACTATGATATTTAATTCTAATAAACAATAAATAGATCATGACGACAATTGCAAAGATCAAAATAATGATGTTGTCTAAGCCAGGAGGACAGAATCATATACTGTGCAGTGGGAGCAGAACCACTGTGGTTGATGCTGTCACTCATGTCATTGATGAAGAGGTTGCCGAGGTCGGGGAAGAAGGTTATCATTGAGGAAGTCGTCGCTCGCAGTAGTCGCACAAGTGTGGTCCTTGAAACCTGATTGCCCTCTCCCATACAGGATCATGAAAGGAAGAGTTCAGGAGGACTGCTATCCCTTCTCGCGGTGCACGCCGGAAGGAGGGATGGAGAATTGTCGCAACGCTCTGATCTAGAACAGTGCGAAACCATATGATACATCAGCGGCTAGGGTAGAGCCTATCTGGTCGGTCGTGCGAGTAAACCCCACATCCACGTCAATAATATCCCCACTATCCAAAAGATTCGTAAACGGTTGAGTAATTGAGGTGTTTGTTAATTATTAATTAATGACTGGATTTATGCCATTTTTGTTCGTGTTAGTGACCTATTCGTATGTGACCACAGGAAATCTAGATGTGCTCATTCCTTAGTGGCATTGTCAACCCAACACTCCCTCACTTTCTTTCCTTTTTCGACTAAGAGCCCGGTCAGGACCGCCCCAACCCCACTTTATTTCCCTCTTAAGCGAAGAGACCAGCTCATTATCTAATCTCTGTAGTACCTTTTTTCTTCTATTAGTAAAAATGTAGGCGGTGTTCCAGTGTTCGACAAGCCGACGCAGCTAGCTACAGTGGTAGAGACAGGGGAGCAGCAGGGGCCCTGCACCCCGCCCCCAACATCTGAGATTTACACCTAATTAGCTGATGAACAGTGCCGAGTTGGTGACGATTTGTTGCTAAAAAACCTATTATATTTCAATAGCTTGGTCCTACCAACTTGTTTTTGCAACATCCGGGCACCTAATCTGATTTTGTTGCTCTGACACTGGCTAGCTACATGGGGAGCTTTGTACTAGAGGAATATCCACATGCATGCTGCAGCAACGTGGGGAGCCATCCTAACTTGATGAAAAAAGGATGCAGTGACGTGGGGAGCTAGGCCATTAGAATGAGCCGGTTGTAAAAGAAGTTACACCTCTATTCGGTGGGATAAGGTGAGGCAGGCAGCGGGATCTACCAACTCGACGACAGCCAGCAAAGATCCGTGACCACCTGTGAGAGGAGAGAGAAGAGATGGAGGGAGGGATGGAGGGAGGGAGAGAGAGAGAGAGGGAGGGGGAGAGAGAGAGAGAGAGAGAGAGAGAGAGAGAGAGAGAGAGAGAGAGAGAGAGAGAGAGAGAGAGAGTGGACACCGCCATCTTGTTTAGATCTGGAGAGGGTGAGGGAGAGAAAAGAGAGCAACCCTAGCAAGAAAGTCCCAGAGAATTTATTCCAAAGCTACAACCTACACATACTACTAGCGAATCCCACGAAATATAGCCATTCGATCGGTTGAGGTTTGGTATGATAAGCGATAGCCATTCACTTTGTGGAATAAATCAACGGCTAAAAAGTATTCGGTGTCAGGGTGGATGCCTGGACTCAAGTTTTATATATATATATATATATATATATATATATATATATATATATATATATATATATATATATATATATATATATATATATATATATATGGAAAATGCATCCTACTACCGGGTGTAGCTACACCCATTTCTCATATACTACCGTGTGGTAGTATATACTCTACTTTATTATTTTTAGTGTGTTCATATACTATATCTAAGATACTTAAAATTGAGTTATATGAAAAAATTGCAATTGAGCTCATAGTTTCATTGTATTTGTGAAATACGTACATATTTGTACACGAAATAGAGTATGCACAAAATATGGTCCATACTACAAAAAAAAGTAGTATATATACTACCTAAACATTCTTATATATTACGTACTACGCGTACATACTCTCCGATATGATAAATACTACCTAGAATGTATGAAACAAAAATGGAAGTAACTACACCGGTAGTAGGAAAAATATGTCCTATATATATATATATATATATATATATATATATATATGACAAATATTTCCTACAAGCAAGTGGTAGTTACCACCACTAATGTTTTGTATGTTGTAGCAAAGATGTCATAAAATTAAGAGTATGTGCGTGTAGTATGTAGTATATAACAATGATTAGGTAGTATATATACTAATTTTTAGGTAGTATATACCATGTTTTGAGTATGCTATTTTTTATGTACAAATATGTACGTATTTCACAAAATATAACAAAAATTATGGGTTTATATGTAATTTTTTCATGTAACTTGCTTTGAAATATCTTAGATATAGTATACGAATATATATAAAATGATAAAGTAGTATATATAGTACCACAAGACATATGGGTTAACTACCACTGGGTGGTAGGATGGATTTTCCATATATATATATATATGGGTCTATTATGATAACACCCTCTAGAGTCTTATTCTGCACACCAAATCCTTATTCTGATAACACCTTCCCACCCACCCCGCAGCTACAAACTAACCACGCACGATGGCCGAGCGAACCGTGCACGCAAAAGAAAAAAACACCTTATCCCTGCCACGGTGCCACCGACCCCACTCCTCTCTCCCGGTGCTCCTCCATCCCCGACTTGCCCCTCCTAGCCCGCCACACCCCTACGCCGCCGCCTCCCTCCACATGCCCCCACGCCGACGCCTCCCTCCCCGTGCCACCGCCGCGCCGCCGCCTCCCTCCCCGCACCCCTGCGCCGCCGCCTCCCTCCCCATGGCCCCACGCCGATGCCTCCCTCCCCGCGCCCCCGCTGCAATGCCGCCTGACCCGCGTCGTCGCGCCTCCGTCAATCTCGCGCCCCTGCGCCGCCGTATCCCTGCTCACCACAGACGACGGTGGCACGCCTGGTTACCCTCCGAGCATCAGCACCGACGGCTGCCTCTCCTGCCTTCGAGCACCGCCTGGATCCACTGGTTCCCTGCGGCGTCACCACTGGCCTCCGGCCACCAGCCTCGACGGCTTACAAGATCCAGGACTGGGGCTCCCCCCAACTACGCAACGCCGCCGGATCGGGACTCCCCACGCCCCTGAGATTCCAGATCGGGCCTCCCCCAGGAGGACCTTGCTACGAGATGCACACCGGTGCCACACCCCCGCTGGTGAGCCGGTCATCTGCCGACCCGCCGCTGGAGAAGCACGGTTGTGCCGGTGCAGTGCACCGCGAGGCACGTGCCCCCTCGATTATTTCTCGACTCCACACCACCATGAAGTTCAGCAGGGTACACTATGCAGCTCGAGCAGCACGCTTGTGCGGTTCGGTCGTGCATCGGAATCACGGAGGATGGTTTTGTTCCTCCGGTGAGATCCCCTCAACCCTCTCTACACACCTCTGAATCCACCCTCCTAACCCCATTAACGAGCCGTCGAGATAGGGCCGGTGAGTCGCGGCCCTCCTCTGCCACATCCTCCTCCTTCTCCCCCTCGTGTTACCCTTCCTCCTAAGCGGGCAGGACGAGCTCCCTCCTGTGAGGATCCCGGCAACCACCTAGGCGCCCCAATGGTTCTCGTCTTGGCCAATTTGTACTGAACTATCTTATGTTCGTCCGTGGCTATGGGGGGATTGTTCGTCCAGCCTCCATCAATCTAACATCTCACTGTGAGGCAGGCTTGGATCTGGCCGGAGAGTGGACAGAACTGCACACCCCCGTTGGTTGAGCTGCACGCCCCCGTGGGCAGAACTGCATGGCCAACCCCCGCTCGCTCATCTATGCAGATTTTTTTTGTGTTCTCCAGTTCAATTGGCCAGTGACAACATGCAGTCCCCTCGCTCATCTATGCAGATTTAATTTTGTTGTTTTTGCAGGGAAGGAGATACATAAAACAAAGAAGTTGACCGCACCCACGCTGAAGTTTTTTGTTTGGTGCGGTTTCAAATGCTGCCTTTGAAAGAAAATGTATGTGCGTATTGAGAAGTTCAGTTTTATGGTTGACCATCTTTCTCTGCTCTGTGATGGCCGAGGAGTGGTCGAGAGGAGTTGCGTGCCGTGTGCATGTGCTGTTCATTGTTGTTGTGTTTCTATGGACCATGCAGTGCAGAACACATTACAAAAATGGCTAAGAAAATTTATGTGATTTTACTACTCTTGACCCTGCCGTGCAGAACACACTAGAAAAAATACATATAGAAACATGCAGTTAAGTATGGTGAACACATCCATGATTTTGTTTAAAAAAAATGTTTTTCATATCGCGTGGTGTTGGGTTCATTCTTTTTGACCATGCGGTGCACTTTGGTCTAAAAAAAGTCCACTATGAAGGAATCCTTCTTTAGTACACTTCATTTAGAACAAAAATGCATTTAAAAAACATGCAAATGAAGTGCACTTTGGTCTTACAAAAAGTCCACCACAGAGGACTTTTCAGTACACTCCACTTAAAATAAAATACATTTAAGAAAACATGTAAATGCAGGGCACTTTGGTCTAAAAAAAATGGTCCACTACGAAGGAATCCTTCTTCAGTACACTCCATTTAGAACAAAATGCGTTTAAAAAAACATGCAAATGCAGTGCACTTTGGTCTTACGAAAAGTACAATATGGACGGGTTTTCAGTACACTCCATTTAAAATTAAATACATTTAAGAAAATATAAAAATGCGGTGTACTTCGGTCTAAAAGAAGTCCTCTACGAAGGACTTTTCCAGTACACTTCATTTAGAACAAAAGTCCACTACCAAGGACTTTTCAATAGACTCCATTTAAAACAAAATGCGTTTCATGCAAATGCGGTGCACTTTGGTCTAGAAAAGTCCACTACAAAAGACTTTTTACTAGAATCCATTTAGAACAAAATGCATTTAAGAAACATGCCAATGCAGTGCGCTTTGGTCTTACAAAAGGTTCACTATGAATACACTCCATTTAAAAACAAAATGCATTTAAAAAAAATATGCAAATGCGGTGCACTTTGGTCTTCACAAAAGTCCAGTACGAAAGAATTTTCAGTACACTCCATTTAAAACGATATGCATTTTAAAAACAATATGCATTTTGAAAATTATGCAGTTCTCTTGCCTGTCTCATGTAGTGCGCTTTTCAGTCTGAAGCAGTGCGTTCTTAAACCGATGCAGTACACGCGTCGATTTTGGTCTCGCGAAAAACAGAGTATCCGCATTTCGGTAAATTTAAAACTGCTCTTAGACCGTAAGGAATTAGAGAAAGTGTTCTACATGAAAGAGTTGCGTATCATCGATATCTTTCCAACGGCATATTGTTTGAATCATTCCGACCAGCGGTTTGCAAAAATTTCGCGAAAAACGGCCGCTGCCACTCGTTGTCCGCCGCGCGATTGAGGGAGTCCTGGACTTGGGGGTGTCCGGATAGCCGGACTATCATTATCTGTCGGACTCCAAGACTACGAAGATACAAGATTGAAGACTCCGTCCCGTGTCCGGATGGGACTTTCCTTGGCGTGGAAGGCAAGCTTGGCAATACGGATATGTAGATCTCCTACCATTGTAACCGACTCTGTGTAACCCTAGCCTCCTCCGGTGTCTATATAAACCGGAGGGCTTTAGTCCGTGAGGACTGACATACATTACAACAATAATACCATAGGCTAGCTTCTAGGGTTTAGCCTCCTTGATCTCGTGGTAGATCCACTTTTGTACTACCCATATCATCAATATTAATCAAGCGGGACGAGGGTTTTACCTCCATCGAGAGGGCGAACACAGGTAAAACATCGTGTCCCTCGTCTCCTGTTATCATCCGCCTAGACGCACGATTCGGGACCCCTACCCGAGATCCGCGGTTTTGACACCGACATTGGTGCTTTCATTGAGAGTTCCTCTGTGTCGTCACCGAAAGGGCGGATGCCTCCACCCGTCTTCAAAGACGGTGTTTTCGCCGAAGGGGCCTTGGCCGCCGGCCAAACTATCCGGCTCGGTGGTTTTCTCATGACCGCCTGTCCGGCCGCCGCTTCGACAATGACTTCGCAAGTCATCAGAAGCAATCTGCGCGTCAGCCCTAAAGCTGCCGAACAGTTGGACCCAATAGAGCTCTCGTCTGTTAACGAGCTCTTGGATCGCATCGCCGCCCTGGGAGTCGCTACGGACTACAACCAGATTGGGCTTAAAACCGATCTGAGAGAGATTAACTCTCCCCAGGCCTCCCACCACATCACGGTGGTTGAAGAGCAACACGGCAACTCTTTGCCTATGTTGAAAACAATTCATGTCCCAATTCCCGAACCGTCCACGCCGGATTCCCGCGGTGGGACGGACTTCGATTGAGCATTGAACTTAAAATCATGCATCACTCCGGACTCGCTGGATTATGTCCGGCAAACCAAGCTTCCGAATTTGGAAACCCCTCGGCCTTTGAGCCCCAAAATGGGCAGGGATCCGGATTTTAGTCCACCCACCCGCCCAGACATATGCGATCTATCTCTAATACGTCAAGAGCCCATCAAGCATTACATCACTATTGGGCGATTCCTCTGGTTATGGGCGGGATAAAGGACCGCCGAGAGGAAAACGCAATCTCAATCTTACGCAATAAGCGCACGGACAAGGGAATCCTAAACGCCATTGGTCGCCGCGAGAATCACGCGCTTCCCGATCTGGCGTCCATAATACGAAATCTTGTGCGATGGAAAGTTTCAAGAATCGAAAATCAATTTTGGGATAATCCGCCCCAAACCCAAATCCATGATAAAAGGCGCCTTACACACGTGCCCTAGATGCAAAAACGAAAAAACAAAACCCAATAAGGGAAACGGGCTGTCTTTGGAGGGATGGCTCAATGGACCTGTAAACTTCATAGTGCAGAGGAGCCGTCCCAACACATAGCCTTCGAGCATGTTGGATATTACGGCGGTGGCCAAAAGTGGCGAGGAACTTCTAGCTCCGAAACCACTCCAACAATACCGGCCACGGTATCAGCAGTCTTGAGACCTTCGGATCAAACAATATCGGCGAACAATCCGCAGACTCGCGAAGTCTACCAAGTAGCAACAACAAATCCATGGAGGACACGGCTATTACATTCAACGCCGGCGACGAGCCTAAATTCGAACAACGAGCACCGGTGACTGGTACTTAGTCCCATAGTGGGACGGCTTTCGATCGACAAAAGTCCTCATGGATGGCGGCGGACTAAACCTCATTTACGAGGAAACTCTGCGAAAAATGGAAATCGATTGGAGCCAGATTGAGCGGCAAGACAACCTTTAGAGGAATAATCCCTAGCCGAAGCGCGCAGACTTTGGAAAAATCACACTCGATGTGGTGTTCGGCTCTCCGGACAATTACATATCCGAAGAAGTCACGTTCCAGGTGGCCCCGTTCAACAGCGGGTATCACGCCATATTAGGACGAGAGGCATTCATAATTTTTCAAGCAGTACCTCATTACGGGTACATGAAGCTCAAAATGCCTGGGCCCAGCGGAATAATCACTCTCGCTAGTGATCCGAAAATAGCACTCCGCGCCGAAAACAAGACAGCCGCACTAGCCCTCGAGGCACTATCCGAAGCCTTAGCGGCAGAAGAACTCACCGCGCTGCGCTCTACGGTGAACAGGGACGATGTGATACTAGATAAAAGATCCAAGTCCACCTCCTTCAAACCAGCAGATGAAATAATAAAATTCCAGGTCCATCCAACGGACCCAAAAAAGACGGCCTCCATTGGGGCACAATTGAACCCTCAAGGCGCCAGCCTTTGCGAATTCCTTCGGGAAAATTGGGATATCTTCGCTGGCATCCTTGGACATGCCGGAATCCCACGCAGTTGGCGTAACACAGCCTAAACATCCTAAAAGGATTTAAGCTATCAAACAGGCCCTTGGCGATTTTCCGAACCCAAAAGACAGGCAATGGGAGAAGAGCTAGCCAAACTATTGGAAGCCGGATTCATTAGAGATATCAAACATCCGGACTGGCTAGCAAATCTGGTGATTTTACCAAAGAAGGATAAATCTTGGCGCCTCTGTGTCGATTTTAAAGACCTCAATAAGGCTTGCCCAAAGGATCCCTTCCCTCTCCCCCGCATCGATCAAATTATCGATGCCACAGCGAAACACGATTCGTTGTGCTTCACGGACACATACTCGCTATCATCAAATCAAGATGGCGGAAGGCACCAAGCCGCAAGCGGCATTCATCACTCCATATGGACCATTCGCTTCAACACGATGCCCTTCGGACTTAAAAATGCGGCGCAACATATCGGCGCATGATTCAAACATGTCCGCCACCCGGATCGGCAAAAGCAATCGAGGCATACGTGACGGCGTAGTCGTCAAAACAAGACACGTCGAAACTCTAGTAGGCGATTTGAGGCTCACATTCGAAAACCTCGAGCATATGACATCAAGTGAATCCGGAAAAATGCGTTTTGGCGTATCCGGCGGAAAGCTCATTGGGCTTCATTGTATCCGCAGAGGAATTGAAGCAAATCCGGCCAAAATCCGAGCTCACACATTTGGATATTCCAAAAGACCTCAAACAAATACAAAATTAACAGGATGCGTGGCAGCCTTAAGCCGCTTATCTCCGTCTAGGAGAAAAGGCGTTGCCCTTTATCGCCTCCTCGGTAGATGAACACTTTGAGTGGGACGGATCTCGCCACTACCGGACTCGATGAAATAAAGGCCGACCGCAACAAATCCGGTCCTTGCTGCGCCCACTGGGCGAACCAATGTTGTTATACATCGCAAAGCAACACATCAAGTTGTAGCGCGGTCCTCGTCGTCGACGAGCGACGAAGGGCATAAATTCCCTCTTCAAAACTAGTGTATTATGTATCCACCGTGTTAACCCCCGCAAATCCGTTACCCGCACTATCGAGAAGATAGCATACGCGGTGTTCATGGCGTCTCGAAGCTCGGCACTACTTTCAAGAGTGTTCGATAATGATGGCCTCTCAAGTACCACTCAATGACATTATAAATAACCGCGACGCAACAGGCAGGATTGCAAAATGGGCCATTGAGCTCTTACCATTCGACATAACTTACAAACCTCGACGAGCTATAAAGTCACAAGTTTTGGCTGACTTAAATGCGCGAATGGTGAAGCGAACTCCCTAAAGAGTACGGCGCATACTCCAATTGGACTATGCATTTCGACGGCTCCAAAATGTTGGCGGATGGGCTGGCATCGATCTTGGCGTTCCCAACCGGAGATCTGATCCAATATGTACTTCAAATAATGTACACGGACTCCAACAATGCACCGAATCGAGGCCTGTTACATGGTCTCCGGATGGCGGTCTCCATGGGCGTTCAACGCCTAGAGGTCTGTGCGATTCAAACCTTGCAATATCCCAAATAAGCGGAGACTTTGGCGCCAAGGATCCGAAAATGGCAGCATATCGCAACGCTGTCCTAAAATGTCATTTCGGTTTGAAGGACTTGAATTCCATCACATAGCCCGAGATAATAACCAAGCGGCCGACGCCCCGCACGCATCCGCGCGTAAACGTGATGTTGTCCCCCAAATATCTTCCCGAGCGGCTCTTCAAGCCATCCGTACTATGGGAAGAGGAGCCGGTAGCGATAAACCGTAAAAAACTGCATCAATCAATGATTCAAAGCAGACGACATAACACCTTCATTCACGTTATAATGGCGAATCGCCGCAGAGATGTAACCTTTCCTAGTCTACTTGCTTAGGCAGAACTTCCGAAGACCAAAAGCGAGGCCCGCTGCATAGTCCGCGATCAAAAGCCTACAAGGTCCATGAGGAGAACTTTATAAGAAAAGTACAACCGAGTCCTTCAAAGGTGTATCTCCAAGAGGAAGGGCGAAACCTCTGGCTGAAATTCATGCGGACTAGGCGGACACCACGCAGCAGCCCGGGCCCTTGTAGGAAAGGCATTCATGACGGGATTTTATTGGCCGACGGCTCGGGCGACGCAGCAGACTTGGTCCGTGATGCATTGGTTGTCGACTCCTTGCTAATCGAGCCATATGCCACCCACGCCCTCAAAACTATACCCATTACACGGCCGTTCATGTCAGGGGCATGACATGGTTGGACCCTTAAAGGGGGAACCCACAAGCAAAGGTACCTCTTGGTCATGGTGGATAAATTCACCAAATGGATAGAGGCCAAACCGGTCAAAACGGCAGAGTCCGGACCAGTGATAGACTTTATATCAGGGGTGGTACACCGCTACGGATTCCCCCACAGCATCATCACCGACAACGGGACAAACTTCACAGCCGATGAGGTTAAGTCATGGTGCAAAAATATGGGCATCAAGCTCGACTATGCTTGATTTATCACCCTCAAACCAACGGTCAAGTGGAAAGAGCAAATGGTCTAATAATGGCGGCATTAAACCCAGATTAGTGAGGTCACTTACTAAATCCGACACACAATGGGTCGAGGAGCTCGACTCCGTACTGGGGCTGCGGACAATGCCTAACCGTACTACGGATTCACACCATTTTTATGGTATACTGGCGCAGAGGCGTCTTGCCTGTGACATTATTCATGACTCACCTCGAGTGCGCATGTATGAGGAAAGAGAGGCCGAGCTCGATCGGCAGGACAGCTTGGACACATTGGAGGAAGAACGTGACGTCGCGAAGGCTCGTTCCGCATTTTATCAGCAGCAGGCCCGAAGATATCAAAGCAGAGATGTACGGGCCAAAACTTACAACATTGGTGAACTAGTTCTACGCCTGCCGGACAAGAAAAAGGACAAGCTCAAGCCCAAATGGGAGGGCCCCTTCATTATCGATCAAGTCCTGACCGGCGGAGCATACCGTCACTTAAATCGTCGGATAACCGACTCGAGCCGAACCCATGGAACGGAGCCCGCCTCCGACGATTCTATGCCTAGCGCCGGACTAAGAGTTCGTCCCCTTCCCCCGTCCAAACTTTTATACTTCGGTTGTCTTTTGTTTCTCTTTCTATCCTTTTTATTTAAAAGCCCTTACGGGCCTATTTTCGCATTTTTGCATATGCATGATGTGCCATCCGCACTCATTATTCCCGGGGCTTCTTTTACGAAGCTCAATTATCTGAGTTTCATACTCGGCACATGTGTCAAGCTTCCACATGTACCTTTTACTCGCCATTATATGCATCTATATGACTTAAGTTTTGGCCAAGCTGGGTTGCGGCTCTGTGCTTACCCTCGTTCCCGATTGTTCGGCTAGGAGGTAAAGGAGCACCTCTGCGATTATTCTTGCCGGTCACCGGATGTGTACCTCGACGGGTGAAGCCGAAAGCTAGCGTTCTTAAGGGAATATTCGGTCGGTGATTTAAAAGATGACTTTTTACCTATTTATCTATCTGCCCCCAGATGTTTTACTGCTTTCTTCGCAGTCCGGACATGCACTTTAGGGCATGCCTCCCAGGGAAAGGAACCCTTAACGGAACTATTCTCCCTGGAAGATGTTTCTTACTAACCATGTAATATAACATAACTAGTTGGGCACTTGTCTGATAAAGCACTAATGACCCCTACACCTGGTCTCCATGCATACCACGGTTGTTTCTTAACCAAAGAGGTATTCGGACACACTCCGGACTCTAGGGTTCCGAGGTTAAAGCAAAAAGGTCGGCAAAGACAAACGATCTACAATCCGGCTAGAAGGCATTTTACATGTCACTTTAAAGGATAACATACATTGTCAAATTTACTGATTGTATTCCTCCTCAATCCCGTCTAACAGGCTATCTAGTTTCTGATCCGTTGGGAAAATTTAGCACCAACTATGCTTGGTGTACACTAAACTCACAGGGATCTCCTTCCCATCGGGCCCCACCAGTCCAACTTCGGCCATGTGGTTGGGATCCACCTTCTTGTACCGCGTCTTCACCATGGCCCAAGCCTCCCTGGCACCTTGACGGCAAGCCGAAATCTTCCACAAACGGAAGCGCTGCCGCACTCCCTGCAGCTTCTCCGCAAGCTCCCCGAGGCCCTCGGGTATGGTGAGGGCTGGCCATAAAGCCTGAACGACGCCGCTCATTGCCTGTCGAACTCGTTCGAGTAGCTGCAACAGTTCGGGAAGTTGATCACCCGTTGATACGGGCATATCCTCTACAGGATGACCCGTGAGTATACCTACAAGACATATCATGTCCAAATACTTCCTCGCCGAACTCTTCTTTTCAAAAGAGTCTACTCAAGAAATTACTATAAATGCCGCGACGAAGCCGCTGATTCTCCTTAACGGAGCCGGACAACTCGGCCCGAGCGCCTTTCAGCTCTTCTCCGAGCTTGGCGTTGGCATCCTGGAGCTTGTTCATTTCCTGCTGAACCCTATTCAGCACACTCTCGCCGGCCTTTAGCTGGCGACCAATGCATTGTCTATGCTGAGCTGGTGAAACACCCCGTCGATCAGCTCCACCTCGATGTCCGGGTCCTCTTCGGAGGCCGGATCCAGGGATCTTTCTAGATCCTTAGGTTGCGGAGCAGGACACACCATGTCCTCCACAGTCCGGCGTAGATCCTGCGCCGAAGACATAATGTGAGAAACTTAAACTTTGAAAGCACGGGTTGAGCCCTTCAAGGTGTTCAACTTACCCATCCCCTAGGGTTGGTCATGGAAAACCCATTCAAAGGGTTCGGCCGAAGGAAGTCCTCCTTCTCCCCCTTGTACAGGCTGGACAGGATCTCCACCAGATCCTCGGTCGAATCCGGCCCTTTGCGGCCATGCCGGGTGGCATCGTCCTCCCCGTTGAAATCCCACATGGGGTGGCCTCTGTATTGCAATGGCTGTACCCCCCGCTTGATGCATGTCGCCATAACTCCGATCATGGTCAAGCCAGAATGGGCCAATAATCTTATTCGGCCCATCAAGTAATGGACGCTCTTGTCTTCCTCCAATCGGGGCTCATGGGCGCCGGTGAGGCGTTTCTTCAAGGGAGCAGCACTAAACTCCGGGAGGCCGATCCGGACTGGGTCTGGTAGCGGAGCGTCTCCTATATAAAACCACTCTGAGCGCCAGTCTTCGGACGCCTTCTTGGGAGTACTGGATGGGTATCCGGTCCCGGCGATGCGCCATATCTTGGCGCCGCCCACTTGATATATGGACCCCTCATGAGAACGGGGTACAAGGCAAAACAGCCTCTTCCACAATGCGAAATGGGGCTCGATGCCCAGGAATAGCTCACAAAGAGCTACGTAGCTCGCGATATGCGTGATGAGGCGCGAGGTGGTGGAGCCGAGTCCGAGAACTCCGAGAGCCAGCGGAGGAACGGATGTATTGGGAATCCGAGTCCCCTTATCAGATAGGGGATGAAGCATACTCGCTCCCCCTTATTGGGGCTTGGAGTATCCTCCGCCTGCCTCCCACCATGATAAGTAACCAGTCCGGCCCGGACTGGGACCATGAAGGCCGGAGGGAGAAATCCCCCCATTTGGAGCTTTACTAGCTCATTGTGCGAAATAGAGCACCTCCTCCAATTCCCCGGTGGTGGGCTGGGAGCGCGTGAAGAAGAGCCGTGTCGACGATCCATGGTGGAATGGATTTTTAGGTCAAAGGCGCTTCGATGTGATATTCACGGGAGGAAGACGGTGCGGTTTGGATCTGGATTCTTGCCTCTTTTATAGGCGGACGACTCGCACGACTAGGGGGTGGAATGTAAAAGACACCCTGGCTTTTCGCATTCGTGCGACGCGTGGAAGATAGCCATTATTTGGCGTAGAAGCCGAGGAACACAGTATTCAAGATGAAGCCGGACACTGTTCGGCAGGTACATGGAATTTGAAGGGAGAACCCGCCTTGCAACGCCGAAGACTATAAACGCGCTGGACTTATCGTCATTGAAGCCTGGTTCGGGGGCTACTGAGGGAGTCCTGGACTAGGGGGTGTCCGGATAGCCGGACTATCATTATCCGCCGGACTCCAAGACTACAAAGATACAAGATTGAAGACTCCGTTCCGTGTCCGGATGGGACTTTCCTTGGCGTGGAAGGCAAGCTTGGCAATACGGATATGTAGATCTCCTACCATTGTAACCGACTCTGTGTAAACCTAGCCTCCTCCGGTGTCTATATAAACCGGAGGGCTTTAGTCCGTAGGACAACATACATTACAACAATCATACCATAGGCTAGCTTCTAGGGTTTAGCCTCCTTGATCTCGTGGTAGATCCACTCTTTGTACTACCCATATCATCAATATTAATCATGCAGGACGTAGGGTTTTACCTCCATCGAGAGGGCCCGAACCTGGGTAAAAACATCGTGTCCCTCGTCTCCTGTTACCATCCGCCTAGACGCACAGTTCGGGACCCCCTACCCGAGATCCGCCGGTTTTGACACCGACAGCGATTTTCAAAATTAACTTAGAACCGTAAGGAATCTCAAAAATATTTCAACATAAGAAAGTTGTGCCTCGTTCGTAGTTTTCGAACGGCGTATCACATGCCTTGTTTTGACAAACGGTTCAAAAACTGGAGCAAAAAGAGTACCGAAAATTTTAAAAAACTTGAAAAACAGAATTCCGCGATTTAGTAAATTTGAAACTGCTCTTAAACCGTAATGAATTAGAGAAAGATTTATATTTGAAAATGATGCGCCTCGACGATATCTATCCAACGGCTTGTCATTTGCTTCATTCGGACAAGCGATTTAGAAAAAAAAACGCGAAAAAACGCTCGCTGCCACTCGTCATCCGCCGCACCATTTTCAAAACTGCTCTTAAACCGTGTGGAATCACGAAAAGTATTCAACATGTCGAGGTTGCGCCTAATCCATAGCTTTTCAACGGTATATTACACGCCTCATTCCGATAAACGGTTAAAAAATAAGAGCAAAAACAGTACCCAAAAAAATAACGCGTGCAGTTTTTTCCGACGACAAGTTCACTTGTGTCAGTACTGCAGGACACTTGGTTCAAAGAATGACGTGCACTTGCGTTCAGCGTGAAGTGCGGAAGTGGTGTGCAGAATAGTTATTCTGCTAATATTAGCAGAATAGACCGTCTGTATATAAAGGGAAAATCCATCCTACCATCCGGTGGTAGTTACCCCATATGTCTCATATACTACATGTGGTACTATATATACTACTTTATCATTTTAAATATATTCATATACTATATCTAACATATTTCAAAACAAGTTACATGAAAAAATTATATATGAACCAATAGTTGTTGTTATATTTGTGAAATACATACATATTTGTACGTAAAAAAGAGCATACTCAAAACATGGGATATACTACCTAAAAATTAGTATATATACTACCTAACCATTGTTATATACTACATACTACACGTACATACTCTCAATTTTGACAGATAGTACATACAACATACAAAATGCAAGTGGTGGTAACTACCACATACACACACTTCCACACTACACGCTGAACAGAAGTGTGCTGTAGTACTGAGGCGAATGAACTGCCCGTCTCAGAAAACTGCACGTAGTTTTTCGGTACTATTTTTGCTCCAATTTTTAAAATGTTTGTCGGAAAGAGGCGTGTAATATACCATTGAAAAGCTATGAATTAGGCAAAATTTCGCCATGTTGAAATTTTTTCAAGATTCATTACGGTTTAAGAGCAGTTTCGAAAACGGTGCGGCGCATGACGAGTGACAGCATGTGCTTTTTCATGTTCTTTTCTAAACCGCTCGTCGGAATGAAGCATATGATACACCATTGGAAAGATATTGTCGAGGCGCATCTTTTCATATCTATTATTTTCTCTAATTCGTTATGGTTTAAGAAAAGTTTCAAAAATACCAAATCACGGAATTATGTTTTTCAATTTTTTTTTGAACTTTTCGGTACTGTTTTCGCTCCAGTGTTTTGACCATTTGTTGAAATGAGGCGTGTGATATGCCTTTGGAAATCTATGGACGAGGCGCAACTTCTGTATGTATAAATGTTTTTGAGATTCCTTATGGTTTTAAGTTACTTTTAGAAATCGTGCGGCAGACGACAAGTGGCAGCATCGGTTCTTTTGTGAAATTTTTACAAATTGCTGACCGGAATGATCCAAACGATACACCGTTGGAAATATGTCATCGACACACACCATCTACATGTAAAACACTCTCCCTAATTCCTTATGGTTTAAGAGCAGTTTTAATAATACCGAAACGCAGACACTCTGTTTTCCGCGACACCCAAATCTTCGTGTGTACTTCATGAGACAGAAGAACGCATTGCTTCGGACTTAAAACCGCACTGCATCAGACAGTCAAATGAACTTCTTGATTTATTTTTGTCGGACGTAAATTTTCTCAGGCGAGTTTTTATGAGTTTTTGTTGTCTTTTTTTCATCTTTTTATGAACAAGAGTGGGCCGCAGAGATGAGGGCAAGTGAATTGCAATATGATAGAAAATTGAACAACATTACTTTTGTTATTGGTTCTCTATCTTTTTTCGCACTTTATGTTGCATGTAAATGAACCGTATCATTCTCAAAAGTGACCCGAAGGGCATAAACTAGTGAACTACATCTAAAAATAAGCTAACTTCTTGCGATGTTTTTTCTTTTTTTCTCATTTTTAAAAATGAACCACTTCATGGATTTACAATGAACTACATTAGGTTAACTATTTTACAAATAATCTTCTACCTCAAACATTTTTTTCAAAAATGAATTGGGCCTCTGGATTGTTCACAAACACCACCTCCTCATGGTGTGTATTCGTCCTCTCCACGTGACCATACTAGCATTGTTGAACCGCATGTTGTGCGACAGCAAAACTGCAGCACGGTTATGGCGACCAGAGCAGGCTACCAGAATAGACCATGGGGCGATGTGAACTATACCATTCAACGTACTGCAAATGGCCGGTGAAACGAACTACTCACACAGTATGTGCTCGAGACTCATTTTCTCTCTTTTTGTGTCCCCACATCTCCTCCAAAAACTGGTAAACTGGACCGCAAGAACAACAGATAGAAAACTTCAGTGCACCGAACATTCCCATCCAAAAAGAAGTGTAAGTGATATGAATGAGAGTAGTGAACTGCAGCAAAAAACACCGAACAGCACACTGATGTTTTTGCTCCCAAAACCAATGTACATGCTCGTCATTGTGTACTGCATAGGCCCATGGGCAGAGCTGCACGCCGCTGTGGGGGCTGAACCCATGCTGTGGATTGCGGAGGGGAGTGTCGGGGTGCTGCGTGCCCGCACGTAGCGGACTGCATGCGGCCCCCTAGGAGATGATGACAAGAAGGGCCAGGGAGGCGGCCCCGCCATGCCACCACCGTCGTAGAGGACGACGAGGACTATGGAGGCAGCCCCGCCATGCCACAGCGGGCTCGTAGGAGAAGGCTGGAGCGGATCCCAGCAGCGACGACGTGTGGGAAGGAGGCATCACGGCAGCGCGGGGGAAGGAGGCGGCGCGGCGGCACGAGGGTAGGTGGCGGGGCGGGGGCACGAGGGTAGGAGGCGGGGTTACAGCGCCGGGGGCGTGAGGGTAGGAGGTGGGGCGCGTCAGGACGGTTTGGAGCTGGTGCTCGACGGAGGGGGCGAGGAGGCGGGGCAGCGAGCGTGGCGCTGGTGCTCGAGGTCGGGGCGGCGGGGCGTGGGAGGGACGGCGCAGCGCCAATAGAAGGTGGACAAGGGAGGAACTGGTGCGGTGGCGCAGTATGGGAGGTGGCGCGGCGATGCGTGGAAGGAGGCAGTGGAGGGTGGCGTTGTGGAGAGAGGGTGGCGTTGTGGAGGGAGGGGGCGTGGGGCAGCACTGGCTCGCGGCGGCCACGCACGGAGAGGGTGGTGGCGGGGGGAGGGAGGTGGACGAGGGTTGGCGGTTGTAGCACGGCGGCCTGATTGGTGTCGAGACTCGGGAGAAGGAGATGAGGGAAGTTGAGGCCTTGTGCTGCAGTTGGGGATGGGAGTGGATAAGGTGCATGCTGTTTAGTTTGGATTCACGCATCGGTTCTGTTCGTGGCAGTGGTAAGGTGCAGAATTCTTAGCAGAATAAGGAGTTGTTAGCAGAATAAGGTGGTAAGGAGTTGTTAACCGACGTGCAATGTGCGTCGGTTACATTGCAGAGTGATTTTGGTCAACGAAAATAGGTCATGGAGTTCCTAGAGAAACTATTCAAGACATCTCAACATTGTGCATGTACGAAAGTAGAAAGAAAATACTACAGTACTATACTATAGTACTCCCTAGGGATGAAAAGGGAGCGAAAACGGACGGAACTGAGTGCTACCACATTTGTTTTCATATATTTTTGCAGAAGCGGCAATGAATACAGAAACCCCGAAAATGAATATGAAAACAGACACTACCAGAAACGGACATGGAGCGAATACAAAGCGGACACGGAAACAAAAGTGGGCATTGACCGGAACTTAAAACCCTCTTGAATCATAGAGAAATACACACAAAAAGAATCAAATTTAATGAATTGTTAATACGGCTACAAAATAATATCATTATGTTAGCAACTTAGCGTAGTATTTAGTAGGACAATTGTGCATAGGGTCAAGCTAAGTACATGTGTGCTAGTAGAAGTTGGGGCTCAAATGATCCATTCTACTCATTGTGTCATTGTGTGTTTTTTGGTGGTTGGGCTACAAAGGGGAAGTTCCATATTCACGGAAATGGAAAGTTCCGTTTCCACGCCTGTTCCACTGGAAAATACCGTTCTGTTTTTTTTCCGCTTCCGCATAAAAATTTCTATTTCAACTTCCGTTTTGCAAATTTCCGTTTTCGTTTTCATATTTTTGCTCCATTTCCATTTTTTCTTCGGAAAAGCGGAAAGTTCCAATCCATTTTCATCCCTAAGTACTCCCTCTGTCCCAGAATATAAGAACGTCCCTGACACTATGCTAGTGTCAAAAACGTTCTTATATTTTGGGACGGAGGGAGTACTATATAGTGTACCCCAATTCTATCCTTCTCTTGGAACGTGTCAAGTACTGCTTCCCATGTGTCCTAAGGCATCACCTGATTTCAGTAACAAATTGAACTTTGCACGTGGTATGCATGTACCCACGTACTAGTAGTAGGTAGATAGAGAAGAGAAGGGATATAGAAAAAAAATCGATCAATAACCACGCCACTGCATTCAGGTCGCACTTTGTATGACTCACATGTGGTAGCAGACACTGCATTAAGTGGACAGCTAGATGTGTCAAATTATCACGTTAGCTTCCGCTTCGTGTGCAAATGCGCTCCACCGTGGGCGTACCCACGCGTGTGTGGGAGGGGACGAGTACATCTGTGCACCTCTTCTCTTCGCCTCTCTTGTTCTCTCTCTCTCTCTCTCTCTCTCTCTCTCTCTCTCGTCTAGAGTACATTTTAGTGACATCGCAAGTCTTATAGTTTGTTGACTAGGCCTTATTAAACTGGCTCTAAAGTTACTCTTCACTGTGATTAGTCTAATGTCGGGCGTGCAGCGGGCGGCGCCCCCCGGCCGGCACGCCACTTTAATTGCGTACGCAGTGAGAGGTCTCGTTGCCCTGACATGCCATCAATGTGGAGTGGCGGTCACAGCTGGCACCGGGAGGGAAGCGCGCCTGGGAGGAGGAAGGGTTTTTTGGTGGGCCAGGAAGGTGAGAAGCCAGCTTCGGACTGGTCCGGACGGGGAAATATCAAGTGCCCTGTCCTTTTGGTGCTCCCATACTCCAAGTTCTAGTACTACTATAGAACAATAGTGTGGGCTACATAGAGGGTGTAGTAAGAAAGCTTCTCATCGTTCTGCGAGTTGACAGGACACATCAAAGTAGCAGTTTTTTAAACGTTCATTAAAGTAGTAGTGTAGTCGTCTCCAAAGAGGGTCGACCATGTCCATGGTGACCATCCCATCCCGTGTACCATCATTGAGTACGTGCATGATTCACGTGCCATTGAAGAAACAAATTGCGTATGTGCCATTGAAGAAAAAACACGCCGGCGCATCATGGTCAAACTTTGATTCATTCATGCATGGTTCCTGACCCTCCACTAAGTGAACAACTACTACACGCGTCAAATTATCACGTGAGACGCCTCTTCATTCAGAAATGAGCTCCACCATGTACCCACGCGTATGTGTTATGGAAAGAGGCAAAGAGTATGTGCGTCCGTACTTGAGGGTGATTCATGCACGTACTTGGCCTACGTTGGCGATCGTTGGTGAGTCTCACTTATCTCTACTTCTCTAGATGTATATCTACATCTACATCTATGTCTACAATATATCTACATCTACATCTACTATAGCACAACAAGTTTTAAACATGAGACCAGCCATTTTCTTGTATGACACGAACTGGATGCTGGATTTCCCACGTGTCGGCAAAAGGAGAAAGAACGATTTCCGATGACCGAGAAGGACTAAAGTACCGCGCGGTGGAGCATCTGCACTCGACCCCTCCTAATGCTAAATTTTTCAATAAACGATGCTTAGCTACAACAACTTAAGCACCTATGCATTGGAGGCTTTAGTTGCTAAACTTTTTAATGTGCTTAGCACCTCATGTTAGCACCGGTGCATTAGAGGCTTTAGTTGCTAAACTTTTTAATGTGCTTAGCACCTCATGTCAGCATCGGTGCATTGGAGGCTTTAGTTGCTAAACTTTTTAATGTGCTTAGCACATCATGTTAGCACCAGTGCATTTTGCTAAACTTTTTAATGTGCTTAGCACCTCATGTTAGCACCGGTGCATTGGAGGCCTTAGTTACTATTTTTTTTAGAATTACTATAGAATCAACCAAATCTTCAACACATTTAGACCGGAGGTGTAGGAAACATGGCAAGCCTTGTGTAGTTTCATCATACGTACATGCCCACCAGACGCTATCAGCATATTTCTCGGCCTCCGTGTGACAGCTAGCTCTAGTAATCCACCAGCCTGTACTGCTTGTCGCTACTAGTCTCTCTCAAAGTGCGTCCGACATGCGGTTTTTCCGTCGATTGAGGTCGGTTCGCTCACACTCGCTCCCACATGTTAGAAATATGCGGATAGCATTCTAAATCAGAAAAGAATAGTGATATGACAATAGGAAGTGCCTTGACTGGTGGAGCAAACTCGACATGGTGCCGTGAGTGGGTCCAGTTTCTCGTAAGGTAACTTAGAGCATCCAAAGTGTGTTGATCTGCTGCCTCTAAGGCTGCCTCTAAGTCCTTAGAGGCTGGTGCTATACACTACATGCGTGAGCCTTTAATACGCAAAAAAATGCTTAGCATCGATGCTTAGTATAGAGGCTGCCTCCAACGTTTTGGTTTGAATAGAACAATCTACTTGGCCAACTTGTCATGGGAGGAAATAGTTCTAGCCATGCAAAGCAGATGTGAAGGATCTAGCTAGGGAAATTGTTATTTATTAAACATAGGTCCACCTTAGAGGCTTGAAGCCATTTGCTATAGACTACGACAGTTTTGCACTGAGCTTAGAAGCTGAACATGGGTCCCAGCTTGGAGGCAAGCCCGCCTCCAAGCACTGTGGATGCCCTTATGCACTATGACGGAGGAAGTAACTTGTTCAATTTTGGCACTTTTCCGAGCTCACTATGCGCATTCTATAGACATTTATTAGCCCAGACATGTACATCAAAACCCTGCTACATCTATACACGAGTGTGATGAGAGGGACGTGGATTGCCGTTCGATCACGGTTCATCCTATAGTGCATATGCCCGATCCGCATGCCTGGGGTTCCGGCCAATTACAACACATCCATATTTCTCGGCCTCCCTGCGACACCTAGCTCTAGTAATCCACCAGCCCGTATCTCTTCTTGCTCCTCACCTCTCTCAAAGTGTGTCCGAAAGGCGATTTGCCATCGATTGACGTCGGTTTGCTCACACTCGCTACCACATGTTAGAGATATACCAATAGCATTCTAAATCTGAAAATAATAGTGATATGACAATAGGAAATGCCTTGACCAGCGGACCAAACACGACAGGTGTGCCGTGAGTGGGTCCAGTTTCTTGTAAGGTGACTTAGAGAATCCACAGTGTGTTGATTTGCTGCCTCTAAGTCCTTAGAGGTTGGCGCTATACACTACCTGCGTAGCCTTTAATAAGCAAAAAAATGCTTAGCATCAATGCTTAGTATAGAGGCAGCCTACAACGTTTTGGTTTGAATAGAATAATCTACTTGGCATACTTGTCATTGGAGGAAATAGTTTTGGCCATGCAAAGAAGATGTGAAGGATCTGGCTAGGGAAATAGTTGTTTATTAAACACGGGTCCACAATAGAGGATTGAAGCCATTTGCTATACACTATGGCAGTTTTGCAATGAGCTTAGAGGTTGAACATGGGTCCCATATTGGAGGCAAGCCTGCCTCCAAGCACTATGGATGCCCTTATGCACCTTGACGGAGGAAGTAACTTGTTCAAATTTGGCACTTTTCCGGGCTCATTATCTCCATTCTATAGACATTTGTTAGCCGAGATACGTACATCAAAACCCAGCTACATCTATACACGGGTATGATGGGAGGGACGTGGATTGCCGTTCAATCGCGATACTGTTGGGGAACGTAGTAATTTCAAAAAAATTCCTACGCACACGCAAGATCATGGTGATGCATAGCAACGAGAGGGAGAGTGTTGTCTACGCCCTCGTGAGACCAAGCGAAGCGATCTGGCGTAGAGGAAGTAGTCGACGTTCTCCTCGCGATCCAACCGATCCGGCGCCGTTACTCGGCGCCCGAGTTCTTGACACACGACAGCTCGGTGGCGCTCCTCGGGCTCCGATCCAGCAAAGCTCGGAGAGAGAGTTCCACAAGACGACGGCGTGGTGACGATCTTGATGTTCTACCGACGCAGGCTTCGCCTAAGCACCGCCACGATATGACCGAGGTGGATTATGGTGGAGGGGGCACCGCACACTGCTAAGGAACAATCTCAAGGATCAACTTGTGTGTTCTAGGGTGCCCCCCCCTCCGTATATAAAGGAGCAAGGGGGAGGGCCGGCCGGCCTAGGGGCGCGCCAAGGGAGGGGGGAGTCCTCCTCCTAGTGGGAGTAGGACTCCCCTTTCCTAGTCCAACTAGGAAGGAGGAAGGGGGAAGGAAGGAGAGGGAGAGGGAGAGGGAAAGGGGGGCCCCCTCCTTGTCCTATTCGGACTCCCACAGGGGCGCCACCTCTGGTGCGGCCTCTCTCTCCCTCTCGGCCCAATAAGGCCCATTACTTCCCGGGGGTTCGGTAAACCTCCGGCACTCCGGTTTTCTCCGGAAACTTCCGGAACCTTTCCGGTGTCCGAATATAGCCGTCTAATATATCAATCTTTATGTCTCGACCATTTCGAGACTCCTCGTCATGTCCGTGATCACATCCGGGACTCCGAACTCCTTCGGTACATCAAAATACACAAACTCATAATATAACCGTCATCGAAACCTTAAGCGTGCGGACCCTACGGTTCGAGAACAAGGTAGACATGACCGAGACACGTCTTCGGTCAATAACCAATAGCGGGACCTGGATGCCCATATTGGCTCCTACATATTCTACGAAGATCTTTATCGGTCAGACCGCATAACAACATACGTTGTTCCCTTTGTCATCGGTATGTTACTTGCCCGAGATTCGATCGTCGGTATCCAATACCTAGTTCAATCTCGTTACCGGCAAGTCTCTTTACTCGTTCTGTAATACATCATCTCACAACTAACTCATTAGTTGTAATGCTTGCAAGGCTTAAGTGATGTGCATTACCGAGAGGGCCAGAGATACCTCTCCGACAATCGGAGTGACAAATCCTAATCTCGAAATACGCCAACCCAACATCGCCTTTGGAGACACCGTAGTACTCCTTTATAATCACCCGATTACGTTGTGACGTTTGGTAGTACCAAAGTGTTCCTCCGTAAACGGAGTTGCATAATCTCATAGTTAAAGGAACATGTATAAGTCATGGATAAAAGCAATAGCAACATACTAAGCGATCGGTGCTAAGCTAATGGAATGGGTCATGTCAATCAGATCATTCAACTAATGATGTGACCTTGTTAATCAAATGACAACTCCTTTGTCTATGGTTAGGAAACATAACCATCTTTGATTAACAAGCTAGTCTAGTAGAGGCATACTAGTGACACTCTGTTTGTCTATGTATTCACACATGTATTATGTTTCCGGTTAATACAATTCTAGCATGAATAATAAACATTTATCATGATATAAGGAAATAAATAATAACTTTATTATTGCCTCTAGGGCATATTTCCTTCAGTCTCCCACTTGCACTAGAGTCAATAATCTAGATCACATCACCATGTGATTAACATCGATAGTTCACATCATCATGTGATTAACACCCATAGTTCACATCGCCATGTGACCAACACCCAAAGGGTTTACTAGATTGATAATCTAGTTCACATCGCTATGTGATTAACACCCAAAGAGTACTTAGGTGTGATCATGTTTTGCTTGTGAGAGAATCTTAGTCAGCGGGTCTTTCACATTCAGATCCGTTATGTATTTTGCAATTTTTTATGTCTACAATGCTCTTGCGGAGCTACTCTAGCTAATTGCTCCCACTTTCAATATGTATCTAGATCGAGACTTAGAGTCATCGGATCGGTGTCAAAACTTGCATCGGCGTAACCCTTTACGACGAACCTTTTGTCACTTCCATAATCGAGAAACATATCCTTATTCCACTAAGGATAATTTTGACCGCTGTCCGATGATCTACTCCTAGATCACTATTGTACTCCTTGCCAAACTCGATTGTAGGGTATACAATAGATCGGTACACAGCATGGCATACTTTATAGAACCTATGGCCAAGGCATAGGGAATGACTTTCATTCTCTTTCTATCTTCTCGCCGTGGTCGGTTTTGAGTCTTACTCAATTTCACACCTTGTAACACAGCAAGAACTCTTTCTTTGATGCTCCATTTTGAACTACTTCAAAATCTTGTCAAGGTATGTACTCATTGAAAAAACTTATCAAGCGTCTTGATCTATCTCTATAGATCTTGATGCTCAATATGTAAGTAGCTTCACCGAGGTCTTTCTTTGAAAAACTCCTTTTAAACACTCCTTTATGCTTTGCGAATAATTCTACATTATTTCCGATCTACAATATGTCATTCACATATTCTTATCGTAAATCTTTGTAGTGCTCCCACTCACTTTCTAGTAAATACAGGCTTCACCGCAAGTCTCAGTATAAAACTATATGCTTTGATCAACTCATCAAAGCGTATATTCCAAGTCCGAGATGCTTGCACCAGTCCATATATGGATCATTGGAGCTTGCACACTTTGTTAGCTCCTTTGGATTGATAAAACCTTCGGTTGCATCATATACAACTCTTCCTCCGAAACCCATTCAGAATGCAGTTTTACATCCATTTGCCAAATTTCATAAATTGTGGCAATTGCTAACATGATTTGGACAGACTTAAGCATCTCTACAGCTTGAGAAAATCTCATTGTAGTCAACACCTTGAACTTGTCAAAACCTTTTGTGACAAGTCGAGCTTTGTAGATAGTAACACTACTATCAACGTCCGTCTTCCTCTTGAAGATCCATTTATACAATATGGCTTGCCGATCATCGGGCAACTCCACCAAAGTCCACACTTTGTTCTCATACATGGATCCCATCTCAGATTTCATGGCCTTAAGCCATTTTGCGGAATCTGGGCTCATCATCGCTTCCTCATAGTTCGTAGGTTCATCATGGTCTAGTAACATGACTTTCAGAACAGGATTACCGTACCACTCTGGTGCGGACCGTACTCTGGAAGACCTACGAGATTCTGTAGTAACTTGATCTGAAGTTTCATGATCATCATCATTAGCTTCCTCACTAATTGGTATAGTAGTCACAAGAACAGATTTCTGTGATGAACTACTTTCCAATAAGGGAACAGTCTGATTACCTCATCAAGTTCTACTTTCCTCCCACTCACTTCTTTCGAGAGAAACTCCTTCTCTAGAAAGGATCCACTATTAGCAACGAATGTTTTTGCCTTCGGATCTGTGATAGAAGGTGTACCCAACAATTTCCTTTGGGTATTCTATGAAGACGCACTTCTCCGATTTGGGTTTGAGCTTATCAGGATGAAACTTTTTTTCACATAAGCATCGCAGCCCCAAAGTTTAAGAAACGACAACTTTGGTTTCTTGCTAAACCACAGTTCATATAGTGTCGTCTCAACGGATTTAGATGGTGCCCTATTTAACGTGAATGCAGCTGTCTCTAATGCATGATCCCAAAACGATATTGGTAAATCGGTAAGAAACATCATAGATTGTACTATATCCAATAAAGTACGGTTATGACATTCGGACACACCATTATGATGTGGTGTTCGGTGGCATGAAATTTGTGAAACTATTCCACATTGTTTTAATCGAAGACCAAACTCGTAACTCAAATATTTGTCTCGCGATCGATCGTAGAAACTTTATTTTCTTGTTACGATGAATTTTTTACTTCACTCTGAAATTCTTTGAACCTTTCAACTATTTCAGACTTATGTTTCATCAAGTAGATATACCCATATCTGCTCAAATCATCTGTGAAGGTCGAAAATAACGATACCCGCCATGAGCCTTAACACTCATTGGATCGCATACATCGGTATGTATTATTTCCAATAAGTCGGTTGCTCGCTCCTTTGTTCCGAGAACGGAGTCTTAGTCATCTTGCCCATGAGGCATGGTTCGCAAGCATCAAGTGATTCATAATCAAGTGATTCCAAAATCCCATCAAGCATGGAGTTTCTTCATGCGCTTTACACCAATATGACCTAAGCGGCGATGCCACAAATAAGTTGCACTATCATTATTAACTTTGCATCTTTTGGTTTCAATATTATGATTATATGTATCACTACGATCGAGATCCAATGAACCATTTTCATTGGGTGTGTAACCATATATGGTTTTATTCATGTAAACAGAACAACAGTTTATTCTCTTACTTAAATGAATAACCGTTTTGCAATAAACACGATCAAATCATATTCATGCTCAACGCAAACACCAAATAACATTTATTTAGGTTCAACACTAATCCCGGAAGTATAGGGAGTGTGCGATCATGATCATATCAATCTTGAAACTACTTTCAATACACATCGTCACTTCACCCTTAACTAGTTTACATTTTATTCGCAACTCCGTTTGAGTTACTACTCTTAGCAACTGAACCAGTACCAAATACCGAGGGGTTGCTATAAACACTAGTAAAGTACACATCAATAACATGTATATCAAATATACCTTTGTTTACTTTGCCATCCTTCTTATCCGCCAAATACTTGGGGTAGTTACGCTTCGAAGAACAGTCCCTTTGCGGTAGAAGCACTTAGTCTCGTGCTTAGGTCCGGACTTGGGCTTCTTCACTTGAGCAACAACTTGCTTGCCATTCTTCTTGAAGTTCCCTTCTATCCCTTTGCCCTTTTCTTGAAACTAGTGGTCTTGTTAACCATCAACACTTGATGTTCTTCTTTGATTTCTACCTTCATCGATTTCATCATCATGAAAAACTGGGAATCATTTTCATCATCCCTTGCATACTATAGTTCATCACGAAGTTCTACTAACTTGGTGATGGTGACTAGAGAATTCATCAATCACTATCTTATCCGGAAGATAACTCCCACTTGATTCAAGCGATTGTAGTACCCAGACAATCTGAGCACATGCTCACCAGTTGAGCGATTCTCTTCCATCTTTTAGCTATAGAACTTGTTGGAGACTTCATATCTCTCAACTCGGGTATTTGCTTGAAATATTAACTTCAACTGCTGGAACATCTCATATGGTCCATGACGTTCAAAACGTCTTTGAAGTCCCGATTCTAAGCCATAAAGCATGGTGCACAAAACTATCAAGTAGTCATCATATTGAGCTAGCCAAAGCGTTCATAATGTGCGCATCCGCTCCTCGCAATAGGTCCGTCACCTAGCGGTGCATTAAGGACATAATTCTTACATGCAGCATTGAGGATAAACCTCAGATCGCGGATCCAATCCGCATCATTGCTACTAACATTTTTCAACACAATTTTCTCTAGGAACATATGAAAATAAACATATGAAAGCAACAACGCGAGCTATTGATCTACAACATAATTCGCAAAATACTACCAGGACTAAGTTCATGATAAATTTAAGTTCAATTAATCATATTACTTAAGAACTCCCACTTAGACAGACATCTCTCTAGTCATCTAAGTGATCACGTGATCCAAATCAACTAAACCATAACCGATCATCACGTGAGATGGAGTAGTTTTCAATGGTGAACATCTTATGTTGATCATATCTACTATATGATTCACGCTCGACCTTTCGGTCTCCGTGTTCGAGGCCATATCTCGCATATGCTAGGCTCGTCAAGTTTAACTCGAGTATTCGCGTGTGCAAAACTGGCTTGCACCCGTTGTAGATGGACGAGAGCTTATCACACCCGATCATCACGTGGTGTGCGGGCACGACGAACTTTGGCAGCGGTGCATACTCGGGAGAACACTACTTGATAATTTTAGTGAGAGATCATCTTAAAATGCTACCGTCAATCAAAGCAAGATAAGATGCATAAAGGATAAACATCACATGCAATCAATATAAGTGATATGATATGGCCATCATCATCTTGTGCTTGGGATCTCCATCTTCAAGCACCGTCATGACCACCATCGTCACCGGCGCGACACCTTGATCTCCATCGTAGCATCGTTGTCGTTTCGCCATCTATTGCTTCTCGACTATCGCTACCGCTTAGTGATAAAGTAAAGCAATTACTGTGGTGTTTGCATTTCATACAATAAAGCGACAACCATACGGCTCCAGCTAGTTGCCGATAACCCGGTTACAAAACATGATCATCTCATACAATAAAATATAGCATCACGTCTTGACCATATCACATCACAACATGCCTGCAAAAACAAGTTAGGCGTCCTCTACTTTGTTGTTGCAATTTTTACGTGGCTGCTACGGGCTTAAGCAAGAACCAATCTCACCTACGCATCAAAACCACAGCGATAGTTTGTCAAATAGACTCCGTTTTAACCTTCGCAAGGACGGGCGTAGTCACACTCGGTTCAACTAAAGTTGGAGAAACCGACACCCGCCACCACACTGTGTGCAAAGCACGTCGGTAGAACCAGTCTCGCGTAAGCGTCACGCGTATGTCGGTCCCGGCCGCTTCATCCAACAATACCGCTGAACCAAAGTATGACATGCTGGTAGGCAGTATGACTTGTATCGTCCACAACTCACTTGTGTTCTACTCGTGCAAAACATCAAACCATAAAAACCTAGGCTCGGATGCCATTGTTGGGGAACGTAGTAATTTCAAAAAATTTCCTACGCACACGCAAGATCATGGTGATGCATAGCAACGAGAGGGAGAGTGTTGTCTCACGCCCTCGAGACAAGCGGAAGCGATCTGGCGTAGAGGAAGTAGTCGACGTTCTCCTCGCGATCCAACCGATCCCAGCGCCGTTACTCCGGCGCCTCGAGTTCTTGACACACGTACAGCTCGGTAGCGCTCCTCGGGCTCCGATCCAGCAAAGCTCGGGAGAGAGAGTTCCGTCAAGACGACGGCGTGGTGGACGATCTTGATGTTCTACCGACGCAGGCTTCGCCTAAGCACCGCCACGATATGACCGAGGTGGATTATGGTGGAGGGGGCACCGCTGACACGGCTAAGGAACAATCTCAAGTATCAACTTGTGTGTTCTAGGGTGCCCCCCGCCCCGTATATAAAGGAGCAAGGGGAGGGCCGGCCGGCCTAGGGGGCGCCAGGGGGGGGAGTCCTCCTCCTAGTGGGAGTAGGACTCCCTTTCCTAGTCCAACTAGGAAGGAGGAAGGGGAAGGAAGGAGAGGAGAGGAGAGAGGGGGGGGCGCCCCCCTCCTGTCCTATTCGGACTCCCACAGGGGCGCGCGCCACCTCTTGGTGCGGCCCTCTCTCTCCCTCTCGGCCCAATAAGGCCCATTACTTCCTCGGGGTTCGGTAACCCCTCGGCACTCCGGTTTTCTCCGGAAACTTCCGGAACCTTTCCGTGTCCGAATATAGCCGTCCAATATATCAATCTTTATGTCTCGACCATTTGAGACTCCTCGTCATGTCCGTGATCACATCCGGACTCGAACTCCTTTGGTACATCAAAATACACAAAATCATAATATAACCGTCATCGAAACCTTAAGCGTGCGGACCCTACGGTTCGAGAACAATGTAGACATGACCGAGACACGTCTTCGGTCAATAACCAATAGCGGGACCTGGATGCCCATATTGGCTCCTACATATTCTACAAAGATCTTTATCGGTCGGACCGCATAACAACATACGTTGTTCCCTTTGTCATCGGTATGTTACTTGCCCGAGATTCGATCGTCGGTATCCAATACCTAGTTCAATCTCGTTACCGGCAAGTCTCTTTCCTCGTTCTGTAATACATCATCTAACAACTAACTCATTAGTTGTAATGCTTGCAAGGCTTATGTGATGTGCATTACCGAGAGGGCCCAGAGATACCTCTCCGACAATCGGAGTGACAAATCCTAATCTCGAAATACGCCAACCCAACATCTGCCTTTGGAGACACCTGTAGTACTCCTTTATAATCACCCAGTTACGTTGTGACGTTTGGTAGTACCCAAACTGTTCCTCCGGTAAATGGGAGTTGCATAATCTCATAGTTAAAGGAACATGTATAAGTCATGGATAAAAGCAAAAGCAACATACTAAACGATCGGATGCTAAGCTAATGGAATGGGTCATGTCAATCAGATCATTCAACTAATGATGTGACCTTGTTAATCAAATGACAACTCCTTTGTCTATGGTTAGGAAATATAACCATCTTTGATTAACAAGCTAGTCTAGTAGAGGCATACTAGTGACACTCTGTTTGTCTATGTATTCACACATGTATTATGTTTCCGGTTAATACAATTCTAGCATGAATAATAAACATTTATCATGATATAAGGAAATAAATAATAACTTTATTATTGCCTCTAGGGCATATTTCCTTCAGATACATCCTACAGTGCACATGCGCGATTCGCGTGCCTGGGGTTCCGGCCCATTACAACACAACCCAGTCGGATGAGCGCACACAATTTCCAGAAGAAACGGAAATGAAGCGTGTGCGATAGTAAATGACCAAGATTGTAGGGGAATCCGAATTTCCTGCGTCATTTGTCTAAAAAAACACCGCACTGTAGGGTTGTTCGGCCACTCCACCCAGAGCACGGTGCTAAGGAAGCAATAGTGTCCTGTCACACTGAGTTCATCGCCGCCCGCGGCCGCACACCCACGTGAGCGGACCAAGAAGCTTTACATGCACCTTGGTGAGTTTTATCTTAATTCTTACAAGCACAGAAAAGTGGATATTTTGGTAACTAGTATTACAATATTTATAGTCTTATAGCCCGCCTACATTATTCCTATTGTACTTGCTTTAAACGCTCACCATCTAGTACTTCATTGGTTGGTTTGAATTTTTGAATTGAGCCCCATAAACCCACACACTTGACGTTGTGCGGCAACCGTCCAATATTTGCTTGTACATATGGTTGCTTCATCCGAGCAATTTTACTCTTGGAATATTGGAGTACGAGCGCATTCAACGAAGAGCGAAATCATGATTGCTTCACCTGAGCAAGTTTTACTAGTACTGCGGGAAAGGTGGGGCTATGTGATTTGACGGCTCATCAGTCATTATTACTGCAGCGCAACAAGCAGGGTGAATCTTGCCAGTGGTAGATGGCACATGGACCCGGATTCTGGATGTCCCACATGTGGGCGAAAGGAAGTTTGAATGATTTGTGCCATTGCTATCAAGCTTCCAGATATGTTTATATGTACACATAATTTTCCAGCATAATGAAATTGCGTTGTGATGCTATGAAGCTTTCAACTTTGGTTTCATGTGTCCTCTTGCCTCCAAAGTTGCCTTGTTATAACATTCCATCAAATACAAAGGAATTTAACATGCATGCTAATGCATCTACAAAAAGCATCAATATTTACATCACAACTGAATACAAAGTTGTGAGAATGTGTGCAAATAAAGAAAAATAAAAATTGAAGGATGATGTCCGTAGGCATGGTTCCATTTCCTGCCGTTCATTGGTTGCAACTAGTTTCACGCAGCTCTATGAAGTGAACAAGACATGTTAGCCAAGAAAGGATTCTATGGAGGACATGGACCATCCGATCATTTTGTGCAGTTCCACTAAAATCGAGCTGAGCATCCCTCTTTGCAAAGATATTGAACAAGTATGATTACATTAATACTAGCACCAGTAGTAGTTGATGAAACATACACACACAAGTAGATGCCAATCACCTTTGGAATCTCTCATAAAGCACTTGTTGGAGAAGATTAGGCTCGGAGTTGGATCGGAAGGATAGCAAAACCAATCTCCCTTTGTGCAGTCACACTGAAATGTAGAGACATTGCCCATGTGACATTTTAGCGGAACTGCACAAGACACTCTTAAGAAAAAAATGATTTGTGTAGTTCACCAAAAGGTCGCAATAGCAAGGAGGTGAAATGGATAGCCCTATTTGCAAAAAAAGAGGTAGAAAGGAAATAATTACTGGCCAATAACAGTTGATGACACATATGATGACAAAAAAGAAGCATATTCCTTGTCCTAAGGGAAGATAGCAGCACAGTTGTTTATCTAAACGATGTGAGGACAATATTGAAATATGTAAAGTATGACGTACGAGCTACATTTTGAGCAAAGAACTAGGGAAGATCCACATGCAGGATTTTCCACATGCAGCAACGTAGGAAAATGCGCAGTGGAGCAAGGCCGGAGGGGATACCTGGGGGTCGACGGGATGTAACTAGGAGGGCGGCGGCGGGCGTGATTTTCCCATCCTGCAGCAACGACCAAGTGGCGTAGGCCCTATCGTGCCGGATCTTGGTCAGAGAGAACAGCGGGTACCGCAGATCAGGACGTGCTGCCTGGACGCCGTTGAACGGAGAAACAATGCACATACTCCCTTTCCGCCGGCGGACGGGATGCGTCCGGATCAGTAACCAACGGTGAGAGAGAGAGAGAGATAGATAGATAGAGAGAGAGAGAGAGAGAGAGAGAGAGAGAGAGAGAGAGAGAGAGAGAGAGAGAGAGAGAGAGAGAGAGAGAGAGAGAGAGAGAGAGAGGCCGCCGCCGCCTTGTGTGAGATACTGTGAAGAGAGACAAACCCCGGTAGGTAGGCCTCATTGTATATAGTGGAGCAGACTAGTTTTTTCTCCATAACAATCGTTTTATATTCTGTGTATGTTCCATTGAGTGATATAACTTTATTTAAAAATAATGCGCCAATGCAACAAGTCAAACTTTGTTTCGTGCACGCGTGGTAGATGATCTCCATAAGTAAACAATTGCTGCACGCTCTCCAATTAGCACGTGGGCTGCCATTTCCTACAGAAATGAGCTCCACCGTGTACCCGCGTGGGTGTGGCCGGGCATGAAGCGTGAGTACGTGCACCTGTTCTCTTTGTGTACGTACACCACCTACGTGGCTATGTGGGTGAGAGAGCTACAAACCTAGAGAGTGATAGTGTGTGGGTTCATGAGTGTTTTTTGGGGGTGCGTGAGAGATAGACAGGGAATATGTGTTGATGATATCTCAAACAAAAAATGTAACATATGCAATGTGTGTGAAACAGAGGCCCATATATATCATATATGGAGGGGCGATCCACGGGAAGAGAGTGGAGGTATCATCAGCATGAGATATCCATATAATCGAAGAGAGGGATGAAGTGTCTATGTGTGCACGATCAATAAAGAGTGTTGTCAAATTTGTCCGTGCCTACGTAAAAGATATAGGGTGGCTAGCCTACTGGAACATGAGAGGGGACATGTGCAATTTGTCTCTGTGGCATGGATACCTACCTATAGCATTCTACAACAGGTGTGGGTGGCAGATTCCTAACTGTAAAGGTAGAACCACTGGTATATGTCTTGAGGAGGAGAGACACCTACCTATGTATTGAGGGACATCGATTGACATGCATGCATATGTTTAGGAGAGGAATAAGGTTGGGAGAGAGACAGAACTAGAGTGTCAGAGGGTTGGTGGTGGAGTTGCCTCTCTCAAATAGTGGGAGAGGCCTGCTACAGAAATGGAGGGCACGACTTCAATATCAATAAGAGAGGGGATGCTTGCCTGTCTGTGCACATTCGTGTCAGAGATGGGTCAGGAGGCATGCACAAATGATGAGGGGCGACGATATGGCTGTGGTAAGAAGACATAACTACATAGGAAGATCAATCGTCCTATGTCGGAGAAAGGTGAGACATAACTTGTGAGGTACGCCGATCGATGCGTCGGGTAAAAGAGTTATAGTCGACCTAGGTATATGTAAGGAGATTGATCGGTACACATGCATGCATGCGTTAGAAGCAAATAAGGCCCGAAGAGAAGGACAGAGAGAGAGAGAGAGAGAGGGATGCGGCTAGGAGGTGGTGCGAGAGGACTACTATATCAAGGGGGAAGGAGTGTGCGAGTATGAGATCGATGGAAAGAGGGGCGGGAGTATGCACATGCATGGAACCATATTAGACAGAGGGGGCATGGACAGTGAGAAGAGAAGAGGGAAAGCTTGTGTTTGTGGTAGGCACACCTCGCTAGAGAGGTATATCAATCAGTATGTGCCGGAAAGAAGGAGCTTGGGGGCCTACACACACTATGGGTGAATGACCTAAAGAGAAATGACGAAGTGCGCGATGGAGCTATAGAATGCTGAGGGAGGGTGAGAGGGAGGCGGGCGTGTGCATGCACGAGAGAAAGTTAGCGCTAGCTACAAAGATAAGAGAATTATGTGAGTGTAAAATACAAATAGAGATCATAATTCGTTATAAAAGTGGATTCAGATATTTGAGATCATAGTGTTTGAAACCGACGCATGCACGAATATATATAGTGGTGATATGCATGGTGTGGTTATGAACATGTTATACTACGTATAATATATAGAACATTTATTTGAATATGTGATAATGTGTGGCTTTTGCAGCTCAGGGCTAAATACTTGTCATAATATACGCGATATCACAAACGGTTCCGGAGACCCTATGCACACGTAGTGGCGCTGCAAATCATTTGGGATCTATTGTGTATCACCGACGGTTCCGCTATGATTGATGTATGCTTTCCAATGTGGATCACACACATTCATTTAGTTGAACCGTGTGCGGAGCAATTGCCAGGTTAAAAAAATATCCCATTTTGAATCGGCATGCAAGAAGCAAATTCGCCACAATATTCAATTTAAAAAATAAACAAAAGTATCCCATTTTGAATCGGCACACAAAAATCAAATTCGCCACAATATTCAATTGAACAAATAAACAAAAATATCCCATTTTGAGTAGGCACGCAAAATGCAAATTTGCCACAATATTCAATTGAACAAATAATGTCCACAGGTAGAACATTCATCAGATTTCACAACAATTGCAATTGAACATATGGTAGCTAAATTACAATGATTTGTCCACACATATATGCATTACATAATTAATCATAGTGTACGAAATACGAAGACCTCACCAGATGGAAAACAATGGATCCATGCGTATATGTTTAGCGGCTAACTCTTACTCAATTTTTCAGGAGAAAGCATGCTGAAATCTTCATTATCACCAGTGGGATTGATGTAGTGATTCAGGAAGAAGTCACTGATAAATCTCCGAACCATCAGCAATTTACCAGCCGCAAGCGGTTCAGGGATCCTCGGTTCTAAGATGAGCTGCAGTATTTTTAAGATCAGAATGTGCCATATGAGTGGAGTAGAAGATATTAATTAAGATAGACTTACTGGTACTAATTCACGAGGATCATCGCAACTATCAGCAGATTTGCAGATGGAGATCATGTGTCTGCAAACATAGTATCCACAAAGGTCAGTCCCTGCTTCTTGCTGAGGACACTGAAATTTTTTGTACAGAATTAGTCATGTATTTTTCCTGTTAGGAACAACCTAACCGGTGTCAGATATATTATTTTTTCTTTGGATAAAATAGAAAGAAGTTTATTTAGAAGCTCGAACATTTGACTAGCGTAAGAAAAGGTATTTGCAGAATGTTGGATAAATTTTTCAAAAATAACGGATGTCGGTGTGTTACCGGAGAAACGATTTCGTGCTGCAGATGTAGTTCCCTCTTGAATAGGTTCCTTGGTTTAGTTTTCCACAATGCGAGGACACTAGAAATGAAGATGAATTTTAACAACATCAATTATTAAACATATATGAATGCAAATTAATTTCAACATCGTAGAATTCAATACCTATCCATGAATTGCTGAAGATGCATCAGATCCTGATCATGTAGTAAACTGTGTTCTTGTTTGGAACAATGAATACCAATATCCAGTGATGGCTACATATTAAGAAAGCCATGAACTTACGAATTATGTCGAAATCTGAATGACAATCAGTGTATGTGTGGTTGTTTACTTGAATTATTGTTCATGATATGGCCATAGAAATGATTCTGCATGGGATGTGTTTTCAGAGAGACGGAAGACCATGTTAACGTCCCAGTCCCATATGTCCTTACCATGTAATGTTGTGCCATTTCCTAATTCAGGATCTATGAAATATACACTCTCCCTTTTTCTTCTCTGCGTGTTCAATCCCCTTAGAGGAATAAAATGTAGTTAGCTGTTTATCATTTACAGCCTTTTATGGAGAAGTTGATCAGAGTTTGTTAAGTACTTACAAAATCAGGCATCTAACAGGAGTGGCATCGACCTCGTTGAAGTTGAAGAATAGATGTAAGTCCTCGAAACTCTCCTTGATGGAACCAGCATCGTGTCAGAAATGATCTCTGTTGTAGTGAACTAGTAACTCATGATGACCAACTGACATTAGATCCATGCAATATTCATGTAACTCGCGGCAACTGGACCTGCACTCATCAAAGTATTCGCCAACAAGAAATGGCTTGCCATGGACGTAGTTGTGTGCTTCAAATACGTCTTCTTTACTTTTAGCAAGCAACAAATCTACTTCTTCATCATCCATGCCATCAGAAATAATATCACTCCCCGATTTGAACAACTTGCTGTTAATTTGGTTCTAGGCGATGATTGCTTTATGTAAGAGGCAATCATTCTCTTTCCTCTGCATTGTCCCGCCGGGCTTCCTTGCAACTATAGCCTTTTTGTCCACTTCCTTCTTGGTACTTGAAGCATTTCTGGCAGAATGTCTGGTTGGCTGCAAGGTACACTGCCGAGAAAATGGTGAAGCTTCGACTGACTGCTTAGCAGACGGTTTATCTATGCCAGACCTCTGAGCTGGTGGTGCTGCCGTGACAGACTACTGGGCTGTAGGAGCAAAGGCATCGGACTGCTGACCATGCGTTGAAGCTATGTCGGGTTTCTATGCAGGCTGAGCCAACTTGTCGATGTGCAGAGGAGGCCGTGCCAACGCGTTGGTTTGCTGAGCAGGAAGTGTTGATGCATTGGTATGCTGATCACACGACTGCAGACCGACGGACTATTGAGCAGTCAGTTCTGGACCTACAAACTGCTTAGCAGGCCGTTCTGAAGCATCAGACTGCTTAGCAGTCCGTTCCACCAGGTTGGTCTACTGAGCATGTGCTACAGCTGGGTCTCCCCACGCTTCTTGATGGCCGACATCTGAACTGGAGGTGCGTCTTCAGCTGTTGTAGGCCTTGCCACTGGCTGCTTTGGGGCAGAGGATGACATGGCCTGTACGCCACAAAGTCGGGCCGGCTAATCATAGGTTGATGCATCACTGTCGAATTATGAGTACTATGTTCTTTGGGGCAAGCACGCGAGAGCTGATGTGTGATACGTCTCCAATGTATCTATAATTTTTGATTGCTCCATGCTACTTTATCTACTGTTTTAGGCAATATTGGGCTTTATTACCCACTTTTATATTATTTTTGGGACTAACCTATTAATCGGAGGCCCGGCCCAGATTTGTTGTTTTATGCCTATTTTAGTGTTTCGAGGAAAAGGAATATCAGACGGAGTCAAAACGGAACGGAATCAACTGGAGAAGTTATTTTTGGAAGGAAAGCAACCTGGGAGACTTGGAGTCCACATCAACAAAGAAACGCGCGCCCTCCACCCTCGTGGGGCCCTCGTGGCTCCCCTGACGTACCTCTTCCTCCTATATATACCAATATACCCAAAAACTTCCAGAACAGAAGATAGATCGGGAGTTCCGCCGCCGCAAGCCTCTGTAGCCACCAAAAACCTCTCGGTAACCCGTTCCGACGCCCTGCCAGAGGGGGATCCCATCACCGGTGGCCATCTTCATCATCCCGGCGATATCCCTGACGAGAAGGGAGTAGTTCACCCTCGGGGCTGAGGGTATGTACCATTAGCTATGTGTTTGATCTCTCTCTCTCTCTCGTGTTCTTGAGGTGATACGATCTTGATGTATCCCGAGCTTTGCTATTGTAGTTGGATCTTATGATGTTTCTCCCCCTCTACTCTCTTGTGATGAATTGAGTTTCCCCTTTGAAGTTATCTTATCGGATTGAGTCTTTTATGAGAACACTTGATGTATGTCTTGTCGTGATTATCTGTGACAATGGGATATCATGTGCCACTTGATGTATGTTTTGGTGATCAACTTGTGGGTTTCGTGACATTGGGAACCTATGCATAGGGGTTGGCACACGTTCTTGACACTCCGATAGAAACTTTGGGGCACTCTTTGAAGTACTTCTATGTTGGTTGGATGAATCTGAGATTGTGTGATGCATATCGTATAATCATGCCCACGGATACTTGAGGTGACAATGGAGTATCTAGGTGACATTAGGGTTTTGGTTGATTTGTATCTTAAGGTGTTATTCTAGTATGAACTCTATGATGGATCGAGTGGAAAGAATAGCTTTATGTTATTTTACTACGAACTCTTGGATAGATAGAACAAGAAGAATAACTTTGAGGTGGTTTCGTACCCAACCATAATCTCTACGTTTGTTCTCCACTATTAGTGGCTTCGGAGTGACTCTTTGTTGCATGTTGAGGGCTTGTTTTATTATCTATCTATGTTATTATTGTTGAGAGAACTTGCACTAGTGAAAGTATGAACCCTAGGCCTTGTTTCCTATCATTGCAATACCATTTACGCTCACTTTTACCACTTGTTACCTTGCTGTTTTTATAATTTCAGATTACAAAAACCCATATCTACTATCTATTTTGCACTTGTATCACCATCTCTTCGCCGAACTAGTGCACCTATAAAATTTACCATTGTATTGGGTGTGTTGGGGACACAATAGACTCTTTGTTATTTGGTTGCAGGGTTGCCTGAGAGAGACCATCTTCATCCTACGCCTCCTACGGATTGATAAACCTTAGGTCATCCACTTGAGGGAAATTTGCTACTATCCTACAAACCTGTGCACTTGCAGGCCCAACAACGTCTACAAGAAGAAGGTTGTGTAGTAGACATCAAGCTCTTTTCTGGCGCCGTTGCCGGGGAGGCAAAGGTAAAGGGTACTCACACTCCGTCAACTAAGCTCTTTTTTTGGCGCGATGAGTGCTTGAAGGTATATCTTTAGATCTTGCAATCGAATCTTTTTGTTTCTTGTTTTAGCACTAGTTTATTTTATAAAAGAAAACTACAAAATAAATGGAGTTGAGTTTGTCTCATACGCTTCACCTTTTTAATATCTTTCATGAGTATGATGGAAAGGAAAAATTGCGCCAAAGTGTTAGAAGAAGAATTACATAGAATGCTTGGCATGAAATATGTGAATGATGAGCATGATTGCAATGTTGTTAGTATGAATTCCTTGAATATCCATGATGCTATAGATATGCAAATCCACAAGCTTGGGGAAGCTATGTTTGATGAAGATGATATATTTTGTCCCCCAAGCTTTGATGAGCAAATTTACTATGATGAAAGCATGCCTCCTATCTATGATGATTATTGTGATGATACGTATGCTATAAAGAAGAAGTTTGCTTATGAAGAGAGTAGTAAATTTTCCTTGCAAGTAGATCATGAAAAGAATGCTTTAGGTGCTGGTTATATTGTTGAATTCATTCATGATGCTACTGAAAATTATTATGAGGGAGGAACATATGCTTGTAGGAGTTGCAATAATGTCAAGTTTCCTCCCTATGTGCTTAAAATCTTGAAGTTATGTTTGTTTTACCTTCCTATGCAAGTTGATTATTGCTCCCCTAAGTTGTTTCCTCACAAAATCCCTATGCATAGGAAGTGGGTTAGACTTAAAAGTGCTAGTCATATGCTTCATGATTCTCCCGTTATGTTTCAATCTTTTATGTGAGCATCATTGTCATCATCATGCCTAGCTAGAAAGGCATTAAAGAAAAGCGCTTGTTAGGAGACAACCCAATATTTATCCTTACTGTTTTTGTGTGTCCACATGATTATGCTACTGTAGTAATCATGTTTTATAGCTTTTGTTTCAATAAAGTGCCAAGTAGAACCTTTGGGAAGACTTGGGTGAAGTTTATGTGATCTTGCTGTGAAAAACAGAAACTTTAGCGCTAATGAGAATAGCTGCCATTTTTTACTGGAGAGTGCTTTTAGGTTTATTCTTTTTGCAGATGATTAATAGACAAGTTTCTCAGGTCCAGAAATTTATTTCATAATTTTTGGTGTTCCAGAAGTATACGTTTTATATATATTACTACAGACTGTTCTGTTTTGGACAGATTCTGTTTTCTATGTGTTGTTTGCTTATTTTGATGAATCTATGAGTAGTGTCGGAGGGTATGAACCATAGATAAGTTGGAGTACAGTAGATATTACACCAATATGAATTTAGAATGTGTTCATTACAGTACCTAAGTGGTGGTTTTATTTTCTTATACTAACGGAGCTTATGAGTTTTGTTTTGAGTTTTGTGTGGTTGAAGTTTTCATGTTTTGGGTAAAGATTCGATGGACTATGGAATAAGGAGTGGCAAGAGCCTAAGCTTGGGGATTCCCAAGGCACTCCAAGGTAATATTCAAGGACAACCAAGAGCCTAAGCTTGGGGATGCCCCGGAAGGCATCCCCTCTTTCGTCTTCGTTCATCGGTAACTTTACTTGGAGCTATATTTTTATTCACCACATGATATGTGTTTTGCTTGGAGCATCATTTCCTTTTGTTAGTTTTTTATTGATGTTAGTTAGAATAATGTTTTGCATCTTTATTTCCAGTAATAAAGTCAAGGATTGCCTTTGCCATGCCTATTTTGCTAGTATACATGTTGCTGTTTGAAAACAGAAAGTTTACTGCTGTTGCAAAAATTCCCTAGAAAAGTCAGAGAGTGGTATAATGTTGAATCTTTTTGCATATTGAGCTCTGATAAATTTATTACAGTGGGAATATTAGTTCATAATTTTTGGAGTTAGGAAAGTATGGTTACACCTGCATTCTTTACAGACTGTATTGTTTTGGCAGATTGCTGTTATGGTTGCATTGTTTGCATATGTTTGCTTGTTTAATGATTCTATTTGAGGATAGGAGTATTAAATATGCAGAGGCATTTAGTATTCAATGTTGAGTAATAATTTTAGTGATTTGTTACAGTAGAAAATGATAGGCTTTTGCATTGGTTTATACTAACCTATCTCACGAGTTCTTGTTGAGTATGTTGTGAATGAAGCTTTTGATAAAAAGAGAAACCATGATATGAGAGGAATTAAGGAGACACAAAAGCTCAAGCTTGGGGATGCCCAAGGCACCCCAAGATATTATTTCAAGAAGTCTCAAGCATCTAAGCTTGAGGATGCCCCCGTTGGCATCCCACCTTTCTTCTTCAACAACTATCGGTTAGTATCGGTTGAGCCTAAGTTTTTGCTTCTTCACTTGAGTTGTGCTATCCTTGCAATGTAGTTTTCTTTAGCTTTGCTTGCTGTTTGAATAAAGTATCAAGATATGAAATTATTAAATGAGAGAGAGTCTTCGCATAGTTGCATAATTATTTAGCTACTCATTGATCTTCACTTGTATCTTTCGGAGTAGTTTGTGATTTGCTCTAGTGCTTCACTTAGATCTTTTAGAGCACAATAGTGGTTTTATTTTGAAGAAATAGATGAACTCTCATGCTTCACTTAGATTATTTTGAGAGTCTTTAATAGCATGGTAATTTGCTTAATGTTAATATACTTGGTATTCAAGATATGTGAAACTTTCTTTTGAGTGCGTTGAATACTAAGATAAGTTTGATGCTTGATAATTGTTTTGAGATATGAAGATGGTGATATTAGAGTCATGCTAGTTGAGTAGTTGTGAATTTAAAGAATACTTGTGTTGAAGTTTGTGATTCCCGTAGCATGCACATATGGTGAACCGTTATGTGATGAAGTCGGAGCATGATTTATTTATTTATTGTCTTCCTTATGAGTGGCGGTCGAGGACAAGCGATGGTCTTTTCCTACCAATCTATCCCCCTAGGAGCATGCGCGTAATACTTTGCTTTGATAACTTCTAGATTTTTGCAATAAGTATATGATTTCTTTATGACTAATGTTGAGTCCATGGATTATACGCACTTTTTCCCATCCTTCTACCATTGCTAGCCTCTCTAATACCGCGCACTTTTCGCCGGTATCATCCACCCACCATATATCCTCCTCAAAACAGCCACCATACCTACCTATTATGGCATTTCCATAGCCATTCCGGGATATATTGCCATGCAACTTGCCACTGTTCCGTCTATTATGACATGCTCCATCATTGTCATATTGCTAGCATGATCATGTAGTTGACATCGTATTTGTGGCAAGGCCACCATTCATAATTCTTTCATACATGTTACTCATGATTCATTGCATATCCCGGTACACCGCCTGAGGCATTCATATAGAGTCATACTTTGTTCTAAGTATCGAGTTGTAATTGTTGAGTTGTAAGAAAAATAAAAGTGTGATGATCATCATTATTAGAGCATTGTCCCAAGTGAGGAAAGGATGATGGAGACTAGGATTCCCCCACAAGTCGGGATGAGACTCCGGACAAAAAAAAGAAAAGAGGCCAAAAAAAGGAGAAAGGCCCAAATAAAAAAATGAGAGAAAAAGAGATAAGGGACAATGCTACTGTCGTTTTACCACACTTGTGCTTCAAAGTAGCACCAAGATCTTCATGATAGAGAGTCTCTCATTTTGTCACTTTCCTATACTAGTGGGAATTTTTCATTATAGAACTTGGCTTGTATATTCCAATGATGGGCTTCCTCAAAATGCCCTAGGTCTTCGTGAGCAAGCGAGTTGGATGCACACCCACTTAGTTTCTTTTGTAGAGCTTTCATATACTTATAGCTCTAGTGCATCCGTTGCATGGCAATCCCTACTCACTTACATTGATATCTATTGATGGGCATCTCCATAGCCCGTTGATACGCCTAGTTGATGTGAGACTATCTTCCCTCTTTTTGTCTTCTCCACAACCACCCTTCTATTCCACCTATAAGTGCTATATCCATGGCTCACGCTCATGTATTGCGTGAAGATCGAAAAAGTTTTGAGAAAGTTAAAGTATGAAACAATTGCTTGGCTTGTCATCGGGGTTGTGCATGATTTAAATATTTTGTGTGGGGAAGATGGAGCATAGACAGACTATATGATTTTGTAGGGATAACTTTCTTTTGCCATGTTATTTTGAGAAGACATGATTGCTTTGATTAGTATGCTTGAAGTATTATTATTTTTGTGTCAATATGAACTTTTGTCTTGAATCTTTCGGATCTGAATATTCATATCGCAATTAAGAAGATTTACATTGAAATAATGCCAAAGTATCACTCTGCATCAAAAATTCTTTTTTATCATTTACCTACTCGAGGACGAGCAGGAATTAAGCTTGGGGATGCTTGATACGTCTCCAACGTATCTATAATTTTTGATTGCTCCATGCTACTTTATCTACTGTTTTAGGCAATATTGGGCTTTATTATCCACTTTTATATTATTTTTGGGACTAACCTATTAACCGGAGGCCCAACCCAAATTTGGTGTTTTATGCCTATTTTAGTTTTTCGAGGAAAAGGAATATCGGACGGAGTCAAAACGGAACGGAATCAACTGGAGAAGTTATTTTTGGAAGGAAAGCAACCCGGGAGACTTGGAGTCCACGTCAAGAAAGAAATAAGGAAGGCACGAGGTAGGGGGGCGCGCCCACCCCCCTGGGCGTGCCCTCCACCCTCGTGGGGCCCTTGTGGCTCCCCTGACATACCTCTTCCTCCTATATATACCAATATACCCAAAAACTTCCAGAACAGAAGATAAATCGGGAGTTCCGCCGCCGCAAGCCTCTGTAGCCACCAAAAACCTCTCGGGAGCCTGTTCCGGCGCCTTGCCAGAGGGGGATCCCATCACCGGTGGCCATATTCATCATCCCGGCACTATCCATGACGAGGAGGGAGTAGTTCACCCTCGGGGCTGAGGGTATGTACCAATAGCTATGTGTTTGATCTCTCTCTCTCTCATGTTCTTGAGGTGATACGATCTTGATGTATCCCGAGCTTTGCTATTGTAATTGGATCTTATGATGTTTCTCCCCCTCTACTCTCTTGTGATGAATTGAGTTTCCCCTTTGAAGTTATCTTATCGGATTGAGTCTTTTATGAGAACACTTGATGTATGTCTTGTCGTGATTATCTGTGGTGACAATGGGATATCATGTGCCACTTGATGTATGTTTTGGTGATCAACTTGCGGGTTTCGTGACATTGGGAACCTATGCATAGGGGTTGGCACACGTTCTTGACTCTCCGATAGAAACTTTGGGGCACTCTTTGAAGTACTTTTATGTTGGTTGGATGAATCTGAGATTGTGTGATGCATATTGTATAATCATGCCCACGGATACTTGAGGTGGCAATGGAGTATCTAGGTGACATTAGGGTTTTGGTTGATTTGTATCTTAAGGTGTTATTCTAGTATGAACTCTATGATGGATCGAGCAGAAAGAATAGCTTTATGTTATTTTACTACGAACTCTTGAATAGATAGAACAGGAAGAATAACTTTGAGGTGGTTTCATACCCTACCATAATCTCTACATTTGTTCTCCACTATTAGTGGCTTCAGAGTGAATCTTTGTTGCATGTTGAGGGCTTGTTATATTATCTATCTATGTTATTATTGTTGAGAGAACTTGCACTAGTGAAAGTATGAACTCTAGGCCTTGTTTCCTGTCATTGCAATACCGTTTACGCTCACTTTTACCACTTGTTACCTTGCTGTTTCTATAATTTCAGATTACAAAAACCCATATCTACTATCTATTTTGCACTTGTATCACCATCTCTTCGCCGAACTAGTGCACCTATACAATTTACCATTGTATTGGGTGTGTTGGGGACACAAGAGACTCTTTGTTATTTGGTTGCAGGGTTGCTTGAGAGAGACCATCTTCATCCTACGCCTCCTACGGATTGATAAACCTTAGGTCATCCACTTGAGGGAAATTTGCTACTGTCCTACAAACCTGTGCACTTGCAGGCCCAACAACATCTACAAGAAGAAGGTTGTGTAGTAGACATCACTGTGGCAAGGAGAGCATCATTGGTTGAGGGGCGACATTGGTTGCTCTTGGCGGGGCTTCAGGGATCTCATCGATGAACTCTATTTCCTTTCGTGGCCACTGGATGTGATGTAACAGTGTTTCTCCCAGGGTCGTTTGCTCACCAAAGTCTCCTAGGACATTCTTCAGGGAAAATTCATTGAATCCACGCTTTACATTAGCCACGTAGCACTTCACACAGCCCGTCTTCAATGGCACATATTCCAACAAGAGGCCATCTTCCAAGAAGGGTTGGCAAACCCAGGCTGTTGCACATTTTAATGTACCTTCATAATCTGTAGGCACACCCCCAGTCTATCTTTCATTCCAAATAGACCAGATATAGCATCATCACGAGTAGCTGCAGTCTCAATGTCACTAGGGTCAGCTGATGCACAGCTACTCTTGTGCGATGTTGTCACGCAATACGCAACATCCTCCATGCCCGCCTCCCCTCCCATCTGCTAGCTATATGTCAGTGTTAGAGTCTTCTACATCATCATTGACTCCTCAATATCCTTTCAAATAGCCAGATATATGTCCTTCCTCAACCTTTCATACAATGCATTCTACTTCATTTCACTCCTCTCTTTTTTCATGCTGAGCTCTATTCTTTGCTGAGTGTGAAAGCCCTCTTGTGTGGGACATTAACACGTATACCCCTTGCATGACTATGGGGCTCTCTTGTTTCCAGAGAAACGGACAAAATGTCACATGGCCCTGAGTTCTTGTAGAACATTCCAGGGATCTTGGAAGCCTATAACATCACTTGATACATTTCTTCGTCATGTGAGTTTTTAAAGTAATAAGTTCTGTCATCACGCCTCCTTGCACGTGCCCGCAAGTAGTCTCTGGCGCGTTCGCCCCTGATTTCACTAAAGGTCGGTTTCCCACCCACTGCTACTACTTCTTTGTCTTCCTGGTCCAATATCAGTTTCATGCCGTGGTATCCTGCCACACACATCGGTGGGGGTGTGTGTTCTTCTTCTGAAGTTCCGATTGCTTGAAACTCTTCTCAGCAAACTCTTTAGTTGCCCTGGCCCTTTTGAATTTTACCCAGTCTGCCTTTGTAATTTGGGGGTATGCGGGGATTGGGTCCTTGCCTTCACTCATGTACTTCTTGTACAACATGTGCTTCCAGTTTCTCCAAGCAACCCTAGCCTTCTTAAATGCAGCGTGTTCCACCTACATTCTACATTAGTCTAGAACGTTGAAGTGATCCATGATATCCCGGATTATCCATCGACGTGTTTCTGTGTCAGCTTTCCGAAACCCCGGTAGATTAATGTTGAGCCTTGCCCCGCCAACAAATCCACACACACTCCTGAACCTTGTGCGTGCTTTGTCTGGTTTAGTTGGAGCCCAAGACTTTAAGTCGATCTCGGTTACTTCAGATACACCTTTAGGGTGGTGTGTGGGCTTCCTTGGAGCGTTCCTCCGTGTCCTGACTGGAAGGGTAATTTCTGCAGCTCTATCCCATTCAAGATTACTTGATCCCTCACCATCTGCTGAAGACCTAGGGTTGTCGGAATCAGATGAAGATACATCGCCTGAAGCATGAGTGTTGTCACAGCTATTCGGCATCTATAGAGAACACATGCAAAACTCAGGAAAGGAGGATAAGCATAAAATTAACAACTTGGTATCAAGCTTTCTAAACATGTCATGCAATAATTTAGAAAATGTACGGCTAATTTGTTAAGTTTGTTTGACTGGGGCGCCCACGTTCAATAAATTGGCAGTAACTTGTTGGAACAAATACAACTTATATGTACTAGTTAGGAAGGTATATGACGAACATATATACGCTTTCCGTCATTTTATAACTAATTTGGGAACATACGGAATGAAATAGGAAGAGGGATTGCGAGGAAATATGCCTCACCGCGATGGAGAGAAGTAACTAATAGGCTTCTTAATGCAAACCCGGCCGGATGATATGTCTCCAACGTATCTATAATTTTTGATTGTTCCATGCTATTATATTACCCCTTTTGGATGTTTATGGGCTTTATTTTACACATTTATATCATTTTTGGGACTAACCTACTAACCGGAGGCCCAGCCCGTATTGCTGTTTTTTTGCCTATTTCTGTATTTCGAAGAAAAGGAATATCAAACCGAGTCCAAACGGAATGAAACCTTCGGGAGCGTGATTTTTGGAACAAACGTGATCCAGAGGACTTGGAGTGCAAGTCAAGAAGCAGTCGAGGCCTCCATGAGATAGGAGGGCGCCCCCCCTATAGGGTGCGCCCCCTGTCTCATGGGCCCCTCGGGCGGCCACCGACGTACTTCTTCCTCCTATATGAGCCTACGTATCCCTAAAACATCCAGGGAGCCACCGAAACACAATTTCCACCGCCGTAACCTCCTGTATCAGCGAGATCCTATCTTGGAGCCTTCGCCGGGGCTCCACCGGAGGGGGAATCGACCATGGAGGGCTTCTACATCAACACCATAACCCTCCAATGAGTTGTGAGTAGTTTACCATAGACCTACGGGTCCATAGTTATTAGCTAGATGGCTTCTTCTCTCTTTTTGGATCTCAATACAATGTTCACCCCATCTCTTGTGGAGATCTATTCGATGTAAACTCTTTTTGCGGTGTGTTTGTCGAGATCCGATGAATTGTGGGTTTATGATCAAGTTTATCTATGAATAATATTTGAATCTTCTCTGAATTCTTTTATGTATGATTGAGTTATGTTTGCAAGTCTCTTCGAATTATCAGTTTGGTTTGGCCTACTAGATTGATCTTTCTTGCCATGGGAGAAGTGCTTAGCTTAGGGTTCAATCCTGCGGTGTCCTTTCCCAGTGACAGCAGGGGCAGCAAGGCACGTATTGTATTGTTGCCTTCGAGGATAAAAAGATGGGGTTTATAACATATTTCTTGAGTTTATCCCTCTACATCAGGTCATCTTGCTTAGGGCGTTACTCTGTTCTTATGAACTTATTACTCTAGATGCAGGCAGGAGTCGGTCGATGTGTGGAGTAATAGTAGTAGATGCAGGCAGGAGTCAGTCTACTTGTTGCGGACGTGATGCCTATATACATGATCATGCCTAGATAATCTCATAATTATTCGCTTTTCTATCAGTTGCTTGACAGTAATTTGTTCACCCACCGTAATACTTATGCTACCTTGAGAGAAGCCACTAGTGAAACCTATGGCCCCCGGGTCTATCTCTTATCATATTTGCCTCCAATCTACTTTTTATTTGCATCTTTACTTTTTGCATATATATTATAAAATAACAAAAATATATTTATCTTATCATACTATCTCTATCAGATCTCACTTTTGCAAGTGGCCGTGAAGGGATTGACAACCCCTTTATTGCGTTGGTTGCGAGTTCTTTGTTTGTGTGTGTAGGTGCGAGGGACTTTTGAGGAGCCTCCTACTGGATTGATACCTTGGTTCTCAAAAACTGAGTGAAATACTTACACTACTTTGTTGCATCACCTTTTCCTCTTCAAGGAAAACCAACGCAAGCTCAAGACATAGCAAGAAGGATTTTTGGCACCGTTGCCGGGGAGGTCTTCGCTCAAGTCAAGACATACCAAGTACCCATCACAAACCCATCTCCCTCGTATTTACATTATTTTCCATTTGCCTCTTGTTTTCCTCTCTCCGACTTCACCCTTGCCGTTTTATTCGCCATCTCTTTCCCAATCTCCTCCTCCCTCTTTCTCTTGCCCTTTTTCTGTTTGCTTGTTAGATCTTTTACCTTGTCGTCATGGCTAGCTCAGTTTTTATCCCTTCATCTCCCGACTTTGAAGTTCTCCATTTCAAGCAAAGACAAGGTCAAAATCTAGAAGATGCTTGGTTTAGGATGTTAGAATCTTATCGTAGTTGTGCTTTAGAAGGAGATTTCAAGATTTTAATTCGCAATTTTTACATTGGGTTAACCTTACCCCACAAACATCTCCTTGATGTTGGCGCAAAAGGGGAATTTATTGAAATTGATCCTAGTTCCGCTTATGAAATTTTAGAGGGGATAGTAGGAGCACTTTCCCTACAAGAGGGATCATCTTTATCTCTTGAAGGAACCCAAATTTTAGAGAAACTTCTTGAATCGCAAAAACTTGCTGAACCTTTTTTGAATATTGTTGCAAGTATCAACCGCATGAATAATTTGATCACACTTTACAATCAGCGCTTAGATGCCTTAGATAATAGGATCTCTGAGCATGAAGGGAAATGCAAAGAGCCTCCCGGACTTGAGCATAACTCCATTAAAAAGATGAGTGCCAAAGATGGCACTACTTAGATCTATCTTCCCTTTTATGCCTAGCTAGGGGTGTTAAACGATAGCGCTAGTTGGGAGGCAACCCAATTTTCTTTGTGTTTTTTGTTTTTGTTCCTGTTTAGTAATAAATCTTGCATCTACTTCCTGTTTAGATGTGTTTTTATCTTTTAATTAGTGTTTGTGCCAAGTAGAACCTATAGGATAACCTATGATGATAGTTAATGTGATTCTGCTGAAAACCAGAAACTTTTCGCGCACGAATTTAGTTTTGTTAAATCACATAAACGCGATTTTGCGTTGATTCTTTTTGATGCTGATCAATAGATAAACTGTCCAGGACGTCCTAGTTTTTTAGGATTTTTAGAGTTCCATAAGGTTGCGTTAGTTACCGATTGCTACAGACTGTTCTGTTTTCGACAGATTCTGTTTTTCGTATGTTGTTTGCTTATTTCGATGCATCTATGGCTAGTAAATTAGTTTATAAACCATAGAGAAGTTGGATTAAAGTAGGTTTAACACCAAAATAAATAAATAATGAGTTCATTACATTACCTTATGTGGTGGTTTTGTTTTCTTTCACTAACGGAGCTTATAAGATTTCGTGTTGAGTTTTGTGTTGTGAAGTTTTCAAGTTTTGGGTAAAGCTTTTATGGACTATGGAATAAGGAGTGGCAAGAGCCTAAGCTTGGGGATGCCCATGGCACCCCAAGATATTCAAGGATAGCCAAAAGCCTAAGTTTGGGGATGCCCTGGGAAGGCATCCCCTCTTTCGTCTTCGTTCATTGCTAACTTTACTTGGAGCTATATTTTTATTTGCCACATGATATGTGTTTTGCTTGGAGCATCGTGTATTATATTAGTCTTTGCTTTTTTAGTTTACCACAATCATCCTTGCTGTACACACCTTTTGGGAGAAGCCTGCTTGATTAGGATTTGCTAGAATACTCTATGTGCCTCACTTATATCTTTTGAGCTTGATAGTTTTTGCTCTAGTGCTTCACTTATATTTTTTAGAGCACGGTGGTGTCTTAATTTTGAAGAAATTGCTAGTCTTTAATGCTTCACTTATATATTTTTGAGAGTCTTTTAGAACAGCATGGTATTTGCTATGGTTACAAAGTTGGTCCTAGAATGATGAGCATCCAAGTTGGGTATAATAAAAACTATCATAGAAAAGAATTGGATGCTATGATCAATATGATGCTTGATAATTGTTTTGAGATATGGAGGTAGTGATATTAGAGTCATGCTAGTTGAGGTGATTATGAAAAGTACTTGTGTTGAGGGTTGTGATTCCCGTAGCATGCACGTATGGTGAACCGCTTTGTGATGAAGTTGGAGCACAATTTTATTTATTGAGTGTCTTCCTTATGAGTGGCGGTCGGGGACGAGCGATGGTATTTTCCTACCAATCTATCCCCCTAGGAGCATGCTCATAGTGCTTTTATTTTTGATGATTTCTAGATTTTTGCAACAAGTACATGAGTTCTTTTGACTAATGTTGAGTCCATGGATTACACGCACCCTCACCCTTCCACCATTGCTAGCCTCTCTTGTGCCGCGCAACTTTCGCCGGTACCATACACCCACCATATACCTTCCTCAAAACAGCCACCATACCTATCTATTGTGGCATTTCCATAGCCATTCCAAGATATATTGCCATGCAACTTTCCACCGTTCTGTTCATACGACACGCATTACTTTGTCATATTGCTTTTTGCATGATCATGTAGTTGACATCGTATTTGTGCAAGGCCACATTCATAATTTTCATACATGTCACTCTTGATTCATTGCATATACCTGTACACCGCCGGAGGCATTCATATAGAGTCATATCTTGTTCTAGCTTTGAGTTGTAGTTCTTGAGTTGTAAATCCATAAAAGTGTGATGATCTTCATTATTAGAGCATTGTCCTAGTGAGGAAAGGATGATGAAGACTATGATTCCCCCACAAGTCGGGATGAGACTTCGGACTTTACAAAAAGAAAAAAGAAAAAAAGAAAGCCCAAAAAGAAAAAAAGAAGGCCAAAGAAAAAAAGAGAAAAAGAAAAAAATGAGAGAAAAAGAGAGAAGGGACAATGCTACTATCTCTTTTTCCACACTTGTGCTTCAAAATAGCACCATGATCTTCATGATAGAGAGTCTCATATGTTGTCACTTTCATATACTAGTGGGAATTTTTCATTATAGAACTTGGCTTGTATATTCCAATGAGGAGCTTCCTCAAAATGCCCTAGGTCTTCGTGAGCAAGCGAGTTGGATGCACACCCACTTAGTTTCTTTTGTTGAGCTTTCATATATTTATAGCTCTAGTGCATCCGTTGCGTGGCAACCCCTACTCACTAACATTGATATCTATTAATGGGCATCTCCATAGCCCGTTGATACACCTAGTTGATGTGAGACTATCTTCTCCTTTTTGTCTTCTCCACAACCACCATTCTATTCCACATATAGTGCTATGTCCATGGCTCAGGCTCATGTATTGCGTGAAAGTTGAAAGAGTTTGAGATTATTAAAGTATGAAACAATTGCTTGGCTTGTCATCGGGGTTGTGCATGATTAAATACTTTGTGTCATGAAGATAGAGCAACAACCAGACTATATGATTTTGTAGGGATAACTTTCTTTGGCTATGTTACTTTGAGAAGACATGATTACTTTGATTAGTATGCTTGAAGTATCACCATTGTCATGTTAATATCAACTTTTATTTTGTATCATTTGGATCTGAACATTCATGCCACAATAAAGAAAATTACATTAAGAATTATGCTAGGTAGCATTACACATCAAAATTTCTCTTTTTATGATTTACCTACTCGAGGACGAGCAGGAATTAAGCTTGGGGATGCTTGATAAGTCTCCAACGTATCTATAATTTTGATGTTCCATGCTATTATATTACCCCTTTTGGATGTTTATGGGCTTTATTTTACACATTTATATCATTTTTGGGACTAACCTACTAACCGGAGGGCTAGCCCGTATTGCGTTTTTTTGCCTATTTTAGTATTTCGAAGAAAAGGAATATCAAACGGAGTCCAAACGGAATGAAACCTTCTAGATCGTGATTTTTGGAACGAACGTGATCCAGAGGACTTGGAGTGCAAGTCAAGAAGTAGCCGAAGCCTCCACGAGATAGGAGGGCGCGCCCCCTCCCCTTATAGAGCGCGTCCCCCAGTCTCATGGGCCCCTCGGGCGGCCACCGACGTACTTCTTCCTCCTATATAAGCCTACGTACCCCGAAAACATCCAGGGAGCCACTGAAACACAATTTCCACCACCGTAACCTTCTGTATCCGCGAGATCCCATCTTGGAGCCTTCGTCGGCGCTCCGCCGGAGGGGGAATCGACCATGGAGGGCTTCTACATCAACACCATAGCCCCTTCGATGAGTTGTGAGTAGTTTACCACAGACCTACGGGTCCATAGTTAATATGTAGATGGCTTCTTCTCTCTTTTTGGATCTCAATACAATGTTCTCCCCCTCTCTTGTGGAGATCTATTCGATGTAAACTCTGTTTGCGGTGTGTTTGTGTAGGACCTTGAGAAGAGGTGTCTAGAGGGGGGGGGGGTGATTAGACACTAAGTGACAAAGTTGCAGTTTTTAAGTTCTTTAAGTTTAAGTGGAGTTTAGGCACAAGTTTAACATTCTCAATACATAACAAGCAAGCATGCAAAGAGTATATGAGCAGCGGAAAGTAAAGCATGCAACTTGCAAGAATGTAAAGGGAAGGGTTTTGGAGGATTCAAACGCAATTGGAGACACGGATGTTTTTGTCGTGGTTCCGATAGGTGGTGCTATCGTACATCCACGTTGATGGAGACTTCAACCCACGAAGGGTAACGGTTGCGCGAGTCCACGGAGGGCTCACCCACGAAGAAGCAACCTTGTCTATCCCACCATTGCCATCGCCCACGGAGCACTTGCCTCACTAGCGGTAGATCTTCATGAAGTAGGCGATCTCCTTGCTCTTACAAACTCCTTGGTTCAACTCCACAATCTAGTCGGAGGCTCGCAAGTGACACCTAGCCAATCTAGGAGGCACCACTCTCCAAGAAGTAACAAATGGTGCGTTGATGATGAACTCCTTGCTCTTGTGCTTCAAATGATAGTCTCCCCAACACTCAACTCTCTCTCAAGGGATTTGGATCTGGTGGAAAGAAGATTTGAGTGGAAAGCAACTTGGGGAAGGCTAGAGATCAAGATTCATATGGTAGGAATGGAATATCTTGGCCTCAAAACATGAGTAGGTAGTTCTCTCTCAGAAAATGTATGCTGGAAGTGTAGGTTCAGTCTGATGGCTCTCTCCACAAATGAACAGGAGGTGGAGGGGTATATATAGCCTCCACACAAAATCTAACCATTACACACAACTTACCAAACTCGGTGGGACCGAATCAACAAACTCGGTCGGTCCGATTTAGTAAATGTAGTGACCGTTAGGATTTTCGGTGGGACCGATAGGCAACTCGGTAGGACCGATATGGTTAGGGTTAGGGCATAACGTAATATCGGTGAGACCGATTACACAAACTCGGTTGGACCGATTTTGGTAATTAGCTAACCAGAGAGTTGGTCAGGCAAACTCGGTTGGACCGATTACACAAACTCGGTAGGACCGATTTTGGTAATGAGTCAACCAGGAAGTTTGCATTGTAATCTCGGTAGTACCAATTGCTCAAACTCGGTGAGACCAATTTTGGTAATGGACATACACAGAGAGATTACAATCCCATCTCGGTGAGACCGAGATCCCTATCGGTGATACCGATTTGTCTAGGGTTTGTGGCAGTGGCTAAGACATTTGAACTCGGTGGCGCCGGATAGAAAGAATCGATGGGGCCGAGTTTGACTTTAGGTTTAGGTCATATGTGTGGAAGTGCGAAAGTAGTTGAGGGTTTTGGAGCATATCACTAAGCACTGTGGAGCAAGAAACTCATTAAGCAACACCTCATCCCTTCTTGATATTATTGGCTTTTCCTATAGACTCAATGTGATCTTGGATCACTAAAATGTAAAATGAAGAGTCTTGAGCTTGAGGCTTGAGCCAATCCTTTGTCCTTAGCATCTAGAAGGAGTTCCCACATCTTTTAGTCCATGCCACTCCATTGTTGAACTTATCTGAAACATACTAGATAAAAGTGTTAGTCCAACAAGAGATATGTTGGCATTAATTACCAAAACCACCTAGGGAGCACTTGTGCTTTCAATATCCCCCCTTTTGGTAATTGATGACAACATACATCGAAGCTTTTAGATAAAGATATGAAGAGAATAGCAAGTAAAGCTTTGGAAAGACATGTAACAAGCATAGGCTCCCCCTACATGTATGCAATCATGTGAATATGGAATATAGAAGCATGTGAGAGCATAACCATGATAGAGCAGGCAATGTGTTACATGTATCTTGGCCATATGCATCAGAGCAAAGAATATTAAAGAAAATACCTTCATGCCCATGAGTCCTTCTTGCAAACAGTATGTACATCAGCACGAATTCCTCATACACATGATTGTGATGCATATACTTACCTTGTAGTCTTGAGTTGGCTCAGGATGGAATGAACCTGCGTAAACAAGGTTAGATAACACGGGTACATCTACTAGCCAGAGCAAACAGAAGAAACCACATGAATACCAAGATTGGGATGACATGTAGAGAGTGAGTATTAAGTACCACATTGGATTAGACATGTCCCCAAGAGTAAAGATATGCAATGAATTTAAATGATTTCTTTCCCTTAGATGTCTTGCTCCCCCTGAATCTAGCATGGGATACTGGGAGAAGATAGGGAACAGAAAATCAGAGCTGAATGATATAAATGAACAGAGCTAATGCAGCTAATGCAAATAAGCACATATGAACATGTCTTTCCCCTCAAGAAGACATGTGGCATCTCTCCTCTTGAACACCAAGCATCTGGGATCCTTGAGAAATACTTTCTACTTGAGTATTCTCTCTCCCTAGAGATCTCTTTCTCCCCCTGAGGAGGTGATACTTTCTCTCTCTGATGTGATCTCTCTAAGTGATAAGCTTTGATGTGATCTCTCTCTCCCCCTTTGACATCAATTTCCAAGAAGGGTTTGATCCTTGAGACACAGTTCAAAGAATTTATAAAAATGTGATGCTTGTAGAGGATAAGATTCATTGAGTGGAGATGGATCAGAAGAAACACAGAATAAGTGGCAAACTATTTTTCCTGTTGTGAAATCGGTGGCACCGAGTGGTATGCTTCGGTTGTACCGAAAGGATTCGGTTGGACCGAAAATAACAAATCGGTGCAACAGAGTTCATCGCAGAGAAAACACTTGTCACCTCAGCTCACTAGACTAGTAAGATCTCACAAAGATTTGCAAGGAATTTACTGAATGATATGCAATGAATTGGATGCAGAAAATACAGAGCAAATAGAAAGAAATCTAGATGAAGTTTTTTTGAAAGGGGAAACAAATATGCATGAGACAAATGCAAAAACACAGAAAAGAATACAAGAGAACTTCATCTAGAGATGGTCGGCGACAAATTCACCTATGTTAGAGTATATTGACTTAGGAGTCAAGTGAGATCACTTGATCATAGGTCATACTCATTGTTTAAGCTCAAAATGGGGTTGCCATTTTTTGTTTAAGCAAAAAGATGTATTCACATCTTGTCGAGTTGCTTTAGCTCATGTCTTGGAGTAAAGCTTCTCTAAGATGGAATAACATTCCTTGGTTGGTGGTGTTCTCCATGTAGTTGAACTTGTGTGGGTTGCTCAAGGTTGATGTAGCTCATCATGAATTGGGAGCACCACTTGGAATTTGAGTCCATCTACCTACATGGGTTAGTTCTTGCAAGGAAGAGCACTTGTGTATCCAAAAATGACAATCATGAAGCTCAACATAGAATTTGTCAAAGGATATGTTTGAATTGTTCCGTGCTTCCTTGTCTTCATCCACCATAGTGTAGAAACTTGGTGATGTAGAGATTGCTCAAGATGTGAGTAGCTTACAATATCATGGAATTTGATTCAACCAAGTACCTACATGGGTTATATAACATGCACGATGCAAATATATCCAAGACATAAGATTTTCATCATAAGTGAAATATCAAGGATTAGTCATAAGCTCATGTCTTGCATGTATCCAATGGAGTTTCTACTCCAAGTTTGAAGCATCTATGATGTTCAATTCTCCTCTCAACTTGCAAAACACTTTCTCATCAAGAGGTTTAGTGAATATATCCGCTATTTGCTTTTCGGTGCGAACATGCTTAAGATTAATGTCTCCCTTAGCAACATGATCTCGAATGAAATGATGGCGAACTTCAATATGCTTAGTTCGAGAATGTTGTACGGGATTATGTCCAATTTTGAAAGCACTTTCATTGTCACAAAGAAATGGAACATGTTTCACATATCTCCCATAATCTTTAAGAGTTTGGGTCTTCCAAAGTAATTGAGCACAACATGAACCAGCGGCAATGTATTCCGCTTCGGCGGTGGATAAGGATACCGAGTTTTGTTTCTTGGAGGACCAAGACACAAGAGATCTACCAAGAAATTGACAAGTACCCGAAGTGGACTTTCTATCAACCTTGTCTCCGGCATAGTCCGAGTCAGAGTAGCCAAAAAGATCGAAAGAGGCCCTCTTAGAATACCAAATGCCAAAATTTGGTGTATGGATTAAGTATCTCACTATCGTTTTTACGGCCTTAAGATGACATTATTTAGGAGCAGCTTGATATCGTGCACACATGCACACACTTAGCATGATATCGGGACGTGAAGCACATAGATATAAAAATGAACCAATCATAGAGCGATAAACCTTTTGATCAACCGGTTCACCATCTTTGGTCAAGTCAAGATGTCCACTAGTAGGCATGGGTGTAGACATACCTTTACATTCTTGCATATTGAACTTCTTGAATAGGTCCTTGGTGTACTTCGTTTGAGAGACAAAGGTACCTTCCTTAGTTTGCTTGATTTGCAAACCAAGAAAGAATTTGAGTTCACTCATCATAGACATCTCAAACTTCTCCGACATTAGCTTCCCAAACTTTTCACTAAAATGGGGGTTAGTTGATCCAAATATGATATCATCAACATAAATTTGGCATACAAATAATTATCCATTGACCCTTTTAGTAAAAAGAGTAGAATCTATTTTTTCCAATTTCAAAGCCCTTTTCAATAAGGAACTTGGTCAAGCATTTATACCACGCTCTAGGAGCCTGTTTAAGACCATAAAGAGCTTTGTGAAGTTTGTAAACATGATTTGGTTTCTTAGGATTGACAAAACCGGGAGGTTTCTTAACATAAACTTCCTCCTCTATTTCACCATTTAGAAAAGCACTTTTAATGTCCATTTGGTACAAGGTGATATCATGATGATTAGCATAGACAAGTAAGATGCGAATGGATTCAAGTCTAGCAACGGGAGCGTAAGTCTCACCATAGTAAATACCTTCGACTTGTTTGTAGCCTTGGGCGACGAGACGTGCTTTGTTGCGAACTACTTCTCCATCTTCATCTTGCTTGTTGCGAAACACCCATTTGGTACCGATGATGTTGTGGTTGTTGTCGGGCTTCTCAACCAATGTCCAAACATGGTTCCTCTCAAAGTTGTGTAGATCTTAATGCATAGCATTTATCCAATCCGGATCTTCCAATGCTTCTTCGACCTTCATAGGTTCAATGCTAGAGATGAAAGAATAGTTTTCACAAAAGTTAGCTAAACAATTTTTAGAGCGAGTGATTCTCCCGGTTTGAATATCATTGTAGATTTGCTCAACGAGATGGTCTTTAGCAATTCTTGCTCGAACTCGTGAAAGCTTTTGCTTGGTTCTTGGTTGAACTTCTTCTTCATCTTGTTCTTCTTCTTGGCCTTCTTCATTGTTGGCGTTGTCATTCTCTTGTCGTGGTGGAGAAGGAGGTTGTTGACATTCATCTTGATGCACTTCCTCGTTTTCTTCATCTTGGTGTGTCCCACTTGTGGATGCTTCCGTATCAACTCTTGGTTCACCTTGTCGTGAGGTAGAAGCTTCCACTTGGACAGACGAGGTACTCTCCTTCACCTCCGTTGGACGGACCTTGCCAATAGACAAGTCTTGAATTGCTTCCGAAGGATCTTTCTCTCCTACATCAATTGGCAATTGCTCTACTTGCGAGCCGTTAGATTCATCAAACTTCACATCTACCGTCTCTTCAACCTTTCAGGTGAAATTTTTGTAGACACAGTAAGTGTGAGAGTTTGAGCCATAACCTAGTAGGAAACCTTCATGAGACTTAGGAGCAAATTTAGAACGACGATGCTTATCAAGAATGTAGCACTTTGAGCCGAATACTCGAAAGTATCCAACTTGTGGTTTGTTACCGGTGAGGAGCTCGCATGCCGTCTTGCCGAGTAGCTTGTGAAGATACAAGCGATTTTTACATGACAAGTTGTCTCAACCGGTTCTGCCCAAAAGTGCTTCGGTGTCTTGTACTCATCAAGCATCGTTCTCGCCATTTTGATGAGAGTCTGGTTCTTCCTCTCAACAACTCCATTTTGTTGAGGTGTGTACGTAGCCGAGAACTCATGTGAAATCCCTTCTTCGTCAAGAAAGGTGTCCACATTTGCGTTCTTGAACTCCGTTCCGTTGTCGCTGCGAACCTTCTTGATCTTCACTTCCAATTGATTTTGGGCCTTCCTAGTGAAGTTTTTGAAGATCTTTTGGACCTGCGATTTATCATCGAGAAAGAACACCCACGTAAATCTTGAAAAATCATCAACTATAACTAGACCAAAAGAGTTTCCACCGAGACTCTTGTAAGAGTTGGGACCAAAAAGATCCATGTGAAGTAGCTCGAGTGGCCTCCTTGTGGTCATGATGTTCTTCACGGGATGCCTTCCTCCAACCTGTTTACCTGCTTGACAAGCACTTCAAAGTCTATCCTTATCAAATATGACGTCGTTAACACCTAGGATATGATTCCCTTTAATAAGCTTGTCAAGGTTTCGCATGCCAACATGACCTAATCGTCTATGCCATAACCAACCTTTTGAGGATTTAGCAATGAAGCAAGTTTTAGGTTGAGCCTTTTTAGTGAAATCAACAATGTATAGATCACCTCTACGCACACCGGTAAAGACCATTTTATGATTATCTCTACGAAACACTTGGCAATCTACTTCAATAAATAGGACATTGAAACCGAAATCAGCAAGTCTAGATACTGAAAGTAAGTTGTATCCAAGAGATTCAACGAGCATGACATTTTGTATGGAGCTATCATGTGATATGGCCACCTTACCGAGGCCAACCACCTTACCCTTTGAGTTGTCACCGAAAGTGACATACTTTCGAGGACCATCATTTTCAGCAAGCTCACAAAACATGTCTTTATCTCCGGTCATGTGATCGGTACATCCACTATCAAGAACCCATTCCTTTCCTCCTGACTTATATCCCCGAAGATTTGCCATAAGACCAAAATGTCTCATTGCATCATCAAGATCAAAATCACTATCATCATCCTCATCATAGTATCCATGTTCAACATCGTCATGTGGTGGATCAAGTCTAAGAAAAAATAGACTTGTGGAGAATTTCATCAAGATTTTTCAAGGAATAATTTGGAAAGCGTTCCTCAAGAAATTTCCATATAGTGTAGGCACACTTAAGAGTAGGAAAACATCCAATCAAGTTTCTAGGCAATCCTCTAATGATAAGTTCGGCAGTTCCAAGATTCCTAATCATGTCAATTGACTCATCAAGGGTAGGATGCATAGGATCAACATGAGGTGCAAAAGGGCTAGCAATGTACTTGTTCAAATGATATTGATTGAAAATTACAAGCATCTCATTTTTCCACTCATGAAAATACTCTCCATCAAGAATAGGCACTCTATGTCTAAGACTCCCCAAAGTAGACTCATCCATCTTCCTCAAATGGTGATTAAACCAAGGCAATGGAAACCTAGCTCTGATACCACTTGTAGGACCTTGAGAAGAGGTGTCTAGAGGGGGGTGATTAGACACTAAGTGACAAAGTTGCAGTTTTTAAGTTATTTAAGTTTAAGTTGAGTTTAGGCATAAGTTTAACATTCACAATACATAACAAGCAAGCAGGCAAAGAGTATATGAGCAGCAGAAAGTAAAACATGCAACTTGCAAGAATGTAAAGCGAAGGGTTTTGGAGGATTCAAATGCAACTGGAGACACAGATGTTTTTGTCGTGGTTCCGATAGGTGGTGCTATCGTACATCCACGTTGATGGAGACTTCAACCCACGAAGGGTAACGGTTGCGCGCGTCCATGGAGGGATCCACCCACGAAGGTTCCACGAAGAAGCAACCTTGTCTATCCCTCCATGGCCGTCGCCCACGAAGGACTTGCCACACTAGCGGTAGATCTTCACGAAGTAGGCGATCTCATTGCCCTTACAAACTCCTTGGTTCAACTCCACAATCTTGTCGGATGCTCCCAAGTGACACCTAGCCAATCTAGGAGACACCACTCTCCAAGAATTAACAAATGGTGCGTTGATGATGAACTCCTTGCTCTTGTGCTTCAAATGATAGTCTCCCCAACACTCAACTCTCTGTCATGAGATTTGGATCTGGTGGAAAGAAGATTTGAGTGGAAAGCAACTTGGGGAAGGCTAGAGATCAAGATTCATATGGTAGGAATGGAAAATCTTGGCCTCAACACATGAGTAGGTAGTTCTCTCTCAAAAAATGTATGCTGGAAGTGTAGGTTCAGTCTGTTGGCTCTCTCCATGAATGAAGAGGAGGTGGAGGGGTATATATAGCCTCCACACAAAATCTAACCGTTACACACAACTTACCAAACTCGGTGGGACCGAATCAACAAACTTGGTCGGACTGATTTAGTAAATCTAGTGACCGTTAGGATTTTCGGTGGGACCGATATGCAAATCGGTAGGACAGATATGGCTAGGGTTAGGGCATAACGTAATCTCGGTGAGACAGATTACACAAACTCAGTTGGACCAATTTTGGTAATTAGCTAACGAGAGAGTTGGTCAGGCAAACTCGGTTGGACCGATTACACAAACTCGGTAGGACCGATTTTGGTAATGAGTCAACCAGGAAGTTTGCATTGTAATCTCGGTAGTACCGATTGCTCATACTCACTGAGACCGATTTTGGTAATGGACATACACAGAGATATTACAATCCCATCTTGGTGAGACCGAGATCCCAATCGGTGATACCGATTTGTCTAGGGTTTGTGGCAGTGGCTAAGACATTTGAACTCGGTGGCGCTGGATAGAAAGAATTGGTGGGGCCAAGTTTGACTTTAGGTTTAGGTCATATGTGTGGAAGTGGGAAAGTAGCTGAAGGTTTTGGAGCATATCACTAAGCACTATGGAGCAAGAAACTCATTTAGCAACACCTCATCCCTTCTTGATAGTATTGGCTTTTCCTATAGACTCAATGTGATCTTGGATCACTAAAATGTAAAATGAAGAGTCTTGAGCTTGTGGCTTGAGCCAATCCTTTGTCCTTAGCATATAGATGGAGTTCCCACATCCTTTAGTCCATGCCACTCCATTGTTGAACTTATCTGAAACATACTAGATAAAAGTGTTAGTCCAACAAGAGATATGTTGACATTAATTACCAAAACCACCTAGGGAGCAGTTGTGCTTTTAGTTTGTCGAGATTCGATGAATTGTGGGTTTATGATCAAGTATATCTATGAATAATATTTGAATCTTCTCTGAATTCTTTTATGTATGATTGAGTTATCTTTGCAAGTCTCTTCTAATTATCAGTTTGGTTTGGCCTACTAGATTGATCATTCTTGCCTTGGGAGAAGTGCTTAGCTTTGGGTTCAATCTTGCGGTGTCCATTCCCAGTGACAGCAGGGGCAGTGTAGGTGTCAAAACCGGCGGATCTCGGGTAGGGGGTCCCGAACTGTGCGTCTAGGCGGATGGTAACGAGGAGACAAGGGACACGATGTTTTACCCGAGTTGGGCCCTCTCGATGGAGGTAAAACCCTAATCCTGCTTGATTAATATTGATGATATGGGCAGTACAAGAGTGGATCTACCACGAGATCAAGGAGGCTAAACCCTAGAAGCTAGCCTATGGTATGATTGTTGTAATGTTGGTTCGTCCAACGGACTAAAACCCTCCGATTTATATAGACACCGGAGAGGGCTAGGGTTACACAGAGTTGGTTACAATGGTAGGGGATCTACATATCCGTATTGCCAAGCTTGCCTTCCACGCCAAGGAAAGTCCCATCCGGACACGGGACAAAGTCTTCAATCTTGTATCTTCATAGTCTTGGAGTCCGGCCGATGATGATAGTCCGCTATCCGGACACCCCTAGTCGAGACTCCTCGGTAGCCTGAACCAGGCTTCAATGACGACGAGTCCGGCGCGCATATTGTCTGAACACCAGGATAGTGTCCGGCTCTGTAAAATAAATTCCACATACCACCGTAGAGAGAATAATATGCACACAAATTCAATCTGCTGACGTATTTTGTGGCATGACGTCACACCACTACCAAGCCTTTACTTGAATTGTTTTTATTATACCACCTCAGCGCGTTTAGCGAAGCGGTTTCCTTGGCACGTCTTGTCGAAGCAGAGATCGTGTTCCCCTTTGAGGGAGTCCTGGACAAGGGGGTGTCCGGACAGCTAGACTATCATTGTCAGCCGGACTCCAAGACTATGAAGATACAAGATTGAAGACTACGTCCCGTGTCCGGATGGGACTTTCCTTGGCGTGGAAGGCAAGCTTGGCTATACGGATATGTAGATCTCCTACCATTGTAACCAACTCTGTGTAACCCTAGCCCTCTCCGGTGTCTATATAAACCGGAGGGTTTTAGTCCGTAGGACATACAACCATTACAACAATCATACCATAGGCTAGCTTCTAGGGTTTAGCCTCCTTGATCTCGTGGTAGATCCACTCTTGTACTACCCATATCATCAATATCAATCAAGCGGGAGTAGGGTTTTACCTCCATCGAGAGGCCCGAACACAGGTAAAAACATCGTGTCCCTTGTCTCCTGTTACCATCCGCCTAGACGCACGATTCGGACCCCTACCGAGATCCGCGGTTTTGACACCGACATTGGTGCTTTCATTGAGAGTTTCTCGTGCCGTCACCGATAGGAAGGATGCCTCTTCCGTCTTTAAAGGCGGTATCTTATCAAAGGAGCCTTGGCGCTGGCCAAACTATCCGGCTGGGTGGTTTTCTCACGACCGCCTGTTCGGCCACCGCTTCGACGACGACCTCCCATGCCGTCAAAAGCAATCTTCGCGTCAACTCGGAATTCGCCGAGCAGTTAGATCCAATAGAGCTCTCGTCCGTAAACGAGCTCTTGGATCACATCGCCGCCCTGGGAGTCGCTACAGACTACAATCAGATTGGGCTTAAACCGATCTGAGAGAGATTAACTCTCCCCAGGCTACCCACCACGTTGCGGTGTTAGAGGAACAACGCGGCGACTCTTATCCTAGATTGAAAACTAGTCATGTCCGGGCTTCCAAACCCTCCATGCCGGATTCCACGGGGGGACGGACTTCGATCAAGCACTGAACCTAAAGTCAGGCATCGAACCGGACTCGTTGGACAACGTCCAACAATCCAAACCTCCAAATTTGGAAGCTTCTCGGCCCTTGAGCCCCGAGATGGGTAAGATTTCGGATTCGATTCCACCCACCCACCCAGACATAAGCGATCTATCGCAAATCCGGCAAACCCGCTGAAGCGATACATCATTCTTGGGCGATTCCTCCTGGTTATGGACAGGATAAAGGACTACCAAGAGGAAAACGCAATTTCAATTTTCTGCAGTAATTGCACGCACGAGGGAATCTTGAACGCCGTCAGTCGCCGTTAAATTACGCTTCTCCGACCTGGCGTCCATAATGCGAAATCTTGTGCGATGGAGAGTTTCAAAAGCGAAACTATGTTTTGGGACAATCAGCCCGAATACAACCCTAGTCCGTAACAAAGGGTGCGAGAACACTCGGGCACGGTACAAAAACCAAAAGCAAAAACCCCATAAAGGGCAAGGAACCATCTTTGGAGGGATGGCTCGGCGGACCAGTAAATTCATAATCTGAAGCGCCACCCCAACACATAGCCTTGAGCACTGTTGGATATTGCGGCGGCCAAAAGTGGCGAGGAGCTTCTAGCCCCGAAAACCACACCAACAGTACCGAAGACGGTGTCAGCGGTCTTGAGACTTTCGCATCAAATAATATCAAAGCGAACAATCCATGCCTCGCGAAGTCTACCAAGTAGCAACAACAAATCCATGGAGCGACACCGCTATCACCTTCAACGCCAGCGACGAACCTAAATTCCAAACAGCCCGAGCACCAGCCGCAATTGTCCTCGGTCCAATAGTGGACGACTTTCGTCTGACCAAGGTACTCATGGATGGTGGCAGCGGACTAAACCTCATCTACGAGGAAACTCTTCAAAAAATGGAAATAGATTGGAGCCGCATTGAGTGAAGTAGCACAACCTTTAGAGGAATAATCCCTAGCCGGGAAGCGCGCTGCACAGGAAAAATCACACTTGATGTGGTGTTCGGATCGCCGGACAATTATAGGTCCGAAGAGGTCACGTTCCAAGTGGCCCCGTTCAGCAGCGGATATCACGCTATATTAGGACGGGAGGCATTCGCAATTTTTCAAGCCATACCCCATTACAGGTACATGAAGCTTAAGATGCATGGGCCCGGTGGAACAATCACTCTCGCTAGTGATCCGGACATAGCACTCCGCGCCGAAAACAAGACGGCCGCCTTAGCCCTGGAGGCACTATCCGAAGCCCTAGCGGCAGAAGAACTCACTGCGTTGCGCTCTACGGTGAATAGGGACGATGTGATACTCAATAAGAGATCCAAGTCCACCTCTTTCAAACCAGCGGACGAAATAGTCAAATTCCAGGTCCACCCAACGGACCCAACAAAGACGGCCTCCATCGGGGCACAGTTAAACCCTGATGTAGATGCCGCACTGCGAGAATTCCTTTGGGAAAATTGGGACATCTTCGCCTGGCACCCTTCAGATATGCCAGAATCCCCCATGATTAGCGTAACACAGCCTAAACATCCTAAAGGATTCAAGCGATCAAACAGGCTCTTGGCGATTTTCGAACCCAAAAGACAGCAATGGGAGAAGAGCTAGCCAAACTCATGGAATCCGGATTCATCGAGACATCAAACATCCGGATGGCTAGCAAACCGGTAATGGTACCAAAGAAGGACAAATCTTGGCGCCTATGTGTCGATTTTAAAGACCTCAACAAGGCCTGCCTAAAGGATCCCTTCCCCTCCCCGCATCGACGGATAATCGATGCTCTTGCAAAACACGATTCATTGTGCTTCCTTGGCGCATATTCGGCTACCATCAAATCAAGATGGCGAGCGGACCAAGCGGACGACATTCATTACTCCATATGGACCATTCGCTTCAACACGACGCCCTTCGGACTCAAAAACGCCGGCGCAACATATCAGCGCATGATTCAGACATGTCTGGCTACCCAGATCGGCAAAACAGTAGAGGCATACGTAGACAACGTAGTCATCAAAACCACACACGTCGAAACTCTAGTAGATGATTTGAGGCTCACATTCGACAACCTTCGAGCATATGACATCAAGCTGAATCCGGAAAAATGCGTTTTGATTGTACCGCCGAAAGCTCACAGGCTTCATTGTATCCGGTAGAGGAATTGAAGCAAACCCAGCCAAGATCCGAGCTCTGTCACAGCTAGATATTCCAAAAGACCTCAAACAAATACAAAAACTAACCGGATGCGTGGCGGCCCTAAGCGCTTTATCTCCGTTTGGGAGAGAAGGCATTGCCCTCTATCGCCTCCTTAGGCGCCTTTGAACACTTTGAGTGGGCGGATGCTGCCTTGCGGACTCGAAGAAATAAAAGCCATATTGGCAACAAATCCGGTCTGGCTGCGCCTAACTTTGGGCGAACCAATGTTGTTATACATCGCGCAACACATCAATTTGTAAGCCGCGGAACTCGTCGTCGAGCGAGAAACAAAAGGGCATAAATTCCCTCTTCAAAAAGCGATTGTACTACGTATCCCTTGTCTTAACTCCTGCAAGTCCGTTACCGCACTATCAGCAGATAGCGTATGTGGTGTTCATGGCATCCGGAAGCTCGAAACTACTTTCAAGAGTGTTCGATAACGATGGCCTCAAGTACCCTCAACGACATTATAAACAACAGCGACGCGACGGGGGATTGCAAAATGGGCCATTGAGCTCTTACCATTTGATATAACTTACAAACCTAGGCGAGCAATAAAATCGCAGGTCTTGGCTGACTTTGTCGCTGAATGGTGAAGCGAACTTCCTAAAAAGTGCGGCGCATACTCCATTGGATTATGCGCCGACGGCTCCAAAATGTTGGCGGCTTGGGGTTTGGCATCGTCTTGGCGTCCCCAACCGGGACCTGATCCAATCGTGCCGAGATAATGTACGGACTCCAACAATGCAGCCGAATACGAGGCCCTCCTACATGGCCTCCGGATGGCAATCTCCATGGGCATTCAACGCCTAGAGGTGAGCGGGGATTCAAACCTTGCAATATCCCAAGTAAATGGAGACTTTGACGCCAAGGATCCGAAAATGGCAGCCTATCATAATGCTGTCCTAAAAATGTCAGCTCGGTTCGAAGGACTTGAATTCCACCACGTAGCACGGGATAATAACCAAGCAGCCGACGTCTTGGCATGCATCGGCGCAAAATGCGATGCTGTCCCTCCAAACATCTTCCTGGAACGGCTCTTTAAGCCATCCGTACTATGGGAAGAGGAGCCCGGAAATAACAGCCCGGAAGCAGCTGCACTACCCAACACAGAACGATCTGACATAATTGGCGACTCAGCCGATCAAATAACACATTCAGCACACAAAATAATGGCGGTAATCGCCCCGTGGACAGAGCTATTCGTAGCCTACTTACTCAGGCAGGAACTTCCCGAAGACCAAAATGAGGCCCGCTGCATAGTCCGGCGATCTAAAGCCTACAAGGTCCACGAGGGAGAACTGTCACACCCTGCATTTTGTAACATTTCATTTTCATTAATAAAGCAAGAAAATTTGGACCAACAAAAACTTTTTGCTTTATTTGGCTTTTATTTGGTGTTGATTTTCCCCATATGGTTTTCAAGTGCTCTTAATAGTCAACCACTCCACCTTCTATACTTCATCTCCTTACCCCAAGCTCCTGACCAATGACCATGCCATGTGTATAGTGCAATATAGAATTTTCTTACAAAAATAATTTGGCCAGAAAGTATTTTCTAAATTTAGTTTTCAAAAACCCTGAATTAAGGATTGCATAGCAAGTACTTGATTAAGGGCAGCAAAAATCTTTACAAAAATATATTTGACTCCTATTAGATATAGGACACCCGAAACCACAAAAATATAATTTTAAAAGTTGTTTTACTATTTTATTTAAAAGCTTTTCTTAAGGCCGAAATGGTCTTTAATAGGAAAAATTATTTTATTGTTTCAAAAATATTTGACAAAATTTAGGGAAACTCATAGGACATATATTGTCCATATATAAGAGTTTCAACACATGGTCATGTTCAAAATATTGGTCAAATCCTCTAAAACCCTTCTGGATATTTCAAGCTTTTGAAATATTTACAAAGGAAATATTCTCAAAAATTCAGGAAAAATCTATCATGTCACATATGTCATATTAGATGATCTTGCCAAGTCTCATGACTTGGAGAACAAGAAGAACCTCATCGAACCCCTCAAAACTATTTACATCCATTACGAAGTTTGATCAACTTTACATTGCCAAGTATGTCCAAATGTTCTCAAACTTGGTGGACATGCTTCATTGGTCTAAGGATGCATCTGGACCAAATGGCACAGGTTGGAGAAGAGGAAATCTTGGTCAAAGTGCCTTAAAACCCTCTCTGACCAGAATCAAATTTGAACAACTTTGTTCTACCAACTTCTTCTCCAAGACCCCAACTTTTGTGAGCATGTTCACATGACCAAATGAGGCCACTACACAAAGTGGTTCATCAAGGAGAAGTGTTATGCTCAACTAGATCTACTCAAGTCTATTTCGCTCATTTCTAGGGTTTGCAAAAGTTGCATTGGCAACCTTGCCCAAATAACCTCCCAATTGGTGGATGGCTATATTTATATGAGTTATTTCACCTTGAGGATCCTCATGGCAATTGGAGTTCATTTGCTTGCTCAAAACTCTATCAAACACCTTCTGACATTTTGCTAAAATCACTGTTTTGACCCCTTTCACTATTCTTGGAGAGCTCCAATTTTTACCACAGCTCTTCCTAGTCCACTTTCACCTCCAGTAACAATGGCAAGCCCTAGTTCAATAATTGAGGGGTGAAACCCCCCTCTTTCTCTCTCTGGTCAACCCATTTTCACTGTCTTCTTCCTCCTCCTAACTCCTTTGGCTTACAGGGGCATCCAATGCTTCCCCTCCTTCTTTACTACCCCAGCACTCTTGGACACGGTGGCGCGCCCACAGGGCGTATTATATGCCATGGCAGCCATATGGGCGCTCTGGAGCGCTTCTGATCTTGCTCCCGCCTGTGCCGCATCCCTTAGCAGCTCCGGCCACCTCGGGCCACCCCCTCGCGCCAGCCGAGGCGCCTCGACGTCCGCGACACGCCACGGCGCTGTCCCCCTCCTCTCTCCTCCTTCCCCGCGCCTCCGCGCTATCAAACAGAACCGCCCGAGCGCACCAATGGCGCTGCTCACTGCTGCTGTGCCCCAGCCCCCTGCTCTCCTCTCTCTTCTTCCCCAGGCGTAGTCGATGCCCACGAACACCCAGACACAACCCAGCAGCCTCCCGAGGCCCGTGGCGGCAAGCACGAGCCCGCCCGGCGCCGAGCCCACGGTGGACCGCCGTTCTCCTATAAAAGGCCTCCCGAACCCTTCCACCTCACCCCTCGCTCTGCACCACCTACACCTCCCCCTGCACCCCCAGTTCCTCTCCAGGAGCGCCCGAGCTCGAGATCGAGCTCGAGCTCCGCCGCCTCGGGACTCCGGCGAACTCGTGGTATAGGCCTCCGTCGCCGTCTCTCTCTCTCGATCTGGAACCCCTGCACCTCCCTGAGCGTTTCCCCTCCTTTTCCCCTCTCTTTTGCAGCTTGAAACGGCCGGAGCAGCCGCCTCCCGAAGCTCCTCCGCCGCAAACCTCGTCGCCGGCGAACCCCTGCACTCCGGCGGCCAACTCCGGCACCACCCGAACGGCGACACGACGAGGAGCCCAGCGGTGCCATCAGCTCGACCCGCCGTGCCCTGCATCGCCGCCGGTGAGCTCGCCGGCCCTCTGGTCGCGAGGTCGGAGATGACAGGCGGGCCCCGCCTGTCATCCTCACCTCCCTCTCGCTCCCTCTCTCTCCCATCTGGCAGTGGGCCCCGCCCGTCGAGGTTTAAAAACTGGCCTTGTAGGCTGGCTCGCCTGGGCCCCTTTTTCCCCTGGGCCTGCTGCCCTGTGGCTGTTCTGGCCCAGTGGCACAGTGCCCTTTTCATTTTTTTCTTTTCTGTCTATATTCCAAATATTTCACAGGACACAATATTTGTCCAAATGGATTAATTCCAATTTCTAAATTCCTAGAATATTGCAACCTATTTAATGGTGCAACTCTCACTCAAATCCAACCACCTTTTGTTCTCTGTAAATATTTAAATGTGGTTTTTAGCATTTAAATAAACCTTTGAAAATCCATATCTTCTGTTCCACCACTCCAAATCCAAAACTAGCAAGTTTCCCCATCTTATATTTCCATCTAGTATTTTACAAAAAGAGTTGACATTTTTCTGAGCACTTTGATTTTTCTGTCCTATTATTGCCTTATTTTCCCGTTATTATTTTTGCGACGATAGATTGCGTTGCTGACGAAGGAGTTGGACCAGAAGACTTTGAAGACCCCGAAGACTTTGTTGAGCCAGGCAAGCAGCCCTTTGACCATGTCTATGGAACCCTTTCTATGCATGTCATTTAGCTCTTTATTATTGTTGCATCGGAATCATGATGAGATGGTGAACCACGTGGGTTGGTTGCCACTGTTACTTCCTCGTTGATACTTGCATTGTGCATGGCCCTACCTTCTTATGAGGGTTATGCCGGTGGGAGTAGATAGGATGCTAAAGTAGATGCTATGCAAAAAGGGATGGGAATATGCATGGTGAAGGAGGCAAAGTGATTTCAAAAGTCTTTTCGAAAACCCCGTCGGGTGCCACTTATGCCCGAGGGAGATGAAGAGATGGGTAACCACTTGATGACGAAGTGGTGCACCGAGGCAAATGTGTGTGTTGTTTTCAAAACGGATTGGTCGGGGTTGCGACCGTTATTCCAACCTTACATGCGCGACCACTCTACCCTTATATGGGAAAGGGCATTGTTGAGTACCTAGACCGATACTAGCTTGGAGCCCGCATTACTAGTGACGGGGGAGAGTTGGTGCTCTCTCTTGGGACGGGGTCGTGCCAGGTAGGGCGGCCATGACTGTTTTCACAGGGCACCGGACACACCGTTGGTACCCCGTGCTTGTGGTATGTGATGAATATGGGAGCGAGGCTCCGCGACTTTATGATGTGGAATGTTTGGCACGGGGGTTACTACCAATCGAGTGGACTCCATGTTAGTGTCGTCTAGGGAAAGGTAGTGATCGGGTGCTTACCCCGGGTACTTGAGGTACCGCGGGTCGTGGATGACACGGAAGTTCCCCGGATCTAGTGGGTAAAGTGTGCAACCTCTGCAGAGTGTAAAACTATTCGAATAGCCGTGTCCACGGTCATGGACAGTTGGGTAACCGCTCTTGGGCTACGTCCACTTGTTTTCAAACCCGGTGTGTGTGAGATGATGATGTTGTCTTGGGTCAAGTCAAAAGACTTGACACGATTGAGATGGGTTGGTGCCCACTGTTTATGATAAATGGGTTGGTGCCCATTCTATTTATGTTGATATCTGTGACCAGTCCTCATGGTTATTTGAACTCTCTTGATGCATGCTTTATAGGATGTTGAACATGTCATTGCACTCAAAACTAGCTTTATGCAAAACTTTACCTATGTCATGCATTCTGTACCTTGAACCAAATCATGGGTTGCTTAAGAGTACATTCAAAGTACTCATTGGCTTGCCACTTGGTTATTTAAATGACCAGGCGTGGAAGAACCGGAGTTGAAGAAGAGTTCTTTGGAGCGAACATGCGAACTAGGGCGTTTCGGTCGAGAATGCTGTAGGGTTAAGGCGGATGGCATGGGTTCTACTTATCAACGAAGATTTCCGCTGCTTTGTTTTATTTGATGTTCAGCCCTTAAGGCTTTATCGATGTAAGACTTGACCATAATGGTCATAATTTGTGTAAGGCGGTATGCATAGATGTAAGACTCTTGTTATTCAGCTTACGTGTGTTCGGTGAGCATTGATCTCACGGGATCCTTGTACACGTGCATTCGGTGATCACGACTTGCAGTCGGGGTCCCCACAGAGCTGGTATCGAGCCATCTGTTGTAGGAAGCCTTAGTTAGCATGGGCGTTAGTTAAACTTGAGACCATCTAAACCTCTCTTCTTTTTCAAGCTTACCCCACCCAAGATGCATTTTGACCTCTCCCATTCAACCTTTGTAGATGGCTGCCGTGCCAAGACTTCGACCACGGGTTTCCGTGCTTCTCGAGGATAGCCTCAAGAGGTGCAGTTCCACCGAGCCCCACTTTCACCTACCATGAGCATTGGATCAATGGCGCCGAGGCGGAGTATCACGTGGAAGTGATCGTGAAGGCCAATGACTCTCCAACAAGCTGGTTCTTGAGGACCCCAGATGGCAACACTAGTTCTTGCCGTCGAGGCGGCAACCCTCAAGGCACTCACTCGCCTCCGAGACCTTCTTCCGAGATGGCGACGAGTTGGCATCCGTTTCTTGCCTTATCGGAAGGAAGGCGAGGATGAGAGCAATGCACCAGCTCCACCACTAGAAGAAGGACTTCCACTTCGATTCGGACCTACTTCAGCCTTTGTGCCGATAGTTTGGCACAACACTTGGCATGGAATCAATGGAACTCGAAAGGAACTTCATGAGGCCAAGGCACTTCTTCGCCAAGCACAAGAGAAGGCGGATAGGATCAAGAAGGAAGGTGCTCCCCTGGACAGCCCGCAATCGCATCTGAGGCGGAAAACCCCAAAGGATGGAGAACCACCACAGCAACCCCGCATGGCGCAAGGGATTACCGCAGGCTCTTCACCCCACCAGCAAAGCACGCGCGTTGAGCTCCTCCACTCCCCACCCCTTCAAGCGGTGAGGAAAGCCGCTCTTGATGAAGAGGAGGAAGACCGAGAAGAGCAGGACTACTGCGACCGAGCATTCCACCACTTAGGCATCATTCACAACTTGGATATGCCCGTTAGTAACCCTCCGGTAGGATAGGTCGTGTACCCCTATCGAAGTCGAGTCCATGTAATGGTTCTTATGAAACCATGTAGTGTTGTGTTTGCTTTTCTTTGTGTTTGATGGACGTCGTGCTTTCCTTGAGGAACTTGTATGCGACTACATCACCCATTTGGATTTTAATGAATGTGTTTGGCCCTTTTGGCCCTTGCATGAAAACAATTAGTGTCATACCGACCCCCTTACTAGGCATCCCATCTATGTTGCTTTCCCCATCTTTCCCCAATCATGAACCTTGACCACTCCAACAGGATGCCTGTTGTAACACGTCTTGGTACCTCTACCCAAGAAGAAGAAGCGGAGGTTCTGCTGAAGCGGAGTCGGCCAGGACCAAGCCGAGGACAGACTCCACCCCACCACCTCCTCCAAGCATGGACATGGCTCAGCTTCTCCAAGCCTTCCGAGAGGAACGCCAAGCCAACACTGCAGCCCTCCGGATGATTGCTCAGCTGTCAACCGCCCGGCCGGCGGGACACGACCATGGGCGTTCCACACTGGTGGAGTTCAAGAAGCATGCACCACCCACTTTCATCGAGGCTGCTGAACCCACGGATGCGCAGATCGGGTCCGCACCATTGAGGATCTGCTGGCATTAGTCGGATGCGAGGACCGTGATAAAGTGGCGTATCTGCCTTGTCTCGGGGGACTGCGAGCTTGGTGGGATGGATTCAAGGCTATGCATGTTGAGCAAGACATCACTTGGAACACCTTCAAGACAGATTCCATAAGGCCCACATTCCTTACGGAATCATGGCCATCAAGAAGCGTGAGTTCGAGCCACGAAGCAAGGTGGTAGCTTGTCAAGGAGTACATGCGAAGTTTAGTGTCCTCTCAAGGTATGCCCCGAGGATGTCGACCGATCTTTGCCAAAAGGGCGCTTCATGGAAGGCCTTAACCGGACTGCGATGCTCGCTTGTTGTGTGCGATTGCCCGACCTTTCTGATCGGTGAACAAGGCACTCATGCTTGAGGACAAGCGGCGTGCCTTGGATGACACTCGTAAGCGCAAGATGATCGGCAAGGGTAGCTCCGGCAACGAAGCCTCGCCGTGGCAGCCAGCCCCGGTCAAGCCAACCTATCAAGCAGCCAAGAGCTCCTGCACCCGCACCAACTATCCACCTCGGCGGTATGCCAACCCGAGCCAGCTTACAACAACCCCAATAACAATCTTTGGCAAGGCGTCGTCCCCAATCAAGTCACTTGTTTGGGATGTGGACAGCCAGGGCATTACTCCAAGAATTGCCCCAACAAGAAGCCCGGCGCCCAGCGCCCCAATCTGAGAACCCAGGCCAAGGCCGTGGAATGCCACCAAGGAACCAAGCTCCCGCAACCTGCCCAACAATGGCAGGGTCGTGTGAATCATGTCACCGCTGAAGAAGCTCGGGAAGACCGGACGTCGTCTTTGGGTGCGTTCCTTGTCAATTCAGCACCAGAAGCTATTTTGTTTGATTCTGGAGCCACGCATTCTTTTGTCACCCAAAGTTTTGCATTAAAAAGTGGCATGACCCCTACACCCCTGAATAACCCTATGGTGGTACAAACCCCCGGAGCAGAGATGAGAGCCAAGGTAGGATGTAAAGGAGTCGGGATTACCATTAACGGGGTAGATTTCCTAGCAGACCTTATCATCCTAAAATCACAAGGCTTGGATGTGATCTTGGGAATGGATTGGCTCAGCAAGCACCAAGGCTTGATTGATTGCGCCAACCGGACGGTCACTATGACCAATGACCAAGGAGTCGAGGTTAAGTTTGCCTCCAACCCCTCCACTCAAGCCAACCAAGTCAACTGTCTGACTGAAGTTGGATTGGAGCAAGTGCCGGTAGTATGCGAGTATCCCGATGTTTTTCCTGATGAGCTACCAGGAATGCCTCCTGATCGGGACATTGAGTTCATCATCGAGCTCATACCCGGAGCAGGACCCATCTATAAGAAGCCTTATAGAATGGGATCGGAGGAGTTAGCGAGAATTGAAGAAGCGGTGGAAGAGCAGTTGAGGAAGGATTTATCCGCCCTAGTGCCTCCCCTTGGGGATCGCTTTGATTACATTTGTGGCAAGAAGGGCGGTACCATCCGCTTGTGCATTGACTACCGCTCCCTCAATGAAGTTACAATCAAGAACAAGTACCCACTTCCCAAGATTGAAGATCTGTTTGATCAACTCAATGGGGCCAAGGTGTTCTCCAAGATCGACCTCAGATCTGGGTACTACCAACTGAAGATCAGACCCCAAGATATTCCGAAGACGGCATTCGTAACAGATATGGCTGTATGAATGCACGGTCATGTCCTTTGGATTGACCAATGCCTGACTTACTTCATGTACCTCATGAATAAGGTCTTCATGGAATATTTGGACAAGTTTGTCGTTGTCTTCATTGATGACATCCTTGTCTTCTCGAAGTCGGAAGAAGAACACGAGCAACACTTGAGGATGGTCCTAGACAAGCTTCGAGAGCACCAACTGTATGCCAAGTTCAGCAAGTGTGAATTACGGCTGCGTGAAGTTGGATTCTGGGTCATGTTCTAAGCGAAGAGGATTGTCGATCGACCTGCTAAGATTGAAGCCGTGGTGAATGGCAATCCCGAGCAATGTGAAGGAAGTCGAAGCTTCCTCGGACTCGCAGGATATTACCGCAAGTTCGTTGAAGGATTCTCGAGCATTGCCCGACCCATGACTCAGCTCTTGAAGAAGGACAAGAAGTTGAGTGGACACGAAGTGCGAAGAGCTTCGGGGAGCTCAAGAAGAGGCTAACCACTGCCCGATTACGCCACACACGGATATACACAAGGAGTTTGTGATATATTGTGATGCGTCAAGAATCGGATGGGAGGTGTTACGATGCAAGAAGGCGAGTCGTAGCCTACCTTTCAAGGCAACTACGACCTCACGAAGAGAACTATGCTACTCATGACCTTGAGCTAGCAGCGATGGTTCATGCCACGAAGACTTGGCGACATTACCTCTTGGGTAGCGATGTGAAATATACACGGACCACAAAAGTCTGAAGTATATTTTCACTCAAAGGAATTGAACATGAGGCGAGAGAAGATGGCTGGAGTTGATAAAGGATTATGACCTCGGTGTTCAATACCACCTGAAAGGCTAATGTGGTAGCAGATCGTTGAGCGGGAAGGCTTGCTCCTTGAATGCTATGATAAAGCACAAGCTACCGCCTTGTATGAAGAACTTCGAAAGCTTGGGTTGGGGCTGGTTGCACCAGATTCTTGGCCAACCTCGAAGTTAAGCCTACCTTGATGGATGATATCAAGAAAGCCCGGAAGGGGCATGAGAGTATTGAAGGCATCAAGAGGAAGATCAAGGCGAGCAAAGCCCGAGATTCTCAGAGGATGAGGAAGGAATTGTGTGGTTTGGGAGTCGCATCTGCGTGCCCAACAAGGTTGAGCTCAAGAACCCGATCTTGCAAGAAGCTCATGACAGCCCATATTCCATCCACCACAGAGGCACCAAGATGTATCAAGACACGAAGGAAAGATTTTGGTGCACGGGATGAAAAGGAGATTGCCACCTATGTCGCAAAGTGTGGCGTATGCCGAGAGTCAAAGCTGAACATCGGCGACCTTTGGATTACTCCAACCACTCAAGGTTCCCGAGTGGAAGTGGGACAAAGTCGGGATGGACTTCATCACGGTTTACCCAGGTCAAACAAGGGACATGACTCCATCTGGGTCATCGTTGACCATTTGACCAAGGTGGCCCACTTCATTCCTGTCAAGACAACCTACAAAGGGAACCAGTTAGCCAGTCTCTACCTCAACCGAATCGTGAGCCTTCATGGTGTTCCCAAGGAGATTGTGTCAGATCGAGGAACCCAGTTCACCTCAAGGTTTTGGAAGAAATTCCAGGAGGCCATGGGGACCAAGCTGTCCTTCAGCACTGCTTTCCACCCACAGACCGGAGGTCAGACGGAGCGAGTGAATCAATTACTCGAAGACATGCTCCGAGCCTGTGTCTTAGCTTATGGAGCTAAGTGGGAAGACTGCCTCCCTTTCGCGAGTTCTCTTACAACAAGCAGTTACCGGGCAAGCTGCGCAGATGGCACCATTTGAAGTGTTATCTGGCGGAAGTGCCGTACACCTCTCAATTGGTCGAGACGGTGAAGGACTTGTCTTTGGGCGGATATCCTCCGTGAAGCGAAGAGCAAGTCCAGCTTGTCGAAGCGTCTGAAGTCTGCCAAGTCAAGGCGAGAAGAGCTCGCTGACTCACGTCGTGAGACATAAACTTCGAGTTGGAGACCATGTCTATCTTGGTCACCCCTCTCAAAGGAGCCCAGCGCTTCCATGTCAAAGGAAAGCTCGCTCCGAGATACATTAGCCCCTTCAAGATCATGGAATGGCGAGGAGAAGTGGCTTACCAGTTGGAACTTCCACGAACTTTCGATGTGCTGGCGTGTTCCACGTGTCACAACTCGGAAGTGTCTCCAAGTTCGAGACAAGCTGATCTCTACAAGGGCGTCAATCACCAAGCCATTGACCTCCAGCCTGATTTGACTTATCGTGAGAGGCCCATCTGCATTCTAGATGAAATTTGAGCAGCCTTTTCAACCGCACCATCAAGTACTTCAAGGTCCAGTGGAGCAACCACACTGAAGCAGAAGCAACTTGGGAGCGTGAAGACTACCTTAGATCCGAATTCCCGTATCTCTTTAAAGCCTAGTTTAGGAATCTCGGGGACGAGATTCTTGTAAGGGGGGTAGGTCTGTCACACCCTGCATTTTGTAACATTTCATTTTCATTAATAAAGCAAGAAAATTTGGACCAACAAAAACTTTTTGCTTTATTTGGCTTTTATTTGGTGTTGATTTTCCCCATATGGTTTTCAAGTGCTCTTAATAGTCAACCACTCCACCTTCTATACTTCATCTCCTTACCCCAAGCTCCTGACCAATGACCATGCCATGTGTATAGTGCAATATAGAATTTTCTTACAAAAATAATTTGGCCAGAAAGTATTTTCTAAATTTAGTTTTCCAAAAACCCCTGAATTAAGGATTGCACTGCAAGTACTTGATTAAGGGCAGCAAAAATCTTTACAAAATATATTTGACTCCTATTAGATATAGGACACCCAGAAACCACAAAAATATAATTTTAAAAGTTGTTTTACTATTTTATTTAAAAGCTTTTTCTTAAGGCCAGAAATGGTCTTTAATAGGGAAAAATTATTTTATTGTTTCAAAAATATTTGACAAAATTTAGGGAAACTCATAGGACATATATTGTCCATATATAAGAGTTTCAACACATGGTCATGTTCAAAATATTGGTCAAATCCCTCTAAAACCCTTTCTGGATATTTCAAGCTTTTGAAATATTTACAAAGGAAATATTCTCAAAAAATTCCAGGAAAAATCTATCATGTCACATATGTCATATTAGATGATCTTGCCAAGTCTCATGACTTGGAGAACAAGAGAACCTCATCAGAACCCCTCAAAACTATTTCTGTCCATTCTGAAGTTTGATCAACTTTACATTGCCAAGTATGTCCAAATGTTCTCAAACTTGGTGGACATGCTTCATTGGTCTAAGGATGCATCTGGACCAAATGGCACAGGTTGGAGAAGAGGAAATCTTGGTCAAAGTGCCTTAAAACCCTCTCTGACCAGAATCAAATTTGAACAACTTTGTTCTACCAACTTCTTCTCCAAGACCCCAACTTTTGTGAGCATGTTCACATGACCAAATGAGGCCACTACACAAAGTGGTTCATCAAGGAGAAGTGTTATGCTCAACTAGATCTACTCAAGTCTATTTCTGCTCATTTCTAGGGTTTGCAAAAGTTGCATTGGCAACCTTGCCCAAATAACCTCCCAATTGGTGGATGGCTATATTTATATGAGTTATTTCACCTTGAGGATCCTCATGGCAATTGGAGTTCATTTGCTTGCTCAAAACTCTATCAAACACCTTCTGACATTTTGCTAAAATCACTGTTTTGACCCTTTCACTATTCTTGGAGAGCTCCAATTTTACCACAGCTCTTCCTAGTCCACTTTCACCTCCAATAACAATGGCAAGCCCTAGTTCAATAATTGAGGGGTGAAACCCCCCTCTTTCTCTCTCTGGTCAACCCATTTTCACCTGTCTTCTTCCTCCCTCCTAACTCCACTGGCTTACCAGGGCATCCAATGCTTCCCCCTCCTTCTTTACTACCCCCGGCACTCTTGGACACGGTGGCAGCGCCCATTGCGTATTATATGCCATGGCAGCCATATGGGCTCTCGGAGGCCTTCTGAGGCGCTCAAGACTGTAGCCGCCCTCGCCTAACGGCCACCTCGGGCCACCCCTCGCGCCAGCCGAGGCGCCTCGACGTCCGCGACACGCCACGGCGCTGTCCCCCTCCTCTCTCCTCCTTCCCCGCGCCTCCGCGCTATCAAACAGAACCGCCCGAGTGCACCAATGGCGCTGCTCACACGCGCGGTGCCCCTGGCCCCCTGCTCTCCCTCTCTCTTCTTCCCCTGGGCGTAGTCGATGCCCACGAACACCCCAGACACAACCCAGCAGCCTCCCGAGGCCCGTGGCGACGAGCACGAGCCCGCCGGCGCACGAGCCCACGGTGGACCGCCGTTCTCCTATAAAAGGGCCTCCCCGAACCCTTCCACCCTCACCCCTCGCTCTCTGCACCACCTACACCTCCCCCTGCACCCCCAGTTCCTCTCCAGGAGCGCCCGAGCTCGAGATCGAGCTCGAGCTCCGCCGCCTCGGGACTCCGGCGAACTCGTGGTATAGGCCTCCGTCGCCGTCTCTCTCTCTCGATCTGGAACCCCTGCACCTCCCTGAGCGTTTCCCCTCCTTTTCCCCTCTCTTTTGCAGCTTGAAACGGCCGGAGCAGCCGCCTCCCGAAGCTCCTCCGCCGCAAACCTCGTCGCCGGCGAACCCCTGCACTCCGGCGGCCAACTCCGGCACCACCCGAGCAGCGACACGACGAGGAGCCCAGGTGCCATCAGCTCGACCCGCCGTGCCTGTGATCGCCGCCCGGTGAGCTCGCCCGGCCCTCTGTCGCGAGGTCGGAGATGACAGGCGGCCCCCTTTGTCATCCTCACCTCCTCTCGCTCCTCTCTCTCCCCCTTGGCGGCTGGCCCCGCCCGTCGGGTTTAAAAACTGGTCTTGGAGGCAAGGCTGGCTCGCCTGGCCCCTTTTTCCCCTGGGCCTCTTTGCCTGTGGCTGTTACAGCCCAGTGTACGATGCCCTTTTCACTTTTTCTTTTCTGTCTATATTCCAAATATTTCACAGGACACAATATTTGTCCAAATGGATTAATTCCAATTTCTAAATTCCTAGAATATTGCAACCTATTTAATGGTGCAACTCTCACTCAAATCCAACCACCTTTTGTTCTCTGTAAATATTTAAATGTGGTTTTTAGCATTTAAATAAACCTTTGAAAATCCATATCTTCTGTTCCACCACTCCAAATCCAAAACTAGCAAGTTTCCCCATCTTATATTTCCATCTAGTATTTTACAAAAAGAGTTGACATTTTTCTGAGCACTTTGATTTTTCTGTCCTATTATTGCCTTATTTTCCGTTATTATTTTTGCGGCGATAGATTGCGTTCTTGTGAAGGAGTTGGACCAGAAGACTTTGAAGACCCCGAAGACTTTGTTGAGCCAGGCAAGCAGCCCTTTGACCATGTCTATGGAACCCTTTCTATGCATGTCATTTAGCTCTTTATTATTGTTGCATCGGAATCATGATGAGATGGTGAACCACGTGGGTTGGTTGCCACTGTTACTTCCTCGTTGATACTTGCATTGTGCATGGCCCTACCTTCTTATGAGGGTTATGCCGGTGGGAGTAGATAGGATGCTAAAGTAGATGCTATGCAAAAAGGGATGGGAATATGCATGGTGAAGGAGGCAAAGTGATTTCAAAGTCTTTTGAAAACCCGTCGGGTGCCACTTATGCCCGAGGGAGATGAAGAGATGGGTAACCACTTGATGACGAAGTGGTGCACCGAGGCAAATGTGTGTGTTGTTTTCAAAAGCGGATTGGTGGGGTTGCGACCGTTATTCCAACCTTACATGCGCGACCACTCTACCCTTATATGGGAAAGGGCATTGTTGAGTACCTAGACCGATACTAGCTTGGAGCCCGCATTACTAGTGACGGGGAGAGTTGGTGCTCTCTCTTGGGGCGGGTCGTGCGGGTAGGGCGGCCATGACTGTTTTCACGAGGCACCGGACACACCGTTGGTACCCCGTGCTTGTGGTATGTGATGAATATGGGAGCGAGGCTCCGCGACTTTATGATGTGAAATGTTTGGCACGGGGGTTACTACCAATCGAGTGGACTCCATGTTAGTGTCGTCTAGGGAAAGGTAGTGATCGGGTGCTTACCCCGGGTACTTGAGGTACCGCGGGTCGTGGATGACACGGAAGTTCCCCGGATCTAGTGGGTAAAGTGTGCAACCTCTGCAGAGTGTAAAACTATTCGAATAGCCGTGTCCACGGTCATGGACAGTTGGGTAACCGCTCTTGGGCTACGTCCACTTGTTTTCAAACCCGGTGTGTGTGAGATGATGATGTTGTCTTGGGTCAAGTCAAAAGACTTGACACGATTGAGATGGGTTGGTGCCCACTCTGTTTATGATAAATGGGTTGGTGCCCATTCTATTTATGTTGATATCTGTGACCAGTCCTCATGGTTATTTGAACTCTCTTGATGCATGCTTTATAGGATGTTGAACATGTCATTGCACTCAAAACTAGCTTTATGCAAAACTTTACCTATGTCATGCATTACTGTACCTTGAACCAAATCATGGGTTGCTTGCGAGTACATTCAAAGTACTCATTGGCTTGCCTTTGGTTATTTAAATGACCGGCGTGGAAGAACCGGAGTTGAAGAAGAGTTCTTTGGAGAGCGAACATGCGAACTAGGGCGTTTCCGGTCGAGAATGCTGTAGGGTTAAGGCAGATGGCATGGGTTCTACTTATCAACGAAGATTTCCGCTGCTTTGTTTTATTTGATGTTCAGCCCTTAAGGCTTTATCGATGTAAGACTTGACCATAATGGTCATAATTTGTGTAAGACGGTATGCATAGATGTAAGACTCTTGTTATTCAGCTTCTGTGTGTTCAGTGAGCATTGATCTCTGGGATCACTGTACACGTGCATTCGGTGATCACGACTTGCGAGTCGGGGTCCCCACAAGAACTCTATAAGAAAAGCTCAACCGGAGTCCTTCAGCGGTGTATCTCCGAAGCGGAAGGGCGAAACCTTCTGGCTGAAATTCATGCCGGACTAGGCGGACACCACGCCGCAGCTCGGGCCCTTGTAGGCAAAGCAGTCCGTCTGAGATTTTTATTGGCCGACGCCCAGGCGGATGCTCGGGACTTAGTCCAAAGATGCATCGGTTGTCATCTCTTTGCTAATCGAGCCATATGCCACCCACGCCCTCAAAAATTTACCCATTACGGCGTTCATGATGCAGGGGGGTTGACATGGTCGGACCCCTTAAAGGGGGAACCCACAAGCAAAGGTACCTATTGGTCATGGTGGACAAATTCACCAAATGGATAGAGGCTAAGCCAGTTAAAACGCCAGAGTCCGGACCAGTGATAGACTTCATATCCGGGGTAGTACACCGTTATGGTGTCCCCCATAGCATCATCACCGATAACGGCACGAACTTCACGGCCGACGAGGTTAAATTATGGTGCAAAAATATGGGCATTAAGCTCGATTATGCTTCAGTCTATCATCCTCAAACCAACGGTCAAGTGGAACGAGCAAATTGTCTAATAATGAGCGGCATCAAACCCAGACTAGTGCGGTCCCTTACGAAATCTGACACGCACTGGGTAGAGGAGCTCAGCTCCGTACTCTGGGGGCTGCGGACAGCGCCCAACTGTACTACCGGATTCACACCATTTTTATGGTATACGGCGCAGAGGCAGTTTCGTCCTGCGACATCATTCATGACTCACCTCGAGTGCGCATGTATGAAGAAAGAGAAGCCGAGCTAGATCGGCAGGACAGCTTGGACGCATTGGAGGAAGAACGCAACGTCGCCAAGGCTCGTTCCGCATTCTATCAGCAGCAGGCTCGAAGATATCAAGGCAGAGAAGTACGGGCTAAGACTTACAATGTTGGCGAACTAGTTCTACGCCTCCCGGACAAGAAGAAGGACAAGCTCAAGCCCAAATGGGAGGGACCCTTCATTATAAATCAAGTCCTGACCGGCGGAGCGTACCGTTTGTGAAATGCATCTAACAACTGACTCGAGCCGAACCCATGGAACGCAGCCCGCCTCCGAAGATTCTACGCCTAGCGCCGGACTAAGAGTTCGTCTCCTTCCCTTGTCAAAATTTTTACACTTCAGCTGTCTTTCGTTTCTCTCTTTTCTCTCACCCTATTCATAAGAGCCCTTAAAGGCCTACTTGCGCATTGTTTGCACACACTTGATGTGCTATCCGCACTCATTATACCTGGGGGCTTCTTTACCAGAAGCTTACTTATAAGGGCTTCATGCCCAGCACATGTGTCAAACATCCACATGTACCCTTTATTCACCATTATATGCATCGATATGATTTATGTTTTGGCCAAGCTGGGTTGCCTGGCTCCTGTGCTTACCCCTACGTTCCCGATTGTTCGGCTAGGAGGTAAAGGGAGCACCTCTGTGATTGTTACTGCCGGGTCAGCCTGATGTGTACCTCAGACTGGGTGAAGCCGAAAGCTAGCTTTCTTAAGGGAATATTCGGTCGGTGAATTGAAAGATGATTTTTTACCTATTTATTTATCTGCCCCCAGATGTTTTCCTGCTCTTTTCGCAGTCCGGACATGCACTTGAGGGCATGCCTCCTAGGGAAAGGAACCCTTAACGGAACTATTCTCCCTGGAAGATGTTTCTTACTAACCATGTAATATAACATAACTAGTTGGGCACTTATGCGATAAAGCACTAATGACCCCTCGCTGGTCTCCATGCATGCCTTGGTTGTTTCTTAACCAAGAAGGTATTCGGACACACTCCGGACTCTAGGGTCCCGAGGTTGAAGCGAAAAGGTCGGCAAAGACAAACGATCTACAATCCGGCTAGAAGGCATTTTACATGTCATTTTAAAATACATTGTCAAATCGATTGACTGCATTCCTCCTCAATCCCGTCTAACAGGCTGTCTAATTTAGAGTCCCGTTGGGAATATTTAGCGGCCAGCTCTACCTGGCCATACACTAAACTCACAGGGATCTCCTTCCCATCGGGCCCCACAGGTCCGACCTCGGCCATGTGGTTGGGATCCACCTTCTTGTACCGCGTCTTCACCATGGCCCAGGCCTCCCTGGCACCTTGGCGGCAGGCCGAAATCTTCCATAAATGGAAGCGCTGTCGCGCTCCCTGAAGCTTCTCCACAAGCTCTCCAAGGCCATCGGGCAGGGAGAGGGACGGCCATAAAGCCTGGACGACGCCGCTCATCGCCTGCCGAACTCGTTCGAGCAGTTGCACCAGCTCGGGAAGCAGATCACCCGTTGATACGGGAATCTCCTCTGCAGGGCGACATGTGAGCACACCTACAGACATACTTCTGTCAATTGACTTCCTCGCCGAACTCTTCTTTTCAAAGGAGTTCGCTCAAGAACTTACTATAGATGCCGCGATGAAGCCGCTGATTCTCCTTCACAGAGCCAGACAGCTCGGCCCGAACACCTTTCAGCTCCTCTCCAAGCTGGGCGTGGGCATCCTGGAGTTTGTTCCTTTCCTGCTGCACCTTCGTCAGCACCCTCTCGCTGGCTTTCAGCTGGCGAAGTAGTTGTTGCGTGTCCGGATCCAGTCCGACAACATCTGCAATATCATTATCAGACTCACACGCACGCCGCACACCGCTTATCTTTTTGAAATAATGTGTTACTAGGAGGGGTCTCTGTGTTTCCTCCTGCGGCAGCAAGCGCGGCCTCAAGTTGGGCCTTGCACTCTTGTAGCTCCTGGGACAATTGGGTATTCTTCTCCGTAAGATCCTGCGTATGAAATGATCCTTAAATCAGTTACTCTAACTACTTTAAGTCTCGAGACTCTTGGCATATCTGACTATTAAAACCTCTTACCCGTATGTCTTTTACATACTGCTCCGTGGCTCTGGTCAAACCATCTTGAGCAGCACGGAGGTGTGCGTTCCCCGCGTTAAAGGCATTCAACGCCTCAGGGGAGAAGCACGCGTCACGTAAAACTGTCCGGCGATGCCTATGGTTCATGGCGCTTTCCACCTCAGACTTGGTGGCGGACAGTCTGTCGGAGTCCTCCGTTGGAGGAGTATCCGGCTCACGCCTTGTGCCCGCCTCCCCCTCCAGACCAGGTGTTGGAGCCTGGCTGGCAGAGGCTTTGTTGGCAACCTCTCCGCTCGCAATTCGGTGAGCACTCTTTCTCCTGCAAAAGTTATGAGCATTCAAACGCCTCCTAGGAGCTTTGTCCTAAACAATGGTCGCGAGCTATACCGTTCTTTGTGGCGTTTGATTTGTACCGCACCCTCTTCGCTGCTTGAGCGGATGACCCACTGTGGGTCACCGCGCAGGTTTGGCCTCCTGCCTTGAAGGTACCTCCTGCGAGACACCATTCTATACGGTGGTCAGAAATGCCCAAGGACGAAATAATGGTGTCAGGACTTCAGTCACAATCACCTGGGGAGCCGGAGATAGGCCGGGGTAGTCAGCCGTAATGGCGACTAGAGCATTATCCATGCTGAGCTGGTAAAACACCCCGTCAATTAGCTCCACCTTTATGTCCGGATCCTCTTCGGAGGACCGATCAAGGGATCTTTCTGGATCCTCGGGCTGTGGGGCCGGACTATGTATGCTCTCCACAGTCCGGCGCAGATCCTGCATCAAAATCATAAAGTAAGGCACTTAACTTTGAAAGTGTGGATCGGATAAATGAACATCCGCTTACCCAGCTCCGAGGGTTGTTCATGGAGAACCCATTCAATGGGCTCGTCTGGAGGAAGTCCTCCTTCTCTCCCTTGTACAGGCCAGATAGAATCTTCACTAGATCTTCGGCCGATCCCGGCCCTTGGCGGCCGTGACGAGTGGCATCGTTCTCCCCGTTGAAATCCCACATGGGGTGGCCCCTGTATTGCAGTGGCTGCACCCCCCGCATAATGCATGTGGCCATGACTCCAATCATGGTCAGTCCGGAATGGGCCAGTAACCTTATCTTGCCCATCAAATAATGGACGCTCTTGTCCTCCTCCAGCTGAGGGCTCCGCGGGCGCCAACTCAGGCGTTTCTTCAGAGGAGCATTGCTGAACTCCGAGAGGCCGATCCGAACAGGGTCCGGCAGTGGAGCGTCTTCTATGTAAAACCATTCTGAAGGCCAGTCTTCGGACGCGTTCTTAGGGGTTCCGGATGGATATCCGGTCCCGGCGATGCGCCATATTTTGGCACCGCCCACTTGATATATTGACCCCTCGTGAGAGCGAGGTACGAGGCAGAATAGCCTCTTCCATAGCGCAAAGTGGGGCTCGATGCCCAGGAATAGCTCGCAGAGAGCTACGAAACCCGCGATATGCAGAACAGAGGCGGGCGTGAGGTGATGGAGCTGGAGTCCGTAGAACTCCAGGAGCCCGCGGAGGAACGGATGTACAGAAATCCGAGCCCCTTATCGGTAGGGGACGAAGCATACCCGCCCCTTTATTGGGACTTGGGTGGCCTCCGCTTGCTTCCCACCTTTGTAGGTGGCCAGCCCGGCTCGAACCAGGACCATAAAGGCGGAGGAAGATATCCCTCCGCTTAGCGCCACCAGCTCGTTGTGGGACGGAACATTTCCCCCAAACTCCTGGCAGAGGGCTGGGAGCGCGAGAGGAGGAGCGCGATCGGCGGTCCATGATGGAATGGATTTTTGGTCAGAGGCGCTCCGATGAGTACTCGTGGAAGGAAGATGGTGTGGTTTGGATCGGATCTTTGCCTCTCTTATAGGCAGGTTATTTGCGCAGCTAGGGGTAAAACATAAAGATACCTCGGCCTTTCGCATTCGTGCGGCAGCGTGGAAGAAGGCCATTATTGGGCGTGGAAGCCAAGGAGCACAACATTTGTAAGGGAGCGGACACTACTCGGCAAGCACATGGAATTGGAGGAGAACCCGCCTTCAACGCCAAGACTATATACGCTGGACTTATCGTCATTGAAGCTTTGGTTCGGGGCTACTCGAGGAGTCTGGACTAGGGGTGTCCGGACAGCGGACTATCATCGTCACCGGACTCCAAGACTATGAAGATACAAGGTTGAAGACTACGTCCTGTGTCGGGATGGGACTTTCCTTGGCGTGGAAGGCAAGCTTGGCTATACGGATATGTTGATCTCCTACCATTGTAACCGACTCTGTGTAACCCTAGCCCTCTCCGGTGTCTATATATACCGGAGGGTTTTAGTCCGTAGGACATACAACCATTACAACAATCATACCATAGGCTAGCTTCTATGGTTTAGCCTCCTTGATCTCGTGGTAGATCCACTCTTGTACTACCCATATCATCAATATCAATCAAGCAGGAGTAGGGTTTTACCTCCGTCGAGAGGGCCCGAACCTGGGTAAAAACATCGTGTCCCTTGTCTCCTGTTACCATCTGCCTAGTGTCACACCCTAGCTAGTTCATGCATTAGAGTGTTGCATCATGTCTATTTTTTTCAACAGAAAGCTGAAATGGGATTGACAGAACCCCCAGCCCCCTCTGAAACAACTAGGGTTTACTAAAAATATTTTCGATGAACCTGAAATGCCCTTCTAAAATGTCCATCATTTTTGTCTTGGTCAAGAAGCTTTGCCAAAAGTGATGCACAATTTCCTAGGTCATCCCAGGGTCTTTGAATTAAATCATAGCTATTTGAATTTGGGCATTTAAAATTTATAAAATATTTCAAATGTCCAAATATCTCCAAACTAAAATGTTTCATGTTGGAAATATTCCAACAATGGACCAGGAGTAGTTTGGTGAATTTTAGAACCTTTCTGGTATTTTAAATAACTCAACAAAGTTGCAGGAAAATAGAAAAAAGAAAAACAGAAAGAAAAGAAGCTCACCTGGCGCCTCGCCCTTGGCCAGCCCACTGGCCGGCCCAGCCAAGACACCGCCAATGAAGCTTGCTTGTCGGCCAGCGCGCAGCAGTGCTCGACGGCGAAGCACCGCATGGGTGCCACGCACCTGCTTCGCCGTCTCGCCGTTTCCCTCCGCGCTTGCCACGTCGGGATCGACCCCTCGCTCTCCCGCACCCCAGACGCCCCGTTCCTCTCTCGCCTCCCTCGCTTCCCCACGCCATGGCCGACGCCACCGTCGCCGCACCACCGTCATAGCCGCGTTCTCCGTCAACCCCACGCCGCGCCATCGTGTCAGAGCTCGGCGTCGTCGACTTTTCGAGTTAGCCGAGCCCGGCGCTTCGCGTGCTCGAAGACGCCGCACCAGCTCGCCCGAGTCGCCGCCGCCGGAGATCCCCTTCAACGCCGTCGCCGCTGCAGCTCGCCCCCGACCACGCCGTCGCACCGTCGCGTCGCTGTGAGCTTAGCTACCTCCTCGACCCTCTCTCTCTCGCTCCCTGCACCACAGCCGAAGCCACGAGATCGCCGCGACGCACCGCCGCGGACCTCGTCGCCGGCGTGCTCCCGCCACACTCGGCCTTCCCACCGTGTCCAACGCGTTCACCACATCGCGCTGGTGCTAACCAAGCACTCCACGCACCCCACCGCACACCCCAAAGACGAGTTCGTTTCACCCGAGCTCCGGTGGCCGCCAAAATCGCCCGGCGCCAACTCCGCCACCCGAGCCCAACGGACTCCGCCAAGAGCTGCGGTTCGTCCTCGCTTCACTCCGGTGGTCTCCGCGCCCCATTTGGTGGCGGAACGGCTAAAACACTATCGCCGCCGCGTCGGCTCGCCCGACGGCTAAACGCCGGTGGATTTGACCCCGGTTTTGACCACAGGTGGGCCCAGTTGACCCCACGGTCTATGACATGTGGGCCCAGCCCTGCTAATTAACCTAGTTTAGTTTTAATTAAATACTAATTAAACTAACCCCACTGACATGCGGGACCCACTGGTCAGTTTGACCCGACCAGCCCGTTGACCCCTGACGTCATCATGGCTTGAGGTCGACGTATGAGATTTTAATTATGGAATTATTTTTACACGTAAAATTCCGTAAAGTGCTTCAAACTTCAAAATTCATATAAAATCAACCATAGCTCCAAATGAGACAAATTATATATGAAAAATGATCAGAAAAATCCAATCTTTCCATCTGTACAGGTTTCATGCATGTTTACAGAAGCTAACTTGCTGTTTATGGCAGAACAAGTTTAAGCACTTTAAATGATCATAATGGGTTTGGAAATTGCATCCATAGTTCAAAATGCTTCAAACTCATTTGGTCTTAGTTGCATTAGCCCAAAGCACTCATTTGCCATGTCTCATTGCATGCATCATATTGTTGCATCTTGTTTGGTAATGCTTGTGTATCGGTGTTCTGCGGCGGTTACGCCCCGAGGAGTACCGTGATAACCCCGACGAAGAACAATACCCGTGTAACGACCGTCGAGCAAGCAACCAACCATTTGATCATATCGATAAAATCCCATGTTCTTGCTCCTGCTCTCGTTCATCGCATTAAGACAACGCGATTCAAACCTGCTGTGTGTTGCGGTAGTTGAACCATTTCCTCTGCATGACTGTCATTGCCACAAGAACTAGATGAAACCCACTAGCATGTGTAGGAGTTGATTGAGCCATATGATTGTGTTGTTCCTACCTTGCTATGCCTGCTATGCTTAGAGTCGTGTCGTCCGGTTCATCGGGATGATGGCTAGAGTGAAATGATCGAGTCGGTATGAGAGTAAGATGTTGAACATGATTTGGTAAAGGTATCGATGAGAGGCCATGTAGGAGTACATGGTGGGTTGTTTCATTGAGGCCGTCCTTGCTAACCGAGATCTGTATGTGTGATTTAAGAAACAGCTACTACCATACATTGGGCCCTGAAATATGACCCCGCTCGACTTCTTATTCACGCTAGTCCTCCGTCCAGGAGTTGCAAGTAGTTTCTGGTGTTTGTAGCCTACTGGAGGCCGTGGACAGCGCTGACCGTAGGGGTGGGCTGTGATGCGGTAGGTACGTGGCCGGGTGTACCGGATGCCCGTTTGGTATCCCGGGAACCTTGTTCACATCGTTTGGGGCTGTGAGCGAGACTTCGGCCGGAACTCCTCATAGATGGAACCCAAATAGGCGATAAACCTGGACTAGAGACTTGAGTGTCTAGGTAGGTCGTGGTCTACACCCACGTCGGCTTTAAGCTGAAGTCTGCCGAGCACATGTGGGTGCGAGACGCTAAGTGGTGGAAACATGTATGAAGAAGTACACCCCGCAGGTTAACATCATCTATTCGAATAGCGTCATGATAAGGACTACTTGGTTGCCTATACGGTTCATAGACAAGTAAACGGATACTACTAAAAGCCTCAAGATAAGCGTGAGTGCCGAGGATGGCTTCTTCGTGAGGAAGACGGGGTTGGATCCTCGGTGGTGTATTGAAGTGATGAGTAGTGGACTCGAAAGCAAAAACTATTTCAAGTTGGTGTCTCGTGAGGATAGCTTAGCCATGAGTCAAAGCGGCTTGCTGCAATAACCCCACCAACCCTTCTTGATAATGTGCATGTATGTAGGGTCGATGTAAGTCTTCTTTGAGTACCTTTGTACTCATGTTGCTTTAATTTACATTTTTAGAAGATGCCACAAACCCTTCCGACGGGTTCTTCGTGAGCGTTGACATCGGCGAGTAGACTAAGGCCTGTGTGGTGATCCTGCAAGAGAAAGACCATGTAGTATAGCTAGGCTTACCCAGGCCTCTTTTATTTTACTAGTTATGCGTACTCGGACAAAACACTTCATTGTTGGCTTGTATGCTTGTATGACTTGTATGTGGGTCGTGTGACCCGTACTTGTGTGTATGTTATGAATGGCTCTCTCGAGCCTTTAAATAAAGTACTTGTGTCGAGAGTCATGTTGTGATGCCTTGATGTATTTGCACATATCGAGCATATTGTGTGTATGATTGAAATGCTTGGTATGTGTGGGATCCGACTATCTAGTTGTTCATCTTTAGTAGCCTCTCTTACGGAAATGTCTCCTAGTGTCTCCACCGAGCCATGGTAGCTTGCTACTTGCTCAGGAACACTTAGGCTGGCGGCATGTGTCCTTCTTCGTTCGTGTATACGTCCTTCGGGAAATGTCACGCATTGAGTATCGGAGTCCTGTTAGCCCGCTACTGCCCGGTTTACGGAGTCCTCGCTAGCCCAGCGCTACAGCCCGGAACTTACTTGCTGTTGATCGACACGTTCGATCTTTGGGTCATGGATGCTGTCCTCGTAGAGTCTGTGCCACTTTGGGTTTACGACTAGTCATGTCAGCCCGGGCTCCTTTTCATATGGATGCTAGCGACACTATCATATACGTGTGCCAAAAGGCGCAAACGGTCCCGGGCCAAGGTAAGGTGGCACCCATTGGGATACCGTGCGTGAGGCCGCAAAGTGATATGATGTGTTACAGGCTAGATCGATGTGACATTGAGTCGGGGTCCTGACACCTAGACGCACAGTTCGGGACCCCCTACCCGAGATCCACCGGTTTTGACACCGACACCCTTATTCCGGGATTCCCATCAATAAGGACGTGGGTAACCCAACCGCGCCATTGATAAGCAAGTTTTACCAGGCCGGTGGGGACGCATAGTCTTCGTCCGCCCATATATAAGGGGATAAGGATCCACCTTTTTTACCTACGCCTGCTTCCTCCTTTGCTTATCCATCTCCGCGCACTCGAGCTCCAGCGCCCAAGTCCGCACATCTCGCCTCAACCTTCTCCAGCCATGTCCGGAGCAGGAGGCAAGTGGATGGCCTCCTCCGTTACGGAGGGGCACATCGAGAAGCTTCTTGGGCGCCGGATACTGCCCAAAGAACATCGCGCTCATTTGCCCGACGAGGGCAGCTCATCCCACCCCAGGCCCCATGAGAGGGTCATATTTCTTCCCCACTTCCTCCGTGGACTGGGCTTCCCACTTCACCCCTTCATCCGGGGCTCATGTACTACTACGGCCTGGACTTCCAGGATCTGGCGCCAAACTTCATCCTCAACATCTCGGCATTTATCATCGTGTGCGAGGCCTTCCTCTGCATCCAGCCCCACTTTGGCTTGTGGCTAAAGACCTTCAATGTCAAGCCGAAGGTGGTGAAGGGCGTCCAAGCGGAGTGCGGAGGCGCCATGGTGGGCAAAATGCCCAACGTCACCTGGCTCGAGGGCGCCTTCGTGGAGTCCATCAAAGGGTGGCAATCGGGGTGGTTCTACATCACCCAGCCACGTGACCCTAAATGGGCAGCGGCCCCCGAGTTCAGATCTGGTATTCCCATGCAGCTCACCTCCTAGAAAGAGAAGGGCTTGCTATGGGGTAGTTTGGAGGAACTGACCGGACTCTAGTCCTGTCTCCAAACCCTGGTGAACAAGAAGCTTAAGCTTGTCAACATGATCCAGTCATGCTCGTCGCCGGATTCTCCCCGCCCGACAATGGGCCTTCAATTTGTGGGAGTTTGATCCGCTGAAGACGGACCCTGAGCGGGCTCTTTGACACGACGTCTGAAGCTGCACGGAGGGTGTTGTTCAAGGGCGAGAGCCCGCATCCGCGAATCAAGATCGCGGATTCAGCACACTGGCCTACCGCCGGCGAGGTAAGCTATGTTATCCTTTATGGGACACTCATTTCTTTCACAGTTTGACTCTATGTGGGATCTAAAACTCCCAATGCCTTTAACAGGACTGGCAGAAGACGTCTGGACAGGTTAACTGTCCGGCTCCCCTTCCGGAAGACCCAGCGGACACCCGTTTGACGGGGCTGCTGGTCCCGGCACTTTACGTGGTGCCGGACAAGAAGGCCAAGAAGAAGGCCACGGGAACCCAAAGGAGTTCCTGGCGCCAGGTGGTATCAGACTCATCGTCCGATGACTCCAAGGTGGACTCCTCCCCCGAGGAGGAGGAGAAAGAGGCCTCTCCCCCAGCGGGGGGAGAGTAGAAGAGGAAGGCCTCCCCAACGGGGGCGGCCGAAGGGTCCAAGAAAGAACAGACCCTTCCTCCGGACTGCTCCACCAACGCCGACGACGGCGACGAGGAGTGGCCCTCAAGGGCCAGCCCCTGGCAAGATCGTAAGTGTCCAAATTCCTGGATGATTTATAATTTCTCTTTTTGCCACGTGGTGTCCTAATGCCGCATACAACCTGTAGTCCGGCCAAGGACGATCTTCCCGCTTTGTCGAGCGGGTCCTTGGCTACGTCGGATATGGATTCCCTTCCGACCGCCTCCACCCCTCGTGACGCTGATGACGCCGAGGTGGGATCCCAGGAGGGGACCCACAGGAGGGGGAGGCTCCGGAGGTGCCACAGGGCAACCTCCCGGACTTCGCACCGGACTCTGCGCCGGAACCTGCAGTGGTTCCGGAGTCCAGTAGGCGGCCCCTTCGTAAGAAGGGCAAGACTGTGATACCGGCGGCCTCCGTCCAACCGGAGGCGCCGGATAACTTGCTGGATGCACTCAACAGTGCTTCTATCGAAGAAGAACACCGCACTGTCATGAGTGCGGTGATTCAGAACGTTCAGCTCGCCAAGAGCAGGCTGACCGAAGCCTGCAGCAGCCTTCTAACAGGCTTTGAGGTAAAAAATTTAAAATATGTAATATAATACCACATAGACAGTAGCCCTCGATGCTTGGTTGGTGTTCGGAAAGAAAAGCCGGTCGAGGATCTAAAAAGATATCTGCAGGAGATCTAAAAATATGTCAATATGGGATTGCAGGCTGCTGGCCGACCTCTGCCAAGACCGACTACGGAGGTCGATGCTTTGAAGCCGAACCTCCAGCTGTCCGAGAGTGAGCTCGGCCGTGCCAAGAAGCAACTCGAGGACAAGGAAGGTGAGTAACACCATATTAAATTTGTACCTTCTGTAAAAGGATTTTGGTTGCAAGAGAAATAACAAGGATAGCGTGGGTACTCGGGGGCCACGAGCGAGGTGGCGACACGAAGGAGGCCGTGTCCGCGTCGACGCACGCGGTCATGAGCGAGCCGAGTGAGAGAAGCAGGAGGCACGGGTGGCGGAGGTGCAGCAAGAGCTCCAGGCTCTCGTGGAAAAGCATGAGAGTTTGGAGCACGACTCGAAGACTCGAGAGTCCGAGCTTGCATTGGCTCTTGAGAGTGCCAAAGCCGCTAAGGCCGAAGCCCACAAGGCCCTCCAGGAAATCGAGACGGTGAAGAAAATAGCAGCGGGTAAGGCATTTTTCATGCAGAGCAAGCATGTGAACGTGAATTACCTGTTACTTACCCGAATTCGGAGCTCTCCAAGAGCGTTTGCAGATCTGCCTCGCAGCGTGTCCGATGCTTCCGCTTTCTACCGGGCCAAGGAGGGGAGCTCGATGAAGAAGGTCTTCCGGTCTCAGTATGCTGAGGCCGGACATCCGGTGCCCCTTGGCGACCAGCTGAAGCAGCTGGTCGAGCTCCACAAGGTAGCCGAACAGGCCATGAAGGGCCTCATAGTTCGGCTGTGGCCCAAGGAGGCCATGCACAGGAGCTACTTGACTGGTGCGCGGCTGGTGGATGCGTGTCCCTGGGTGGAAGTCGTCAAGCACTCCGCCTGCATTGAAGGTGCCCGTCGGGCCCTTGCCCGTGCAAAAGTGCACTGGGGCAGGATGGACGCTGAGAAGCTTCTAACGGACGTGCCGCCAACGGGCAAGGAGTATCGCACGCCCGAAATGTATTATAAGAGTGTCCTGAAGGGTGCCCGCATGATTGCGGATGAGTGCTCCAAAGATGTAATATTTGAGTAGACTCGCAATGTGTTATCTTGCGCGCTGAAAACTTTGTTCATATGCGCTAAGCAATGCTTATTAATTTAAAATATTACCTTCTATGCGGCCGTTTATCAAATCTGAGAGATGGCAAGTCATTGGCTTCGGCCCCCATCCCACGAGTGCTGGGGTGTTCGGGATAAACTTGAGCGCTCTTGTTCCCATTGTTGGGTCCATCTAGGGAGGCGCTCAACACAACGAACGAGGCAACCGGACTTATAATGCTTGAACACTCTCACTTAGCCATAGAATTCTATAATTTTAAATTTCGGCGAAGCCCCTAGTGTTCGGAAGACCGAGTTCGGGGTGCTATCCATGCCTAGGCCGGACAAAGCCGGTTCCTCGCTCTAAGCGGCATAAGTCTTTAGGGACTCGAAAAGACCTCTCGAACAGCGACCAGCTCTCGCCTTATCATGACGGTCATTTTTAGCTTTCTCCACCGAGGCGCTCGCCCAGCTCAACCGGGGCGCAATCGCAGTGGTTCTCCCAGTGCTACCTTAGCCGATAAAGCGGGCGTAAGGTACCAAAACATGGGAGCCGGGCAAACCCAACTATTGACCCAAGACATGATTCGGAGCCGATGCATATAATGCTATAAGTTCGGGGTGCCACACTTGTGAAAGTGTTCGGACTTATCACACCATAATGCGGGGAACTTAAGCCCCTAGTGTATTCGGCCGTACCAAAGTGTACGGATGCAAGATGTCATAAACGAACATATATACAAGAAAGAAATGCAATTATAAGCGAAAAGTGATGCATTGTTTATTTCAAGGAATTCTGCGATGAATGCAGAATGATACAAATATTGCGGTAAGCAAGGGGTAAGACTATTAAACATGTCCCCCTCCAGGGGTAGGCTGTGGAATGGTGTATGAAAACGGATTTAATGCTCGTAATGGAGACCACCTGGATACTCGTCGTAGCCCTTCTTCTCCTCTGGCTGTTGCATCATGTGTTCGGCAGGTCTACTGCCGGACAGGGCCTCTGGTGAACGGAGTCCTGTGCATAAGAAAAAAGAAAAATAAAAAGAGCCACACACTTGGAGCCCCAGTGCGGTTAAGCGCGTGCGGGCTGTGGTGGCGTGCCCCTCCCCTATGCCCATGGTATCTCGAGCATAATGATGTTCGCGAAGGAACAGTCTTGCAATTTGGCAGGGGCTGGGGTTGGGGCCGCATTGCTACGCATGCTCGGAACGTGCCAGGTGGTGTTGTTGTAGGTTATTCCGGGCGTGTCTGGTCGTGTCCGGTCGCTTAACGGCTGGACTCGAAAATTGGCTTAAGAGGCTGCTCTGTACTTCTGCCGCGAGAGCCGCTGTGTGTTCCTCCGTTCGAAGGGAGCGTTCAGTGTTTCCGTGGACCGTGATGACTCCTCGAGGGCCTGGCATCATGAGCTTGAGGTATGCGTAATGCGGCACCACATTGAACTTTGCAAACGTGGTCCGTCCGAGCAGAGCGTGATAGCCGGTGCGGAATGGGACTATGTCGAAGATTAACTCCTCGCTTCGAAAGTTATCCGGGGATCGAAGACCACTTCGGTGTGGTGAGCTGTACAATTGGCCTCTACACCTGGTATGGCGCCTTTGAAGGTCGTCTTTGTAGGTTTAATCCTTGAGGGTCTATGCCCATCTTGCGCACTGTATCCTGATAAAGCAGGTTCAGGCTGCTGCCGCCGTCCATCAGGACTCTGGTGAGGTGAAATTAATCGACGATTGGGTCTAAAACCAATGCTGTGAATCCGCCATGGCGGATACTGGTGGGGTGGTCCCTTCGATCAAAAGTGATCGCGCAAGAGGACCATGGATTGAACTTCGGGGCGACTGGCTCCATCGCATATACGTGGGTTGTGTATATCATGTTTACCGTCCGCATTTGTGGGGGGAAACCTTTCTGTCCTCTATTGTTCGGTGGCCGGTCTCTTCCTCATCGTCGCTATGCAACCCCTTGTCATTGTTTTCGGCGATTAACTTGCCTGCCTGCTTGAATACCCAACAATCCCTGTTGGTGTGATTGGCTGGCTTTTCGGGGGTGCCGTGTATCTGGCACGAGCGATCGAGTATTCGGTCCAAATTGGACGGACCTGGAGTAGTTCTTTTGAATGGCTTTTTCCGCTGACCGGGTTTGGAGCCTCTGAATCCGGCGTTGACTGTCGTATCCTCAGTTTTATCGCCGTTAACGCGACATTTTTTTTTGTTGCGACGCGACCTGCCATTGCGGTCCTTGTTATCCGGACTGCCATAATTTTTGCTGAGGTTGTTACTGCGGGCTAGCCAGCTGTCCTCTCCCGCGCAGAAGCGGGTCATGAGTGATGTGAGGGCTTCCATGGATTTGGCTTTTCTGTCCTAGGTGCGGGCCAGCCACTCGTCGCGGATGTTATGTTTGAAGGCTGCGAGGGCCTCTGCATCCGGACAGTCGACGATTTGATTTTTCTTTGTTAAGAACCGTGTCCAGAACTGTCTAACCGATTCGTCTGGCTGCTGAATTGTTTGGCTTAGGTCATCGGCATCTGGTGGTCGCACATATGTGCCTTTGAAGTTATCAAGGAATGCGGCTTCCAGGTCCCCCCAACACCCAATTGACTCTGCTGGCAAGTTGTTAAGACAATGCCGAGCTGGTCCTTTAAGCTTGAGTGGGAGATATTTGATGGCGTGAAGATCGTCACGGCAGGCCATGTGGATATGAAGGAGATAGTCTTTGATCCAAACTGCGGGGTCTATTGTGCCATCGTAGGATTCAATGTTCACATGTTTAAACCCTTCAGGGATTTGATGATCCATTACTTCATCTGTGAAGCATAGTGGGTGTGCGGCGCCTCTATATTGGGCAACATCACGGCGTAGCTCAAGCGAGCTTTGTCTACTGTGTTCGGCCCGGCCGGAGTTGCTGTATCCGGCGCGATGGTAGTCGTTGCGCATCGTGGGGCGCCCACGTGATCCGTAGATCGATCTTGATTGTCTTGCCTTGTCCTCCAATATGTCTCGCAAGTCTGGCGCATTCCCCTGTGGCTTCGTACTTTTCGAGCGGTGCCGGGGTAAGGTTTTTGCGGAGGGTCTAGAGGCCTCTCTGTCGTGGCCACGAGGTGGTCGGTCTGCCGTATTGTGCGCTGGTGATGAAGGTTTATATGCCTCCTCCTCTAATCGGGGGAGCAACTTGCGTTTTGGGTAACTTTTGGAGGGGCGTTCGAGTTCATGCTCTTGGGCCGCGAGGACTTCGGTCCATCTGTCGGCCAGCAGGTCTTGATCAGCTCGAAGCTGTTGCTAATTTTTCTTTAGGCTGTTCACCGTGGCCATTAGCCTGCGTCTAAAATGCTCTTGTTCGACGGGATCCTCGGGCACGACGAATTCGTTGTCGTTGAGACTTGCCTCGTCTCCGGAGGGAGGCATGTAATTATCATCCTCTACCTCTTAAATGCGCCGCTCTCGTGAGGCTGGCTTCTCCGATCCTCTGTCGGCTGAATCTTCTTTGGAGGGGGTTGTCTTCGGCACTCTCTGGGGTGTTATTATCTCCGGTGCTGGAATCTCCATTCTTGCTGTGGCGGGATTTAGAGCGACGCCACTGACGCCGGCGCTTGGGCTGTTTCTGGAAGGAGCCTTCCTCCGCTGCATCCTCGCCGTTCCCATCCTTTGGGATGTCCACCATGTATATGTCGTATGACGAGGTGGTCTTCCAGTGCCCCGTAGGCGATGGTTCTTGGTCGCCTCCGGCATCGTCGTCCATACCGTCGATGTCTTCGGAGTCGTAATCTAGCATGTCGGTTTGATCGTCGACAGTGGCTACAAAGTGGTTGGTGGGTGGGCTTTGAATTTTTTCGTCGTCCGCATCCCAACCGTCCTGACCGCAGTCCGGCCAGGACTCTCCTGATAAGGAGAGATACTTTAGCGAATTCAGGATGTCGCCAAAGGGTGAGTGCTGAAAGATGTCCATGGCGGTGAACTCAGTCGGCACCCAATCGGATTCGATTGGTAGGGGCGCAGGAGCTTCGGAGTCCGGCGAGGAGTCCGGCACCTCGGAGTCACGAGCTTTACAAGGGACAAGGTCGGTATTCGGCTCCATCACCGTAGAGGTTGCAGCCCCCGAGGCGGTGTCTAGCCACCCATCCTCGATCTGCGCGGTCGGCTCCGAACTAAGGGTCGGAGCGGACTCATGTGCGGCCTCCAGGGCACTGTCCGGCAGCAGAGCTAAATCATGCCCATCTTGACAATGCGGCGCGCTCGGCTGTGGCTCGAATCCGTGGAAGATCAAGTCTCCGCAGATGTCAGCCGTGAAGTTTAGACTTCCAAATCCGACCTGACGGCCAGGGGCGTAGCTTTCAATCTGCTCCAGATGGCCAAGCGAATTGGCCCACAGTGCAAAGCCGCCAAATACGAAGGTCTGTCCGTGGAGAAAAGTCCCACCCTGGACTGCGTCGTTGTTGATGATCGAAGGAGCCATCAAGCCTATCATTGACGACACAGAGGAACTCTCAATGAAAGCACCAATGTCGGTGTCAAAACCGGCGGATCTCGGGTAGGGGGTCCCGAACTGTGCATCTAGGTGGATGGTAACAGGAGACAAGGGACACGATGTTTTTACCCAGGTTCGGGCCCTCTCGATGGAGGTAAAACCATATTCCTGCTTGATTAATATTTATGATATGGGTAGTACAAGAGTGGATCTACCACGAGATCAAGGAGGCTAAACCCTAGAAGCTAGCCTATGGAATGATTGTTGTAATGGTTGTTCGTCCTACGGACTAAAACCCTCCGGTTTATATAGACACCGGAGAGGGCTAGGGTTACATAGAGTCGGTTACAATGGTAGGAGATCTACATATCTGTATTGCCAAGCTTGCCTTCCACGCCATGGAAAGTCCCATCCGGACACGGGACGAAGTTTTCAATCTTGTATCTTCATAGTCTTAGAGTCCGGCCGATGATGATAGTCCGGCTATCCGTACACCCCCTAGTCCAGGACTCCCTTAGGCAGCAAGGCACGTATTGTCTTGTTGCCATCGAGGATAAAAATATGGGGTTTATATCATATTGCTTGAGTTTATCCCTCTACATCATGTCATCTTGCTTAAGGCGTTACTCTGTTCTTATGAACTTAATACACTAGATGCAGGCAGGAGTCGGTCTACTTGTTGCGGACGTGATGCCTATATACATGATCATGCCTAGATAATCTCATAATTATTCGCTTTTCTATCAGTTGCTTGACAGTAATTTGTTCACCCACCGTAATACTTATGCTACCTTGAGAGAAGCCACTAGTGAAACCTATGGCCCCCGGGTCTATCTCTTATCATATTTGCTTCCAATCTACTTTTTGTTTGCATCTTTAATTTTTGCATCTATATTATAAAATACCAAAAATATATTTATCTTATCATACTATCTCTATCAGATCTCACTTTCACAAGTGGCCGTGAAGGGATTGACAATCCCTTTATAGCGTTGATTCTTGAGTTCTTTGTTTGTTTGTGTAGGTGTGTGGGACTTTTGAGGATCCTCCTACTGGATTGATACCTTGGTTCTCAAAAACTGAGGGAAATACTTATGCTACTTTGCTGCATCACCCTTTCCTCTTCAAGGAAAACCAACGCAAGCTCAAGACGTAGCACCGGACCACAGGAGAGGCGAGGGTTACATCATCGATATGCTTAAGGGTGGCTGGCAAGCAAACGAAGATGGCGGTGCATGGGCAGCTGTGTGTTGGGAACGACAGTGGGGGTAGGCTTGACGCCGAAGAGCGGGCACATGGCCCGGGTGAGCACACCGGCGTCAGAGAGGGTTTTGCTGTGGATCATGGGGAGGGGGGAGCTGGCGACGGAGATTGGATGGACTAGTTGAGTGTAACGCGGGCGGGCCATGGGGGGTGTTGGTGGCCTAGGTGAAAAGGGTGGAAAATATCCCCGGTCGCCGCACGGAAAGGCCTATGCAAACGGTTGCCTCTAAGCACTCGTGTGCACAAAGAGAATAATTTTGTTTGAAATGAAGACGTGAGTTCATCGTTTCGCCTCTAAATTTTTCCCACGTTAAGAAATCACCATTATACCACGGGTTTGATTTGCTGGCGCATTTCAGGTCTCATGTGCTATATGTAAGACATTTTTTGGCATTTACCATGCATTTTGGCATATAAATCAATTGCCAGCCGGACTGCATTTCTCGTCGAAAAGGATGAGGATTGCCGTTTGATCTGGGAGCATCCAACGGTGCAGACGTATGATCCGTGGGGTTTGGGTTTTGGCCAATGAGAATGCACGACTTAGATCGTGTGCGCAGCAATGGGGGGCATCGGGCACAGTTTGGTAGGCACACGACTTTTGTGAGTGAACCGTGTCCTATTTGAAAACATTTACATGAACTAACAGCATATTTTCATTTGAATGAAAACAAGAGCTCATCGTTTCGCCTCCAAATTGTTTTCCACGGCAAGAAATCATCATTGTACCCTATGTTTTGATTTTCTCGTGCATTTGAGGCATCCTTCGCTATATTTGAGTCATTTGCTATAGTCGCAACTACACGTGGGTGCTAGCTAGCTAGCAAGATTATTTGTGTGCCACTTTGGGAGTTTTTGATTCATTGTTCGAGAAATAGGAAACAAAATCAAACAGTTTGGCTGTAGGGTGTGGCCAGAGGCGTATGCCATGTTGGTATTCTCATTACAGGAAATGCATATAGAGTCCGGAAATAACGAAAATCGATGTGTCACCGTACCGTGTTCCCAGGATCACATGGAATTTTTTTGTAAAGATGGCACGAGATTTGATGCTCGTAACTTCCAAATTGGAGCATCTCACAAGAAAGGTCATAGTTTCCAAAAGGAGACGCGACACTTTGGACTCCAATTGAAAATGACTACATCATTCCGCTTTGAATTATTTTCACAGTAAACAATCATGCATATACCATAGGTTTGATTTTCTGGCCCATTTTAGGTCTCGTTGCTATATTCAAGGCATTTGGTGCATATAATTAAATTAAAAACCACTCTACAACTACACATCTGGGTGTTAGTTAGCAAAGAAGGTGTAAAAAACATTTGTTTGTCGCTTTGCGAGTTTTCATCCATTGTCTGAGAAACGGGGAGAAGTTTCAAACATTTCGGCCGCGAGGTGCGGCCGCTGGCATAGGCCTAGTTGGTATTTTAATTACTGGGAATTCAGATGGAGTCCAGACTTCATCAAAATCGATGTGTGCCCGTGGTGTGCTCCCACGACCCCGGGGAAATTTTTTGGTAAAGTTTGGCACAGGTTTTGATGATTGCTCCTTCCAAACCGGAGCATCTCACATGAAGGACCATGGTTTCCAAAAGGAGACGTGTCAATTCAAACTCCAGTGGTCGGTGACTTCATCGTTTGGCCTCCTAAAAATTTCCATGGTACGCATTCACCATTGTACCACGGGTTTTATTTTCTAACGCATTTCAGGTATCGTTTGCTATATTTAAGGCATTTTTAATTTAACATGAAATTTGTGGATATAAATAAAATAACAATCGGAACTGCATGTGCTATAGAAAGGGATGAGGATCGTCGTTCGATCAAGGAGAATCCAATGGTGCAGACGTACGATCTGTGGGGTTTGGTTTCTAGCCAATCAGAACGCACGACTCAGATATCGCGTGTGGCAGAGGGGGCGCGTCGGCCATGGTTTAGTGGACACATGGCTTTCGTGAGTGAACCGCGTGCTATTTGAAAACGTTTACATTAACTAAGAACATATTCCCAGAGGACGATGATCGTTGGGGGATATTGGAGCCGGACTGCAACGCGCAATTCAATATGTTAGAACCACAAGACATAAACTGGATATATGTATGGTGTCTTTGGATACTTATGATCCGGCCAGGGGCTTTGGCCTGGGGAACCATTCGGGGATGGCGTTGGCATCTGATTTGGAAACATCTGAAAAGGAGAGTTTCCCCTTCTTGGATGCCTCCGCCTCTAGGTCCATGGAAGCCTTCCTCTTCTTTCCCCCCTTAAGGGCAAAATTTCTCTCTTCCTCCTCTTCATCTTCGTCATGAGAGGAGAGAGTCTCGGTGTCCTCGGACACAATGTCCGAAGTGCCTTTATGGCGGAGCCACCTCTAGACTCCTTGTCCTTCTTCTTGGCCTTCTTCTCCAGCGACTGATATGGCGCCGGAACCAACATCCTCGTCAACAGAGGAAAGGTTGAGTCTTCATGTAGCGGAGCCGGACAGTGGATCCACTCCGCCTTCTTTATCCAGCCCTGTGTGAAGAATGGAAAGCTTAGTATACTCCTTGGATTTACAAATTAAGGTTCTTAAACAAATTACAGGAGTGGCCGGATGAGCACAGTCGAGGCCGAGGTCTTCGGTCGTTTTCGGCCACGACTTCTGAGCCTTGAAAAGCAGCTTCAATATGTCTTCATGCGTTGTGCCAAGGAACCGTTGCATGGTCCGAGGACTGGCCGGGTCGAATTACCACATATACAGAGTCCGGCAATGGCATGGGAGAATCCGGCGAAAAAGCATCACCTGGATCACGCTGGCAAAACTGGTGTTCTTGTCTATCATACGCTTGACGCGCTTCTGCAGCGTCATCACCTAGTCGGACGACGCCCAATCCAGGCCCTTGTTGAGCCATGATGTAAGCCGCATTGGAGGCCCGGACTTGAAGTCGGGAGCGGTGGCCCATGTGGCGTCACGGGGTTCCGTGACGTAGAACCACTCCTGCTGCCATCCCTTGACGGTCTCCACGAAGTTCCCCTTGGGCCAGGTGACGTTGGGAAGCTTTCTCACCATGGCGCCGCCGCACTCCATGTGTTGACCATCAACCACCTTCCGCTTCACATTGAAGTCCTTGAGCCACAGGCCGAAGTGGGGGATGCGGAGGAATGCCTCGCACACGACGATAAAGGCCGAAATGTTGAGGAAGGAATTTGGGGCTAGATCATGGAAATATAGCCCATAGTAAAACATGAGACCGCGGACGAAAGGATGGAGGGGAAATCCTAGTCCGCGAAGGAAATGGGGGATGAACACTACCCTCTCATTAGGCTCCGAGGTGGGAATGATATGCTTCTTGGTAGGGAGCCGGTGGGCTATGTCCACAGCCAAGTACCCAGCTCCCCGGAGCTCCTTGACGTTCTCTTCTGTAACAGAGTGTCACGTCCCTAGCCTTGCTATGCACTTGGACTAGCTTGGTTGCTGCATCATGTCTAAATTTATTTGAAATTTGAAATGGGGATTGCTCAAACCTAGCACCAGATTAAATTAACTAGGTTCAAATAAAACTATTCTCAATGAACCCAAAATGCCCTTCATAAAAGTTCATCATTTTTGGATTGGTTTAAAACCTCTGCCAAAAATGATGCACATATTTCTAGGTCCATTTTTGGATTTTTGAATTAATTCATAAAGTATTTGAATTTGGGCATTTAAATGCTATAAATAATTTAAATGCTCAAATAATTCTGAAACTAAATGAGGGCTGTTGCATATATTTCAAATAGTGCCCAAAATTAATTTCAGTATTTTACAAAATGGATTAGTATTTTCATTAATTCAAAACAGAATAAAAGAAATAGAAAAAATGGAACAAAAGGAAAGAGAGAACTTACCTGGGCCACTTACCTGGCGCCCACCAAGCCCACTTGGGCCTCACCTATGCTGGCCCAGCCCACCTGGCCTGGTGCCAGTCATCCCCAACCTCTGCTAGTAGGCAGAGGAGGGACAACGCACGGCGCGCGCGCGGGCGCCACGCCACTAGGCTGCCTGCCTGCGTCGCCTGGCCACCGCGACGCCTCGCTTCTTCTCCTTGGCGCCGCCTCGACCCCCTGGACATCATTCTCCCTTCCTCTGGCCTCTCCCTCGTCCTCTCCCGCTACGACCGACGCGGCCGTAAGCCGCCGCCGCCGTAGTCGACGCCACCGCCTCTCCCTCGCACCCTGGAGCTGCCCACCAGCTCCGGCTAGTCCCTCTCCTCCTCCTCACCGAGCCGCCCGACGCTGGACGCCCTGCATCACCCTCTGCCCCGCCATCTTCGCCGCTTCTGCCCCGAGATCGCCGGCGGCCGCACGACCTCACCAGCCCCTCCTCGAGCTCGCCGTCTGCTTCAACCGACTCCCCGTGAGCTCCTCTTCCTCCTTGCCCTTCCTGTTCTTGCTCTCGAGCACCACGGCAACAACACCAAGCTCGGCTGCACCCGCCGCCGCCACCGCACGTCGCCGTCGTGGCCACAACCACGTTGGATCGATTCTGAGCACGTCATCGTCTCCGCCGCACTCTCACGAGCCCGTAGCACTCCTCACGCGCCTCGCCATGCCTCCTAGCATCGGAACCGACCTCGTCCGAACTCCGGCGACCGCCAAGGTCGTCGCCGGCGCCACTCCGGCCACTCCCCGGCCTCGCCACCACCACGGTTGGATGCGGACGAGCGTCCGCATCCCATACCCGTGCTTCGCGCGCCAAACGGCGCCCTGTAGGCGACTCCCGCACCACGCCGCCGCGTCTAGCCTCGACGGAGGCTAAATGCCGGCAGGCTTTGACCCGTTGACCGGCGGGTTTGACCCCGCTGACTTAGTTGACTAGGTGGGGCCCTCTGCTAATTAACCTAGTTTAGGTTTAATCAAAATTAGTTAGTCTAATTAGCTACTGACAAGCGGGACCCACTGGTCAGGTTGACCTGGACGCCCCCGTTGACCCCCTAACATCACTCTGACGCACTGCTGATGCAATAACTAATTTCTGGATTTATTTTTATTCAGGAAATTCCAGAAATTGTTGCAAACTTCTAAAATTCATATAAAATCAACCGTAGCTCCAAATCAAACAAATTATATATGAAAAATTATCAGAAAAATTCAGGGAATCCATCTGTACCATTTTCATGCATGTTTGAACAATGTTTGTCCTCTGTTTTGGACAAAACAAATAAAGGGCATTTAAATAATCATATATGGAGTTGGAATTTGAATCATGTATTCAAACCAATTTAATTTAAATCATAGCTAGGTGCATTAGCTCAAATCACAGCATATTGCCATGTCATGATCATGCATCATATTATGGCATTGCATTGATTGTGTTCTTTCTCAGTTGCCGGTGTTTGTCCCCTCTCGATAGACGTGGTTCCGACGACAAGTTCGATGACACCGAGGAAGAACTATATTATCTTAAGAAGTGCCAGGCAAGCAAAACCCCCTTGTTCATTCCGATACAATCCCACTCTCTCGCTCCTGCTCTCTTTTACTACATTAGGACAACAATGATTCATCTGTTACTTGCTGCGGTAGCTGAACCCTTCTATCCTTTGCATGACCTGTAATCCACAGTAATTAGATGAAACCCACTAGCATGAGTAGGAGTTGTTTGAGCCCTGTCGTGCCTACTCATTCATGCTTGTTTGTCATGCCTGCTACTACTTAGAGTTGAGTCGGGTCTGATTCATCGAGGATGAATCAGAGGTGTGTGAACATGTCCTACGGTGTGTGTGAGCAAAGAGTGTGAACACGATTTGGTAAAGGTAGCAGTGAGAGGCCATGTAGGAGTACATGGTGGGTTGTTTCACTGCAGCCGTCCTCAGGAACTGAGTTCTGTGTTTGTGATCCATGATTCAGCTACTACCACGCATTGGGCCCGAAACCAATGGACCCTCTCGGCTTCTTAATCACCCTTGTCCTCTGTCCAGGAGTTGCAAGTAGTTTCTGGTGTTTGTAGTATGCTGGAGGCCGTGCACAGCGCTGACCAGAGGGGTGGACTGTGATGCGGTAGGAACATGGCATGGTGTACCGAGTGCCCGTTTGGTGTCTCGGGAACCCTGCACATATCGTTTGGGGCCGTGAGAGAAACCCCGGCCGGATCTCCTCGCGGATGGAACCCGAATAGGCGATAAACCTGGACTAGAGACTTGAGTGTTTAGGTAGGTCAAGGCCGACACCCTCGTTGGGCTTCCGCTTGAAGGTTGCCGAGTACATGTCGTGTAAACGGCGGTAAGTGGTGAGAGCGTGTGTGAAGAAGTACACCCCTGCAGGGTTAACATCATCTATTCAAATAGCCGTGTCCGCGGAAAAGGACTTCTGGGTTGCCTGTACAGTTCATAGACAAGTGAAAGTGGATACTCTAAAATACGCACGATAAGCGTGAGTGCTATGGATGGCGTTCTCGCAGGGAGACGGGAGCGGATCCATAGTGGCGTATTGATATGGTGAATATGTGGACTCGTGTGCGCCACCTCAAAAGAGTTACTTGCAACAGTAGATCAGGATAGCCACCGAGTCAAAGCTGGCTTGCTGCAGTTAAACCCCACCATCCCCTTTGTTGATAATGATGCATATGTAGCTAGATCTGATGTAAGTCTTGCTGGGTACATTTGTACTCACGTTTGCCTATTTTATGTTTTTGCAGAGACTTCAGTCTCGCTAGTAGTTCCACGTGGACTTCGACGTTTAGCTTGTTACCTCAGCTACGATCTTGTGCCCTTGGCAGGATCTGGTAGATAGTCAGTCTTCTAAGCCTTTTTCATTTGTAGATGTCTGTACTCAGACATGTTAGCTTCCGCTTGTGCTTTGACTTGTATGCTCTGAATGTTGGGTCGTGAGACCCATGTTTGTAATATCTCGCTCCTCGGAGCCTAATGAATAAATTTTTGAGTCGTAGAGTCATGTTGTGATGCCATGTTGTATTTGCACATATCGGGCATATTGTGTGTATGTTATTGAAATGCTTGGTATGTGTGGGATCTGACTATCTAGTTGTTTATCCTTAGTAGCCCCTCTTCCGGGAAATGTATCCTAGTGTTTCCACCGAGCGATGGTAGCTTGCTACTGCTCCGGAACACTTAGGCTGGCCGGCATGTGTCCTTCTTCGTTCTGTATACGTCCCTTCGGGAAATGTCGCGATGAATACGGAGTCTGTTAGCCCTACTGCCCAATTCACGAGTCTGCTAGCCCAGTGCTCTTGCTCGATTCACTGATGATGACCGACACGTTCGATCTTTGGGTCATGGATGCCTGTCCTGTAAGTTTGTGCCACTTTGGGTTTACGACTAGCCATGTCAGCGGCTCCTTATCAAATGGATGCTAGCGACACTATCATATCGTGTGCCAAAAGGCACAAAGCGGTCCCGAGCAAAGGTAAGGCGACACCTGTGGGGATACCGTGCGTGAGGCCGCAAAGTGATATGAAGTGTTACATGCTAGATCGATGTGGCATTGAGTCGGGGTCCTGACAGCTTTGGTATCAGAGCCTGACTGCCTGTAGGATTACCAAGCCAAATTGGTCAAAGTTGAGTCTAGAAATGCTTTAGTTATATGTAGGGGAATTGATTGTGGGATGGAACGTAAGGCTCTTTTTACTCCTTATACCTCATGGCCTTCTGATCTGAGTCATCCTATTCTCTTCTACGGGGATTGAGAACTAGGCCTTCTCATCTATCTATCAGGATGACGTGTTCCTAATCCATAGACTTATAGGATTGATAGTTTCAAGCCTCAAATTAGTTTCTACTACTTTTAATATGTTCTTAGTTGAACCAGAACCTTTATATGATGTTGTTAAGTGACTATGCAAATCCTTGTGAATGTCTCAAATCTTTTTTGAGCATTTACAGCCGTTATGCTGTCCGAGTCATCCCAGGTTTCTAAATAGTCTGATGCATTTGCAAATCCTTTCTTTCCATTCCTGATGTCCTTTATGGTCAGAATAAGCACACTAACCGGTACGTTGAGGTAATTTATTGCCTTGACATATATGTTGGAACTATTAGTATGACCCTAGGTGTTTTAGGGAGTCACCTAGTAATCTAGCCATGTATTGTGTTCCCAGTGTGAAGATCCTGGCCATCATTCTCGAAAGCATCTCATGATGCTACTTAGGAGTAGGTATTCTATTCCTGGGTTCTTGAACCCGAGATTCACCCTACTTACTTCATGTTGATAGTGTTTGCTCGTTCCTTTAGGTTACTAGTAACCTTTGCATTAGTCCTCAAGGTACGTGGTATTTCCTTCTTCCAAATACTATGAACCGCTTATGGCAGAAGTTCCTCGCTTAACCGAAGGATCACAATCAGAGTACTCTTGAGGGGTTCTCCATTCATAATTGTGAATCTGACAGTTCTACCCTTTCCGCATGGGTTATCCGGAAGAAATGTTGAGCTTCGCTCGACATACTAATCTATGCATCCACAACTCAGAAAGTTATATGTTCCTTTGAGTTGTTCTCTTTAGTTGTGTCCTGACCCTTGTCTATCAATTGATAGTCAAGAGTAGGCTTGCATTCGTTTATCAATGCCTATTACTCTTGTGGTCCGTCAAGCCATTCTATCCGGAATGACTTGGAGAAACAAACTCCAGTACCTCATCCATATCCAGGATTGGGTCAAAGCAGTTGCAATCCGCAAATCAAATGCCAATCCATCTTTTGATTCTGTTCTACCTTGGAGTATTACCCCCTTTATGTCAGGATTGGCATGAGAATTGCACCATTTCTCATGAATTCTTGACGTAGTGATACTTCTCGCTATCATTTTTCATTCCTCGGCCCCGTGTTATTGTAACCGGAATGCTAACAAGTGAACTGTGATGTGTGAAATCGATACTTCCAGCAACCTCGTTGCTTGGTAGTAAATGGACAATATTCTCATTCTTAGCGTGTTGGTTATTGAATCATCATCCTAAGATTGATCGTGCTACCTAGTCCTTATTTCTGGTGCACTCTTCAATCAATAGTTAGGATTATTTAGTCCCTTGCATATTTGATCATATTGTCTTGCCCTGAAAAGCGAGATTGTTCTCGAGCTTAGTAAAATACCGGTGGTTCGTGATTTTCCGAATATCTTCTCGGAAGTATCACCAGTTGTCACCGACCGCTATGTTGAGTTAAATGATCAAGTTGGTTTCTTATAAACCATCCCTTCTCCAAGAATCATCTTTGGATACCCCTGAGCTAGTTGGTTAAGCTAAACAACAACTTGGAGAGTTGGAAGATAAAAGCTCACTTTACTTAGTTCATCTCCAAGGGATATCCTTGTGTGTGTTTGTTGAAGAAAGGTAATATCTTCATTGATTGATCCTCGTATCAGTTGTTGGACTTATTATCTTGCCAAAACTTTGATTTGAGTATGGGCTATCCTCAAATCAAGTCAGAACCAACGATGTTCGTAATGTTGTCTTACTCGTGGATTTTCCTCAAGCATACACCATTACATCTTTTGGTCTGACCAATGCTATCACCGTGTTCACATGATGGTGGAAGTCCAGTGATATGGAAATTCCGATGAGTTGCTGTTGAGCCCATCAGCAACATCTTGTCCCCCCCCCATGATCCATGTGAAACATTAAAGCTAGCATTGGAAACTTTTGTAAGCATTATCTTCGTGCCTGTTCATGAAGAATAGGTTGAATGAAAGAAGTGGCTTCCTCTAGTTCATGTGCATTTGAAGCAAGTTGCCGCCGTGAATTCGAGAAAGTTCGTTTTTGCTTCCTCGGGTACCATCCCAAGTCAGTCATGCATGTGCGAAGTATGCTATGGTTTGACAGGCTTGCAACCTTCATTCCATATGTATCCCTAGCACACCAAGCAACTGACTGATTTTTTTTCAGGAAAAGGAATTCCTTCATAAGAGCTAATCATATGACTCATGCAAGGACTTCGTTATTCGCAATGATGGTTCCCCACCTGAACTCGGTAGTGTTTTGTCTTAAGACTACTATGTGGCCATGTTTGTCTGGGACAACGTGTTCACATGTTTGTAGCAGAACCAGCTCATGTTTTGGAGCTTGCTATCGTAGTTCATTCCCCGAGGATCTCGCAACGTCATCTCGTCGACTTGTGTTGCAAACTTTCATTTTACTTTCTAGACTCGATGAGTCTAGATTATTCTGACACCAACCAGATCTGAATCTCAGGGAGTTATGATGGTTGGAACATTTCCCAATAACTATATTATTGGTCTCTCTGTAATCCGGTAAAGTGGATGTTGTGGCCAACACACCCAGCCGGAAGACCTGTTATTGCAATATCTTGATTGAAGAAGTTGGCCACCACTCCATAAGGACTTCGTAGGAATTATTACCTATTTGTGTGCCTTATGATTTTTGTGCTCCCGAAGTCCGACCTGTTACTTGATGTTCTAGATATCAAACCATATCTAGGAATGGGATACGCTAGTACATCAAGGAGAACATTAGAAGCGGAGTGCTAAATGTCTCTCGGTCGATCATCCAGATTTTATCCCCTTGGTCTCGCTAAGGTAGAATCTGAGAAAGTGTTATCTTCCTTTGCATCTGCATTGTCCATCGCTATTCATCATGGTAGTATGTTGTGTTGTCAGCACCCTTGACACGGATGTTGATAAAACCTTGATGATTATGGAAATGCTCAAGTTCTTGAGAGCACGCGCAAGCTCTAGGTTTTATTGTCGGCATTAATTGCATAGTGCTCTCAGTTTCCTCGGTTATGCTATAACCCTTTCAACAGTGGACCCACTCTCTACTGTCGAGCTTTCCCCAATTACTAAAATCATCCCTTGTGTTGTTTTCAACAAGGTAATCCAGATCATCCATTCTAATCCGGGTATGCCATTCTACCGAACTCCTCTAAACGATCGCTCGAGAATTGCCTTAGGCTGGTATAAAGAGTTTCAATGATCTTTGAATCAAAGGTAATTCTTTTTGCCACTTAAGGGGATATTTCTACGAGTCACCTTCCCTAAAGTGCATCGTTATGGTATCATGGCAACTCAACTGCTCGCTACGTTGACAACCGTTCACCACCCTCTTAAGTGTGGAATTGTTGTCTACCTAGTGAACCCTCGTCATTTGTTCCACTCCATTCCTCTAGATGTGTGCTTCGTGTCTCAGCTCGGAAGATGTTGCCATGACTCACCCCGTGAGCTGATCGTAAGTTGTTTGATCTTCGAGAAGATCGATCCTTCTAGAGTTTTCTTTCTCGTCTCGTTGTGATGTCGATTGGAGTTCTTGGAGCAAGACATCAAGATAAAGATGGTGATTGAGTCAACATCCTTATGAAGTGCAACCTGGATCGTGAAGATTATGTTAGTTTGCGTTCCCCCTTCATCTTACCCTACGCTTGAATCTCGGGATGAGATTCTTGTTTAGTGGGGGTGAGTTGTCACGTCCCTAGCCTTGCTATGCACTTGGACTAGCTTGGTTGCTCCATCATGTCTAAATTTATTTGAAATTTGAAAAGGGGATTGCTCAAACCCTAGCACCAGATTAAATTAACTAGGTTCAAATAAAACTATTCTCAATGAACCCAAAATGCCCTTCAAAAAAGTTCATCATTTTAGGATTGGTTTAAAACCTCTGCCAAAAATGATGCACATATTTCTAGGTCCATTTCTGGATTTTTGAATTATTCATAAAGTATTTGAATTTGGGCATTTAAATGCTATAAATAATTTAAATGCTCAAATAATTCTAAAACTAAATGAGGGCTGTTGCATATATTTCAAATAGTGCCCAAAATTATTTTCAGGATTTTACAAAATGGATTAGTATTTTCACTAATTCAAAACAGAATAAAAGAAATAGAAAAAAACTGGAACAAAAGGAAAGAGAGAACTTACAGGCCACTTACCGGCGCCCACCAAGCCCACAGGCCTCACACTGGCTTGGCCCAGCCCACTGGCCCTGGTGCAGTCATCCCCAACCTCTGCCCGAGGGGAGGAGGGATAACGCATGGTGGCTGCTGGCGCCACGCCACCAGGCTGCCTGCCTGCGTCGCCTGGCCACCGCGACGCCTCGCGTCTTCTCCTCGGCGCCGCCTCGACCCCCTGGCCATCACTCTCCCCTCCTCCGGCATCTCCCTCGTCCTCTCCCGCTACGACCGACGCGCCCGTAAGCTGCCGCCGCCGTAGTCGACGCCACCGCCTCTCCCTCGCACCCTGGAGCTGCTCACCAGCTCCGGCTAGTCCCTCTCCTCCTCCTCACCGAGCCACCCGACGCCGGACGCCCTGCATCACCCTCTGCCCCGCCATCTTCGCCGCTTCTGCCCCGAGATTGCCGGCGGCCGCACGACCTCACCGGCCCCTCCTCGAGCTCGCCGTCTGCTTCAACTGACTCCCCGTGAGCTCCTCTTCCTCCTTCCCCTTCTCGTTCTCGCTCTCGAGCACCACAAAGAAAAAGACCGAAGCTCGCCGCACGCCGCCGCCAACAAGACTGCGCCGCCGTCGTGGCCACAGCCACGTTGGATCGATTCTGAGCACGTCATCATCTCCGCCACACTCTCACGAGCCCGTAGCACTCCTCACGCGCCTCGCCGTGCCCCCTAGCATCGGAACCGACCTCGTCCGAACTCCGGCGACCGCCAAGGTCGTCGCCGCACCCCTCCGCCACTCCGGCGCGCCACCTGCGGTTGGATGCGACGGCGTCGCATCCATACCGTGCCCGACGCTAAGCGGCGCTCAGAGGCGACTCCCGCAGCACGCCGCCACGTCTGGCCTCGCCGGCGGCTAAACGCCGGCAGGCTTTGACCCGTTGACCGGCGGGTTTGACCCCGCTGTCTTAGTTGACTAGGTGGGGCCCACTGCTAATTAAACTAGTTTAGGTTTAATCAAAATTAGTTAGTCTAATTAGCTACTGACAAGCGGGACCCACTGGACAGGTTGACCTGGACGCCCCCGTTGACCCCCTGACGTCACTCTGACGCACCGCTGATGCAATAACTAATTTCTGGATTTATTTTTATTCAGGAAATTCCAGAAATTGTTGCAAACTTCTAAAATTCATATAAAATCAACTGTAGCTCCAAATCAAACAAATTATATATGAAAAATTATCAGAAAAATTCAGGGAATCCATCTGTACCATTTTCATGCATGTTTGAACAATGTTTGTCCTTTGTTTTGGACAAAACAAATAAAGGGCATTTAAATAATCATATATGGAGTTGGAATTTGAATCATGTATTCAAACCAACTTCATTTAAATCATAGCTAGGTGCATTAGCTCAAATCACAGCATATTGCCATGTCATGATCATGCATCATATTGTGGAATTGCATTGATTGTGTTCTTTCTCAGTTGCCGGTGTTTGTCCCCTCTCGATAGACGTGGTTCCGACGACGAGTTCGATGACACCGATGAAGAACTATATTATCTTCAGAAGTGCCAGGCAAGCAAAACCCCCTTGTTCATTCCGATACAATCCCACTCTCTCGCTCGCTCTCTCTTTTACTGCATTAGGACAACAACAATTCATCTGTTACTTGCTGTGGTAGCTGAACCCCTTTATACTTTGCATGACCTGTCATTCCACAGTAAATAGATGAAACCCACTAGCATGAGTAGGAGTTGTTTGAGCCCTGTTGTGCCTACTCATTCATGCTTGTTTTGTCATACCTGCTACTGCTTAGAGTTGAGTCGGGTCTGATTCATCGAGGATGAATCAGAGGTGTGTGAACATGTCCTACGGTGTGTGTGAGCAAAGAGTGTGAACACGATTTGGTAAAGGTAGCGGTGAGAGGCCATGTAGGAGTACATGGTGGGTTGTCTCACTGCAGCCATCCTCAGGAACTGAGTTCTGTGTTTGTGATCCATGATTCAGCTACTACCACGCATTGGGCCCGAAACCAATGGACCCTCTCGGCTTCTTAATCACCCTTGTCCTCTGTCCAGGAGTTGCAAGTAGTTTCGTGTTTGTAGTATCTTTGGAGGCCGCGCTTGCGCCTGACTGGAGGGGTGGGCTGTGATGCGGTAGGCACGTGGCACGGTGTACCGAGCGCCCGTTTGGTGTCTCGGGAGCCCTGCACACATCGTTTGGGGCTGTGAGCGAAACCCCGGCCGGATCTCCTCGCGGATGGAACCCGAATAGGCGATAAACCTGGACTAGAGACTTGAGTGTTTAGGTAGGTCGTGGCCGACACCCTCGTTGGGCTTCCGCTTGAAGGTTGACGAGTACATGTCGTGTAAACGGCGGTAAGTGGTGAGAGCGTGTGTGAAGAAGTACACCCCTGCAGGGTTAACATCATCTATTCGAATAGTCGTGTCCGCGGAAAAGGACTTCTGGGTTGCCTGTACAGTTCATAGACAAGTGAAAGTGGATACTCTAAAATACGCAAGATAAGCGTGAGTTCTATGGTGGCGTTCTCGTAGGGAGACGGGAGCGGATCCATAGTGGCGTATTGATATGGTGAATATGTGGACTCGTGTGCGCCACCTCAAAAGAGTTACTTGCAACAGTAGATCAGGATAGTCACCGAGTCAAAGCTGGCTTGCTGCAGTTAAACCCCGCCATCCCCTTTCTTAATAATGAAGCATATGTAGCTAGATCTGATGTAAGTCTTGCTGGGTACATTTGTACTCACGTTTGCCTATTTTATGTTTTTGCAGAGAGACTTCAGTCTCGCTAGTAGTTCCACGTGGACTTCGACGCTTAGCTTGTTACCTCATCTACGATCTTGTGCCCTCAGCAGGATCTGGTAGATAGTCAGGCTTCTAAGCCTTTTTCATTTGTAGATGTCTGTACTCAGACATGTTAGCTTCCGCTTGTGCTTTGACTTGTATGCTCTGAATGTTGGGTCGTGAGACCCATGTTTGTAATATCTCACTCCTCGGAGCCTAATGAATAAATTCTTGAGTCGTAGAGTCATGTTGTGATGCCATGTTGTATTTGCACATATCGGGCATATTGTGTGTATGTTATTGAAATGCTTGGTATGTGTGGGATCTGACTATCCAGTTGTTTATCCTTAGTAGCCCCTCTTACCGGGAAATGTCTCCTAGTGTTTCCACCGAGCCATGGTAGCTTGCTACTGCTCCGGAACACTTAGGCTGGCCGGCATGTGTCCTTCTTCGTTCTCGTGTCATCCCTTCGGAAAATGTCACGCGATGAATACCGTAGTCTGTTAGCCGCCACTGCCCGGTTCACGGAGTCTGCTAGCCCAGTGCTACAGCCTGGATTCACTCGCTGATGACCGACATGTTCGATGTTGGGTCATGGATGCTGTCCTCGTAAGTTTGTGCCACTTTGGGTTTACGACTAGCCATGTCAGCCCGGACTCCTTATCATATGGATGCTAGCGACACTATCATATACGTGTGCCAAAAGGCGCAAACGGTCCCGGACAAAGGTAAGGCGACACCCGTGGGGATACCGTGCGTGAGGCCGCAAAGTGATATGAAGTGTTACATGCTAGCTCGATGTGGCATTGAGTCGGGGTCCTGACACAGTCGAAGCCATCCACTTGCCCTGCGCTCTAGATCTGGACATGGCTAGAATGTTTTCGTGGCGATGGAAAAGACTGAAACTTGGGCGCTGGAGCTCGAGGGCAGATGGGCTGAGGAGGAAGAAGGCGTGCGGTAAAAAGATGGATCCTTATCTTCTTATAAAGGTAGTGGGTATCAAACGTCCCCTGCCCCCCTCATAAGCCTTAAACCTCGCCTATACCAAAGGGGACGTGCGAACGACACGGTTGGATTACCCAAATGCGTATTTATGAGAATCCTGTGATAAGGGGGCACGATCTCTGCTTTGACAAGGAATGCCAATTGTCGTGCCTCAAATGGTTCGGAATAATAACTTGGCCAGGACATAACGCCTCGCTAAAAAAATTGCCAGTGGACATGTCTTACTTTGTTTTAAGTATTTTTCCCTTAAAGCTTAGGGTTGTAATTATTAAATAGAGCCGGATATAGCTCTTATGTGCGGAAGACTGCTTTGGAGTATTCGGAGAAGGAACCCGCCTTGCAATGCCAAAGATAATCTGCGTGTCGGATACATCATCATTGAAGCCCGGTTCAGGGGCTACTGAGGGAGTCCTAGATTATGGGGTCCTCGGGGAGCCGGCTTATGTTACATGGGCCGGGCTAATGGGCCGTGAAGATACAAGGCAGAAGGCCCTCCCTCGTGTCTGGATGGGACTCTCCTTTGCATGGATGGCAATCTTGTCATTCGGATAATGTATCTTCCTTTCTCTGTAAATCGACTCTGTACAACCCTAGGCCCCTCCGGTGTCTATATAAACCGGAGGGTTTAGTCCGTAGTGACTCATCAACATCATATAGGATAGACATCTAGGGTTTAGCCATTACGATCTCGAGGTAGATCAACTCTTGTAACCCCTATACTCATCAAAGTCAATCAAGCAGGAAGTAGGGTATTACCTCCATGAAGAGGGCCCAAACCTGGGTAAACATAGTGTCCCCTACCTCCTATTACATTTGATCCTTAGACGCATAGTTCGGGACCCCCTACCCGAGATCTGCCGGTTTTGATACCGACAGCCAATCCGCAACCGGCCCTGCAACCCAGGAGCAGCAAGATTCATCACTGCCACCCTCCGTGCGACGCGATGGCCGCACCGCCGCTTCGTCGCCGACTACGGCCGCTGCTTCATCCTTCCATGCCCATCGCGGGTCGGCAACCGAGCAGTCGGCGCTGCTCATGGTGTGTGAGCTTCTATGCTACCGTCCAGCCGATGACCTCTATGAGGACTGGCTGGATCGCATCGCCGAGCTCATTAGTGCTGCTGGAGAGGCTCCTGCGCTATCTCGTTCGCTGCCTCCCCAGCAGCCCCAACCGGGCGACATGACTCACGTCGCCACTCCTTGTCCTCTCCGGCAAGATGTCGTCCCCGAGCCAAGGTGTGAGGCCTCTCAGCACAACCATCCATGAAGGGCGCCTGCACGCGATGAAGAAAGCTGTTGGGTCATGCAGCGACCGCAGGGAGAGGCGAGTGCGCTCCCAGCTCCTCAGGCGCCCCCGCGTCAAGACCGCGTGCAGCCCGAGGTGGTTGCGCGTGGGCGTCAAGACCTGGCTCCCCCTCCGCGGTGGTCCCCTGTGGCTAAGGCGGGATGCCGAGCGTTCACTCTAGAGCTTCGCCGTGTCGTCTGGCCCGGCAAGTTCAAGCCGGATCTGCCTCCGCACTACGACGGCAATCCCGAAGCGGCCGAGTTCCTTCAGCTCCACGAGCTAAGCATTGAGGCGCCGAGTTGTGATGAGAAGGTCATGGCAAACTGGTTCCCCTGGCTCTCAAGGATGGAGTGCGTTCGTGGCTCCTGAACTCCCGGTGGGATCGTTATCCTCCTGGCACAAGCTGCGGGAGCGTTTCATTGCCAACTTCCAAGGCACCCGCGACCGCGCACCTGCAGCTGGTGACCTGCGGTGGATCAAAGAACAACTAGGAGAGACCTTGCACAAATACATCCAGTGCTTCACCAACATCGGACTCAAGATCCCCAAGGTGGCGGACGAGGGCATCATCTCAGTGTACACTGATGGCGCCCGGGACGTCAAGATGAAGGAGGAGCTCGCCATACATGAGGACTTGTGCTCGGCTCTGGAGATGTTCAATAAGGCAAATAGGTGCGCGAGGGCAGAAGAAGGCCGTCTCTCGCTCCTCGAGCTCCCTGAGGCCGACCCAGAAGACAAGAAACCAAGGGAAGGGCGTGAAGCGCAACGGCCTGGTGGTGCTCGCGGCCGAGCCTGCGATGAATCGCGGCTGTGATCACCCTGAGTCTTCCAAAGGCAACCGCCTGTTCTGTGTCTTCCACAACATGCACAACCACAACATGCACTGCCAAGAGCTCAGGGCAATGGGCACCTTGGCTGTCGCCCTGAGTGCAACGACCATGGCTATGGCCTTGGAGGATGTCGCGGTGGAGGCCACTGGGATGATCATGGCCCCTGTCAAGGTTGTCGCGACCAGCCTCGTGAGGATCGTTGGCAAGACCAGCCACGTGACAGTACATGGAGGGACCAGCCTCAGGGTAATGCTGGCCTCCCTGCATTGCCGCCGCCACCAAGAAGGAACGACGACCACCGCTAGGACGATGGGCGCTTCTAGGAGCCTCGTGCTATCGCCTGCATCCTGGGAGGTGCTCAGGCCCCCGCCTCCCATCGCATCTTCAAGCAGTTTGCTTGTGAGATGAACGTGTCCCTCCCCAAGCTCGAGGCATCGTGTCCACTCAGGTGGTCCATGTACTCCATCACCTTCGACTCTTTGGACCAACTCAAGTGCGCGGCCACTTCAAGCACGCTCCCAATGCTCTGCTCACCAACCATCAGCAACATTCTCGTCACTAAGAGACACATGGATGGAGGCGCTGGGCTCAATGTCCTCTCCGTTGAGACATTTGACAGGCTCCAGGTGCCATACGACTAGCTTCAGCCCACCAAGCCATTCTCAGGAGTGACCGACGGCTCTACTCACCCCATAGGGCAGATTCGTCTCCCCGCCACCTTTGGCAACCGCGACAACTACCGCACCGAGCTCATCAACTTTGACGTCGCTCACATTCGCCTGCTGCATAACGCCATCCTCGGTTACCCAACCCTCTCCAAGTTTATGGCAGCAACTCACCACGGCTACAATGTCCTCAAGATGCCAGGAAGCTGCGGCATCATCACGGTCGCCCGCGAGAGAAGGACGTGGTGTGCTCCCTCGAGCGTGCCTACCAGGCTGCAGCGGTCGAGAGCTCGGATGGCGAGCGCGCCACCCACCCCCCTGAGGTCACCCCCAAGAAGAAGAAGCAACTCCTCCTCAGGGGCCCTCAGGAGGCTGGGGTGCCTGATGATCGTGCTTCAGGCCCCTTGCCCTCTGCTGGGGCGCCTTTCCCTCTCGCATAGGAAGGCGCACCCGCCGCCCCCCTCAGGTTGGCCTAGGGGCTCTTCTCTATAGGGCCCCTGGCCTGGCCAGTGTCACAAGGGAGGCGTTCGGGCACCATGTGGAGGCGTGCTTCAAGGCGTGCTCCCGGAGCAAGGCATAGGGTGCGTAGCACCAAGCGTGTAGGAGTTCATCATCAGGGCAATCGAGGATGTTCAGGAGGCACGGGCCATGCGAGGCGAGTGCCGGTCTGCGTCTCTCAGTGCAGTTGTCGCCCAGGACGCGAGCGGCGAGCAGCGTATCTGCGTCAACATCCCGGGCCTCAACAGAGCTGCCTCTCAAGAGCCCTTCTGGCCGTCCCGCATCGGCCAGTGCGCAGGCCACCCCCACAGCTATGTCTACATGTCGTTCGGCCTGCCGAGCGTGGTTGTGTCGCTCCAGCGCTACATGCAGGGCATCCTCGCGAGTCATGAAGCCAGGCGCCAGGCAATCCTGACGGAGGGAGAGCGGAGCCTCCGGAGCCCCTAAGGCACAAGAGCCTGCTGGCTCATGAGGGGCAACTTCTGCGGTGTGCATCTCTAGCTACTTCAACACATCTACCCCAATGGTGCCAAGTGACCTTTTAGTTTGATCAGTTGAGGGTGCCCCTCGGTCTGCATTATCCTCAAGTTGTATAGGTCTGCCCTGCATCATGTATCATTTTATGCATCTATCAAAACTGGCCTCGCCTTATCATGATTATCCGCATCATCTCCATTATCCTGTTATTCTCAGAGCTGCCTTGTGCGGCCTCTGCACGCTGCTAACCCGCCTTGAGTTCATCCCGCAATGCTCGGTTCTGTCCCTGCAGTGCTAAAAAAGCTGAGAGACCGAGCTCTCGCTCGCCGCCTGCACCGCACATGTCACCTCACCGGGTCCTCAGTGCCTTCTCCTCCATGTGAGAAAATCATAGGTCGGCGAGCGCCACTGTATTATATGCTTTCATCCTCTGGCTAACCTGCTGGGACCTCCAGAGCTGGTGCAGCGAACACTCACTCCAAGGCACCTACGCTAGGCCAGCCATCCCTTTTTCTGTGCGATTCGCTTGCACATTAAAGGGGGAGCCCCTAAGCATCGCATCTCACGGCCCCTACTTGCCGTCGAACCCTCACCCCCTGGCCTTGTCCACGGCATTGCAACCTGCATGGCATACCAGTGGCGGCTGAGCCTTGCTCGAGAGCCGGGACCCGAGGACGTAGAGCACCCAGATGAGATAGGAAGAAGGGGTCGGTGCAAGTCTAGCATAGGGAATGCCGCAGTTGTGGAAATCCGGCTGAGCATCACGTGAAGGCTGCCCCCGCAGCACCAGGATAACCACGGGTCGCCAAGATAAGTCTTCAAACATGCACAAAGTGTGCATCTCACGATCAGTGTCACGATCCTCGTGTTCTTGCTAGGGCAAGGATGCTTCCCTTTCAGTCTTTCGGGAGCCGCTTGCACATCAAAGGGGACCTTCTGAGCATCGCGCCTTAGGGCTCTCACCGAACCTCGGTCCACTCACCTCCTGGCTTTGACCATAGCATCGCGACCTGGCATACCAACGATAGTTGAAGCCTGCCTAGGGATTGGGTCCTGTCGACATAGAGCACTAAGCTACCGCGAGAATGAAAGGGCGATCGTTTCATAGTGGGGGATGCAAGCGTAACACTGATTGGAGAATAATAGCGACTAAGAAAAAGCATCACAGTTTTTACATACCCCCGAGGTGTCCATCATGACATATTGCAGGGCTGAGACAAAAGAGGAAGTCCTAAGGAAACCGAGGCCTCAACAGCTTCACCAACGATGCCGGGCTGACGCCGTTCCTGAGGTGCAGGTGCGGCGGCTCGTAGCTGACATCGTCCCTCAAATCGTGCTCGGAGGAGGCGCTGCAACTATCAGAAGAGGTGTGGCCACTTTCGGAGGAGTCGCTGACAAGGTCAAGGGCAAGTTCTCCGCAATCACCTCCCTCAGGGCAGCACTCCAGGTGCCGAACTTCCTCGTCGAAGACCTTGAAGAAGAGCGTCAACGTCCCGTCATACTCAAAGTGGATGGCATGGCCCCCCTCAGGGCGGCAGGCGCAGGCGATCGCGCCCCACCCCTGGGCCATGAAGGCACCGCCGGCCTCGACGACATCGACCTCTGCCTCCGTAGCCTGACCGCAGCATCCGTCGTGGTGCAGCCACAGCTGGACGGGCCGCCTCGGCGGTATCTCCCCCACAAAGGGCCTCGGGAGGGGAATCCATGTGTGTGGCGGCATTGCCGCCCACACCATGAACTCGCGGGCCATGCCTTCGACCTTGGTCCGCGAGTGAGGCAGCCCCACGGCTAAAACTTTCCCTCCTCCACGGCCCTTCTCCTCGCGGCACAGGTTGTTGCTCCCGTGCGCAGGACCTCACGCATGGGCATAAGGGGGAATCGGGAAGCCCGGCGGAGCCCGTTCGTGCCTAGGCTGCGTCATCACGGCCTCATCGGCGCCGCCCCGGGAGTGAACCGGCCTTTTCTTCAGCGGGAGCAGCTCGGGTTCCACCTGTGGGGCCTTCCCCTTCTCCGCCACGGTGAACCTCCAGATCGGCACCATGGACGCGCTGGAAAGGCGGTGGAGAAAGAAGAAGGAGAAGCAAGAAGCGAGAAGGCGAAGACGGGTACACTACTAGGAAAACCCTTACTAGTAGCGCTGGTTTCTATGCTATTAGTAGCACGGGCAAGCACACTACTGCTACGGCGCTACAGCTATTTTGTAGCAGTAGCGCTTGTTCAGGCCATCGCTACTGGTATGTTCAGTTACTAGTAGCGCGCCCCTGGAAAGCGCTACTGATAAATGAGCATTGCTGGTAATATTTTGGCCCGTGCCACTGCTAAAAATTTATTTTTTTATATTTGGGGCATTGTACATGTTTAAACAGATATATCTTTTATACAATAACAACTCATCATGAACTAGTCTGTTTAAATAGCATATTCATTACCACTAGTCATCACCACCAAACAATGTCCGTCAATGAGACATCATATATATAACAAGTTGGTCACTAGTCATAATCACAATCCTCATCCTCCTCATCAACTCTAACACATTGTAGCACATAATAACACATTCTACCTAGGACCTACTCCTCTCATTGGACCTACTCTACCCTCTCTTAGGTAAAATATCATAAAACAAGATAGGCATTGACTCTTCATTAAGGAAAATTGACTCTCCATAATGAAGAATGGAGATCATCCTATCTCCAAGTCTTGGCCTACACACAATGTTGCTTCCAAGTAGCTCTCTACGATGGTCAAAACATTTTTTCCAATCATTTATTATCATGGCTTCCTCGCTTTTAGAAATCCGGTATGGACAGGAGTGATGTGGATACTGGAGCTGACCTGGCTGTGGTGGCCGTAAGCTCATAACATCAACGCGACCTCTTGGCAACATCAGATGAGGCACACAATCCATTGGGATTTTCTGTTTATAAACATAGTAATTGTAGTTAGCAATGTAGTTTACTTGTAGAAGAATTTATGCAAAAGATGCACGGATGTCGTAATAGTAGAAAATCTTACCATGATATCTCCATTGACATTACCATAGCACACTGCATGCACTAGTGGCACATATTGACCATAATTTTCAGGAATTCGATAATAGTTATTGTAATTCTCAAGATCAGTAAAAAATGCGATAAGACCATCTTTCTCCTTATAAGTTAATTGTGCTTCATCATTGTAGTAGTAGGTTCTGTCTACAATCTTCCGTACATTTTTTGAAGAATGAAAATAAGCTGTCAATGGAAATAAGCTGTCAAATATTTTGAAATAAACAATATAAATTACTTAATAAATATGTTTGAGAAACTCACATAGCGGTAGAACTGGTAGCATGTCAACAAGGACCCAAATGGTCATATTCTTTTCGTCGATGTCAGGATCACCAAGATCAAAGGTGAGAAGCATACCCTCATGAAAATCATACGCCTTGCAAAGGGCTTCCCAATTCAGGCAACCAAAATTGGATGAGTTCAAAGAATTTTATAGATTTACAGCAAAATCATAAACATGATGGGTCCTTAGTTGAATTATCTTTGTCGCCATGCTTTCATGACCTTCAAAACCCATCTTCTCCAAGACATAGCATCTTGCATGGCATGGGATAAGCTAGTCGAATTGTAAAAGACGGAAATTACACGTTGAAGCAGCAGAGAAGTCGTGCAAAAATAACAAAAAAAACTTGTCATCGTTGCGTACCATATCAACATCGAAGGTCTCTTGGAGCTTGATGCTGAAGCGCCGACCGTCTACCGGTTGAGGCCTGTTGCACAGACCGTGCTCATCTTCACAGTAATCGCACATAGCGAATTCCCTTTCGTCGTCAGACATTTCCTAATAGGTAAATCATAATCCATCATCGAATACATATAAACTTTTTGTAGCAAAGATCATCATATAACAACTATAACACCTAAAATATGTAGTTTGTAGTAGTTTGTAGCAAAGATCATCATGGAACCTAGTTTGTAGCAAAGATCATCATATAATCCATCATTGAATACATATATAGTAGTCTGTAGCACAAACCACGCTCATCTTTTGCATTCAATAAGCAAAATAACTAATAGGTAATTAATAATCCATCATCAAATACATATATAGTAGTTTGTAGCAAAGATCATCATATAATATCATAAATACATCTCGAATAATAGCTCCTCTAGGTTCAGTGGGCCGCGGTGGACACCCAAAGAGAAGGAACCATCACAGGATCATAGCTCCGGTGAGATCCCCAAAGAATCTGCCAGGTATTGGAGAACCTTCCATTCGCCAACGAAACCAAGTAGCAGTGGACGTGCGCGTTCTCCTCCGTGACATGGTGCTATACCACCTGCGTGGGGGACTCAAGCCTCTGCACCAATGCAGGCCCATGTGACCGCCACCAAAGAAGCTCCGGGTTGACGATAGGCTGGCTCCTCACTAAGCTGCGCTCGCGAGAAGGTAGCACAACCCAGTACCAGCCCGGCGGAGCCCAGTCCCGGACATGGACCCTCGGCTCAAGCACGAGTCCTCCGCCGAGTCGACGACGAGGATGCAGGATAGGCATCATCGACGTCGATAACAAAATACCTAATTATGGAAACAAAATTAGTAAACACTTACCAAAATTCGGCATGACCTTTGCTAAAAGCAGGACATATCGACCGCCTGAAATTCGCCAGAACGTAAACGAATTGACATTTCTGGCAAAACATAGGCCACTCGGTTAAACAACTCAGATTGTGACATCTTCAAAATATGACATATATCCACTTCAAATTTTCATATAACAGGAATAATTGTTTTTAATAAAAAATAACAACAAATGTGATAGTTCAAAATATGATCCTAAGATTGACTAGCTAGGGTTCATACTACATTATCCTAAGCTTCATACTACATTATCCTAAGATTAACTACCTAGGGTTCATACTACATTATCCTAAGATCAAAAAACTAAGATTAAACACCTAAGATTAAACAACTAAGATTAAAAACCTACATTATCCTAAGATTCATACTACATTATCCTAAGATTAACTAGTAGCTAGGTTTCATACTACATTTCCCTATCATTAAACAACTAAGACTAAAAACCTAAAATTTTCAACTTGCTAGGGTTCAAAAGGAACTAGGGAGGAGGAGGAAGGAGGCAGGAGGATGTACCTCTCGGTGGAGGAGGGCCGACGCGGGAGGAGAGCTTGCTGGGGCCGGGCGGCGGGGGGAGGAGGCCGGCGCTGGGAGGCGGGCGGCGGGGAGGAGGGCCGACGCGAGAGAGGGCGGCCGACGCAGGGAGGAGGGCCGGCGCGGGGGTCGACGGCGGCACGTGGGGGGATTGAGGGAGGAGTGTGGAGTGTGTGAGTGAGCTGATGAGGCCGGGGGCGAGACTAGGGTAACGGGCGAGTGGCGCGTGGGGGAGGGAGTGGGCTTAACAAAAACGCGGGTAAAGGGCCAGCGATACTGCTAAGCCCACTAGCTGTAGCGTTGTTGCACATCACACGCTACAGCTAAGTGGCCTGCCCTTTTAGCCCCGGCGCCATGCTAAGCAGTAGCGCGTCCCATTTTGGCCGGCACTACTGGTACATACCAGTAGCGTGGGAGCCCAGACATGCGCTACTGCTAAAATTCTATGTATAAGTATTTTCCTAGTAGTGGTAGGGGGCTCCGCCTGCTCGCACATTTATAGCCAAGGGGATGTCAATCGCCGGCCTCCCACGATCTCGAGTAATGATGGCTTCCTTTGCATGCAGTAGGCAGTTGTCAAGTCGGACAGTTGCCGAGGTAGCGTGGGGAAGTGGAGGCGCCCACGTCCCATCAAGAGCCATGCGTCGACTCGGTCTGGAGGCGATTGGGGCCTGAGGTGCTCAGCACTTGCCCTCTGGCTTCACCTTGAAGCCAAGTGCGAGCGTGACTTGGGCCCGGGGGCTACTTTTGGCGTTCTGGGAACCAAGGGCACCCAAACTTGCATATCTGTAGCCCACTGATGTCTACTACATAACCTTCTTCTTTTAGACGTTGTTGGGCCTCCAAGTGCAGAGGTTTGTAGGACAGCAGCAAATTTCCCACAAGTGGATAACCTAAGGTTTATCAATCCGTAGGAGGCGTAGGATGAAGATGGTCTCTCTCAAGCAACCCTGCAACCATATAACAAAGAGTCTGTGTCCCCAACACACCAAATACAGTGGTAAACTGTATAGGTGCACTAGTTCGGCGAAGAGATGGTGATACAAGTGCAATATGGATGGTAGATAAAGGTATTTGTAATATGAAATTATAATAACAGCAAGCTAACTAATGAGTGTAAACGGTATTGCAATGGTAGGAAACAAGGCATAGGGTTCATACTTTCACTAGTGCAAGTACTCTCAACAATAGTAACATAGATAGATCATATAACAATCCCTCAACATGCAACAAAGAGTCACTCGAAAGCCACTAATAGCGGAGAACAAACGAAGAGATTATGGTAGGGTATGAAACCATCTCAAAGTTATCCTTAAGACACAAATCAACCAAAACCCTAATGTCACCTAGATACTCCATTGTCACCTCAAGTATCCGTGGGCATGATTATACGATATGCATCACACAATCTCAGATTCATCTTTTCAACCAACACAAAGTACTTCAAAGATTGCCACAAAGTTTCTACCGGAGAGTCAAGACGAAAACATGTGCCAACCCCTATGCGTAGGTTCATGGGCGGAACCCGCAAGTTGATCACCAAAACATACATCAAGTGGATCACGTGAATATCCCATTGTCACCACAGATAAGCACGGCAAGACATACATCAAGTGTTCTCATGTCCTTAAAGACTCAATCCGATAAGATAACTTCAAGAGGAAAAAAAATACATTACAAGAGAGTAGAGGGGTAGAAACATCATAAGATCCAACTATAATAGCAAAGCTCGCGATACATCAAGATCCTACCACCTCAAGAACACGAGAGAGAGAGAGATCAAACACATAGCTACTGGTACATACCCTCGGCCCCGAGAGTGAACTACTCCCTCCTCGTCATGGAGAAAGCCAGGATGATGAAGATGGCCACCGGTGAGGGATCCCCCCTGAGGGAGTCCTGGACTAGGGGGTGTCCGGACAGCCGGACTATCAATATCCGCCGGACTCCCAGACTATGAAGATAGAAGATTGAAGACTCCGGCTCGTGTCTGGAAGGTACTTTCCTTGGCGTGGAAGGCAAGCTTGGCAATACGGATATGTAGATCTCCTACCATTGTATCCGACTCTGTGTAACCCTAGCCTCTCCGGTGTCTATATAAACCGGGAGGCCTTAGTCCGTAGGACGAACATTACATCTCAACAATCATACCATAGGCTAGCTTCTAGGGTTTAGCCTCCTTGATCTCGCGGTAGATCCACTCTTGTACTACCCATATCATAAATATTAATCAAGCGGGGCGTGAGGGTTTTACCTCCATCGAGAGGGCCCGAACACAGGTAAAACATTGTGTCCCTCGTCTCTTGTTACCATCCGCCTAGACGCACAGTTCGGGACCCCCTACCCGAGATCCGCCGGTTTTGACACCGACATTGGTGCTTTCATTGAGAGTTCCTCTGTGTCGTCGCCGATAGGCTCGATGGCATCTTCAATCATCAATGCTGTCCAGGGTGAGACTTTTCTCCCCGGACAGATCTTCATATTCGGCGGCTTTGCACTGCAGGCCAATTCTCTTGGCCATCTGGAGCAGAACGAAAGCTGCGCCCCTGGCCATCAGGTCAGATTCGGAAGCTTAAACTTCACGGCCGATGACTGCGGAGACTTGATCTTCGACGGACTCGAGCCACAGCCAAGCGCGCCGCACTGTTACGGTGGGCATGATCTAGCTCTGCCGCCGGATAGTGCCTTGGAGGCCGCACTCGGATCCGCTCCGGCCACCAGCCCGGAGCCGATTGCCCATGTCGAGGGTCGGTGGATAGACGCCGCACCGGGGGCTCCAACATCCACGACGATGGAGCCGAATACCAATCTTCTCCCCCACGAAACTCGTGATCCCGAGGCGTCGGACTCCTCGCCGGACACCGAGCCTCCCGCGCCCCTACCAATCAAACCGGATTGGGCGCCGGTTATGGAATTCACCGCCGCGGACATTTTCCAGCACTCGCCTTTTGGCGATATCCTGAATTCTCTGAAGCATCTCTCGCTATCAGGAGAACCCTGGCCGTACTATGGCCAGGGCGGTTGGAGTTCGGACGACCAAGAAATTCAGAGCCCACCCACCACCCACTTTATAGCCACTGTCGAGGATTTAACCGACATGCTAGACTACGACTCCGATGACATCGATGCCATGGACGACGATGCCGGAGACGAACAGGACCCAGCGCCCACAGGGCATTGGAAGGCCACCTCGTCGTACGACGTCTACATGGTGGATACCCCAAAAGAAGGGGATGGCGAAAAAGCAGCGGAGGAAGATTCTCTAAAGAAGCAACCCAAGCGCCCGGCGTCGTGGCGCCGCTCTAAATCCGCCACAACAAGAATGGAGATTCGGCACGGAGACAATAACACTCGAGAGTGCGAAGGCGATTCCCTCTGCAAGACTCAGCGCGGGAGGACGCAGGCAAGCCCTCACGGCAGGCGGCGAAGGGGTTGAGGATGATAACTATATGCCTCCCTCCGAAGACGAAGCAAGCCTCAACGATGATGAATTCGTCATACCCGAGGATCCCGTCGAACAAGAGCGCTTCAGGCGCAGGCTCATAGCTACGGCAAATAGCCTAAAGAAAAAGCAGCAACAACTCCAAGCTGATCAAGATCTGCTAGCCGATCGATGGACCGAGGTCCTCGCGGCCGAAGAGTATAAACTCGAACTCCCCTCCAAAAGCTACCCAAGACGCAAGCTGCTCCCCCGATTAGAGGAGGAAGCATACATACCTTTATCACCAGCGCACGACATGGCTGACCGACCACCCCGTGGTTGTGACAGGGAGGCATTCAGGCCCCCAGCCAAGACCGTACCCCGACATCGATCCAAGAGTACGAAGCCAAAAGGGAACGCGCCAGACTTACGAGACATCTTGGAGGACAAAGCAAGACAATCCAGATCCATCTATGGATCACGTGGGCGCCCTACAACCCACGACGAATACCGTCGCGCCGGACATAACGCCGACCGGGCCGAACATAGCAGACAGCGCTCCCTTGAGCTGCGTCGCGATATTGCTCAATCTGAGGCGCGCACACCGTTATGCTTCATCGGCGAGGTAATGGATCATCGGATCCCGAAGGGTTCAAACTGTGAATATCGAATCTTACGATGGTACAACAGACCCGCGGTGTGGATCAAAGATTATCTTCTCCACATCCATATGGCCCATGGCGGCATCTCCACACCATCAAATATCTCCCCTCAAGCTTAAAGGACCAACTCGGCATTGGCTCAACAGCCGCCCGCAGAGTCAATTGGGTGTTGGGAAGACACGAGGCCACATTCCTTGATAACTTCCAAGGTACATATGTGCCACCACCAGACGCCGATGACCTAAGCCACATTATTCAGCAGCCAGACGAATCAGCCAGACAATTCTGGACACGGTTCTTGACGAAGAAAAATCAAATCGTTGACTGTCCGGACGCGGAGGCCCTTGCAGCCTTCAAACATAACATCCGGGACGAATGGCCAGCCCGGCACCTGGGGCAGGAGAAGCCGAAATCCATGGCAGCCCTCACATCGTTAATGACCGCTTTTGTGCGGGAGAGGACAGCTGGCTAGCTCGCAGCAACAATCTCCGCAAAAATTCTGGCAGTCCGGACACTAAGGACAACCATGGCAGGTCACGTCGAATCAAAAACAAACGCTGCATTACGGCAACGACAAAGAGGATACGGCAGTCAATGCCGGATTCCGAGGCTCAAAACCCGGTCAACGGAAGAAGCCATTTAAAAGAAAAACTCCGGGTCCGTCCAATCTGGACCGAATACTCGACCGCTCATGCCAGATACATGGCACCCCCGAAAAGCCAGCTAATCACACCAATAGAGATTGTTGGGTGTTCAAGCAGGCCGGCAAGTTAATTGCCGAACACAATGACAAGGGGCTAAATAGCGACGACGAGGAGGAGACCCGGCCTCCGAACAGTAGAGGACAGAAGGGTTTCCCCCCACAAGTGCGGACGGTGAATATGATTTATGCAACCCATATACCCAAGAGGGAGAGGAAGCGCGCGACTACGGGCGTCTATGCGATGGAGCGATCGCCCGAAGTTCAATCCATGGTCCTCTGTCCGATCACTTTCGATCGGCGAGACCATCCGACCAGCATCGCCATGGCGGATTCGCGCATTGGTCTTAGACCCAATCGTCGATGGATTTCACCTCACAAGAGTCTTGATGGACGGCGGCAGCTGAACCTGCTTTATCGGGACACGGTCGCAAAATGGGCATAGACCCATCTAGGATTAAACCTACTAAAACAACCTTTAAAGGTGTCATCCCGGAGTGGAAGCCAAGCTGACAGTGCTCGGTCTGCTGGAAGTGGTCTTGGTCCCGGATAATTTCGAGCGAAGAGTTAATATTCGATATAGTCCGTTCCGAAGCGGCTATCATGCCCTGCTTTCGGACGAACGCGCTTGCTAAATTCAACGCGGTGCGCATTATGCATACCTAAAACTCAAGATGCGAGGCCCTCGTGGAGTCATTACGGTCAATGGAAACACGGCGCGCCCTCCGAGCGGAGGAACATACAGCGGCTCCTTGGCGTAAATCTGAGCAGCCTTCTCACGGCAATTCTCTAGTCCGGCAATTAAAAAGCCAGATACATTAAAGCGCGCCCGGAGCAACACCAACCAAGACCACCTGGCGCGATCAGAGCACGCGTGGCAATGCGGCCCCAACCCCCGCCCGTGCATGATCACTAGAATAACACTCCGCGTACATCATTATGCTTTGGAGATACCATGGGCGCAGGGGAGGGGCTTAACCACAAGGACCAAAGAGTGCGGCTCGACCACACAAGGGGCTCATGCGATCGGCCCCCTTGGCTTTGTTTTTTATCCTTTCTTCTTTTTGCATACAGGACTCCATTAACGAGAAGCCCTCGTCCAGCGGCGAACTTGCGAAATCAAGATGCATGGGGATTAAAGAAGGCTGCGGCGAACACTCGGGTGGTCTCCATTACGAGCATTAAATTCGATTACATACACCAAGTCTGCAGCTTATCCTCGGAGGGGACATGTTAATTTAGTCCGAATCCCTTGCTTATCCGCACTATTTGTATCATCCGCTTTATTAGCAGACCTTCTTTCACAAATAACGCAACACTTCCTTCTTGCAAGTACATTACCTTTTCATTGCAATTGCGTTATCTTTTACATATGTTCATTATATAACATCTCGCACCCGTATACTTTGGTGCGGCCGAATACACCAGGGCTTACATTCCCCATATTATGGTGTGATTAAGTCCGAACACTTTCACAAGTCGGCACCCGAACTTATAGCATTATATGAATCAGCTCGAATCATGTCTTGGGTCAATAGTTGGGTTTGCCCGGCTCCCATGTTTTGGTACCTTACGTTCCGTTCCGTCGGCTAAGGTAGCTTTGGGAGAACCATCTGCGATGCGCCCGGTTGAGCGGGTTAATGCCTCGATGGAGAAAGCAAAACTGGCGGCATGATAAGGCGAGACTGGTCGCTGTTCGAGAGGTTCTTTCGGGTCATAAAGGCTCATGCGCTTCGGCGAAGTTCGGATGATGTCCGAGCGAAGGCGTGGATAGCGCCCGGTTCGGTCTTCCGAATACCAGGGGCTTCGCCGAAATTTAAAATTATAGAATTCTATGGCTAAGTGAGAGTGTTCAAGCATTATAAGTCCGGTCGCCTTGTTCGTCGTGTTGAGCGCCTCCCTAGATGGACCCAATAATGGGAACAAGAGTGCTCAAGTTTATCACCGAACACCCCAGCCTTTGTAGCCCGGGGGCTGAAGCCAATGACTTGCCATCTCTCAGATTTAACAAACGGTCGCACAAAAGGTAATATTTTAAATTCTACAAAGCGTTGCTCATGGCGCATATAAATGAAGTTTTCAGCGCACAGGATAAAAACACAGCGAGTTCACTCAAAGATTACATCAAGGGGGCACTCTTCCGCAATATCGCGGGCTCCCTTCAGGACAACTTTATAATATCGCTCCGGCGTGCGATGCTCCTTGCCCGGCGGCGGCGGATCCGTGAGAAGCTTCTCCGCATCCAGCTTGCCCCATTGCACCTTTATGCGGGCAAGGGCCCGACGAGCGCCTTCAATGCGGCGGGAGCTTGATCACATCCAGCACTGGGCATGCATCCACCAGCCGCCGCACTAGGCCAAAGTAGCTGCCGGGCATGGCTGCCCAAGCCACACCGGATCATGAGGCCCTTCATGGCCTCCTCAACTACCTTGTGGAGTTCGACCAGCTGCTTCAGCTGCTCGCTTGGGGGCACCGGATGGCCGGCCTCAGCATACGCCTCAGCATGGCCGTCCTCGCCACGATAGAACGCAGCGGCATCAGTCGCACTACGCGGCAGATCTGCAAATGCCCCTGGAGAGCTCCAAATTCGGGTAAGTATCCGGTACTTTACATTAACATGCTTGCTCTGCATGAAAAACGCCTTACCCGCCGCTATCTTCTTCATGTCCTCTACTTCCTCATGGGCCTTCTGGGCCTCGGCCTTGGCGTACTTGGCACTTTCGAAAGCCGAGGCAAGCTAGGACTCTCGAGCCTTGGAGTCACGCTCCAAACTCTCATGCTTTTCCATGAGAGCCTGGAGCTCTTGCCGAACTTCTGCCACCAGTGCCGCTTGCTTTTCTCGCTCAGTCCATTCTGTGGCCGCATTGCACTCAGCCACGGACACGGCATCCTTCAGGGCTGCCACCTCATTAGTGGCCCCTGCATTACATATGTTATCCTAGTTAATCATGTTTGCAACTGAAACCCTTTTCTGTAAGGTACTTATTTAAAAGTGGTGTTATTCACCTTCTTTTTCCTTGAGCTGCCTCTTGGCATGGCCGCGCTCTTGCTCCGACCGCTCAAGATCCTTCTTCAGCATCTCGACCTCCGCCGTTAATGCGGCAGAGGTCAACAGCGCAGCCTGCAAACCCATATTGACATATTTTTTAGCAACCCTGCATCTATTTTGTTAGATCCTTAGTCCGGCTTTTCTTTCCGAACACCGGATCAAGCATCAGGGGCTACTGTCTATGCGGTATTATATTACTTAATTTTAACCTTCTTACCTCAAAGCCTGTTAGAAGGCTGTTGCAGGCTTCGGTCAGCCCGCCCTTGGCGAGCTGGACCTTCTCAATCACCGCACTCATGAGAGTGCGGTGTTCTTCCTCGATGGAGGCGCCTTTGAGCGCCTCCAGAAGGTTATCCGGTGCCTCCGGTTGGACGGAGGCCGCCGGCGTCACGGTCCTGCCCTTCTTTCGAGGGGGCCGCTTGCCGGACTCTGGAACCGCTACGGGTTCCGGAGTAGAGTTCGGCGCAAAGTCCGAGGGGCTGCCTGACGGCGCCTCCGGAGCCTCCTCCTGGCGTGTCCCCCTGTGGGACTCCGCCTCGTCGTCCTCGGCGCGTGGGGTAGAGGCAGTCGGGATGGAATTTACATCCGACAGCACCAACGACCCGCTCATCGAGTCGGGAAGGTCGCCAACGGCCGGACTAAAGGAATAATGCGGCATTAGAAGGACGCTACATGACATACAATATACGGCATATAAATGATCCTGATACTTACGATCCTGCCGGACGCCGGGCCCTTGGAGGCCACTCATCCTCGCCAGCGTCGATGTTGGCGAAACTGTCCGGGGGGATAGTTCTCCCCCTCTTGGACCCTTCGGCCGCCCCGGTTGGGGAGGCCTTCCTCTTCCTCTCTCCCTCCTGCGGGAGAGAGTACTCCTCCTCATCCTCGTCTTCGGGGGAGGAGTCCTCGTCATCGCTATCGACGCTGATTATGGAACTCTTTCGAGTCCCGCGCCACCTTCTTGGCCTACTTCTCGGCACCACGTGACGGTGCGGAACCAGCAGCCTTGCTAGCGGGCGTCCTTGGTTCTTCTAGCATGGGAGCCGGGCTGATGAGCAGTGGGCCTTCTCCATCGATCTGTCAAAGGAAGAGGCAGATTAAAAACCTCACTAGAGTCAATCTAATTACTTCAAGTGTCCCGTAATGGGGTCGAATCACTTACCTCGTCAGTCGAAGACTGCGAGCTGAATCCGCGGTCTTCGGTCGCGGATGCGGGGGCTTTGGCGCCCTTGAACAGCACCCTCCAGGCGCCTTCGTACGTTGTGTCGAAGAGCGCGCTTAACGTCTGGTGCTGTTCCGGATTAAACTCCCACAGATTAAATGCCCATTCTTGCCATGGGAGAATCCACGGAGGAGCATGACTGGACCACGTCGACGAGCGGAGCCTATTGCTCACCGGCTTCTTGATGCAGGCTCAAGTCCGTCACCTCCACGGATCACCCCACCGCAGGACCTTCTCTTTCCGGGAGGTGAGCTGCGAGGATTCCAGATCTAAATTGGGGCCGCCGCCCATGTGGGCTTCTTGGCGGCTCGGTGATGTAGAACCACCCGATTGCCACCCCTTGACGGAGTCCACGAAGGTCCCTTCTAGCCAAGGGGCGTTGGGCGCTTGCCCAACATGGCGCCTCCGCATTCGCTTGCGCCCCTTCACAACCTTCGGCTTGACATTGAAAGTCTTGAGCCACAGGCCGAAGTGGGGCCGGATGCAGAGAAAAGCCTCGCACACGACGATAAACGCCGAGATTTTGAGGACGAAGTTCGGCGCCAGATCATGGAAATCTAGGCCGTAGTAGAACATGATCCCCCGGACAAATGGATGGAGCGGAAAGCCCAGTCCGCGGAGGAAATGGGGAAGAAAGATGACCCTCTCATGGGGCCCTGGGGTAGGGATGAACTGCCCTGCGTCGGGCAGCCGGTGCGCGATGTCGCTGGAAAGGTATCCGGCGTCGCGCAGCTTGGTGATGTCCTCCTCCTTGGCGGTGGAGGCCAACCATTTGCCTCCCCCTCCGGACATATTCAAAGAAGGGTCGAGGTGAGATGCGCGAGCTTGGGCGTTGGAGCTTGAGTTCGCAAGGATGAATGAGCAAAGGAGGAAGGAGGCGTAGGTGAGAAGGTAAATCCTTATCCCTTATATATAGGCGGACAAAACTATGCGTCCCTCACCGGCCTGGTAAAACTCGCTTATCTCCCAAGCGCCATCATCAATGGCACGGTTGGGTTACCCACGCACGTATTGATGAGAATCCCGGAATAAGGGGAACACGATCTCTGCTTCGACAGGACGTGCCAAGGAAACCGCTTCGCTAAACGTGCTGAGGTGGAATAATAAAAACGATTCAAACAAGGGCTTGGCTGCGGTGTGATGTCACGCTGCATAATACGTCAGCAGATTGAGCTAAGTGTATTTTATTCTCTCTACGTTGGAATGTGGAATTTATTTTGCAGAGCCGGACACTATCCAGGTGTTCATTATCTTCTCCGAATTATTCAAGGAGGGGAACCCACCTTGCAATGCCGAACATTATGCACGCCGGACTTATCGTCATTGAAGACTGGTTGAGGGCTCTTGAGGAGTCTGGACTAGGGGTCCGGACAGCCGGACTATCAATATCCGCCGGACTCCCAGACTACGAAGATAGAAGATTGAAGACTCGGGCTCGTGTCCGGAAGGTACTTTCCTTGGCGTGGAAGGCAAGCTTGGCAATACGGATATGTAGATCTCCTACCATTGTAACCGACTCTGTGTAACCCTAGCCTCTCCGGTGTCTATATAAACCGGGAGGCCTTAGTCCGTAGGACGAACATTACATCTCAACAATCATACCATAGGCTAGCTTCTAGGGTTTAGCCTCCTTGATCTCGCGGTAGATCCACTCTTGTACTACCCATATCATCAATATTAATCAAGCGGGGACGAGGGTTTTACCTCCATCGAGAGGGCCTGAACCTGGGTAAAAACATTGTGTCCCTCGTCTCTTGTTACCGTCCGCCTAGACGCACAGTTCGGGACCCCCTACCCGAGATCCACCGGTTTTGACACCGACACCCCCCCTTCGGCAGCGTGCCGGAATGGGCTCCCGAGAGGTTTTTTGTGGCTACAGAGGCTTGTGGCGGCGGAACTCCTGATCTATCTTTGTCTTCGATCGTTTTAGGGTATATGGGAATATATAGGCGAAATAAGTCGGTCGGGGGAGCCACGAGGGGCCCACGAGACAAGGGGGGCACGCCCAGGGGGTGGGCGCGCACTCCTATCTCCTGGCCTCCTCAAAGCTTTCCTGGCTTGTACTGCAAGTCTCCCGGATCATGTTTGTTCCAAAAATCACGCTCCCGAAGGTTTCATCCCGTTTGGACTCCATTTGATATTCCTTTTCTTCGAAATGCTGAAATAGGCAATAAAACAGCAATATGGGCTGGGCCTCCGGTTAATAGGTTAGTCCCAAAAGTAATATAAAAGTGTATAATAAAGCCTGTAATCATTCAAAATAGATAGGATAATAGCATGAATGCTTCATAAATTATAGATACGTTGGAGACGTATCAGCATCCCCAATCTTAATTCCTGCTCGTCCTCGAGTAAGTAAATGATAAAAGAAAGAATTTATGAAGTGTGAATGCTAGCATGTGCACAAGTTTGATCAATGATAATTTCAATCACCTTTTTTAGCATGATTATATGTCATAATAGTAGTTCATCTCATAAAACTTCTCATGATCAAGTAACAAGCTATTCACATGTTAAAGCATAGACCATAAACTTTCTTGAAAACTAGCAAACTTCATTCTCAGTCATCAAACAATTACAATTCCATCTTATTTTCAGGAAGGGTCTATGCCAGAGCTTTGATTTAGCAAACTCGAGATACTCAACTATCGTATAGTCTTCTACAATTGCTAACACTCATGCAATACTAATGGTTATGGAGTTTTAACCGGACACTGTGAAAGATAGGGGCTTATAGTGTTGCCTCCCAATGTATTCACCTTTGGGTGATGTCAACAATAATAGTTCATGCTAACTTACATCCAATTGGATATACAAATAAGGATCTTTCCAACACGAGGTGCTTGCCAAAGGATAAAATGAAAAAGGGAAAGGTGAAGATCACCTTGACTCTTGCATAAAGTAAAAGATAGGCCCTTCGCAGAGGGAAGCAGAGGTTGTCATGCGCTTTTATGGTTGGATGCACAAAATCTTAATGCAAAAGAACGTCACTTTATATTGCCACTTGTATATGGACCTTTATTATGCAGTCCGTCGCTTTTATTGCTTCCATAACAAGATCGTATAATGCTTATTTTCTTCGCACTAATAGATCATACATATTTAGAGAGCAATTTTATTGCTTGCACCGATGACAACTTACTTGAAGGATCTTACTCAATCCATTGGTAGGTATGGTGGACTCTCATGGCAAAAACTGGGTTTATGGATATTTGGAAGCATAAGTAGTATCTCTACTTGGTGCAAGGAATTTTGGCTAGCATGAGGGGGAAAGGCGAGCTCAACATGTTTGAATGATCCATGACAATATACTTTAGCTGAGATGTGAGAAAACATAATCCATTACGTTGTCTTCCTTGTCCAACATCAACTCTTTAGCATGTCATACTTAATGAGTTCTCACAATTATAAAAGATGTCTAGGATAGTATATTTGTATGTGAAATCTCTCTTCCTTCAATATTCTTTCATGAATTGTTCAAATGACCAATACAATGCTTGCTAACCTTCAACCTCTACTTCTTAGATGTGAAGTCATTACTCCCCATGGGATAAGCAAATGAGACATATATAATTTCAGATTTATGACATTCAACTCATTCAACCATTTACTCATAGGATATAAGTGAAGCACACGAGTAAATGACAAACTACTCCAAAAAGATATAAATGAAGATCAATGAGTAGCTAAATAATTATGTAGCTATATGAAGACTCTCTCTCATTAAATAATTTCAGATCTTGGTATTTTATTCAAACAACAAGCAAAACAAAATAAAATTACATTACTAGGATAGCACAACTCATTCGAAGAAGCAAAAACATAGGTTCAACCGATAGTTGTTGAAGAAGAAAGGTGGGATGCCTCACGGGGCATCTCCAAGCTTAGATGGTTGACACTTCTTGGAATATTATCTTGGGGTGCCTTGGGCATCCCCAATCTTCAACTTTTGTTTCTCCTTAATTCCCCTCATATCATGGTTTCTCTTTTTATCGAAAGCTTCATCTACACCAAACTCAACGAGAACTCATGATATAGGTTAGTATAAACCAATGCAAAACCTTATCATTTTCTACTGTAACAAACCACTAAAATTATTATCCAACATTGCATACTAAATGTCTCTGCATATTTAATACTCCCATCCTCAAATAGAATCATTAAACAAGCAAACATATGCAAACAATGCAAACATAACAGCAATCTGCCAACGTATAGTCTGTAAAGAATGCATCATTCATCATACTTCCGTAACTCCAAAAACTATGAGAAAACTACTATGCTGTAGAAGATTTATCAGAGCTCAATAAGCAAAAAGTTTCAATATTATATCATTCTCTGACTTCTCTAGGGAATTTTTGCAACAGCGGTAAACTTTCTGTTTTCAAACAGTAGCATGTATACTAGCAAAATAAGCATGGCGAAGGCTATCCTTGACATTTTTATTGAAAATAAAGATGAAAAACATTAAACTAAATAAAATCAAGCAAATACTAACAAGAGAAAATGACGCTCCAAGAAAAACACATATCATGTGGTGAAATAAAATATAGCTCCCAGTAAAGTTACCGATGAACGAAGACGAAAGAGGGGATGCCATCCGGGGCATCCCCAAGCTTAGGCTCTTGGTTGTCCTTGAATATTACCTTGGGGTGCCTTGGGAATCCCCAATCTTAGGCTCTTGCCACTCCTTGTTCCATAGTCCATCGAATCTTTACCGAAAACTTGAAAACTCCACCACACAAAACTCAACAGAAAACTCGTAAGCTCCGTTACTGTACGAAAATAAAACCATGTCAGGACCCCGACTCAATGCCACATCGATCTAGCCTATAACACCTCATATCACTTTGCGGCCTCACGCACGGTATTCCCACGGGTGTTGCCTTACCTTTGCCCGGGACCGTTTGCCCCTTTTGGCACACGTATATGATAGTGTCGCTAGCATCCATATGATAAGGAGCCCGGGCTGACATGGCTAGTCGTAAACCCAAAGTGGCACAGATTTACAGGGACAGGCATCCATGACCCACCATCGAACATGTCGGTCATCAGTGAGTGAATCCGGGTTGTAGCACTAGGCTTAGCAGGACTCCGGTAAACCGGGCTGTAGCGGGCTAACAGGACTCCGGTACTCAACGCATGACATTTCACCGAAGGGACAGACACAGGAATGAAGGACACATGCCGGCCATCCTAAGTGTTCCGGAGCAGTAGCAAGCTACCATGGCTCAGTGGAAACACTAGGAGACATTTCCCGGTAAGAGAGGCTACTAAAGATAAACAACTAGATAGTCAGATCCCACACATACCAAGTATTTCAATAACATACACACAATATGCTCGATATGTGCAAATACAACATGGCATCACAACATGACTCTACGACTCAAGTATTTATTCATTAGGCTCCGAGGAGCGAGATATTACAAACATAGGTCTCACGACCCAACATTCAGAACATACAAGTCAAGGCACAAGTGGAAGCTCAAACATGTCTGAGTACAGACATCTACAAAAGAAAAAGGCTGAGAAGCCTGACTATCTACTAGATCCTGCCGAGGGCACAAGATCGTAGCTAAGGTAACAAGCTAAACGTCGAAGTCCACGTGGAACTACTAGCGAGACTGAAGTCTCTCTGCAAAAACATAAAATAGGCAAACGTGAGTACAAATGTACCCAGCAAGACTTACATCAGAACTAACTACATATGCATCATTATCAACAAAGGGGATGGTGGGGTTTAACTGCAGCAAGCCAACTTTGACTCGGTGGCTATCCTGAACTACTAATGCAAGTAACTCTTTTGAGGTGGCGCACACGAGTCCACATATTCACCATATCAATACACCACTATGGATCCGCTCCCGTCTCCCTACGAGAACGCCATCCATAGCACTTACACTAATCTTGCGTATTTTAGAGTATCCACTTTCACTTGTCTATGAACTATTATAGGCAACCCAGAAGTCCTTTACCGCGGGCACGGCTATTCGAATAGATGATGTTAACCCTGCAGGGGTGTACTTCATCATACATGTTTCCACCACTTAGCGTGCGCACACGACATGTGCTCGGCAAACTTCAGCTTAAAGCCGGCGTGGGTGTAGACCACGACCTACCTAAACACTCAAGTCTCTAGTCCAGGTTTATCGCCTATTCGGGTTCCATCCGCAAGGAGATCCGGCCGGAGTTTCGCTCACAGCCCCAAATTGTGTTCACACACTTAGCTCACACACAGAAGGACATGTTCACACACCTCTGATTCATCCCGGATGAATCAGACCTGACACAACTCTAAGCAATAGCGGGATGACAAACAAGCATGAATGAGTAGGCACATCAGGGCTCAAACAACTCCTACTCATGCTAGTGGGTTTCATCTAATTACTGTGGCAATGACAGGTCATGCAGAGGACAAAGGGGTTCAGCTACCGTAGCAAGTAACAGATGAATCATTGTTGTCCTAATGCAGTAAAAGAGAGCAGGAGTGAGAGAGTAGGATTGTATCAGAATGAACAAGGGGGTATTGCTTGCCTGGCACTTCTGAAGATAACATTGAGTCTTCATCAGTGCCAACGATCACAACGTCGGTACAACGTCTATCGAGGGGGAACAACACCGACAAACAGAGAAGAAACATGATCAATGCAATGCACAATATGATGCATGCTATGACATGGCATTATGAATATGTTTTGGGCTAATGCAAGCTAGAACAGATTGAAATGAGTCCATTTGAACCAAAGATTCAAATGCAAACCCATTATATGAAGTCATAAAGGTGCATTAACTTGTTTCACTAAAGCAGCAAGGTTAAATTGTTTTAACATGCATGAAACCAGTACAGATGGATAGATTGGATTTTTTGATCATTTTTCATATATAATTTGTTTCATTTGGAGTTACGGTTGATTTACTATGAATTTTAGAAGTTTGTGCTATTTTCTGGAATTTCCTATATAAGAATAAATCCAGAAAAGGATTCTATCGTCGATATAGCGTCATCGTGACGTCACCTGGTCACGGGTCATCCAGTCAAACGGCGTGTAGGGAGCCACACGTCGGTGACCTGAGCTGTTTAGCTCAGCGGCAGTGGGACGGTCGGCGCCACGTCGGCAAAGTCAATGCTGACGCGTGGGTCTAGTCGGGTTGGATTAGTTCTAACTAATTTTGTTAGCTGGTTAATTAAAAGTGTGGGGCCCATGTGTAAGTGGGTCAGGGGGTTAATTAGTGGCATCATTAGCCACTAATGACGGTGCCACGTCAGCTCATCGGAGTGTCGCCGGCGACGACCAAAAACGCGGCGGGGACGCACTGGGGTGGCTCGGGTTTCGCCTACAGGCAACCATTTGCGCGACGGAGAGGCTCTACGTGACGAGGAGACTCGTTCGTGTCCATTGGTGTTCACAGAGGCAGCTCTAGTGGCCTAAAACTACGGCGGCGGAGACTTGCGCGGCGGCCGGAGTTCGGGCACCTGCGGGTTTGGCGTTGTGGTGCGCGAGAAGGGGAGCTGGTGTGTGTGTTAGGCTCCTGGTGATGTGTGGAGCACGTTGCCATGCTCGGGAGTTAGCTACAGTGGCTCTGGCCTCGTCTGCGTCATCGCCGGCGGCGAGGAGCTCACGGCCCCGGTGAAAAGGGCGGCTAGAGTGCGGGAACGAGCGCGGGGAGGAGGGGGAATGGTGGAGGAGCTCACAGCGATCTCAACGGAGAACTCAGCGGGCTCGGGGAGGAGTCGGAGCAAGCGGGGCGGCGAGGGGGATCTCTGGCGGCCGACGGCATGGATGAGGATGATGGCGTCGCTTCGGGCGTCCCGCGAGCGCGTGCTTCGTCTTGGGGCTCCGTGGCGTCGAGGCGGAGCCTCTGGACAGCACGGAGGGGCGAGGGAGAGGCGATGGCCGCGGTGGTGTTCGTCGGCGGCGGCGACAGCGCTCGGTGGTTGCATGCGAGAGAGCCAGAGGAGGAGAGGAGCTCGGGGAGAGAGTGAGAGGCCTGGGGGGGCGCGTGGCTGTCTCCGTGGCGCTTGAAGGGCCTCGAGGGCGTGAGGCAAGCAGGGAGGAGGCCACGACGTCGCCAGCGCTCGCCACCGAGCTGCTTCGGGGCGAGGGGAGGAAGACGACAGGAAGAGGTGGGCTGGGCCAGGTGGCTGGGCTGGCCGACTGGGCCGGCCAGGTGGGCTGCGGTAAGTCAGGTGAGCCTCTGTTCTTTCCTAGTTTTATTTTCTATTATTTTGTTTTGATTTAGTTTGAGAACTAAATCATTTTAAACTTTCTGTAAATTTTATGTGAGCTCAGGAACTAGTCCAAGGTCACAGGAAACTTACAAAATATTTGAACTTTATTTCTTATATAACAGAAATAAATTCAACTCAAATATGTCATTGATTTAAGTCAAAGGCCCAAAATAAATATTTTTGTCATTCCAAAAATATTGGTTTGAATTTTACCTCATGCCAATATTTTTACAGAATAACATGAACATTTTCTTGGACTCATTTGATGAGATTTAAATGTTGGTTATTTTTAGAGGTTTTCTGAGGATTTTGAAAATTCCTCAATTCAAGTTTCATTTGAATTTAAACATGATGCTCACATGGAAGCTAGCATAGGTCAGGCCAAAACTAGGGATGTGACAAACCACCACTTAGGTACTGTAATGAACTCATTCTAAATTCATATTGGTGTAACATCTACTGTAATCCAACTGATCTATGGTTCATACCCTCCGACACCACTCATAGACTCATCAAAATAAGCAACAACACATAGAAAACAGAATATGTCAAAAATAGAACAGTCTGTAGTAATCTGTATCAAACGTATACTTCTGGAACTCCAAAACTCCTAGAAAATTAGGACGTCCTTAGAAATTTGCGTACCAGTCCAGAGCAAAAAGAATCAGATCAAAAGCATGTCTCTGTGAATTAAAAAAACCAATTTACCAGGTGCAAAATTTTCTGATTCTCAGCAGGATCAACACAACTATCACCGTAAGCTATCCTAAAGGTCTTACTTGGCACTTTATTGATACAGAAGTATAAAACATGATTACTACAGTAGCATAATTATGTGAACACACAAAAACAGTAAGGATAAATATTGGGTTGTCTCCCAACAACACTTTTCTTTAATGCCGTTCTAGCTAGGCATGATGATGACAATGATGCTCACATAAAAGATAAGGATTGAAACATAACGGAAGCATCATGAAGCATATGACTAGCACATTTAAGTCTAACCCACTTCCTATGCATAGGGATTTTGTGAGCAAACAACTTATGGGAACAATAACCAACTAGCATAGGAGGTAAAACAAGCATAGCTTCAAGATTTTCAACACATAGAGAGGAAACTTGATATTATTTCAATTCCTACAAGCATATGTTTGTCCCTCATAATAATTTTCAGTAGCATCATGAATAAATTCAACAATATAACCAACACCTAAAGAATTATTTTCATGATCTAGTTGCATAGAAAATTTACTACTCTCCACATAAGCAAAATTCTTCTTATTCAGAATAGTGGGAGTATCATAAGAGACTCGAATACTACAAATTATTTCCACATTAAAAGAGTAATGTTCAGAAAAAGGGTAATCATAATTATTACAAGTTTTATAAATATAATCATCACTACTTTTTATAGAATAAGTTTCATCACAATAATCATCATAAGTAGCAACTTCGTTCTCATCATAATCGATTGAAACCTCTTCCAAGATAGTGGAATCATCACTAAATAAAGTTGACACTCTTCCAAATCCACTTTCCTAGTCATCACAATAAGATTCAACATCCTCCAAAATAGTGGGATCACTACTTCCTAAAGTTGACACTCTTCCAAACCCACTTTCATCATCATAGGTAAGAGGCATGCTATCATCATAACATCTTTGCATATCAAAACTTGGGAGACTAAATATATAATCTTCATTGAACATAGCATCCCCAAGCTTGGGATAAACATTAATTTCAGCAAATATGTTCTCAAATATGTCATCCTCATCAAACATAGCTTCCCCAAGCTTGGGCATTTTCATATCATAAGCATAATCACTCTCATCATTAATAGTATGGATAGCACCAATAGTATAGCAATTATCAATATCACAATGAGTAGTAGGGGAAACATCATTCGGAAGGGATACCTTTTTACCTTTATTGCTCCTTCTTTTCCTTTTCACATTATGTGTGGGTTCAACCTTCTTCTTTGAGCTCCTTATAGATGAGATTGGTTGAATAGAAAGCTCCTCCTTGTTACCTGATTCATCATAAGAAATAATAGGAGGGGATTGGGAAGTCTCTTCCCTTTCATTAGTATCATCTTCTATTTGCTTTCTTTTCTTTATGTAATTGGCAATATAAGGATTTTCAATGCAATTCAACGCACAATACAAATAAATCTTTTCTAGATCAAAATCAAGAAATCTATCGAGATTAAATTTTGTAATACCCTCAGTTATATGTTTCATTTCTTCATACCCAAAAGAAGACTAAGCTCTTTATGATGCTCAATGGTAATCAAGTTATCACAAATTTTGGACACGATTTGATCATGAAACAATTTGCATTGGAGATTTAAATGACCACGTTCATTGCAAAGTTCACAAGGAGCTTGAAAAATATTGAATTTTTCAGCACAAACATCAAGACTTTCTTGCAACCCTTTAGTTTCTAAATACTTATGCCTCTTGCAAAATCTATTTTCCCTATTTGGTGTGTACTTGCGAACCCAATCTACTCCACAAAAATCGACATGCTTATAAGAGATATTTTCATCATAACTAGTGCAATCATCATTGGTACTATGGATATTCAAAGAGTTCATACTAACAACATTGCAATCATGCTCATCATTCAAAGATTTAGTATCAAACATTTTATAGACTTCTTCTAGCACTTGAGCACAAGTTTCCTTTTCATCATACTCACGAAAGATATTAAAAATATGAAGCGTATGAGACAAACTCAATTCCATTTTTTGGTAGTTTTCTTTTATAGACTAAACTAGTGATAAAACAAGAAACTAAAAGATTCGATTGCAAGGTCTAAAGATATACCTTCAAGCACTCACCTCCCCGGCAACGGCTCCAGAAAAGAGCTTGATGTCTACTACACAACCTTCTTCTTGTAGGCGCTGTTGGGCCTCCAAGTGCAGAGGTTTGTAGGACAGCAGCAAATTTCTCTCAAGTGGATGACCTAAGGTTTATCAATCCGTAGCAGGCATAGGATGAAGATGGTATCTCTCTAGCAACCCTGCAACCATATAACAAAGATTCTCTTGTGTCCCCAACACACGCAATACAATGGTAAATTGTATAGGTGCACTAGTTCGGCGAATAGATGGTGATACAAGTGCAAAATAGATAGTAGATATGGGTTTTTGTAATCTGAAATTATAAAAAAGCAAGGTAACTAATGATAAAAGTGAGCGTAAACGGTATTGCAATGGTAGGAAACAAGGCATAGGGTTCATACTTTCACTAGTGAAAGTTATCTCCACAATAATAACATAGATAGATCATATAACAATCCCTCAACATGCAACAAAGAGTCACTCCAAAGCCACTAATAGCAGAGAACAAACAAAGAGATTATGGTAGGGTACGAAACCACCTCAAAGTTGTCCTTTCTATTCTATCTATTCAAGAGTTCGTAGTAAAATAACATGAAGCTATTCTTTCCGTTCGATCTATCATAGAGTTCATACTAGAATAACACCTTAAGACACATATCAACCAAAACCCTAATGTCACCTAGATACTCCATTGTCACCTCAAGTATCCGTGGGCATGATTATATGATATGCATCACACAATCTCAGATTCATCTATTCAACCAACAGAAATTACTTCAAAGAGTGCCCCAAAGATTCTACCAGAGAGTCAAGACAAAAACATGTGCCAACCCCTATGCATAGGTTCATGGGCGGAAGCCGCAAGTTGATCACCAAAACATACATCAAGTGGATCACGTGAATATCCCATTGTCACCACAGATAAGCACGGCAAGACATACATCAAGTGTTCTCAAATCCTTAAAGACTCAATCCGATAAGATAACTTCAAGAGGAAAACTCAATACATTACAAGAGAGTAGAGGGGGAGAAACATCATAAGATCCAACTATAATAGCAAAGCTCGCGATACATAAAGATCATACCACCTCAAGAACACGAGAGAGAGAGAGATCAAAGACATAGCTACTGGTACATACCCTCAGCCCCGAGGGTGAACTACTCCCTCCTCATCATGGAGAACGCCGGGATGATGAAGATGGCCACCGGTGAGGGATCCCTCCCTCCGGCAGGGTCCCAGAATAGGCTCCCGAGAGGTTTTTGGTGGCTACAGAGGCTTGCGGCAGCGGAACTCCCGATCTATCTTCGTCTTCGATGGTTTTAGGGTATATGGGAATATATAGGCGAAAGAAGTTGGTCAGGGGAGCCACGAGGGACCCACAAGATAGGCGGGCGCGCTCGGGGGGGGGGGGGGGGTGGGCGCGCCTCCTATCTCCTGACCTCCTCGAAGCTTCCCTGGCTTGTACTCCAAGTCTCCCGGATCATGTTTGTTCCAAAAATCATGCTCCCGAAGGTTTCATTCCGTTTGGACTCTGTTTGATATTCCTTTTCTTCGAAATACTGAAATAGGCAATAAAACTGCAATATGGGCTGGGCCTCCAGTTAATAGGTTAGTCCCAAAAGTAATATAAAAGTGTATAATAAAGGCCGTAATCATTCAAAATAGATAGGATAATAGCATGAATGCTTCATAAATTATAGATACGCTGGAGACGTTTCACCCACGACGTGGCTCCATCGACGGCCTAGTACGACCCATCTTCGGTAGCGAGAAGATAAGACCCTCGCGAGGGGCCAAGCCTCGTGAGGCGGACGACATCTAGACCTCCTGAGGATTGGCCTGCCCGGGCGGCCTCCAGAGGAGAAGAGATTTCTATGCAATCCCTCACCTCATGATGCTAAGGTGATATCAGCCATGACAACCAAAGCGGATCTTGGCGCCCCGGAGCGTGAGCGCTGAGTTGTGTTTCTTTGGTGCTAAGGGGGCAAGCGCAGGTGCGAAGTCCCAAGGAATCAGCCAAAGGTTGCCATTTGCGTGCAACAAGACCAGGACCGCCAGAACGGCACGATGTATGTCATCATGGAGCCCACCACAATGTCATGATCAGAAGCTTTGCAGGCGAAGACCACCTTTCGTCAGGATCAGATGTACTACTTGTCCCCTTTCAAAATTGGCCATTGTGGGATCCCTTCCTGCCTACGTTTTGAGGGAAGAGGACCGAGGCCACTATAAATATAGCCTAGCCACCACCATAGAAGGGATCGGACCCCCCCCTCGAGACCGAATCCCTAGAGCTCATCACAAGAACACGCCTCCTGAGGTTTTTCTTTCCCTTGTACTAGTTCATCCTTAGCCCCCGCGAGGCTAATCCACAACAAAGCAGGAGTAAGGTTTTACACCGCAAGGTGGCCCAAACTTGGGTAAACTGTCGTGTCCATTTCCGTCTTGTTCATCGAGCTAGGCTGTGAGAGCAGCGAGTCAATCGGCTTGACAGGTTGAGTTCTTCACACACGCCCCTAAGTTCGAACCTTTCTTGGGTCTGTGGAGCCCGGAATCCGATAGTGATTCCTCGGATTCCCTCTTGGTGATAAGGACACACAGTTACTTTGACTTTACCTCGAAACCACATTGAAGTCAGGTCGGCCCAGAGGGGTACCCGTGAGATTTACGTCAATTGATGTGGAGTCAGGTTAACCTGGAGGGTACCCGCGAGATAACTACGTGGCATGGTCGGGCATTCTTAGCACTTGTTGTAAGTCTATGAACGGGGCGACGGGACCACATATCATGGATCATAGATCGTTACTGTACGCTCCCAAGACACTAACGGGTTTGATATGTGATCCAAGTAGACCTTTGGCCTTTTCGCACTTAAAACCATGCGGGAATAAGTATGCGCATTCTGCGTCGTACCTTTCTCTGAAAGCTCTTCGGACATCAGCGATTGAGCGGCATGCGCCCGGGTGGTTCGCGTAAGCACCTGCTTTGTATAAAGAGGTATCCAGGATTGGTCCCAGCCGTCCACGCGACATGCAGGAGTGCAAAGGGCGATGAGCCCAAGACCCCTTTCGCGATTAGGATGTAGACCGGCATGCTGGCCTCTCTTTGGAGGCTAGGTAAGTCTATGGTGTGTCGATTAGCCAAGGCCGGGTATGATCTCATGGTGTGCTCGGCTGGAGTTAATCAAGCATGTTGGTTAAGTTTGTGCACCCCTACAAGGAAGTTCATCTATTCGAATAGCCGTGTCCACGGTAATGGCGCTCGGAGTTGTATCCTGATCGATACAACTAGACCTGAATACTGGAGATGTGAAATGGATATGATGGCTCCGGGATTACTTTCTCGCATGGAGTTGAGAAAGGATCTATGGGCATTACTACAACATACTTGCTACTTATATTATGCTAATCTACATTCTTCTAATGTTGCAAGATGCTTCAAGATGCTAGTCTTTGATAGGCTAGGCTTTCCCCTTCTCTTCTGGCATTTCTGCAGTTCAACCCAAAGATATAGCCCCATTCCTTTGATACTGATGCATATTCAATTTAGATTTGATGTCAGTCTTGCGAGTAGTTTGGATGAGTACTCATGGTTGCTTTGCTACCTCTTTTCCCCTATACCCGGTTGCTGCAATCAGATGACGGATCCCAGCAGCCAGATGCCACCACCGACGACAACTAATACTACCGCGAGCGTGCCTACTACTAGGTGGAGGCCGTGGACGACCAGGAGTAGTTAGGAGGCTCCCAGGCAGGAGGCCTTGCCTTTTGGACCATTTTTGTGTTTGTGCTAGCCTTCTTAAGGCGGACTTGTTTAATTATGGCTGTACTCAGATATTGTTGCTTTCGCTGACTCATTTGTATTCAAGATTATGTATTCGAGCCCTCGAGGCTCGTGGCTTGTAATATAAAGCTTGTATGACTTTAATTTGTGCCTAGAGTTGTGTTGTGATATCTTCCTGTGAGTCTCTGATCTTAATTGTGTGCATTTGCGTCTATGATTAGTGCATGGTTAAGTCGAGGCATCACATCCTTTCTCTGCCATACTAGTTGCCATGCATTAGGACTAGAGCCTGCACTGAGATCCGCATTCGCTTCTAAGTCATTCTGACTATCACTAGCATCTCACATCTTGCAAAGCTGACCCTGTGAATAGTTGGATATGGGCAGAGTAGACGAGTCATCAAAATAAGCAGATAATTTTGAGGAAAATTGAGTTTAAATCTCAGTTTCAAGTTTTCACACAAGGCATTTCGGATCCATCGAGTTTATCATCTCGGTGATACCGAAGCACTTACCATGAAACATGGCACACAGTTTGGGTCAGACCGAAATGTGTCTTGGTGTCTCTGATATGCTAGCGTTTCATTGAAACTTTACTTTTGGTCTTACCGATTAGTACTGCCCGGTGGCACCGAGACATACTAGTGCAATGGCCTGGACCAAATCGGTGACTCCGAAAAAATTTCAAATCGGTCGGTCCGAGATGCTGTCACACCCTGATTTTCATGGCACAGCACTTAAGCTCTTAATCATGCTAAAATGTGGTTTGGCAAAAACTTTTGAGTGTTTTGGACTTTGCTTGATTTAATTTTTGTCTGCTGTTTGCAAGTGCTCTAAAAATAAAATAAATCCTCCAACTCCTATACTTCATCTCCTTGCTCTAAACCCTTGAGCCAATGATCATGCCATGTGTATAGGACATAAAAATATTTTCTTACAAAAATAATTTGGCCAAATAGTATTTTCAAAAATTAGTTTTTCAAAAACCCCTGAATTGAGGTTTGCCTTTGCAAGTACTTAATTAAGGGCAGTAAAAATCTTTCTAAAATATATTTGACTCCTATTAGATATAGGATTCCGAAACCACAAAAATATAATTTTAAAGGTTATTTTCCTATTTTATTTATAAGCTTTTTCTTAAGTCCAGAAATGGTCTTTAATAGGAAAAAATATTTTATTGCTTGAAATATTTGCCAAAATTTAGGGAAACTCATAGGACATATATTGTCCATATATAAGAGTTTCAACACATGGTTATGTTCAAAATATTGGTCAAACCCCTCATAAACCCTTTCTGGATATTTCAAGCTTTGAAATATTTACAAAGGAAATATTCTCCAAATATTCCAACAAAATTCTATCTTGTCACATATGACATATTTGGTGATCTTGCCAAGTCTCATGACTTGGAGAACAAGATAGCATCATCAAAACCTCTCAAAACCATTTCTGTCCATTTTGAAGTTTGAGCAACTTTACATTACCAAACATGTCCAAATGTTCTCAAAACTTGTGAACTTGCTCAAATGGTCTAATAATTCATCTAGGCCAAATGGCACAAGTTGGAGAGCAAGTTAACTTGATCAAAGTGCCCCAAAACTCTTTCTGTCCATAACCATATTTGAACAACTTTGCATTACCAACTTTCTCTCCTTGACCCCAACTCTTGTGAGCATGATCACATGACCAAATGAGGCCACTACAGCAAGTGGTGCATCAAGGAGAATAGATTTGCATGGCTAAATCTTGGAAAGCCTATTTCTGTTGATCTCTAGGGTTTACCAAAGTTGCATTGTCAACTTGTTCCAAATGAACTCCAAATGGGTGGAAGGCCCTAATTATGTGTGACATCTCACCCAGTGGAGTCTCATGACAAATGGAAGTCATATTCTTGCCCAAACCATTATCAAACACCTTCTGGCATTTTGCTAAAACCACTATTTTGACCCCTTCCACTATTCTTGGGGAGCTCAACTTTTTGCCACAGCTTCTTATGACCATCTCCTACCTCCAGTAACTCTCCTCCTTCCATAGCTCAATTATTTGGGGGTAAAACCCATCCCTTTCTCTCTCTGATTACCCATGGTAACTCCTCCTCTCTCTCTCCTTTCTATATGCAGCGCCCCACCTAGCTCCTGACCACTCTAGGGCATCCAAGGAAGCTCCAAGACACAAGTGGACACGGCAGAGCACGCAAAAGGCGCTCATGCCGGCCAAAAGCCTGCTCTGGAGCGCGCTACAGTAGCCGGCCGAGCCCTGCCGCCGCACTCCCGTCCACCTCGGGCCGCCCAAGCGCACCAGTCGACGCCCCTCGACGTCCGCAACGCGCCACCACTCTGTCCCCTCCCTCTCTCTCCCTCCTGCTGCCTCCTTTCGCACGCGCGCCAGCCGCCCGAGAGCTCCAATCGACGAGCTCACACGCGCGACGCCCTGACACTTTCCTGCTCCTTCTCTCCTCTCCTCTCGACCTGGTCCATGCCCACGAGCACCCCAGACACGACCAGGGGCACCAATATGGCCCTGGTGTAGCCCAGCCCGAGACCATGGACGTCCGTCATGCACATCTTCGCCCCCTCCTCATCGGCCTTCCCGACCTGCTTGAGCTCACAATACAACTCGCCGCCTCCTAGCTCCCTCCCGGACCTCTCACTTTACCTCCAGAGCCGCTCCCCACTTCTCATGGCCGCCATGGCCGCCGTTGCCATCCACCTAAATTCACCCGAGCCCGAGCTCTTCTCCCTCTCCTCTCTCCACCAGAAGGCTCCCCTGAGCAAGGCGGAGCTCCCACGCTCTTTCCCTCGCCCGAGGGCGCACCGTGGCGCCGTGTCCCTCTTCGCCGTCGCCGGTCTTCTCCGCGTGCAAAACTTCTTCCCTTCCCGAGCTCCTCCGCGGGTGCGAAGCACATGGACGGGCGCACCTCATCGCGCTGAACATACCGGTGCGGAGAGCGTCGCCAGGGACCGCCTGGGTCACTGGCACGAGCAGCGCCCGAGCTCCTCCTGCCTCTGTTCCATTCGGCGGGAGGAAGGAGACGACCTGCTGGTGGGCCCCTGGTCGGCGACTCGGCCAGTGGCCCCGGCGTTTAAGTGGAGACGCACTCGCGTTCTTCGCCTCAAGATCAAGACGGCCCGGCGGAATGCGCCTTCGTCGTGGCCCTGGCGTGTGCGGCCGAGCAGCTGGGCCGGCCAGTGGCGCTGCCGCTAAGCCTCGCCGGTCTTGCGCCGCCGCCGCCAGATCCAGCCCATCTGGGTAAAACCCCTTTTCCCTTTTTTCTTTTCATGCGACTTGTAAAACCCACAGATTATTTATTCTAAGTCCAAATTTGATGATTCAAATTTCTATAGACTCCATAAATGATGATCTACTGTTGGTGCAACATGCACCTTTTCCGAATACTTTTTCCTCACAAATAATTATCACATCCTATTTTTCCTATTTCTGTGATAAACTTTAGAAAATCACAGAGAGCTCAATATTGATCCAAATGCCATGATTCCAATTCCTAGATGAATCTAAGCTCATAACCTAGTTTATGAAGATTTTTTTTGATGCTTTCTGTACCACATAAATTATTGAGCCATTTCTTCATATTTATCAGCTTTGCAAATTCATAGGAAATTCATTTGAACTCCAAATCCAGTGAAACCAATTCCTAGATGCTTCTAAAATCATGCTTTGTCAAATGGGTGCCTTTGCTCATTTTTCAAAAATATATTTCTGTACACTTCTAGCAAATCCATAAACCTCTTGATTCCATCATATTGAAATGTTCGGAGAAGTCCATTGATCCACTTCCAATGAAATCACTTTGGTCATTCCTCATATGACCAGAGGTATCCAATAAAAGTCAACTTCACATTTTTAGAGCACATTTATTCTTGCCTTGTTGTGTTGCTTATAGTGTTTGTTTCCGGCGTTAGTTGACGAAGTAGACGGAGTACTTGGAGAAGGACCGAAGACTTGAAGACTCGAGGAGCAGCAAGCAGCCCTTTGACCATGACTATGATACCCCTTTATATGCATGTCATTTTTAGCTCTTCATTATTGATGCATCGGAATCATGATGAGATGGTGAACCACGTGGGTTGGTTGCCACGATTACTTCCTCGTTGATACTTGCATTGTGCATGGCCCTACCTTCTTATGAGGGTTATGCCGGTGGGAGTAGATAGGATGCAAATGTAGATGCTACGCAAATGGGATGGGTTTGTGCATGGTGAAGGAGGCAATATGATTTCAAAAGTCTTTTCGAGAACCCCGTTGGGTGCCACTTATGCCCGAGGGAGATGATGAGATGGGTGACCACTTGATGACGAAGTGGTGTGCCAAGGAAAGTGGGTGTTGTTTTCAAAACGGATTGGTCGGAGTTGCGACCGTTATTCCAACCTTACATGCGCGACCACTCTACCCTTATATGGGAAAGGGCATTATTGAGTACCTAGACCGATACTAGCTTGGAGCCCGCATTACTAGTGACGGGGGAGAGTTGGTGCTCTCTCTTGGGACGGGGTCGTGCCAGGTAGGGCGGCCATGACCATCTTTATGGGGCACCGGACACACCGTTGGTACCCCGTGCCAGTGGTATGTGATGGAAATGGGAGCAAGGCTCCATGAAAATGTTATTTGAAATGTTGGGCACGGGGGTTACTGCCAATCGAGTGGACTCCATGTTAGTGTCGTCTAGGGAAAGGTAGTGATCGGTGCTTACCCGGTACTTGAGGTACATGCGGGTCGTGGATGACACGGATGCTCCCCGGATCTAGTGGGTAAAGTGTGCAACCTCTGCAGAGTGTAAAACTATTGAATAGCCGTGTCCACGGTCAAGGACAGTTAGGTAACCGCTCTCGGCTACGTCCACTTGTTTTCAAATCCGGTGTGTGTGAGATGATGGAGATGTCTTGGATCAAGTCAAAGGACTTGACACGATTGAGATGGGTTGGTGCCCACTGTTTATGATAAATGGGTTGGTGCCCATTCTATTTATGTTGATATCTGTGACCAGACCTCATGGTTACTTGAATTCTCTTGATGCATGCTTTATAGGATGTTGAACATGTCATTGCACTCAAAACTAGCTTTATGCAAAACTTTACCTATGTCATGCATTACTGTACCTTGAACCAAATCATGGGTTGCTTGCGAGTACATTCAAAGTACTCATTGGCTTGCCACTGGTTATTTAATTGACCAGGCATGGAAGAACAGGAGTTCGGAGAAGAGTTCTTTGGAGACGATCATGCGAACTAGGACGTTTCCCAGTCAGAATGCCTGTAGGGTTAAGGCAGATGGCATGGGTTCTACTTATCGACGACGATTTCCGCTGCTATGTTTCAATTGATGTTCAGCCCTTAAGGCTTTATCGATGTAAGACTTGACCAGGTTGGTCACTATTTGTGTAAGACGGTATGTACGGATGTAAGACTCTTGTTATTCAGCTTCTGTGTGTTCAGTGAGCATTGATCTCTGGGATCACTGTACACGCATTCGGTGATCACGACTTGCGAGTCGTGGTCCCCACAGAGCTGGTATCGAGCCATCTGTTGTAGGAAGCCTTAGTTAGCATGGTCGTTAGTTAGGGTAAAACTATTTCCAAAACTACTACTAGTTTTCAAAACTATCATACTTCTCCTCCCTTCTCGGTTTTTCAAAACTAAGGTATACTTTCCTTATTGGTCTCTTCCCTTCAAAACCTTTGGTCGCTAGAACCATTATGCCCTGACCACAGGATTCCTTGTAATCCTCGTGGATAATCTGGAAGGATGATACCTTGCCAGACATTCACCCACATCTTCCAAACACAAGATTGGCGACATCACCACAAGACGATGCCAACAGAAGATACACCCTCGAGGAATGAGGACCTGAAGACCCTGGAGATGGTGACACCCTTGACACGGCCCCAAGATGAGGCAACCTTATCCTACGATGATCAGGGCATGGGATATGCTAGATCACGATATACATCGCTAATAGAGTAACCCTGTCACTACTGTTGTTGTAACGGCAACCACCGATGGATGAGAACCTAGCCATTTGGTCCGCCTCACCATAGTGAGCAGGAAAACGGTTCTCCTCATCCCCCGCTCTTGGTGTCGATGTTATCATCAACGTAACCGACATGATGGACCTCTATTATGCCTTGATAATGTCATTGCATAAAGGATTGCCTACCTGGTACCATCAACGGCTTAGAAGACAAAAAGGGACCTTCATGATTAAGAAGACGATGGAAGGCCAAGTCAATGACCAGTTATGAGGAGCCACCTTCACCCCATCACTCCAACAGGCGAGAAGTTGTTGAAGACTCTTCAAGCTCAACCAGGATCGTTTCATCAAACAACTACAAGAGACGTAGCAGCACCTGAGGAAACCCGGGAGACTGCATGAGGCAAAAGGCACGACTATGGAGTCCGAGAACCCCTAGGGTAGGATGAGTCGTGTACCCCCCTATGCGCAGTCGAGTCCGTATGATGGTTCGAATAGAACCATGATTGTGTGTTGCTTGTTTTTATTTGTTTGTGTTTTGATATGGGTCGCACTTTTGCCCTAGGCGACAAGTATGCGACTATATCACCTTCCTTACCTTGTTTCTTTTGTTTGGCCCTTTTTGCACCTGTTTGTTTGCACTTGCACTATAGAACCCCCCCTTTTGGCATTCCCCTTCTCTATGCTACTTTTCCCTCTCGTCTCTCTCTCCTCAACTGAAGACCAGCAAGACAAGATGCGCCGAGGATTCTACTTCGACAACCAACTAGCACTGAAGACTTTTGCCACAACCTCCTCGACCAAGTGCAACCTCGTATGTTTACACCTCAAGATTAGAAACCCAATTCCTAGACCCTTCAAGACTTCATAAGATACCCCAGCTCGAAACCTTAACCACGAGCTTAACCTACGGAATCGCAAGAGGACAAGTTAAGCTGCAGTAAGCCTTGCACAACTTTGGGTTAATTATGGAACTAGTGGACATAGTGAACGAGCACATTGTCATCCTAATATAGCACCAGAACTGAAGATGCCATAGGAAGACCAGTTTGAGGATATAGAATTTGAGGACAGATGACCTGGTGAGTTTATGTCAATAACTTTGAAGGATCGTCCGAGACTATTTGGTGGATTATGAGGCTACCATGTTGGTGATGAACTTGGTGTGATCATGATTATAGAGTGGCATAGCTTTCGTTACCCCTGAGTAGATTGGATTTATATGACAATTATGATCACAAGCTGAAATTCTTGGAAGTATTTGGATTTAACTTAGCCACGGGATATTGATAGGAGACAGTTGATATTACGTAAGTAACTTGGGGGAAGCATGTGGGATTTCTCGTTGGACACAAGATTTGGATTTAAATAGGTGATCCTAGTTGAATATAGATGCTGAGTATGTCAACATGGTTTGGAGTAAAATTGGATTTAGACTGGTGATCTCGATCATGATACCATGTTTCTCGGTGGACGATAAACTAGGAGATTGGGCTAATTGTCGGAGTTTATTTAGGCATCTTTGTGAGCTTGACCTTGGAGTATTACTAGAATACAATAATGTCAATTGGTGGACTAACTATAGTAAGGCAGCCCTTTCAAGTATTGGGGATTATAAAGACTTTAGAAGATCATGTGGAGCACCAGCATAGGAGTTGGATTTGTAGAATAAATGGGTTATGCAGTGATTGATGGAAGTTAATGGGCTGTTGGAGTTGATTCATAGGAAGGGAACAAGATCTTGGAGTGGCTTGCGACGTGTCTTTCTGGGATAGAGGTACTTTATCTTAGACCTTGGAAGAATGGACTGAGCACTTGGATGGTGGATATTAAATCCAAGCTTGTATGTTCTACCCATGGATTTTTAGGGGTAGCTACACATATGAGTTTGGGGATTGTAGGCATATATGATGTTGTTAGACCACCTCTTGGGAGTCATGAGGATATGAATAGCATGAGTGATGATTGGAGTCGGCCTATACGAAATGATGCTATCGGTGATATTACGTGATTTGGTTAAAGGACTAGATAGACTATTGACATCTCAGAAACCGTGCTTAAAGATAGGATGATAAATGTTCATTTGCACACTAGAATCCTTGAAGCCCTTATTCCCTACCAAGCCACAACACGGTTAGATCATGACCTTGGGCCTTGGCTCTAGATCAATAAGATCTTGACCAATGCTCAACCGGGACCCTCACCAATGCCTCAGCCCACTCTGCGTACCCCAAATACTTCATAGAGTACTTGGGCAAGTAGATCATCATCCTTACTTGAGGACGTGTATGTCCACATGAAGGCGGAAGAAGAGTTGATCAGCTGGTTAGGGAACATCCGAAGACCGCCATGCCAAGGAGGAAGAACTATACCAACCACCGTCGTCAAGGAGTGAGCCTCCGCGTTGAAGACCGTGCATATCTGCAAGCCACTCCTCTCAAAGGCAACTACGGTCTCATGAAGAAAACTATGCTACTCATGACCTTGAGCCAGCAGCAGTGGTTCATGCCCTGAAGACATGGCGACATTACCCCTTACGGAAGTGATGTGGGGTATACGCGGATCACAAAGGTCTGAAGTATATTTTCACTCAGGAGGAATTGAACACGAGGCAAAGAAGATGGCTAGACTTTATCAAAGATTATGACCTCAGTGTTCAATACCACCCTGGGAAGGCTAATGTGGTAGCAGATACATTAAGCAGAAAGGCTTGTTCCTTGAATGCTATGCTTAAGGACAAGCTGCCCGCCTTGTATGAAGAACTTGAAAGCTTCGGGTTGGAACTGGTTGCACCAGGATTCTTAACTAACCTTGAAGTCAAGCCTTCAGGTGGCACCATTTGAAGTGTTATACGGACGGAAGTGCCGCACACCCCTCAATTGGTCAGAGACCGGAGAAGGACTTGTCCTTGGGCCCGACATCCCCCGTGAAGCCGAAGAGCAAGTCCAGCTTGTCAGAGAGCATTTGAAGACTGCCAAGTCCAGACGAAAGAGCTACGCTGACTCACGTCGTCGAGACATGACCTTCCGGGTTGGAGACCATGTTTATCTCCGGGTCACCCCTCTCAAAGGAACCCAGCGCTTCCATGTCAAAGGAAAGCTCGCCCCAAGATTCATCGGCCTTCTCCAAGATCACTCCAAGATTTAACAACACCCTCAGGATCACCGCAAGACGAAGCATAGACGGCTACCAGCTGGAGTTGCCACCTGAGCTACCTGATGTGCACAACGCTTTCCATGCATCCCAACCCCGGAAGTGTTTCCAACTTCCTAACTTGCCCGATCTCTACAAGGGCATTAACCACCAAACCATCGACCCCTAGCCCAATATAACCTACCGCGAGCTACCCGTTAGCAACCAAGATCAAGAGGAGCATCATACATGAAGCCACACCGTCAAGTACTTCAAGTTCAATGGAGCACTACACGGAAGCAAAAGCAACATGAAGACTTGAAGACCACCCCAGATCCAAGTTTCTATATCCCTTTCCGCACCTAGTCTGGGAATCTCGGGGACGAGATTCTTGTAAGGGGGGTAGGTCTGTCACACCCTGATTTTCATGGCACAGCACTTAAGCTCTTAATCATGCTAAAATGTGGTTTGGCAAAAACTTGTGAGTGTTTTGGACTTTGCTTGATTTAATTTTTGTCTGCTGTTTCCAAGTGCTCTAAAAATAAAATAAATCCTCCAACTCCTATACTTTATCTCCTTGCTCTAAACCCTTGAGCCAATGATCATGCCATGTGTATAGGACATAAAAATATTTTCTTACAAAATAATTTGGCCAAATAGTATTTTCAAAAATTAGTTTTTCAAAAACCCACGAATTGAGGTTTGCTTTGCAAGTACTTAATTAAGGGCAGTAAAAATCTTTCTAAAAATATATTTGACTCCTATTAGATATAGGATTCCCAGAAACCACAAAAATATAATTTTAAAGGTTATTTTCCTATTTTATTTATAAGCTTTTTCTTAAGTCCAGAAATGGTCTTTAATAGGAAAAATTATTTTATTGCTTCAGAAATATTTGCCAAAATTTAGGGAAACTCATAGGACATATATTGTCCATATATAAGAGTTTCAACACATGGTTATGTTCGAAATATTGGTCAAACCCCTCATAAACCCTTTCTGGATATTTCAAGCTTTGAAATATTTACAAAGGAAATATTCTCCAAATATTCCAACAAAATTCTATCTTGTCACATATGACATATTTGGTGATCTTGCCAAGTCTCATGACTTGGAGAACAAGATAGCATCATCAAAACCTCTCAAAACCATTTCTGTCCATTTTGAAGTTTGAGCAACTTTACATTACCAAACATGTCCAAATGTTCTCAAAACTTGTGAACTTGCTCAAATGGTCTAATAATTCATCTAGACCAAATGGCACAAGTTGGAGAGCAAGTTAACTTGATCAAAGTGCCCCAAAACTCTTTCTGTCCATAACCATATTTGAACAACTTTGCATTACCAACTTTCTCTCCTTGACCCCAACTCTTGTGAGCATGATCACATGACCAAATGAGGCCACTACACCAAGTGGTGCATCAAGGAGAATAGATTTGCATGGCTAAATCTTGGAAAGCCTATTTTTGTTGATCTCTAGGGTTTACCAAAGTTGCATTGTCAACTTGTTCCAAATGAACTCCAAATGGGTGGAAGGCCCTAATTATGTGTGACATCTCACCCTGTGGAGTCTCATGACAAATGGAAGTCATATTCTTGCCCAAACCATTATCAAACACCTTCTGGCATTTTGCTAAAACCACTATTTTGACCCCTTCCACTATTCTTGGGGAGCTCAACTTTTTGCCACAGCTTCTTATGACCATCTCCTACCTCCAGTAACTCTCCTCCTTCCATAGCTCAATTATTTGGGGGTAAAACCCATCCCTTTCTCTCTCTGATTACCCATGGCAACTCCTCCTCTCTCTCTCCTTTCTATATGCAGCGCCCCACCTAGCTCCTGACCACTCTAGGGCATCCAAGGAAGCTCCAAGACACAAGTGGACACGGCAGAGCACGCAAAAGGCGCTCATGCCGGCCAAAAGCCTACTCTGGAGCGCGCTACAGTAGCCGGCCGAGCCCTGCCGCCGCACTCCCTTCCACCTCGGGCCGCCCAAGCGCGCCAGTCGACGCCCCTCGACGTCCGCAACGCGCCACCACTCTGTCCCCTCCCTCTCTCTCCCTCCTGCTGCCTCCTTTCGCACGCGCGCCGGCCGCCCGAGAGCTCCAATCGACGAGCTCACACGCGCGACGCCCTGACACTTTCCTGCTCCTTCTCTCCTCTCCTGTCGACCTGGTCCATGCCCACGAGCACCCCAGACACGACCAGGGGCACCAATATGGCCCTGGTGTAGCCCAGCCCGAGACCATGGACGCGGTCCGCGGCACATCTTCGCCCCCTCCTCATCTGGCCTTCCCGACCCCGCTTGAGCTCACAATACAACTCGCCGCCCTCCTAGCTCCCTCCCGGACCTCTCACTTTACCTCCAGAGCCGCTCCCCACTCCTCATGGCCGCCATGGCCGCCGTCGCCATCCATCTAAATTCACCCGAGCCCGAGCTCTTCTCCCTCTCCTCTCTCCACCAGAAGGCTCCCCTGCGCAAGGCGGAGCTCCCACGCTCTTTCCCTCGCCCGAGGGCGCACCGTGGCGCCGTGTCCCTCTTCGCCGTCGCCGGTCTCCTCCGCGCGCAAAACTTCTCCCCTTCCCGAGCTCCTCATGGTGCTGGCACATGGACGGGCGCGCCTCATCGCGCTGAGCACACCGGTGCGGAGGGCGTCGCCAGGGACCGCCTGGGTCACTGGCACGAGCAGCGCCTGAGCTCCGCTTTGCCTCTGTTCCATTCGGCGGGAGGAAGGAGACGACCTGCTGGTGGGCCCCATGGTCGGCGACTCGGCCAGTGGCCCCGGCGTTTAAGTGGAGACGACTCGTGTTCTTCGCCTCCCAAGATCAAGACGGCCCGGCCGAATGCGCCTTCGTCGTGGCCCTGCGACGCAGGCGGAGCAGCTGGGCGGCCAGTGGCGCTGCCGCTAAGCCTCGCCGGTGCGGCGCCGCCGCCGCCAGATCCAGCCCATCTGGGTAAAACCCTTTTCCCTTTTTTCTTTTACAGACGACTTGTAAAACCCACAGATTATTTATTCTAAGTCCAAATTTGATGATTCAAATTTCTATAGACTCCATAAATGATGATCTACCTGTTAGTGCAACATGCACCTTTTTCCAGATACTTTTTCCTCACAAATAATTATCACATCCTATTTTTCCTATTTCTGTGATAAACTTTAGAAAATCACAGAGAGCTCAATATTGATCCAAATGCCATGATTCCAATTCCTAGATGAATCTAAGCTCATAACCTAGTTTATGAACATTTTTTTTGATGCTTTCTGTACCACATAAATTATTGAGCCATTTCTTCATATTTATCAGCTTTGCAAATTCATAGGAAATTCATTTGAACTCCAAATCCAGTGAAACCAATTCCTAGATGCTTCTAAAATCATGCTTTGTCAAATGGGTGCCTTTGCTCATTTTTCAAAAATATATTTCTGTACAATTCTAGCAAATCCATAAACCTCTTGATTCCATCATATTGAAATGTTCGGAGAAGTCCATTGATCCACTTCCAATGAAATCACTTTGGTCATTCCTCATATGACCAGAGGTATCCAATAAAAGTCAACTTCACATTTTTAGAGCACATTTATTCTTGCCTTGTTGTGTTGCTTATAGTGTTTGTTTCGGCGTTAGTTGACGAAGTAGGCGGAGTACTTGGAGAAGGACCGAAGACTTGAAGACTCGAGGAAGTGCAAGCAGCCCTTTGACCATGACTATGATACCCCTTTATATGCATGTCATTTTTAGCTCTTCATTATTGATGCATCGGAATCATGATGAGACGGTGAACCACGTGGGTTGGTTGCCACGATTACTTCCTCGTTGATACTTGCATTGTGCATGGCCCTACCTTCTTATGAGGGTTATGCCGGTGGGAGTAGATAGGATGCAAATGTAGATGCTACGCAAATGGGATGGGTTTGTGCATGGTGAAGGAGGCAATATGATTTCGAAAGTCTTTTCGGGAACCCCGTCGGGTGCCACTTATGCCCGAGGGAGATGATGAGATGGGTGACCACTTGATGACGAAGTGGTGTGCCAAGGAAAGTGGGTGTTGTTTTCAAAACGGATTGGTCGGAGTTGCGACCGTTATTCCAACCTTACATGCGCGACCACTCTACCCTTATATGGGAAAGGGCATTATTGAGTACCTAGACCGATACTAGCTTGGAGCCCGCATTACTAGTGACGGGGGAGAGTTGGTGCTCTCTCTTGGGACGGGGTCGTGCCAGGTAGGGCGGCCATGACCATCTTTATGGGGCACCGGACACACCGTTGGTACCCCGTGCCAGTGGTATGTGATGGAAATGGGAGCAAGGCTCCATGAAAATGTTATTTGAAATGTTGGGCACGGGGGTTACTGCCAATCGAGTGGACTCCATGTTAGTGTCGTCTAGGGAAAGGTAGTGATCGGGTGCTTACCCCGGGTACTTGAGGTACCGCGGGTCGTGGATGACACGGAAGCTCCCCGGATCTAGTGGGTAAAGTGTGCAACCTCTGCAGAGTGTAAAACTATTCGAATAGCCGTGTCCACGGTCAAGGACAGTTGGGTAACCGCTCTCGGGCTACGTCCACTTGTTTTCAAATCCAGTGTGTGTGAGATGATGGAGATGTCTTGGATCAAGTCAAAGGACTTGACACGATTGAGATGGGTTGGTGCCCACTCTGTTTATGATAAATGGGTTGGTGCCCATTCTATTTATGTTGATATCTGTGACCAGACCTCATGGTTACTTGAATTCTCTTGATGCATGCTTTATAGGATGTTGAACATGTCATTGCACTCAAAACTAGCTTTATGCAAAACTTTACCTATGTCATGCATTACTGTACCTTGAACCAAATCATGGGTTGCTTAAGAGTACATTCAAAGTACTCATTGGCTTGCCACTGGTTATTTAATTGACCAGGCATGGAAGAACCGGAGTTCGGAGAAGAGTTCTTTGGAGACGATCATGCGAACTAGGACGTTTCCCAGTCAGAATGCCTGTAGGGTTAAGGCAGATGGCATGGGTTCTACTTATCGACGACGATTTCCGCTGCTATGTTTCATTTGATGTTCAGCCCTTAAGGCTTTATCGATGTAAGACTTGACCAGGTTGGTCACTATTTGTGTAAGACGGTATGTACGGATGTAAGACTCTTGTTATTCAGCTTCTGTGTGTTCAGTGAGCATTGATCTCTGGGATCACTGTACACGTGCATTCGGTGATCACGACTTGCGAGTCGGGGTCCCCACAGATGCATTCGGTGAAAACTTAAACCTAATATTTTTTGCTCGAAACTGATCTACAGAATTTGAAGTGTAAGGGAAGGTTTCAATTTTTGGGAAAAATAATGGTAATCCATCCGTACGTTGAATCAGAATTTAGAACATGAAGGGGGTCGAATCTCACCCTAACTTGGTGGAGATCCTCTACGGCAGCAATGGCGAGGAAGATTCCCGTTGACGGCGACGGAATCCGGAAGCGAGGGCGCGCAGGAGACAAGGGCGATGATCCGAAGACCAGTTCGACGGCAGAAATGGGGTGCGGGGTCATGACGCGTGAAGAATATTTCAACGTTCGACCCGTGGAGGTATATATACCCATGTGCTGGCGATGGCTCTGAGTGGAACAACTCGATGGCACCAATATGTGTAACTACAAGTAGTACAGCACATCAGTGACTCCGAAATGGTTCAATTCGATGACACCAAGAAGCAAAAGTAGATCAATCTAAATGATTTCGGTTTGACCGATTTTGAGTGGATTGGTCCAACCGAAATGCATAAAGAAGGTTTTGGAGTTTTGTTCTTCTTAGATCGGTGACTCCGAATGCGCCTCACCGAGGGTCCAAAAATGACTTGTTCAATTTTTGTAACGTAGCAAGAATAAAATTTGAGACAAGAAAGCATAGATAGCTAGAGGAGGTTGAAAGGATCGGGAAGAGGTGTCTAGAGGGGGGTGATTAGACACTCAACAAACAAAAGTAGCAATTTTTACGTTCTTCAAGTTGAGGTAGAGGTTTAGCACAATTTTAAGCATTCCCAATACTTTCCAAGCAAGCATGTCAAGAGTATAAGTAGCGGAAAGAGTAAAGCATGCTAGTTGCAAGAAAGTAAAGGAATGGGATTGGAGTGTGCAAACGCAATGAAGACACAGAGATTTTTAGTGTGGTTCCGATAGGTGGTGCTATCGTACATCCACGTTGATGGAGACTTCAACCCACGAAGGCTAACGGCTGTGCGAGTCCATGGAGGGCTCCACCCACGAAGGGTCCACGAAGAAGCAACCTTGTCTATCCCACCATGGCCATCGCCCACGAAGGACTTGCCTCACTTGGGTAGATCTTCAGGAAATAGGCGATCTAGTTGCCCTTACAAACTCCTTGGTTCAACTCCACAATCTTGTCGGAGGCTCCCAAGTGAAACCTAACCAATCTAGGAGACACTGTAATGCCCCAGATCCGTTGCGCCAGGTGTCCGCCAGTTATTCGCCGTCGTTGACATGTCATTTGCTTGCGTGTTGCACTTTGCCATGTCATCATATGCATTTCATATCATGTCATCATGTGCATTTCATTTTGCATACGTGTTCGTCTCATGCATCCGAGCATTTTCCCCGTTGTCCGTTTTGCAATCCGGCACTCCTATGTCCTCCGGCGTCTCCCTCTTCTCTCTTCTCTTGTGCGGGTATTAAACTTTCTCGGAATGGACCGAGTCTTGCCAAGTGGCCTTGGTATAGCACCGGTAGACTGCCTGTCAAGTTTCGTGCCATTCGGAGGTCGTTTGGTACTCCAACGGTTAACCGGGTAACCGTAAAGCCTCTTTTGTTGCAGCCCAACACCCCTTCCAAAGTGGCCCAAACCCCACCTAACTCCTCTCCATGCTCTCGGTCGTTCGATCACGATCGCGTGGCCGAAAACCGCACCTCATTTGGACTCTCCTAGCTCCCTCTATGCCTATATATACACCCCCATTCCAAATTCGCGGTCTAATCCCCCCGAAACCCTAGCTTTTCCCTCTCCGCCGCCGGACTCGTCCGCCCCGCTAGACACGTCCATGCGCCACGTCGCCCCGGCCAATCACAGGGCGCCACATCACCGCGCCGCCCCTCTCCTCCACTCCCCACGCGCCATGTGGCACCCGCGGCCTCCCCACCGCCTTGCCCATGGAGCCCATCCGGGCCAGCAGGCCCGGATCCGCCGCCGCCGCCGCTGGATGCTCCGCCGCTGCCGTCCCGGCGTGCTCGGCCGCCGCCCGCCATCTCGGCTCCGCGCCGCCCTCCGCTGCGCTGCTGCGCCGCCTGGCCGCGCGCGCCGCCCGCGCGCCCGCCGCCGCCGCCCAAGGCCGCGCCTCCCTGAGCCCCGAACCGATCGCCGGCCAAGCGCCCTCCGCCGCCGCCTGCCGGCCTCCCACCGCCGCCCGCTTCGCCGCCCTTCACGGAGCCGGCGCCGCGCCGCCCGACCTCGCCCTCTGCCGCCTCGCGTGCGCGCCTCCCGCCGCCCCCTCGCCGCCCCGCGCCGGATCCGGCCGGATCCGGCCGGAGGAGACCTTCCTCGCCTTCCCCGGCCACCACTCCGACGAACTCCGGCGAGATCCGGATTGCCTCGAAGTCCGTGCCACAGACCCGAGGTTGCCCCCGTTTCACTAAGCCCCAGATTTTTGTAATTTTCATGCCATGTTCATGCTATCGCATCTCCGCATCCGTAGCTCCGTTTTGCGCGTATAATATGTCAAACTGTTCGCCTCAATGAGTACTTCATTTCATTCCATTGCATCATTTTCATTTGAGGTCATGTTGGTGCCCGAAATGCTGTTGGAAGAGTGCATGTTGATGTTAATCTGCTGAAACTGTTATAACTTGCTGTTTTCTCATATTGCCATGCTTGATGTGTGCATCCTATGAGGTTGAGCTCTACATGAATGTTGAACTATGCCATGCCATCTTTCCAGGGGTGTTGACCATGTATTTTTGTGAGTTGTGTGCTGAGTGTATCAAGCTTGCTAAGTAGGGTAGTTCTTTGTTCTTTGTTTTCTGACAGATTCTGATATATTTTGTTGCTATGTTAACATGCTTCCACTAATCATTCTATGCATAATCTGGATATGTCCTATAAACATGTTTTGAGCTACATGTCATGCTCTATCCATTCATGCCCTTGGTTGCAATTATAGCCTGCTGGAACATGTTCATTTCTTGCTCCAAATTTGCTTGAAAATGTTAATGTCAACCTGTTAACATTAAGTTCACTTGTTCCCATGTGTTTTCCTAGTGATCCATGCACCCTATGAACTTGCTCTTGCCATGCTTAGCTTCATAAACATGCTTTCTTACTGTTGGTTGCCTTGCCATGCCATGTATTGCTCTGTGGTGAGTGGTTCAAGCTCACGAACATGCCTACTTATCGTTGATCCTGCCATGTATAAATCTGTAATATAACTTGCCATGTTTACATGGGTGCCATCATATTTTCTGATCCTTTTTGGCTCATGGTCAGTAAGGGTCTTTTGATATATGCTATTAGTAGATTCATGCCATGCCTTTGTTTGCCATGATATGTTCCTGTAGCATGTTGTTTGATAGCTCTAAACATTGCAACCTGATGTTATTTCTGCTAAAGTCTGAAACTGTTATTATTTGCAATATCTCCATGTGTTTTGGAGCATGTTCTAGTGATTTCTGGAGATAGCTCAGTGTTCATGTTTTGTTATGCTTTACGTGTACTTCATGCCCATGCCTTTTGTTATTATGTTGGGGTGCTGTAGCTTGTTGCTTTGATGCTTGTAAGATGCCTAGTTGCTGTTATGGACAGATTGTGGTTATGACTTGTATTATGTGTGTGTGTTGCACCGTTGCTCCGTTTTGAGTGTGCTCTATATGAAACTTGCTTGTTTTTGCATGTAGCTTCATATTATCATGTTGCATCCTTGTTTTTGAGGTGTTTGCTTGATGTTTGTATGCATTTTGCATCAATGCCATGCTTAACTTGTTTTGCTCATATCTTCTAGGCCGTAGCTCCGAATCTAATGAACTTTATATGTAACTTGACTAGAATTTCGTGTGGATCATCTTGGTGCATCTTAACTTGCTGTTTAACAACTTGAACATAAGGTTTATTCAGTTCTGGACCAATTTCGAAATATGCATATGAGGACTTACCGGAATTGTTATATGTTGTTCCCGGCCTCATTTAAACGTGCCTTGATGTGTTGTTCTTGTTTGCATCATCTTTTGCCCTGAGTAGCTTCATGTAGACTTTGTCATGCATCATGCTTGTTGTGCATCATGTCTTGTTCATGGTGGTGTGTTTACCATGTTGTGTGCTTCTTCTCGATAGTTCCCGCTTCGTTGCGATCGTGAGGATTCGTTCGCTCTGGTTGGTTCGGCTTCTTCCGTTCGTCTTCTTCATGGACTCGTTCTTCTTCCTTGCGGGATTTCAGGCAAGATGACCGCTACCCTGGATCTCACTACTATCATTGCTATGCTAGTTGCCTCGTTCTTTCGCTATGCTGCGCTACCTATTACCTGTTTGTCCAGCCACCCCATATTGCCATGAACCCCTAACCTTTGACACCTTTCCTATGCAAACCGTTGTTTGGCTATGTTACCGCTTTCGCTCAGGCCCTCTTATAGCGTTGCTAGTTGCAGGTGAAGTTGAAGATTTCTCCATGGTGGACAGGATTTTGGTTGGGATATCACAATATCTCTTATATTATTAATGCATCTATATATTTGGTAAGGGTGGAAGGCTCGGCCTTATCCCTGGTGTTTTGTTCCACTCTTGCCGCCCTAGTTTCCGTCATACCGGTGTTATGTTCCCGGATTTTGCGTTCCTAACGCGGTCGGGTGACTTATGGGACCCCCCTGACAGTTCGCTTTGAATAAAACTTGTCCAGCAAGGCCCAACATCGACTTTTACCATTTGCCTCACCACCAGCTACTTTTCCCTTGGGAGTAATTAACCCAAGGGTCATCTTTATTATAGCCCCCCTGGGCCAGTGCTTGTCTAAGCGTTGGTCCAAACTAGAGCACCGTGCGGGACCATCCCTTGGCAACTTGGGTTACGTCGGTACCTGTACGCTTCGCTTATCCGGTGTTGCCCTGAGAACGAGATATGTGCAGCTCCTATCGGGATTGTCGGCGCATCGGGCGGCTTTGCTGGTCTTGTTTTACCATTGTTGAAATGTCTTGATGTACCGGATTCCGAGACTGATCGGGTCTTCCCGGAGAAGGTCTATTCTTCGATGATCGCGAGAGCTTGTCATGGGCTAAGTTGGGACACCCTGCAGGGTTTAAACTTTCGAGAGCCGTGCCGCAGTTATGTGGCAGATGGGAATTTGTTAATGTCGGTTGTAGATAACTTGACACAGATCCGAATTAAAACGCATCAACCGTGTGTAGCCGTGATGGTCTCTTCTCGGCGGAGTCCGGGAAGTGAACACGGTTTCTGGGTTATGTTTGACGTAAGTAGGTGTTCAGGATCACCTCTTGATCATTGCTAGCTTCACGACCGTTCCGCTTGTTCTCTTCTCGCTCTTATTTGCGTTGGTTAGCCACCATATTATGCTTAGTCGCTGCTGCAACCTCACCACTTTACCCCTTCCTTTCCCATTAAGCTTTGCTAGTCTTGATACCCATGGTAATGGGATTGCTGAGTCCTCGTGGCTCACCAGATACTTCCAAAACCAGTTTGCAGGTGCCTATGTTACCGAGCCGGTGACGCAACCAAGCTCAAGGAGGAGCTCGATGAAGATATTGCCCTTTGCGTTGTTCCGTTCTAGTTGATCAGTAGTGGAGCCCAGTTGGGGTCGATCAGGGACCTTTGTCGCATTTGGGGTTCTTCTTTTATTTTGGTTCCGTAGTCGGACCTTGATTGTATCTGGATGATGTAATGCTTTATTCATGTAATTGTGTGAAGTGGCGATTGTAAGCCAACTATGTATCTTTTTCCCTTATGTATTACATGGGTTGTGTGAAGATTACCTCACTTGCGACATTGCTTTCAATGCGGTTATGCCTCTAAGTCGTGCTTCGACACGTGGGAGATATAGCCGCATGGAGGGCGTTACAAGTTGGTAATCAGAGCCTTCCCCGACCTTAGGAGCCCCACTGCTTGATCGTTTTTAGCGGCCGAGTTGCGTCTAGAAAAATGTTTTGAGTCATTTAGGATTATATATATCGGAGAGTTAGGAATTCTTTTACTCCTCAGTCCCTTCGTCGCTCTAGTGAGGTCTCCTGACATAGAAGTTTTGACTTTCCTCTCCTCAAATTTCACAAAAAAAAAATTTAGGATCACGCGGGTATCTTGGAATCGTTCCGATGGTTTTATGATGACAACATTGTCTTGGTGCCTCCCGTCAGCAGGGGTTTTTTTTAGTGGAGGTGTCCCGGGGAGCTGAGCTCTGAGGTGTTGTCGTCATAATTTTATCGTCGCAGTTCTAGAATACCTGAGTTTAGTATGCCGACATCAAAAATCTCTTTTATGCAGTTGTTGGTGAGATAACCCGCTAACTTGATCTCGAGGTGAGTACGGAGTATTGCCATGACTTGTATAACGGATGCTTTTCGAAGGTTGAGGTACACGATTTCCGAAGGTTTCTTGGTTATGTGTTGACGGATGGATACAGCTTGGATGTAGGGATTGTTAGTTTGGGTGAGATATATTGCTTCCCCTATATCCCCAACACCAGATTGCATAACCAGAAAGTTTCGGGAGTTTTATAGGTGGGAATTCAAGTAGCTCCTAGAATATCTTTCCGACAGATGCATGATATGGGATTGGGTAAATCTCTATCATATGTATTTGTTCCGGCTTATTCTGCAAGCCAAGTCCTTTGTTTTTGTTTTCAGTTGTGGTATTCGAGTTGCTTCAATGTCAAATGTTGAATCCATACCTTTCCTAAACGGTGTTCTCATATTGCTATGTGAATACTAATCCTTTTGATCATTGATTTTGTCATGTCAACTCCTTTCCAACCGGTGTGCTTCTCTTCAAGTGGATCCCATCATTTTTCCCATCCGCAAGATCAAATCTAAGTTTTCTCATCGGTGTTTGTTTCATCCGTCTCCATTTTTTTCCGCCCACCCACCCTTTTTCCTCAAGAACTAAGATTTCTTTACCAAGTATCCTTTTATTTTTGTGAAGTTTCTCCATTCTTTTCCGTCAATGTTCTTACCCGGTGGTTCTCAAGAAGATGTTCTACTAGTTCATCATCCTTCATTGTTTTTTCTTCTCCGGTGGATCCTATTCAAGCTTTCGATATTCATCATACTCCTTTCCTCGTTTCTAATGCTTTCTCATACCGATGCACCTCTTAATCATTCACTTCTTCCTATTCATTTGTTCTGGAGTGCTGAAGATATCTCACAAGACTTGCATTTCCATTCTCAATCCCTTCAAGATATTTCGAGGTTGTTATCTCATTCAAGCCATTTAATTCAACCGGTGCAATTTCTCTTTAAAATCATTTCCAACGGTGTTTTCTTTTGAGTGGGCCCTAACCCACAGGTTTTTTCCCAGGATCTTACCTGACTCTTCTATTTTCCCAGAGCTATCCTAAATTCTCCTCCAAGTTTGACGTAAGAATGAGTTATCATCAGTCAAATGCTTTTCTCCAAGATCTTTCAAATTCTTTTCATAGTTGGCTCAACCTCTTCGCTTTTGATTCTTCCGGTGTGCCTCAATAATTCTTGGTGGTGTTTCTCATTGTCATTCCCATCATTTGAAGACCGAAGAAGAGTTTCTCTTTAATCTTGCTCTATTCTCTTCAAGATTCATGGGGCTAGCTTGATGCCATCCTCTCATAATTGTTTTCGAATTGTGAGAATCTTTTTCACCCATCCGGAGCATTTTAGGAGTCTTTTCAGTTTCATTCTTTGAAGCCCATCATCTCAGTATTATTCATTCAAGCTTTCAGCTCTCGTTCTCCAAATCATACCGGTGCATCAATCGAATATCCTCTAATCAGTTCTTGATCTCTTTGTTCTCATGTATCTAGTTTGTCTCAAGTACCTTCGTTCATTTGCTAATTCTTACCGGTGATGCACCCCTACTTCGATCATTTTCAATTCTTACGGTGGTTCGTTCAAGATTTCACCTCTTTCGTTATCATTTAATTCATTCGTTCTTTCCAATCCTACCGGTGGTTCGTTGAATACCTTCTCAAGTTTGCGCTATATCTCTCTTAATCCTCTCTACTAGAATAAGTAGTATGCCAAATCTGTTGCTTGTCATCAATTTAAATTGGTGAAGGATACGCATAACATAATTCTTATTCTGGTTTCATCCAAGTGATTAATTCCTTCTTTCGGAGTTTTTTCATGATGAATAAATTCTTGGTTTCATTTGTTTCATCTTCTCTTTTTCCCGGAGTTCCAAGCTCTAATTATCACGGAGATCCATCTAAATCATTGCAAGGATTCACCTTGTGTTTTCAACTTCTCTTTCTTTGTATCATCCTTCTATTACCGGAGTTCTTCATGGAGGCTCTACATGGTGGTTCGTCAAGGATTCTTTCATTGTTCAATTGTTCTTCAAGATTTCTCTTGAAGTTATGACCCGCCAAGCTATACTCAAAATTAAACATGGTGCTTAACACATGTTTTGTTTTGAGGAGCTCAAGTATTCTTCATCTTGCATTCCAAAGTGCAATTCCTTCTATCTTATCTTTTGAGATGGTGTTATGTCACTCTTGACATTTCCTTCATGTTTCATGATTCATATTGTTGTCAAGAATGAGGTATTTTAAATCAGTTGTCACGTCCCTAGCCTTACTATGCACTTGGACTAGCTTGGTTGCTGCATCACGTTTAAATTGCTTTTAAATTTGAAATGGGGATTGACTCAAACCCTAGCAACTAAGTGAAATCAAATAGGTTCAGCTAAAATAAATTCCAAAAACCCAAAATGGTCTTATAAAAATGTTCATGATTTTTGGAAATGCTGGAAATAGCAACTAGAGGTGATGCACATTTTTCCTAGCCATCTTGGATTTTACCTCAACATATATTGTATTTGATTGGGGCTCCAAAACATTGCTATAAATATTTTGACAGCTCCAAATATTCTGAGAAATGTTGGGGGACACCGGATTAATTCAGAGAGTGCCCAAAAATATTCTCAGAACTATATAAAATGATTTAGTGCTAAACTAAATCAAAACAGAGCAAATAAATAGAAAACAGAAACTAAACTAAAAAAGGGCAGAAACCTCACCTGGCCTCCCTGTAGCCTGGCCCAGCTCCTCCAGCAGGCCCAGCCCACCTGGCAGCCCAGCCACCTGGCCGGCCCACCGAGGGCAGGGGCGTCTTCTTCCTCCTGCCAGAAGGCAGAGGAGAAGCTAGCCACGGCGCCGTGGCATGCCACGCTGGCAGCTGCCTGCCTGGCTGTCCCCTCGTCGCCCTGGACGTTTTCCGCGATGCCACGCAACCCCCCTCCCGACCTCTCTCACTCTCCCTTTGCTCCTCCCCCCTCCTCTGTTTCTCTCTCCCGAGCACACCGCGCGCTGCCGTCGCCGCCGTTCGTTGCCGCCGTGTCCACCTGATCCCCCTCGCTCCCCCAACCGGCCCACGAGCTCCGCCGTCATCCGCTACGCCGTCCCCGCCGATCCACAAGATTGGAAGGCCCTCGAAGTGCCGCCATCGATGTCATCTTCATCCTCGGGTCCCGGCGATCGTCGCCATGATTCCACCGCCGTCCGGGCCTCCCCGAGCCGTCTGAGCTTCCGCTGTGAGGACTCCTTCATTTTCCCCCTCCTCCCCTGCTCGTTCTCGTGCCGTAGCTGCCGCCCCCGCAGCACCGAAGCTCCGCCATCGCCATGGCCGGGCGAACCTCGCGCCGGAGCTTTTCCGCTCGCTCCAGTAGCTCCCGCGTGCTCTCCAGGTCCCCAGGGTCCCGATGCGCTCCTCTGCTCTCTGGTTAACGCACTGCAGCCACCGCGCCCGAGCTAGCCCGAGCTCCGGTCGCCGCCAAAGCCGCCGTGGTTGTCGTTCCCGGCCAGCGCACGCTCAACCACCCGCACCGCTGGACGCGGAGCACTCCAAGCTCTCCGTAGAGCCTAGTCGCGCACCAAACCGTCGCCGAACGGCGATTTCCGAAGCTCGCCGCCATTTACTATGGTCACCGGCGACTCATCGCCGGCGTATCTGACGCGGCGTCGTCATTAGCGGCTGATGGCAGCACTAATCGAACCCACACCCACTGACACCGGGCCCCACACACTAAACTAACCCCTGGCTATTTTAGTTTAACAAAACTAACTCTCTGTTAGTACAGAGCCAATGACATGTGGGTCCCAGTGTCAGGTTTGACCAGGACCCGGTCTGTTGACCTGCTGAGGTCAGCATGACGCTATGATGACGTAGATAATCATTTTCTGGATTTAAAATAACTCAGAAAATTTCAGAAAATAGCTAAAACTTCTAAAAATCATAGAAAATCAACCGTAGCTCCAAATGAAACAAATTATACATGAAAAATGATCAGAAAAATCCAATCTATCCATCTGCACTGGTTTCATGCCTGTTTAAGCAACTTAACCTTGCTGTTCATATCAAAACATGATAATACACTTTATGAATTCATAGTTTGAGTTTGAATTTGAATCTTTGGTTCAAATAAGATCAAACCTTTCTGTTCTTAGATGCATTAGCCCAAATCACAGCATATTGCCATGTCATGATCATGCACCATATTGTGCATTTGCATTGATTGTGTTTCTTTCTCAGTTGCCGGTAATTGCCCCCTCTCGACAGACGCGTTCCGACGATGAGTTCGATGACACCGATGAAGAGATATATTATCTTCAGAAGTGCCAGGCAAGCAAAACCCCCTTGTTCATTCCGATACAATCCCACTCTCTCGCTCCTGCTCTATTTTACTGCATTAGGACAACAACGTTTCAACTGTTACATGTTGCGGTAGTTGAACCCCTTTATCCTCTGCATGACCTGTCATTCCACAATAAATAGATGAAACCCACTAGCATGAGTAGGAGTTGTTTGAGCCCCTGATGTGCCTACTCATTCATGCTTGTCTGTCATGCCTGCTATTGCTTAGAGTTGTGTCAGTCTGATTCATCGGGAATGAATCGGAGGTGTGTGAACATGTCCTACTGTTGAGAGCTAAATGTGTGAACACGATTTGGTAAAGGTAGCGGTGAGAGGCCATGTAGGAGTACATGGTGGGTTGTCTCATTGCAGCCGTCCTCAGGAACTGAGTTCTGTGTTTGTGATCCATGAACAGCTACTACCACTCATTGGGATCCTTAATTGACCCTCTCGGCTTCTTATTCACGCTTGTTCTCTGTCCAGGAGTTGCAACTAGTTTCTGGTGTTTGTAGGTAGTGTTAGTAGTCTACCAAGTGGCACCCGGTACAGGTGGGCTTGGGACAGACTAGGCACCATGGCACGGTGTACCAAGCGTAGATCTACCCGTCGAGGTGGGCTTGGGAACCCTGCTCACATCGTTTGGGGCCGTGGCGACACCCGCCGGATCTCCTTGCGGATGGAACCCGAATAGGCGATAAACCTGGACGAGAGACTTGAGTGTTTAGGTAGGCCGTGGCCGACACCCTCGCCAGGCTTCCGCTTGAAGGTTGCCGAGATACATGATGTGTACATGGCGGTAAGTGGCGAGAGCGTGTGTGAAGAAGTACACCCCTGCAGGGTTATCATTATCTATTCGAATAGCCGGATTCCTCGGATATGGAAACTTGGACCCCTTGCATAGTTCATAGACAAGTGAAAGTGGATACTTTAAGATACGCAAGATAAGCGTGAGTGCTATGGATGGCGTTCTTGTAGGGAGACGGGAGCGGATCCATAGTGGTGTATTGTTTGGTGAATATGTGGACTCGTGTGCGCCACCTCAAAAGAGTTACTTGCAGTCGTAGTTCAGGTTAGCCACCGAGTCAAAGCTGGCTTGCTGCAGTTAAACTCCACCACCCCCTTTGTTGATAATGATGCATATGTAGTTAGTTCTGATGTAAGTCTTGCTGGGTACATTTGTACTCACGTTTGCCTATTTTATGTTTTTGCAGAGAGACCTCGGTCTCGCTAGTCGTTCCGCGTGGGCTTTGACGTTTAGCTTGATACCTCAGCTACAATCTTGTGCCCTCGGCAGGATCTGGTAGATAGTCAGGCTTCTCAGCCTTTTTCATTTGTAGATGTCTGTACTCAGACATGTTAGCTTCCGCTTGTGCTTTGACTTGTATGCTCTGAATGTTGGGTCGTGAGACCCATGTTTGTAATATCTCGCTCCTCGAAGCCTATTGAATAAAATACTTGAGTCGTAGAGTCATGTTGTGATGCCATGTTGTATTTGCACATATCGAGCATATTGTGTGTATGTTATTGAAATGCTTGGTATGTGTGGGATCTGACTAACTAGTTGTTTATCTTTAGTAGCCTCTCTTACGGAAATGTCTCCTAGTGTTTCCACCGAGCCATGGTAGCTTGCTACTGCTCCGAACACTTAGGCTGGCGGCATGTGTCCTTCTTCGTTCTCGTGGTTCCATCCCTTTGGGGAAATGTCGCGATGAATACCGGAGTCCTGTTAGCCGCTACTGCCCGGTTCACGGAGTCCTTCTAGCCCAGTGCTACAGACTGGATTCACTCGTGATGACCGACACGTTCGATCTTTGGGTCATGGATGCTGTCCTCGTAAGTTTGTGCCACTTTGGGTTTACGACTAGCCATGTCAGCCGGGCTCCTTATCATATGGATGCTAGCGACACTATCATATCGTGTGCCAAAAGGCTAAACGGTCCGGGCAAAGGTAAGGCGACACCGTGGGAATACCGTGCGTGAGGCCGCAAAGTGATATGATGTGTTACATGCTAGATCGATGTGGCATTGAGTCGGGTCCGACAGCTTTGGTATCGAGCTTGATTGCTGTGAGGATTACCAAGCCAAACTGGTCGAAGTTGTGTCTAGAAATGCTTTAGTTATGTAGGGGAATTGATTGTGGGATGGGAACGTAAGGTTCTTTTTACTCCTTATCCCTCATGGCCTTCTGATCTGAGTCAACCTCGTCTTTTCTACGGGGATTAAGAAACTAGGCTTTCTCATCTATCTATCAGGATGACGTGTTACTAATCCATAGACCTATAGAATTGTTAGTTTCAAATCTCAGTTCAGTTTTACTACTTCCGTATGTTCATAACTGTTGATCTCGAAACCTTGATATTGTGCTTCAGAGTGGCTATGCCACCATTTTTGTAGCATGTCTCCAATCTATTGAGCATTTACAGCCGTTATGCTGTCCGAGTCATCCCAGGTTTCTAAACAATCTGATGCACTTGCAAATCCTTTCCCTCTGGTTTTGATGTTCCTTTGGGCCAGATTAATCACGCTAAATGCTGAGTTGAGGTACTCTATTGCCTCGACATATATGTTGGAGTTAGTATTATGACCCTAGGTGTTTTAGGGAGTCACCTAGTAATCCAGCCATGCTTTGTGTTCCCAGTGCGATGATTCTGGTCGTCATTCTCGAAAGCATCCTGTGATGCCATTTAGTAGTAGGTATTCTACTCCTTGGGTTTTGAACCCGAGATTCACCCTACTCACCTCATGTTGATAGTGTTTGCTAGTCCCTTCAGGATATTAGTAACCTTGTGATAGCCTCGAGGTTCGTGGTATATCGTTCTTCCAAATACCATGAACTACTTATGGCAGTAGTTCCTCGTTGAACCAAACGATCACAACCAGAGTGCTCTTGATGGGTTCTCCATTTTATATTGTGAATCTGCCAGTTCTACCTTCTGCATGGGTTATCTGGAAGAAATGTTGAGCTTCGCTCGACATACTAATCTATGCATCCACAACTAAGAAAGTTATATGTTCCTTTGAGTTGTTCTTTTTAGTCGTGTCCTGACCCTCGTCTATCAATTGATAGTCAAGGGTATGCGTGCATTTGTTCATCAGTGCCTATTGCCCTTGTGGTCTGTCAAGCCAGTCAATCCGGATTGACTTGGAGAAACAAACTCCAGTACCTCATCCATTTCTAGGATTGGGTCAAAGCAGTTGTATCCCGCAGATCAAATGCAATCCAGCTTCTGGTCTGTTCTACCTTGAAGTATTACCTTCTTTATGTCAGGATTTTCATGAGAATTGCACCACCTCTTGTGAATTCTTGACATAGTGATACTTCTCGCCATCATTATTCATTCCTCGGTTCCATGTTGTCGCAACCGGAGTACCGACAAGTGAATCGTGATGTGTGAAATCAATACTCCTAGCAACCTTGCTGCTTGGTAGTTAAAGGACAATAATTTCATTCTTAGCGTGTTGGTTCCTGAATCATCATTCTAAGATAGATTGTGCTACCTAGTCCTTATTTCCTGGTGCACTCTCCGATCAATGAGTTAGGATCTTGTCAAACCCTCGCTCTTTTGATCATATCATCTTGCCCTGAAAAGCAAGATTGTTCTCGAGCTTAGTAACATATTGGTGGTTCGTGATGTTCTGAATATCTTCTCAGAAGTATTACCAGGTTGTCACCTGACCGCTATGTTGAGCTCATGATCAAGTTGGTTTTCGAAACCACCCTTTCTCCAAGAATCTATGTTGAATACCCCTGAGCTAGTTGGTTAAGCCAAACAACAACTTGGAGAGTTGGAAGATAAAAGCTTGTTGACTTAGTTCATGTTAAGGGATATCTTTCTGTGTGTGTGTGTGTTGAAGAAAGATGATATCTTCATCAATTGGTCCTTGTGATCAGTTGTTGGACCTATTATCTTACCCCATCTTTGATTTGAGTATGGGCTATCGTCAAATCAAATCAGAACCAACGATGTTCGTAGTGTTGTCTTACTCGTGGTTATCCCTCGAGCATACACCATTACATCTTTTGGGTCTGACCAATGCTATCACCGTGTTCACATGATGGTGGAAGTCCAGTGATATGGAAATTCCGATGAGTTGTTGTTGAGCCCATCAGCAGCATTTTGTCTCCCCCATGATTCATGTTGAACATCAACCTAGTGTTGGAAACTTTGTAAGCAATACCTTCGTGTTCCATTCATGAAGCCTATGCTTGGATGGAAGAAGTGACTTCCTCGAGTTCATGTGCATTTGGTGTAAGTTGCCGCCACGAATTTGAGAAAAGTTTGTTCTCCTTCCCTTGGAATCATCCCAAATCAGTCATGCATACGTGCGAAGTATTCTATGGTTTGGTAGATTAATTACCTCCACTCCATATGTGTTCCTAGCACACCAAGCCACTGATTGATTTGTTCAAGGAAAATGAGTTGTTGTGCAAATCCTAGGTCATGCACAAGACATCGTTACCCTAGATGATGGTTCCCCACCTGAACTCAGTTGTGTTTTATCATAAGACTACTACGTGGTCATGCTTGTCCGGGACAGCGTGTTCACTTGTATGTAGCAGAACCAGCTCATGTTTTGGAGCTTGCTATCGTGGTTCATTCCCCAAGAATCTGGCAACTCCATCTCGTCGATTTGTGTTGCAACTTTTCTTTTCAGACATGTGAGTCTGAAATATCCTGTTTCCAACCAGATCTGAATCTCAGGCAGATATGATGGTTGGAACATTGCCAACATCTACATTTTGTTCCCAGTTTGCACCGCCATTGTGCCAATTCCCATGGGCTGCCCTCTTAGTAATTGTTGTTTAGGATCATCTTCAGAAGTGGTCTTACCATGGCTCCCATCCATTTCCGATGATAAGCAAATCATCCGTTTCGTTGTCATCAACAAGGTAGTCCACATCACCCATTCTAGTCCGAGTATGCCATTCCTTCGAGCTCTTTCAAATGATTAATTGTGATTTGCCTTAGGCTGGTATAAAGAGTTTCAATGATCTCTAAATCAAAGGTAATTCTTTTTGCCACTTAAGGGGATATTTCTACGAGTTACCTTCCCTAAGGTGTCTCATTGTGGTATCATGGCAACTATTTTCCTTGCTACTCTGAAACCTCATCAAATTGTTTCTTCCGTCCTTCATGATGTGTGTTTTTCCTCTCAGCTCAAGAGATGTCCTACATCTCATTCCGTGAGTTGATCTTGTGATCACTAAGATGATCCATCCTTGTAGAGTGTCTCTGTCCTCGTGTTGGATGAAGATCCCAAAAGCAAAGTCGTCAAGATCAATTTGAATCAATGAACCAACGTCTTCGAGAAGGGCAGTTGAATCCTGAAGATCGTGATAGTTTTGTGACCCCCTTTCCTCTTACCTCACATCTTGAATCTCGGGACGAGATTCTTGTTAGTGGGGGTGAGTTGTCACATCCCTAGCCTTACTATGCACTTGGACTAGCTTGGTTGCTGCATCACGTTTAAATTGCTTTTAAATTTGAAATGGGGATTGACTCAAACCCTAGCAACTAAGTGAAATCAAATAGGTTCAGCTAAAATAAATTCCAAAAACCAAAAATGGTCTTATAAAAATGTTCATGATTTTTGGAAATGCTGGAAATAGCAACTAGAGGTGATGCACATTTTTCCTAGCCATCTTGGATTTTACCTCAACATATATTGTATTTGATTGGGGCTCCAAAACATTGCTATAAATATTTTGACAGCTCCAAATATTCGAGAAATGTTGGGGACACGGATTAATTCAGAGAGTGCCCAAAAATATTCTCGAGAACTATATAAAATGATTTAGTGCTAAACTAAATCAAAAGCAGAACAAATAAATAGAAAATGAAACTAAACTAAAAAAGGCAGAAACCTCACTGGCCTCCACAGAGCTTCTGCCCAGCTCCTCCAAAGAAGCCCAGCCCACTGGCAGCCCAGCCACTGGCCGCCCACCGAGGGCAGGGGTCTTCTTCCTCCCGCCAGAAGGTAGAGGAGAAGCTAGCCACGGCGCCGCGGCATGCCACGCCGGCAGCTGCCTGCCTGGCTGTCCCCTCGTCGCCCTGGACGTTTTCCGCGATGCCACGCAAGCCCCCTCCCGACCCCTCTCACTCTCCCTGTGCTCCTCCCCCCTCCTCTGTTTCTCTCTCCCGAGCACACCGCGCGCTGCCGTCGCTGCCGTTCGTTGTCGCCGTGTCCACCCGATCCCCCTCGCTCCCCCAACCGGCCCACGAGCTCCGCCGTCATCCGCTACGCCGTCCCCGCCGATCCACAAGATTGGAAGGCCCTCGAAGTGCCGCCATCGATGTCATCTTCATCCTCGGGTCCCGGCGATCGTCGCCATGATTCCACCGCCGTCCGGGCCTCCCCGAGCCGTCTGAGCTTCCGCTGTGAGGACTCCTTCATTTTCCCCCTCCTCCCCTGCTCGTTCTCGTGCCGTAGCTGCCGTCCCCGCAAGCACCGAGCTCCGGCCATCGCCATGGCCGGCGAACCTCGCGCCCCGGAGCTTTTCCGCTCGCTCCAGTAGCTCCCGCGTGCTCTCCAGGTCCCCAGGGTCCCGATGCGCTCCTCTGCTCTCTGGTTAATGCACTGCAGCCACCGCGCCCGAGCTAGCCCGAGCTCCGGCCGCCGCCAAAGCCGCCGTGGTTGTCGTTCCCGGCCAGCGCACGCTCAACCACCCGCACCGCTGGACGCGGAGCACTCCAAGCTCTCCGTAGAGCCTAGTCGCGCACCAAACCGTCGCCGAACGGCGATTTCCGAAGCTCGCCGCCATTTACTATGGTCACCGGCGACTCATCGCTGGCGTATCTGATGCGGCGTCGTCATTAGCGGCTGATGGCAGCACTAATCGAACCCACACCCACTAACACCGGGCCCCACACACTAAACTAACCCCTGGCTATTTTAGTTTAACAAAACTAACTCTCTGTTAGTACAGAGCCAATGACATGTGGGTCCCAGTGTCAGGTTTGACCAGGACCCGGTCTGTTGACCTGCTGAGGTCAGCATGACGCAATGATGACGCAGATAATCATTTTCTGGATTTAAAATAATTCAGAAAATTTCAGAAAATAGCTAAAACTTCTAAAAATCATAGAAAATCAACCGTAGCTCCAAATGAAACAAATTATATATGAAAAATGATCAGAAAAATCCAATCTATCCATCTGCACTGGTTTCATGCATGTTTAAGCAACTTAACCTTGCTGTTCATATCAAAACATGATAATACACTTTATGAATTCATAGTTTGAGTTTGAATTTGAATCTTTGGTTCAAATAAGATCAAACCTTTCTGTTCTTAGATGCATTAGCCCAAATCACAGCATATTGCCATGTCATGATCATGCATCATATTGTGCATTTGCATTGATTATGTTTCTTTCTCAGTTGCCGGTAATTGCCCCCTCGCGACAGACGCGTTCCGACGATGAGTTCGATGACACCGATGAAGAGATATATTATCTTCAGAAGTGCCAGGCAAGCAAAACCCCCTTGTTCATTCCGATACAATCCCACTCTCTCGCTCCTGCTCTATTTTACTGCATTAGGACAACAACGTTTCAACTGTTACATGTTGCGGTAGTTGAACCCCTTTATCCTCTGCATGACCTGTCATTCCACAGTAAATAGATGAAACCCACTAGCATGAGTAGGAGTTGTTTGAGCCCTGATGTGCCTACTCATTCATGCTTGTCTATCATGCCTGCTATTGCTTAGAGTTGTGTCAGGTCTGATTCATCGGGAATGAATCGGAGGTGTGTGAACATGTCCTACTGTTGAGAGCTAAATGTGTGAACACGATTTGGTAAAGGTAGCGGTGAGAGGCCATGTAGGAGTACATGGTGGGTTGTCTCATTGCAGCCGTCCTCAGGAACTGAGTTCTGTGTTTGTGATCCATGAACAGCTACTACCACCCATTGGGATCCTTAATTGACCCTCTCGGCTTCTTATTCACGCTTGTTCTCTGTCCAGGAGTTGCAACTAGTTTCTGGTGTTTGTAGGTAGTGTTAGTAGTCTACCAAGTGGCACCCGGTACAGGTGGGCTTGGGACAGACTAGGCACCGTGGCACGGTGTACCAAGCGTAGATCTACCCGTCGAGGTGGGCTTGGGAACCCTGCTCACATCGTTTGGGGCCGTGAGCGACACCCCGGCCGGATCTCCTTGCGGATGGAACCTGAATAGGCGATAAACCTGGACGAGAGACTTGAGTGTTTAGGTAGGCCGTGGCCGACACCCTCGCCAGGCTTCCGCTTGAAGGTTGCCGAGATACATGACGTGTACATGGCGGTAAGTGGCGAGAGCGTGTGTGAAGAAGTACACCCCTGCAGGGTTATCATTATCTATTGAATAGCGGATTCCTCGGATATGGAAACTTGGACCCCTTGCATAGTTCATAGACAAGTGAAAGTGGATACTTTAAAATATGCAAGATAAGCGTGAGTGCTATGGATGGCGTTCTCGTAGGGAGACGGGAGCGGATCCATAGTGGTGTATTGTTTGGTGAATATGTGGACTCATGTGCGCCACCTCAAAAGAGTTACTTGCAGTCGTAGTTCAGGTTAGCCACCGAGTCAAAGCTGGCTTGCTGCAGTTAAACTCCACCACCCCCTTTGTTGATAATGATGCATATGTAGTTAGTTCTGATGTAAGTCTTGCTGGGTACATTTGTACTCACGTTTGCCTATTTTATGTTTTTGCAGAGAGACCTCGGTCTCGCTAGTAGTTCCGCGTGGGCTTCGACGTTTAGCTTGATACCTCAGCTACGATCTTGTGCCCTCGGCAGGATCTGGTAGATAGTCAGGCTTCTCAGCCTTTTTCATTTGTAGATGTCTGTACTCAGACATGTTAGCTTCCGCTTGTGCTTTGACTTGTATGCTCTGAATGTTGGGTCGTGAGACCCATGTTTGTAATATCTCGCTCCTCGGAGCCTATAGAATAAAATACTTGAGTCGTAGAGTCATGTTGTGATGCCATGTTGTATTTGCACATATCGAGCATATTGTGTGTATGTTATTGAAATGCTTGGTATGTGTGGGATCTGACTAACTAGTTGTTTATCTTTAGTAGCCTCTCTTACCGGGAAATGTCTCCTAGTGTTTCCACCGAGCCATGGTAGCTTGCTACTGCTCCGGAACACTTAGGCTGGCGGCATGTGTCCTTCTTCGTTCTGTATCATCCCTTTGGGGAAATGTCACGCGATGAATACCGGAGTCTGTTAGCCGCTACAGCCGGTTCACCGAGTCTGATAGCCCAAGTGCTACAGCCTGGATTCACTCGCGATGACCTACACGTTCGATCTTTGGGTCATGGATGCTGTTCTGTAAGTTTGTGCCACTTTGGGTTTACGACTAGCCATGTCAGCCCGGGCTCCTTATCATATGGATGCTAGCGACACTATCATATACGTGTGCCAAAAGGCGCAAACGGTCCCGGGCAAAGGTAAGGCGACACCCGTGGGAATACCGTGCGTGAGGCCGCAAAGTGATATGAGGTGTTACATGCTAGATCGATGTGGCATTGAGTCGGGGTCCTGACATCCATCAATCTCTTCATTGGAGCTATCTTGTGTCAGTTTTCACCTAAAGCTCTTCCTTAAAGGTTGTTGCTATTTATGGTGCTTATAAATGACCCAAGTTCTTCTTTATCCTCCCGGTGTTATAGCTTTCTCGTCTCCTTGTTCGTATCAATGAAATTCTATTCCCGTGCTTGGCAGGTTATCACCTCATAATTTGGGATGCATTCCTTAAGACCATATCAAGCTTATTCTTTTCGTTGTTGGTTTTTCCAACAACTCCGTTCAATTCTTCTTTGCAAGGATGTTTTCCAAGCTCATTTGTGGCAGAAGTTGGCATTTTCTCCTACATTCTGTTATTCCTATGATCTATCTTCTATTCTTTCTTCTAGAGGCATTGTGATGTTTCTCTTTTCACTCATCATCTCGAATTGTGACCATCGTGTTTCTTTTCATTCTTATCCATTTAACCGGAGTGGTTTCAATATCTATCTTATCACTAAATCTCTTGGTTCTCGTTGTATCCCTTGCTTCTCTTTTCTAACGGAGTGTTTTCAACTTTGCTCATCTTCGTTGTTTTCTTCATTTCATTTTGTTCAACCTCTCAAGGTTCATGGTTTCACTCGTTGGTCAAAGAAGCAACTTAGTTTTACCTCTTCTCTTCCTCTTCCGTTTTCCCTCCGGTGCCATCCTAGATCTCGGGACGAGATCCTCTCGTAGTGGTGGAGTGTTGTAATGCCCCGGATCCGTTGCGCCAGGTGTCCGCCAGTTATTCGCCGTCGTTGCCATGTCATTTGCTTGCGTGTTGCACTTCGCCATGTCATCATATGCATTTCATATCATGTCATCATGTGCATTCCATTTTGCATACGTGTTCGTCTCATGCATCCGAGCATTTTCCCCGTTGTCCGTTTTGCAATCCGGCACTCCTATGTCCTCCGGCGTCTCCCTCTTCTCTCTTCTCTTGTGCGGGTATTAAACTTTCTCAGAATGGACCGAGTCTTGCCAAGTGGCCTTGGTATAGCACCGGTAGACCGCCTGTCAAGTTTCGTGCCATTCGGAGGTCGTTTGGTACTCCAACGGTTAACCGTGTAACCGTAAAGCCTCTTTTGTTGCAGCCCAACACCCCTTCCAAAGTGGCCCAAAACCCACCTAACTCCTCTACATGCTCTCGGTCATTCGATCACGATCGCGAGACCGAAAACCGCACCTCATTTGGACTGTCCTAGCTCCCTCTATGCCTATATATACACCCCCATTCCAAATTCGCGGTCTAATCCCCCCCGAAACCCTAGCTTTTCCCTCTCCGCCGCCGGACGCGTCCGCCCCGGCCGGACACGTCCACGCGCCACGTCGCCCCGGCCAATCACAGGGCACCACATCGCCGTGCCGCCCCTCTCCTCCACTCCCCACGCGCCACGTGGCACCCGCAACCTCCCGTCGCCTGCCTTGCTGGAGCCCATCCGGCCCGCGGGCCAGATCCGCCGCCGCCGCCCATGGATGCTCCGCCGCCACCGTCACCGGCGTGCTCCGTCCGCCGCCCGCCATCTCCGCCTCTCGCGCCGCCCTCGGCCGCTGCTCCGCCGCCGGCCTCGCCCGCGCCGCCCGCGCGCCCGCCGCCGCCGCCGGCGCCGCGCCTCCGCGCCGGCCTGAAGCCCGTCGCCGGCCTTGCGCCTCTGCCGCCGCCTGCCGGCCTCCCCGCCGCCCGCTCGCCGCCCTTCACCGGAGCCAGCCGCCGCCGCCCGACCTCGCCCTCTGCCGCCTACGGTACGCGCCTCCGCCGCCCCTCGCCGCCCGCGCGGATCCGGCCGGATCCGGCCGGAGGAGACCTTCCTCGCCTTCCCCGGCCACCACTCCAACGAACTCCAGCGAGATTCGGACTGCCTCGAAGTCCGTGCCACAGACCCGAGGTTGCCCCCGTTTCAGTCCCAGATTTTTGTAATTTTCATGCCATGTTCATGCTATTGCCTCTCCGCATCCGTAGCTCCGTTTTGCGTGTATAATATGTCAAATTGTTCGTCTCGACGTGTACTTCATTTCATTCCATTGCATCATTTCTATTTGAGATCATCTTGATGCCCGAAATGCTGTTGGAAGAGTGCATGTTGATGTTAATCTGCTGAAACTTTTATAACTTGTTGTTTTCTCATTTTTGCCATGATTGATGTGTGCATCCTATGAGGTTGAGCTCTACATGAATGTTGAACTATGCCATGCCATCTTTCCAGGGGTGTTGACCATGTATTTTTGTGAGTTGTGTGCTGAGTGTATCAAGCTTGCTAAGTAGGGTAGTTCTTTGTTCTTTGTTTTCTGACAGATTCTGATATATTTTGTTGCTATGTTAACATGCTTCCACTAATCATTCTATGCATAATCTGGATATGTCCTATAAACATGTTTTGAACTACATGTCATGCTCTATCCATTTATGCCCTTGGTTTCAATTATAGCCTGCTGGAACATGTTCATTTCTTGCTCCAAAGTTGCTTGAAAATGTTAATGTCAACCTGTTAACATTAAGTTCACTTGTTCCCATGTGTTTTCCTAGTGATCCATGCACCCTATGAACTTGATCTTGCCATGCTTAGCTTCATAAACATGCCTTCTTACTGTTGGTTGCCTTGCCATGCCATGTATTGCTCTTTGGTGAGTGGTTCAAGCTCACGAACATGCCTACTTATCGTTGTTCCTGCCATGTATAAATCTGTAATATAACTTGCCATGTTTACATGGGTGCCATCATATTTTCTGATCCTTTTTGGCTCATGGTCAGTAAGGGTCTTTTGATATATGCTATTAGTAGATTCATGCCATGCCTTTGTTTGCCATGATATGTTCCTGTAGCATGTTGTTTGATAGCTCTAAACATTGCAACCTGATGTTATTTCTGCTAAAGTCTGAAACTGTTATTATTTGCAATATCTCCATGTGTTTTGGAGCATGTTCTAGTGATTTCTGGAGATAGCTCAGTGTTCATGTTTTGTTATGCTTTACGTGTACTTCATGCACATGCCTTTTGTTATTATGTTGGGGTGCTGTATCTTGTTGCTTTGATGCTTGTAAGATGCCTAGTTGCAGTTATGGACAGATTGTGGTTATGACTTGTATTATGTGTGTGTGTTGCACCGTTGCTCTGTTTTGAGTGTGCTCTATATGAAACTTGCTTGTTTTTGCATGTAGCTTCATATTATCATGTTGCATCCTTGTTTTTGAGGTGTTTGCTTGATGTTTGTATGCATTTTGCATCAATGCCATGCTTAACTTGTTTTGCTCATATCTTCTAGGCCGTAGCTCCGAATCTAATGAACTTTATATGTAACTTGACTAGAATTTCGTGTAGATCATCTTCGTGCATCTTAACTTGCTGTTTAACAACTTGAACATAAGGTTTATTCAGCTCCGGACCAATTTCGAAATATGCATATGAGGACTTACCGGAATTGTTATATGTTGTCCCCGGCCTCATTTAAACGTGCCTTGATGTGTTGTTCTTGTTTGCATCATCTTTTGCCATGAGTAGCTTCATGTAGACTTTGTCATGCATCATTCTTGTTGTGCATCATGTCTTGTTCATGGTGGTGTGTTTACCATGTTGTGTGCTTCTTCTCGATAGTTCCCATTTCGTTGCGATCGTGAGGATTCGTTCGTCTACGGTTGGTTCGGCTTCTTCCGTTCGTCCTCTTCATGGACTCGTTCTTCTTCCTTGCGGGATTTCAGGCAAGATGACCGCTACCCTGGATCTCACTACTATCATTGCTATGCTAGTTGCCTCATTCTTTCGCTATGCTGCGCTACCTATTACCTGTTTGTCCAGCCATCCCATATTGCCATGAACCCCTAACCTTTGACACCTTTCCTATGCAAACCGTTGTTTGGCTATGTTACCACTTTCGCTCAGCCCCTCTTATAGCGTTGCTAGTTGCAGGTGAAGTTGAAGATTTCTCCATGGTGGACAGGATTTTGGTTGGGATATCACAATATCTCTTATATTATTAATGCATCTATATATTTGGTAAGGGTGGAAGGCTCGGCCTTATGCCTGGTATTTTGTTCCACTCTTGCCGCCCTAGTTTCCGTCATACCGGTGTTATGTTCCTGGATTTTGCGTTCCTAACGCGGTCGGGTGATTTATGGGACCCCCCTGACAGTTCGCTTTGAATAAAACTTGTCCAGCAAGGCCCAACATTGACTTTTACCATTTGCCTCGTCACCACCTACTTTTCCCTTGGGAGTAATTAACCCAAGGGTCATCTTTATTATAGCCCCCCCCCCGGGCCAGTGCTTGTCTAAGCGTTGATACAAACTGGAGCACCGTGCGTGACCATCCCTTGGCAACTTGGGTTACGTCGGTACCTGTATGCTTCGCTTATCCGGTGTTGCCCTGAGAACGAGATATGTGCAGCTCCTATCGGGATTGTCGGTGCATCGGGCGGCTTTGCTGGTCTTGTTTTACCATTGTCGAAATGTCTTGATGTACCGGGATTCCGAGACTGATCGGGTCTTCCTGGGAGAAGGTCTATTCCTTCGATGATCCCGAGAGCTTGTCATGGGCTAAGTTGGGACACCCCTGTAGGGTTTAAACTTTCGAGAGCCGTGCCCGCGGTTATGTGGCAGATGGGAATTTGTTAATGTCCGGTTGTAGATAACTTGACACCAGATCCGAATTAAAACGCATCAACCGTGTGTGTAGCCATGATAGTCTCTTCTCGGCGGAGTCCGGGAAGTAAACACGGTTGCTGGGTTATGTTTGACGTAAGTAGGTGTTCAGGATCACCTCTTGATCATTGCTAGCTTCACGACCGTTCCGCTTGTTCTCTTCTCGCTCTTATTTGCGTTGGTTAGCCACCACATTATGCTTAGTCGCTGCTGCAACCTCACCACTTTACCCCTTCCTTTCCCATTAAGCTTTGCTAGTCTTGATACCCATGGTAATGGGATTCTTTGAGTCCTCGTGGCTCACGGATACTTCAAAACCAGTTTGCGGTGCCTATGTTACCGAGCCGGTGACACAACCAAGCTCAAGGAGGAGCTCGATGAAGATCTTGCCCTTTGCGTTGTTTCGTTCTAGTTGAATAGTAGTGGAGCCCAGTTGGGGTCGATCGGGGACCTTTGTCGCATTTGGGGTTCTTCTTTTATTTTGGTTCCGTAGTCGGACCTTGATTGTATCTGGATGATGTAATGCTTTATTCATGTAATTGTGTGAAGTGGCGATTGTAAGCCAACTATGTATCTTTTTTCCCTTATGTATTACATGGGTTGTGTGAAGATTACCTCACTTGCGACATTGCTTTCAATGCGGTTATGCCTCTAAGTCGTGCTTCGACACGTGGGAGATATAGCCGCATCGAGGGCATTACAGACACCACTCCCCAAAAGGTAATAGATGGTGTGTTGATGATGAACTCCTTGCTCTTGTGCTTCAAATGATAGTCGCCTCAACACTTAACTCTCTATCATAGATTTGGCTATGGTGGAAAGATGATTTGAGTGGAAAGCAACTTGGGGAAGGCTAGAGATCAAGATTCCTGTGGTTGGATTGGAATGTCTTGGTCTCACGACATGAGTAGGTGGTTCTCTCTGAGAAAATGAGTAGTGGAAGTGTAGGCACGTTCTGACGGTGCTCTCTCAAATGGAGAAGGGGGTGGAGGGGTATATATAGCCTCCACACAAAATCCAACCGTTGCACACATTTGACCCAACTCGGTCAGACCGAATAGAAGAACTCGGTGAGGTCGATTCAGTTCAAAATGTAAACGTTAGGAATACCGGTGGTACCAACATGATCAACTCGGTGGGACCGATGTGCCAGGGCTAGCACTACTAAAAAAAGGCATGTTAGTGGCGCACCTATTTTTGCCATTAACGGGGCACTATAGTGCGCCATAACTATGCCTAGAAGTGCGCCATTACTATCTGACTTAGTAATGGTGCACCACATAGAAGTGCGCCATTACTAACAAATTATTATCAAAAAAAATCAGAATTTTTTTTTCAAATTTTTTTCCCATTTTTTTCTTAATCTCGGGTCACTATGGCTTAATCTACGGTCAATTTGCTTAATCTCAAGTCAAATCGCACTTTATGGTCAAACTTCCTGGAAGGTCACCCATCCTCACACTACTCCAGCCTGAGCACGCTTAACTTTGCAGTTCTATCCAACCCCAGCACCAGCTCACTTAACAGGCACTTGTTGATATATCTATCATATCAATCCTATTAAACCTTGTTTATGTCTAGGACTTTGTTCATGTTCATGAGTGTGATAACATTTTGAAAAAATATATCAAACTTCCCCGTCATATTACGTATCATATTTCGAACATTTTTCCCAAAAAAAATTCGAAACCAATTTTTTTTTCTGTTACTAGTGGCGCACCTAGCAAAAGGTGCGCCATTACTAACTTTGAATTTTTTTTCTGTTTTTCACCCTCTAGATCTTAAAAGCCCCGTATCTTTTATTCTGTTAGGTTTTTGGGGATTCTAAAAATCTTCAACTATGTTCCCCCCGTGGAATTCGGATGTAACTTTTTGAGTAGATGATTTTTCATATAAAAACCTTTTTAATCCGAGTTCGTATGCAAAAGTTATGCCCATTTTACAAATTCCAGAGAGATTTTTCAAATAAAGTCGAAATTCATATTTGTAAATTTTACCAACAAGTAGACCACATATCACATGGGAAACTTATTTTCTTTTACTTTTTTGTCACTTCCATCATTTTCTTTTATTTTTTTAAAACTGAAAAGGCGGTCCACATGGGGGGGTGCATTCGGTAGAATTTTTGGTCAAAGTTAGTAATGGTGCACCGTGGTGTGGTGCGCCGTTACTAGTTAAACTAGTAGTTGCGCACAATCCCCGGGTGCGCCATTACTAGTTTTGAAAAAAAATATTGTTAGTAGTGGCGCACCGAGGGTGTGGTGCGCCGTTACTAGTTAAAACTAGTAAGGGCGCACTATCCCCTGGTGCACCATTACTAGTTTTGAAAAAAATTTAAAAATTGTTAGTAGTAGCGCACCGAGGGTGTGGTGCGCCATTACTAGTTTAACTAGTAATGGTGCACTATCCCCTGGTGTGCCATTACTAGTTTTGAAATAAAATAAGAAAAAATTTGTTAGTAGTGGCGCACCGTGGATGTGGTGCGCCATTAGTATTTGGAGTTTAATGGCATACCTATATATGGTGTTCTACTGCTATATAGTAGTGGCGCACCACATATGTGGTGCGCCATTAATGTCCATATTAGCTATAGCCGTTTTTCTAGTAGTGTAGGGCAAAACCTCATCTCAGTGAGACCGATCACACAGACTCGGTGAGACTGATTTCAGCAATGATCAAATAGAGAGTTGGTTAAGCAAACTCGGTGGGACCGATTGCACATCTTGGTGTGAGACCGAAGTAATTACAATAGGCAAGAAAGAGTTTGCAAGAACATCTCGGTGTGACCGATATCCGTATCGGTGTGACCGAATTGTCTAGAGTTTCTGGTAGTGGCCATGTCAACAGAACTCGGTGGCGCCGAATAGATCAAATCGGTGGGGCCGAGTTTGATTTTAGGTTTTGGACATATGTGGAAATGAGAATGTAGCTGAGGGTTTTGGAGCAATATCACTAAGCACTTTGAGCAAGTAGACCATTAAGCAACACCTCCTCCCCTTTTAATAGTATTGGCTTTCCTATGGACTCAATGTGATCTTGGATCACTAAAATGAAAATGAAGAGTCCTGAGCCTTTGCCTAGCATTTTGAAGGGGTTCCACATCCTCTTGTCCTTGCCATGCCACTTTTGAACTCATCTGAAATGTACTCGATAAAAGTGTTAGTCCAACAAGACATATGTTGTCATTAATTACAAAAATCACCCAGGGAGCACTTGTGCTTTCAATCTCCCCCTTTTTGATAATTGATGACAACATACATCAAAGCTTTTAGATAAAGATATGAATAGTAACAAGTAAAGCTTTGGAAGGACATTGGACATGCATAGGCTCCCCCTACATGTGTGCAAACATGTAAAGATGGAATATAAGATCATATGAAATGCATAAGCATGTCAGAGTAGGCAATGAGTTACATGTATCTTGGCTATATGCATGAGAGCAGATGAGATGATGTAAATAGAATAGGTATACCTACATGTTCATGAATCCTTCTTGCAAACAATATGTAAGTAGCAAGAGATCATCATGCACATGAGTGTGATGCATATACTTACCTTTTGGTCTTGAGATGGCTTTGGAAGAGATGAGCTTGAGAAAACAAAATTAGGTAACACAAGAACACTCTAAATAAAGCAAGTTCATGGAACCACAAGAGTACCAAGACTGGGATGACATGTAATGAGTGAGTACTTAGTAATCCACTTGGATATAGACATGTCCCCAAAGATGAAAGATATGCAATGAATTCCAATGATTTTCTTCCCTTAGGTATGAACCCTTTCTCCCCTTGAATCTGATATTGGATAATGGGAGAAGGTAGGGTAAGAGAAAATTAGACCTAGAAACATTAAAGCAAGAAATGGTAAAATCAACCATATTAACATGGCTTTCCCCTCTTAAAGACATGTGACTTCTCTCCTCTATTGATAACAAGCATCTGGAGAAGGTAAGATGTGCTTTCTCTCACATGTCATAAGCTTTGATGTTCTCTCTCTCCCCCTTTGACATCAATTTCCAAGAAGGGAATTTTTGGAGTATGAGTCAATTAGGTTTGGTCCTTGAGACACATTACAAAACAACATGTAGTATATGATGTGTGTAGAGGATAAGAATCATTGAGTGGAGCTGGAAAAGATGTGCAAATATGCAATGGCAAAAAGTTTCTTCAGCAAAGAAATCGGTGACACCGAGCGGTTTTCATCGGCAATTCTAAGATATCAGAGCTACTCAGAGTGCACATCGGTCAGACCGAGCTAGTCCTTTTTGGTTGAACCATTGAACTATATACAGGGAACCCTTGTAATTCGGTCTAGCCAATTTGCTGGACTCGGTGTGTCCGAGTTCAATGTAGGGGAAAAATCTTATCAACTCAACTCACTTGGCAATTGAAATTTTGTAAAGATTTGCAAGGAATTTACTAAAAAGATTTGCAATTAATTAGATAAGGAAACACATAAAAGAAAAGAGATCTAGATGAAGTTTTTTTATAAAGGGAACCACAAAGATAGGAACAAAAGAAAAATAAGGAACATAAAACACTGGAGAACTTCATCTAGAAGGGGTCAGCGACAAAGTCACCCATGTTAGAGTATATTGACTTAGGAGTCAAGTGAGGTCACTTGATCATAGGTCATACACATCGTTTAAGATCAAAATGGGCTTACCATTTTTCGTTTAAGAACTTTGATGTATTCACATCTCGTTGAGGTTCTTTGACTCATGACTTGGTTCAAAGCTTCTCTAAGATGGAATATCATACCTTGGGTTGTGTTGATTTTGGTCATGCAGTTGAACTTGTGTTCGATGCTCAAGGTTGATGTAGTCCATCAAAACTTGAGAGCACCACTTGTAGTTTGAGTTCATCTTCCCACATGGGTTAGTCTTGCAAGGAAGAGCACTTGTGTATCCGAAATGACAATCATGAAATTTGATACCAAATGAAATTTGATATATAGAAATTGTCAAAGGATATGTTGAGCGAGCTCATCCTTCTTTGTATTCCGCAAACATATAGTAGAGACTTGGTGATGTAGAGATTGTTTAAGATGTGAGTGTCTTGCAATCTCATGGATTTGGGCTCATCCAAGTACCTACAAGACTTAGATAACATGCAAGGGTGCAAGTATAGATCCAAGACATATGATCATGAACTTAAGAGAAATATCATGGATTAGTCATAGAAAGGTTCATGCCTTGCATGCATCTAGATGGAGTTCCTACTCCAAATTTTAGGCATCAATGATGTTAAATTCACCTCTCAAATGGCAAAACACTTTCTCATCGAGTGGTTTGGTGAATATATCCGCCAATTGCTTATCGGTACGAACATGCTTAAGATTGATGTCTCCTTTAGCAACATGATCCCGAATAAAATGATGACGAACTTCAATATGCTTAGTCCGAGAATGTTGCACGGGATTGTGAGCAATCTTAATAGCTCTTTCGTTATCACAAAGCAATGGAACATGTTTCACATGTATCCCATAATCCTTAAGGGTTTGGCTCATCCAATGTAATTGAGCACAACATGATCCAGCGACAATGTATTCCGCTTGGGCGGTGGATAAGGATACCGAGTTTTGTTTCTTGGAGGACCAAGATTCAAGAGATCTACCAAGAAATTGACAAGTACCTGAAGTGGAATGTCTATCAACCTTGTCTCCGGCATAATTCTGAGGCGGAGTAGCAAACAAGATCGAAAGAAGATCTCTTAGGATACCAAATGCCAAAGCTTGGTGTATGAATTAAGTATCTCACTATCCTTTTCACAGCCTTAAGATGACATTCTTTGGGGGCCGCTTGATATCGTGCACACATGCACACACTTAGCATAATATTGGGACGGGAGGCACATAGATATAACAATCAACCAATCATAGAGCGGTAAACCTTTTGTTCAACCGGTTTTCCATTCTTACTCAAGTCAAGATGTCCACTAGTAGGCATGGGTGTTTTCATACCTTCGTTTTATTGCATATTGAACTTCTTGAATAAGTCCTTGGTGTAATTTTTTTGGGAAACAAAGGTACCCTCTTTAGTTTACCAAGAAAGAATTTGAGTTCATTCATCATAGACATCTCAAACTTCTCCGACATTAGCCTTCCAGACATTTCACTAAAATGAGGGTTAGCTCAACCAAATATGATATCACCTACATAAATTTGGCACACAAATAATTCTCCATTAACCCTTTTCACTAAAGTACAACTAATTCCCGGGTGGTTTTGGTAATTCATAACAACATATAGCTCATTGAACTAATATCCATTCAAGCTAAATATTTTAGGAAGTTCAATCATTGGCATGGCATGGATTAGAGATGTGGACCCCCTCAAAATGCTAAGGACAAAGGTTGGCAAAGGCTTGAGACTCTTCATTTTTGTTTTAGTGATCCAAGATCACATTGAGTCCATAGGAAAGCCAATACTATTAAAATGGGATGAGGTGTTGCTTAATGGTCTACTTGCTCAAAGTGCTTGATATTGCTCCAAAACCATCAACCACTTTCTCATTTCCACATATTTCCAAAACCTAAAGTCAAACTCGGCCCCACCGATTTGATCTATCTGGAGACATCGAGTTCATTTGATATAGCCACAGCCAGAAACCCTAATCAATTCGGTCTCACCGATACGGCTCTTGGTCTCACCGGGATGGCTTTGCAAACTCTCTGTTTCCCTTAATAATATTTCGGGCTTACAGAAATGAGCGATCGGTCCAATCGAGTTTGCATTGCAAACTCTATGTTTCCCTTTCGAAATGTTTCGGTCTCACCGAAAGGAGTAATCGGTCCCACCAAGTTTGCTTGACCAAGTCTCTATTTGCTCATTGCTGAAATCGGTCTCACCGAGTTTATGCGATCGGTCTCACCGAGATGAGGTTTTTCCCTAGCCCTAGCACATCGGTCCCACCAAGTTGATCTCATTGGTCCCACCGAGATTCCTAATGTTCACATTTTGAACTAAATCAGTCTCACCGAGGTCTTCTATTCGGTCTGACTGAGTTGGGTCAAATCTGTGTAACGGTTTGATTTTGAATGGAGGCTATATATACCCCTCCATCCCCTTCTCCATTTGTCAGAGAGCCATTAGAATGTGCCTACTCATGTGTTGAGACCAAGACATTCCAATCCAACCACAAGAATCTTGATCTCTAGCCTTCCCCAAGTTGCTTTCCACTCAAATCATCTTTCCACCATAGCCAAATCTGTGAGAGAGAGTTGAGTGTTGGGGAGACTATCATTTGAAGCACAAGAGAAAAGAGTTCATCATCAACACACCATCTATTACCTTTTGGAGAGTGGTGTCTCCTAGATTGGTCAGGTGTCACTTGGGAGCCTCCATCAAGATTGTGGAGTTGAACCATGAAGTTTGTAAGGGCAAGGAGATCGCCTACTTCGTGAAGATCTACCCAAGTGAGGCAAGTCCTTCGTGGGCGATGGACATGGTGGGATAGACAATGTTGCTTCTTCATGGACCCTTCGTGGGTGGAGCCCTCCGTGGACTCACGCAACCGTTACCATTCGTGGGTTGAAGTCTCCATTAACGTGGATGTACGACAGCACCACCTATAGGAACCACGCCAAAAATCTCCTTGTCTACATTGTGTTTGCCTTCTCCAAACCCTCCCCTTTACCTTCATATGAAATGTTTTACTTTCCGCTGCAACACTCTTAGAATTGCATGCGTAGGTTGATTGCTTGACTTATGCTAAGTTGCTAAAATCCGCCAGGACTTAAAATTGGGAAAAGGCTAGATTTTCATCTGGTCAAGTAGTCTAATCACCCCCCCTCTAGACCTACTTTCCATCCTACAAGTGGTATTAGATCTTGAGTCTCCATTTACATTGATTTCCATAGCTTTTGGTTATCATAGCCTTGGTTTCACAACCTAGGAGAGTATGGCGTCTAGCGAGGGAAATTACCACCATAGAGGTCCTTACTTTGATGGTACTAACTTTGCTAGTTGGAAGCATAAGATGAAAATGCATATTCTTGGTCATAACCCCGCCATTTGAGCTATTGTGTGTATTGGTTTGCAAGGTGAATACTACGAGGATGGAAGAGAACCAAATCGTAAAGCAATTGCTGAAGAATTGAAGATGTTTTAATACAATGCACAAGCTTGCGATATCCTCTTCAACGGATCGTGCCTCGAAGAATTCAATAAAATCAGTCATCTTGAGAATGCAAAGGAAATTTGGGATACTTTGGTTGATATGCACGAAGGTATCGAGTCTGTCAAGGAATCCAAATTAGATGTGCTTCAAAGTCAACTTGACAAGTCAAAAATGAAGGATGGCGAGGGAGTCACTGAAATGTACTCTAGGCTTGCTCTTATCACAAATGAGATTGCCGGCTTATGAAGTGAAGAGATGACCGATAGATTCATCATCAAGAAGATCCTAAGAGCCTTGGATGGAAAATATGATACCGTGTGCACCTTGATCCAAATGATGCCCAATTAGAAAGATCTTAAGCCAACGGAAGTTATTGGGAGAATTGTTGCTCATGGGACGTCACTCAACACTAAAAAAATACACTTCCATGATGATACGTGTTTGCTAGAGTAGGTCACATTTTCTGTCATGCATGTACATCCATGACGATTTTATGACAAAATCAAGATAGTCATACCTGTGCTGTCGTAGAAGTGTTCCATGACATCACCAAAATTATCATCACGGAAGTGTCCACTTCCATGACAATAAATCACGTGTCATAGAAGTGCTTTCGTCAAGGGTGACCGACACGTGCCATCCACCATAACGGGTCGCCGTTAAGCTATCGGGTCCGGTTTTGGATCCGATAACCCGTTAACAGCCCCGACCAATGGGGATTTTCCACGTGTAAAATTATCATTGGCTATAGAAACCACGTGTCAGGTTGCAAAAAGGATAGATGTCAACCACCCAATGGACACGATGCGCCTATGATACGTCCACATGTGGAAAAGCCCAACAACATCCCATTTAGGTTAAAAAGGCTGGCCCAGTCAAAATTAGCGGCTGGCCCATTAACAGCCTGCTTGCAGACGACCCATTCACAGTTAAGGCCCGTACGACTATTGTCAAATCGACCCATCAACGGCACGTTCTAAACTTGTCATATCATGGCCCATGGTCACTTCTAGCCCATTAACAGTCCGCTAAGTATTTGGGACGAATTACGACCCGGTGTGTTTTCGGCCTGTTAAAGGTCCTGCTTCATTTGGGCCCATTTTTTGGCCCTCGAAACTTTCAGCCCATAAACGACCGTCAAGAATTTTGGTCATATTCAGCCATGTCGGACATTCAGCCTGTTAGAGTCCCACAATAGATTTGGGCCGCTTCCAGCCTATTTTGACATTCGGCCTGTTAGAGGCCCACTGTAGATTTGGGCCACTTCCATCCTGTTGTGACTTTCGGCCTGTTAACGTCGGAATGTCACATCAGGCCTATTAACGGCCCATATAAAACTGATACTAATCAAGCCCGACCGAACTTGAGCCTGTTAAAGGCCCTTGTAGTAGGTCAGCGCATTTACGGCCCGTCTAAATTTCGGCTTGTTAACAATCCACATTATAAATGGGCCAACACGAGTTGAGATACATTTCGGCCTACTATTGACCAGTGGGTTATTTGGCACAATCAGGGCCCAATCTCACTTTTGGCTTATTAAAGGTCCATGTTACTTATGGGCTCAAGACATTTACACATGTTAACGGCCTATTTTTCTGAGGTCCCAAATTATGTTTAGGCATGTTAAAGGCCCACTAGGTGCACATGCCTACAGAAAATATGAAAGCTTATGTTGATGTAGGCCCAGATATTTTTAGTGGGCTACATGCAAATTACGGCCCATAATAATTTTTAGCCCAATTGGAATGGGCCTAACGGATGTTGTCATGTTGGGATCCTAAGAAGCTTTTGGCCTAATACATTACTAAGATAAACCTGCACTATACAAAAATATCATCGTAATTTCTACAGCCTTTGGCAGCACGATAAATGTTGTATCACAACAAAATAAATTCCAGCCATACTCTCTAAGTGCAGAAGCAAAATCTCTTTCTACCACTAATTTAGCCTCTAGAGCATCATCAGTTGGCAATTCATAATGCACGATTGGACCGGTGCCACTGCTGTGGGATGATGCAACGTCCATGGGGACCTCGCTCTTTGATCTTGAGCTAACCTGTTTTGCCATTAAAGTTCTGATTGGATTCAGAAAAGTTGAAGTTAGCAAAACAGCTCAACTGGGAGTTATAACAGCAAATCAGTTAAACAAACAAGGAATTAAAGAGTTTCAATTGGATACTGAAAAGTAGATATTAACATTATTGTAACCCGTTGTTGCAGCAGCAAAGCAGTTAAACAAACAAGTAGCTATTGAAGTTCAGGCAAACAGGTAATTCTTAACAGTAAGTATCAAACACATAGATATGCGCAGTCTACAATAGGATTAACAAGCTGTGGCATTATGTTATCAGTAGCAAACTATATTAAGCCAAGCAACGTAATTGAACAATATTGCAATAAGTGGCTAACTAAAATTTTGAGAAGCAGGTTACTAAACTTACGCTAGTTATTTGTACAGGCACACTGCAACTTCTTTTTCGCTTACAAGGTTGTACGAAGGAGTCCATTGCATCAATTGCTTGGATATGCAGTCCCAATACTTCTTTCTTCCCACACTGCATTGGTAAGTCGAATGGTTAATCTGGTAAGATGGTGCGTCGTTGATATGTTATATGAGGACGTGTAGTCAGACTAGTTGTAGCCACACACATCACACTGGCTTTTACTGTATATTTCATGCGATTACTTTTTTCATATCGAGATCTAAGCAATCTACAATAGGATAAAAATACTGGCATCCTTCACATTATTGGCAAACTCATTTCATAGAAACAAGCAATTCAACCATTCTGTGGGTAAATCAATAATTTTCACTACCCAATCATACACTCAAAAAGGGGCACCACCGTAGGGGCTGGTACGGGCGGCCACCTCAGGTGGCTGCAAAGTGTGCACCTAGTTTGAGTCATCCAGGTTGGCCCAGGCTAGTTTTGTTCGTCCCAACGCATGAGCAGGCAATGTAAAAATGAAGAAAAATGTTTCAATTTGGATGGGCCAATAACATAAGTGCCGGGCAGGCCCTATAGCAGGCTCGCGTCCCAAACTAGTGCTCCCATATCGATCGATAGCAGGAAAAATCCGAATTCATTCGCTCCAGCCTCCAGTCTGGTTCGCTCCTAACCTAGCCGCCGCTGGACAGACCGACACAACACTTCCTTGCGCCTTCGTTGGAGGGCGATCGCCGGGCCTCAAGAGAACGAAAGGACAAGAAGATGAAGATCCAACCCTGGGTGTAGCCTGCGTGGGAGGCGGCGGCAGCAGCATGGACATGGCATCGAGCTTGCGCAAACGGATAGTCGCAGCTTGCAAGAGTAGCATGCGCAACGAGCAGGTACATCACATCCCTGATTATATCTAATTCAACTCTTCAATTTCGAGCCAATAGTTAAACCTGACGGTGTTGTAAAACTGCTTGTATGTAGGGAATCTATGAGAAAATGAAACCAATTTCTACCTATTTTATAACTCCCCCAATCAATACTGAACTGACTAAATCTGATGTATCTAATCAAGTTTCTGGTACAAACATACAAGCTCATGTTGTTCTTGAGCCTGAAGTGTCTAATGAACAGACTGCTAATGAAGGATTTGATGCAAACATTTTACATGCTCCTGGTGATGAACATATAGTGTCTAATGAGGGATCTAATGCAAGCATTTTGCAAGCTCATTGAAGGATTTAGTGTGTAATGATGATCTGCTTTGTTGAGAGAGACAGAGATTTGCAGGCATTGATGAGAAGAAAATTATATTGCATTTTCATAGCTTGAGGAAACATCGAGGCCATCTACTAGAAAGTCCCCATATCATGACAACATAGCATAAATGCTTTTCTAATCTATTGTTTGAAACTATTGGCATACTTGTGCGGCATAGATATATTGATATGCAGTTTGCGCACTGGTTATAGGTGCAATTACACTTCGATATTTTTAGCCAGAGAACGAATAATTCAAGCAGGTACAGACCATGTTTGTAGTGCTTGTACACCATGTTGCATTTTGTGTTTTTTGGTGCTTGCATCATTTTGTGTTTATAATCTGAACTACTTCGGATCATTAGCTGGTTTTCAAAGTGCATGTAGCTTCACATTTCTCAAGTTATGTTGATTTCTGGAGTGCAAGTGCCTTCGTATTTTTTAAGTTAAATGTTCGCCCCTGGTAACTTGAATTCATGGATCCGCCACTTCACCCAAATCATACACGAATGCCAGTATGAATTAAATGAAATGCAGGGACTTACACTAGCTTGTTGTACAGGCTCACTGCATCTCTGCTTGCGATTGGGATGTTCCATGTACAAGTCCATGTTACCACTTGCTTGGATGTGCAGGCCTTGTGCTCCTTGCACCCCCTCCGCATTTTTGGCACGGCGAATGGTTGATCAAATAAGAGGAATCGACCTTGATGTTGTACCGGAGGACAGATAGTACAAGTTTATACGGGTGTGCAGGATGTGTACCAGATCCCGTAGCGCTGTCATGCTTCACTAAAAATGGATTTGCTTGTTTCAGATGATATCTCCATAAGAAATAAGAGTTAAAGTCAGAGTTGCACAGGCGTGTAAGCTAAGAGAGCAGTGAAAGGATATCCAAACATCGTCGGAATAGTGCACAAGTGAGTGATATGTGGATACCTAGTTCAGGCCGGGGTTTGGGCATGCTCGCCTAGCTAAAGTGTGGGTCACTTCAGAGCTGTTGAGGGTGATGCGATGGTGTTGGCTGGCCACGCACGGATTCAGATCTTGAGTGGCAGTGGAGTGCTATGATGCGGTGGACGAGACCATTGCTGAAGCCCCAACGGCCTCGGGGGGCGGAGGTGCTACGATGTGCTCGCTGAAGTAGCCCCGGTGAGATGGGAGACGACATCGGTGAAGCGCACCTGATGTGGTGGAAGTTGGTGTCTGTGACGCACGTCGGTTGCGGAGGACGACGTTGTCAGTGGACCACCCCGTGCGCTGGACGTGGGCGTAGATGAGGTAGCTCCGGTGCGGTGGTGAAGCGCGACCATCGTCTTCGTCGTCGTCGTCCGGCCCAGAGGTGGGGAAAGAGACGAGACGAGGGGCGATTAACTTTGCTTGGGTTGGCGGCGAATTAGGGATTTGAGCAATCTGGGCGTGGAAGGGGACGGTGGAGAAGGGAGATTTTGCAGGTCTGGAATTGGGGCCGCCAGATATTTCAATCCGAAACGTGGAAGCGCGAACATATTTTGTCGTCGTCCTTTGGGGGGGGTGGGGGGAGTGTGGGAGGGAGGGAGGGGGTGGGTGGCTGGGTGCTACACGTCCGTCCGACACACGCGACCACCCCGACACGACCCAAGTCTGCCTGGTGCACGTACATTTGAGAATGCAAACGAATCTTCTTTCATTTTCAAACGAATCTGTATGTATTACCATGCCCGTGTTTTCCTTGCAATAATTAGTCATTCGAAACGAGATACTCCCTCCGTTCACTTTTGTAAGTTGTTTCAGACAACTCAAAATGAACTGTTTTGCACATTGTCTAAAATGTCTTCAAGGTCTTATAAAAGTGAACAGAGGGAGTACTATAAATTAATTAATGAGTTATGTGAAAAAAATCAAAACGGTATCCACGGTATCCACGCTAACGTGGATTAGAGTGTGTGTCGCGTAATTAGTTATTTGAATTAGAGTGTGTTTCATGTAGCGATCTCCAATTCTAACGTGGATTTCACATTTCAGTGTATCCACGCTACTTTTTTAGTACAAATTCATATGTATATGATGAACACCATGGTAGTGAGAAAACTTTTGGATCGATTCAAACATATGACCTACAAAATAGCACAACGAATTGAGTGAATGTCAACATTTCGAAACCTAGTATGGCACGAATTCAAAATAATTACCCGTATGCATGGTCCTCAGTTTAAATCTTACAATGTACACCGAATTGAAACATCGATATTAAGTCTCGTACTATGTACATTCAAATGTTGTTTTAGACCTCCCCAGCACACACGCTACATATTTCAGACGGTCAATCTTCCTCTCCTAACCACCTTAGGAAGCTATCGGTTTCCAACACACGTTCATTCTTTCTCTCCATGTTTCGATCTCTAAGTCTCTCAACTACACAATCCCCTTTTCCACTCTGTTACCAAATGTATTTACCTCACACACCCGCCATTACACCCCATGCCGAGCTCTCTCTCTCTCTCTCTCTCTCTCTCTCTCTCTCCCTCCCTCCCTCTCACCCTCTCGCGTTAAATACATGCATTGCCTATCTAGCCCCCAACCTCTCGTGCGCATGCACGCACGTTGTCTATCTAGCACTCCCTGGAGACTGTCTCACTCTTTTTTCCGCACGGCGGGCCACACTTGCTCAATCTCGCCGTCTTTATCTGAGTCTCGTTTAACCTCGTTTTCTTTCACACACAAATGATATATCTCCCTGTTCGGGCCTCGATCTACACACTCTATTCTCTCTCACGTAGATTGTCTATCTAGGTCAGTCCATCCAAGCCGCCCCCACTCTTTCGACCTCATGGTGGGCCACGCTCGCTCAATCTCTCTCTCTATATATATATCCCTCTCTCTCCAACCTGTCTCACTCTTTTGATCGCATGACGACCCTATGTGATCGATTAACCTTGCTTCCTCCCATGCACAAAATATGTCTACACGTCTGTGACTGGATTCTTTCTCAAGCTCTATCTTACAGCCCTCACCCTTGCCAAAAGCTCAATCGGACAATATATCTCCAGAGCATATATATATATATATGTTCAATGAATGTCAGACCACACTCACTTTGTCTCTCTATCTTTATGTCTGTCGATTGACCTCGCTTTCTCATGTCGTATCTTCCATGCATTGAATCTACCTCTCCATCCGTCGCAAAGCCGGAGCTAATTACATTGCGAGGGTCACTCCAACATTGGATTAATTTGTGTAGGCATTTATTCGAGTTGGTTTAGATTATATTTTCATAGCATTCGGCCCACAGCTACTACAAACACCATTGCAACCCCCGCAACTCCCCTAGTTGATTTCCCTCTGCCTCGGTCATTGCTCTCTCGCACGTCCTTTCTCGCCTTCAATGTCGCGCCGTGGTCTTATTGCAAAAAACTCTATTGTTCTCTTTAATAATTATAAATAAGATACAAAACTACACACCGATAGTCCACTTGGAATGGAACAAATTTCACCCCACAAATAAAAGTGCTACAAACTACACACCAAGGGGCCCACATGTCATCAAACAAATTTGGACCCATATACAAATTAAAAAATAAAGGACGAGGATCGAACATGCGACCAGGGCCTTCAAGCCCCACGTCAATAGGCAACATACGTAGAACATAATTGTTTGTTGTACCCCCTCTTTGTTCACATAATGTTTTTATATTACCACAGCCTATTTAATGGATAACATGTAATATTATATTAAGTACTATTCTCCTTCACTTACTAGTGGGTTCCATGTGTGCTCTCTCTCTCTCTCTCTCTCTCTCTCTCTCTCTCTCTCGATTTAGACGCATTTAGGCCTTGCGGCAAACACGAAGAACTCATGGGCGATGTTGCCGTTGACAATATCTGGACGCGTTCGCAAGTGACGGCACCAGTTTCACTTACTAGCAGCACTAGTCAGTGTGTACGTGCAATGCACGTTAATTTGGAAGTATATTAAGTGCATGCGGATATCAAGTAGGATATTATTTGCGTGTTATTATGTGATCAACACTATTTTGGCATGAAATTAACTGCACACTGAACGTGTTGAGCGCTCGACATTGAAGCAGTCTAGGTCGTTGGATGACAAGGAATACATGTGGCTTGATGGCGTTTTATATTTAATTTGATACGGCTCTAGCGGAACATTCAATCAATCAAACCATAGATTTCGCTCAGTCTGATTCCGACTTTAAATTATACGACGATCGATATAAAATAAACGGAAATGATAAACATTCAGATTTTAAGCATGGCAATCCAAATGTTTTTCATGGCAAATTTAGATTAGGCGGCGGCGGCGGGGGCGTCTTGCGGTGGGAAGCGGCTCCTCTGCTGTGTTCTGTGTGTCGTCGGGCCACTTACCAACGGCGACGGTGGCGTCTTGCGCCGTTGTTGGCGTACTCCTGGACGTTGTCCTAGCTTCAAGGAAGGCCAAAATGATCTGGACTTCGGAGCGAGTCAACTGGCGGGAGGAGGCGGCTAGCGTTGGTGCAAGGAAGCAGTCGACGGCGGCCATCCATGCCGCTGAAGGGGGCACCGGCACCCACACTGGGACAGGCGCTATCAACAGCGCGGCGGAGACATTCGTGTGCACGGGCACCGGCACGGGCGCGCACATCAGTGCACACGCAGGAGCATGCGCTAGCAGGTGCACGGGCACCGGCACGGGCGTGCGCATCAGTGCACGCGCAGGCGCATGCGCTGGCAGGCGCACGGGCGTGTGAAAGTCGGCAGGGACCTTGTGGAACCCCGCGGCATCAAGCTCGGCGACAATGTGCGGCTCCCAACCCATCAATGCCAATGGGATGGGCGCTGGCGCAGTCAGAGCTATGGGAGCCGGCACAGGAGCGGGGACAGGCGTGGCGTCTTCCCACAAGGCCAGTTCATGCTCGTCCCAAAGCGCCTTATGTTCTTGAGACTCCAACTCGGTGTCTTCCTCACGAAACTAGAAGACCAAGGGCAGACCCTCGTGATGCGGCATGGCGTACGTTTAGGTCAGGCTAGTTGGAGGTAGACGATAGGAGAGAGGAAGAGAGAAGATTGTAGCGATACCGGGTAGTGCGGGGTTGATTTTAAACTACGACGCCGGCGACATTAAAAGTGGGAGCAGATGGGACGAAGGTGGGCGGCGGAGCCTCGTCAAAGGGCTCGCCTCCCGATGAGCCTGCACAATTGTCTACACGCACGCCTCCCTGTCAGCTGGCACAACGGTTTGCTCGCACGCCTCCCGTCGGCTCACACACTTACTCGGACGACACCTGCCGATGAGAAGCGGGACTCAGGGCGGCATGTAAACGCCCACGGTTTCCATAGTGAAAGCGTTCGCCTTAGCGTGACATGTCTTTGTTCCAAAATACATTGTCTCTTCATTTGTGCAACTTGTCATAAGCAGCTTGTCTCAAATTGAAGAAAAAATTACGAAGTATTATTTGTGCCATATCACGTGACCATGCTCAGTTTCAAGAAATTTATGGTCAATTTTGGATTTTCTGGAATTTAAGATCTAGGATTTGAAACAATATCATAACCTTCATCATGCAATAAATTTTCAAGCCATACATTTGTCTTGTTGTATTTCTTAAGAAAGGATTTGGTCAAACATTTTGCTTAGTTAGACTTCAGACAAGTTATATATGCAGAGTAAAAGGATAATCCCTCCATACCAGTGCATTGCCTAATATATTAACTCAAGTACTAGGCACGAACAAACGGGCTCAATTTTGTGCTCATCCTGGTGTAGTAGTAGTAGTAGTAGTAGTAGTAGTAGTAGTAGTAGTAGTAGTAGTAGTAGTAGTAGTAGTAGTAGTAGGTAATGCAGTTGACGGGTGACCTTGGCGAGTGGCGACCGAGGGAATTGAACCGTGGTCGGCACGATAGGTAACGTTGTCTAGTTACTAAAGCATCCCTCCGTTGTTCATCAGTAGTCATTATGGACCGGGGACATGAGGGGAATTTCCTAGGGCTGGAATTCTGGCCGCCAGATATTTCGACTCGAAACGCTGAGGCTCGACTGGTTGGGGTTGCCTAATGTGTGTACCACGCATGCCACCGAAGGACACAAGCCCGGTTTTTTTAGGACCAACACGAGCCAAGGTCTGGCCGGTATGCCGTTGGGTCCTACTATTCAAGAATATGAAAGGAACCTTTTAAATTGCCGAACGAATCTATGTGTATTACAATGCCCGTATTTTCCTTGCAAATACTAATCTCAACGTGGTATTTGATTTATGACGAGTTGTTGAATTAGAGTGAGTTTGTGATATAGTGATCTCAACGTGGATTTCACATTTCGTGGTATCCCTAGTAAGTTTTACAATGCAAATTCAAATTTAAAAGATGAACAATATGGAGGTGAGAAAACTTTGTATGTATCAAGCAAATGACCACACACACACACAGAGAGAGAGACACACACGCACGAACACAACAATAATCCAATAAGTATAGTGCATCTATTTTTCAAAACCATGCATGTGTGATACGAATACAAAAATACTCCTTCTATTCCTAAATATTAGTATTTTAGAGAGTTCAACAAGTGACTACATACGGAGAAAGATGAGTGAATCTAGACTCTAAAATATGTCTATATACATCCATATGTGCTAGTCCATTTGAAATCTCTAAAAAGACTAATATTTAGGAATGAAGGGAGTAAAATGTAAGACATGCATGGTCCTCAGTTCAATATTTAAAATGAACATGAAACTGAAACATGAATATTAAGTCTAGTACAACAGTACATGCAAATGTTGTGTTTAAGCAGAGCTATGGTTGTCGGGGATCAACCCCTCAACCTTAGATAAAATTGTGAAGCTCTGTTTAGAGTTGTTTAGATTATATTTGTCCCCACCCTCCCAACCACCAAATGGTTGGGCACCCCCAACCCCTCCTCCCCGGGGAATATCATGTGCCCCCATACCTTAGACTCTATATGCCGATACGAGTTGCTTGGAGCTTGTAGATCTAAGATATAGCAGCTCACATGATGTGTCTTAATATTTTTATAGGAAACCTTGATGAGTTTGAGAATTGCACACAATTTGTATAAAAACTACTCAGATGCCCTTGGATCCCATATCCAACGACCTCGAAGCTCGTATCACCGTAGCATCTAAGATGAAGGAGGACATCATATTCTCCTATATGTAAGAATATCATGTGCTGCCACACCTTAGATGCTTTGGTGACACAAGCTCTTCGGAGCCGTTGGATTTGTGACCCAACACCTCCTCGGTGGTTTGAATGGTTTTTTTGTAGAAAAGGCCCCAAAGAGTTCGGCCACTACTTACAAGCATAAAGACTGCTCAGATGCCATTGGATCTCAGATCAAACAACCTCGAAGCTCGTATCACCATAGCATTCAAGCTACGATAGCACCTAAAGTTTTCTCGCACGGGAGAATATGAGGTGCTCCCGCGCCGTAGATTATATGGTGATACTAGTTCACTGAGATCTAACGGCCCACAGTAGGAGGTTTGAATGTTTTTGCAATATACGGCTGAGAGAGTTTGGGAAATGCGCAGAAAGTACTAGTACTACGCATGTGCCATCTGATCACCGATCATATGACCTAGATGCTCATATCACCGTAGCAGGTAATTAAGCAACGGGGAGCCGTTGGATCGAAGATGCAGCGGCACACACGAGGCCTGAATATTTTATTTGCAAAAAACCTTTGGAGAGTTTGGAAATTGCGCATAATTACAAAGACTACTCCCAAGCCATTGGATCTCACTTCCAACGGTGTAAAAACTCGTATCACCATAGCATCTAAGCTGCGGGGTGGATGTGATATTCTATGCCACTGTCATTTTTGTTCGTAAACTTGCAAAATATGTATAACTCGTGCCGTTACTTGTCTAAACGCGCAAAGTGTTTGTTCAAAAAAACCATTGTACACTGAAATATCGGAACAACACACGGGGGTCCCACTTGTCATTAATCAAACTTGGACCTAAAACTAACAAATCTGAAAGACGAGATTCGAACTGGCAACCTGGACTACAAAGCGTAAGTCAATAGCCTGAAACAACAATGGTTGTTGGCTTTGTCCCATAAATTGATTTTATATTGTATTTGTTGAGTAGAGTAGAGGGAGTGCCTCGTCAACACGTGCATGACCGTTGACTCACTTACTGATGGGTCCCAGGTCGGCGATCTCAATCTCTCTTCTCTCCATCATCTAACCTTTGCACGGGCACACACGAAGAGTGGAGCTAGCTTGCCATGGTGTTATTACAACTAAAAAAAGCTTGGAAAATGGAAGAATCGCCTAGAACAAGAGACATTGTGGCTGGTTGAGACGAAGCTAACCACATGTATCCTCTGTGCCATGTGAGCATGATGAAGTTGTGTGGCTAATGGGGTGTTTTCGACCGACTGGCTGGGTCCCGAGGTCGAACCATAGGTACTACGTTTGATACAGTATATTTTTACACGCACATTTTTCCTCCGTGCCAAGACGTGGCACACCCTACCGCGCGGTTTTGGGGTCCTCCCAGGTGGTGCACGTATATATTCTTTCTGATGTGGGATGCCCTACCGCGCATTTTCTAGGTCCTCCTCGGTCGTAGCGTGATAACCCACAAGTATAGGGGATCACAACCGTTTTCGAGGGTCCAGTATTCAACCCAAATTTATTGATTCGACACAAGGGGAGCCAGAGAATATTCTCAAGTATTAGCAGTTGAGTTGTCAATTCAACCACACTTGGATAACTTAGTATCTGCAGCAAAGTATTTAGTAGCAAAGTAGTATGATAGTGTGATAAAGAATAAAGACAAAAGGTGTGAAGAGCAGTTTTGTAGTAATTGTAACAGTAGCAACGGTAAAGTAAATAAGCAAAGCACAATATGTAAAAAGCTCGTAGGCATTGGATCAATGATGGGTAATTATGTCGGATGCGATTCCTCACGTAAAAGTTATAACATAGGGTGACACAAAACTATCTCCGGTTCATCAATGTAATGTAGGCATGTATTCCGAATATAGTCATACATGCTTATGAAAAGAACTTGCATGACATCTTTTGTCCTACCCTCCCATGGCAGCGGGGTCCTAGTGGAAACTAAGGGATATTAAGGTCTCCTTTTAATAGAGAACCGGACCAAAGCATTAAAACATAGTGAATACATGAACTCCTCAAACTACGGTCATCACCAAGAAGTATCCCGATTATTGTCACTTCGGGGTTGTCGGATCATAACACATAATAGGTGACTGTACACTTGCAAGATAGGATCAAGAACTCACATATATTCATGAAAACATAATAGGTTCAGAACTGAAATCATGGCATTCGGGCCCTAGTTGTGACGCCCCCGATTTAATCGTACACTAATCATACACGCAAACGTGTACGATCAAGATCAGGGACTCACGGGAAGATATCACAACACAACTCTAAAAATAAAATAAGTCATACAAGCATCATAATACAAGCTAGGGGCCTCGAAGGCTCGAATACAAGTGCTCGATCATAGACGAAGTCGTGAAAGCAACAATATCTGAGTCTGAGACATAAGTTAAACAAGTTTGCCTTAAGAAGGCTAGCACAAACCGGGATACAGATCGAAGAGGCGCAGGCCTCCCGCCTCGATCCTCCCAAACTACTCCCGGTCGTCGCCGCCGCACGCACGTAGTAGTAGGCACCTCCAGTAGTAGTCGCCGCCGACGGTGGTGTCTGCCTGGGTTCCAACATCTGGTTGCGACAACCGTAAAGAAAGGAAAGGGGAAAAAGGGGAGAAAGCAACCGTGAGTACTCATCCAAAGTACTGCAAGCAAGGAGCTACACTACATATGCATGGGTATATGTGTAAAAGGCCATATCAAGGACCGAGCTGCAGAATGCCGTAATAAGAGGGGATAGCTAATCACGTCAAGACTACGCTCGCAGCCTCCGCCTTGCAAACATGTAGAAGATAGTAGATTGAAGTCCTCCAAATAGCATCTCCAAGTAGCATCTCCAAGAGCATCGCATAGCATAATCCTACCCGCGATCCTCCTCGTCGCCTGTTAGAGAGCGATCACCGGGTTATATCCGCACTTGGAAGGGTGTGTTTTATTAAGTATCCGGTTCTAGTTGTCATAAGGTCGAGGTACAACTCCGGTCGCCCTTTACCGAGGGACACGGCTATTTGAATAGATTAACTTCACTGCAGGGTGCACCACATAACCCAACACGCTTGATCCCATTTGGCGGACACACTTTCCGGTCATGCCCGCCTCGGAAGATCAACACGCCGCAGCCCCACCTAGGCACAACAGAGAGGTCAGCCCGCCGGTCTAAATCCTATGCGCCGCAGGGTCCGCCCATCGCCTCGAGCACACCAAGACGCTAGTAGGGCGGCCGAATGCACCTAGCAACCTCCATTACAAAGGAAGTTGCGTTAACACGATCCAATCCGGTAGCCGCTCCGTCGCCGACGCCAAGAAGGCTTCGCCGATACCACGACGCGGGATACCCATAACTACTCCCACGTAGATGGTTAGTGCGTATAGACCAAATGGCCAGACTCAGATCAAATACCAAGATCTCGTTAAGCGTGTTATTATGAAGCAAACGCGGACGCCGACCAGGGCCAGGCCCACCTCTCACCTAGGCGGTCTCAACCTGCCTTGTCGCTCCGAAACAAAGATCCACACAGAGGGCCGTCGGGACAAAGGTCCTTTCAGCCCCCAATCCGTGAATCACTCGCGGGTACTCTTCGAGCGGACCCGACTTTAGTCACCATCTGTATAGTATGTATGTATGTATAGTATATACCGTGATCACCTCCCGAGTGATCACGCCCAATAGTATAGCAAGGCGATCGACAAGAAGGTAGGGCCAATGATGATAAACTAGCATCCTATACTAAGCATTTAGGATTGCGGGTAAGGTATCAACAATTTGTAGCAACAATGTCGCTATGCATCGTAATAGGATCAACGGAAAGCGATAACATGCTACACTACTCTAATGCAAGCAGATAGAGGAGAATAGGTGATATCCGTGATCAAGGGGGGCTTGCTGGTTGCTCTGGCAAGAGAGAGGGTCGTCAACTCCGTAGTCGTCTTGGGCAGCAGCAGTCGGTCTCGTAGTCTACCCGAGAGAAGAGGGGAAGAAACAATGAATACCATGCAAACAGATGCATATCGATGCATGACAAGACAAGTAACGATGATAGGTGTGCCTAATCGCGTAGTAGGTGATACCGACGAAGGGAAAACACCGGAAAGTATTCGGTGTTCCGCGTTCGGACGGTGAACCGGAGGGGAAAGTTGCGTGTTCGGCATGCTAGGGGTGTGTGGCGGACGAACGAGCTGCGAAACGGATTCGCCTCGTCGCTCGAGCAACTTTCATGTAGAAAGTATTTTCATCCGAAGTTACGGATTAAAAGATATGATTTTCTAAAGATTTAAATCATTTTCTGATTTATTTTAAAAGCAGAAAAGGTTTATTGCGTCAGCAGTGACGTCAGCACAGCGTCAGCTCTGCTGACAAGTCAAACTGACAGGTGGGACCCATCTGTCAGCCTCTCTATCTAATAGAGGCTTAACTAAACTAACAGGTTAGTTAGGGGCGTGGCCCCAAAGATCGCTGACTAGTTAGTACTAACTAACTAACTAATTTAACTAATGTTTTAATTAATCGTTTTTATTTAGAAAAACATTTATTTAACAAAATATGCGATGGGGCCCGCATGTCGAGACCTTTGTGTGCCCAACAAGACTGATTGACTTGGTCAACGTGGCGATTAGGGGGCCCCTGTGCCCACGGCGACCGAGGTGGGGCCCGCCTAGCCACGTCGATGGACGGCGCCGGGATGACGCCGGCGAGGCAAAACACGGCGGCGCGGCTCGGGAGGTGGCCGGAAATCGCCTACAGGGCACCAAATTGAGCGGGACCGGTCGCGTTCGAACGGCAAGACGACAATGAGTGAGTGGGGTGGTTGAGAGGCGGTGGTGGCGAGTCGAGCGCCACGGGCTCGTCGGCGGCGCAGGTGGTTCGGGCGTGTGATGAAGATGGCGACACAGCGCTTCGGGTGAATGGGAAGGTTAGGGAGGACTCGCGCGACGCCGCAGAGCACAACGAGCTCGGCCCGTGACCATTTGGTCACCGGAAGGGCGCCGCGACAGCGCAGCGGCGACGCTGCTCGGGCGCCATCGGGATGGCGCTAGGAGGCACGGAGGTAGCATCCAGAGGCGTTGGGCCTTTAGAGACCCTGTGAGCACAACGGTGAGTCCGGGCGGCGTGTGGCGGTCGTGGCCACGGCGGCGTAGGTACGCCATGGGCGACGAGCCTCGGCAATGGCGGCGGCTGGCTACAGCGCTAGGGGGGCCAACGAAGAGTAGCAGGGGGAGGAGAAGCTCACCTAGCGCACGCACGATGGCCGTGAATGGGTTAGTAGCTGCAGGCGTCGACGGAGACGAAGAAGAACGGCGGCGACGTTTGTTGGAGCAGAGGAGGAAGACGGCGGCGTCGGGGGCGTTGCGTTGGCTCCGGTCTCCAACGTGTTGCACCAGACGAAGGAGCGGACGTCGGCGGCCCTTGGAGACACCGTGGGGCGGCGAGGTGGGCTCGGTGGCGTGGTTAGGCCGGAGCCATGGCGGCGGTGGTGCTCGGTTACGGAGGGGAACGAGGGGGAGCGCGGTGGATCTGAGGGGGGGAGGCGCAGGGACCGAGGGGGAGTGGGGGCGAATGAGAGGAGGAACCGAGGAGGCGCGGAGGCGTGGCGGCCTTATCCGCTCGTCGTCGCTGGCGAGAGGGTGCGGCGGGGACGCGCCCTGTTCCGACCCGGGTCGGGGGAACAGGGGAAGGGGACGCGGTGCGGGAGCTGGGCCGGCTGGGCCGGCCAAGCTGGCTGCGGGCCAGAGGGGTTGGGCGGCCTGGTCCAGGGGGCTTCCCCCCCTTTTTTTGTTTTTTTTTTAATTTCTTTCTTTTATTTATTTTCCCTTTTCTGTTTTATTTAGTTTTAGGGCATTTAGGCATTTTATAAAAAGGTGTTTGCTTCACCATAATTACCAGTGCAATATTTGGCAACCCCCGAACATTTTCGCTTTGACTTTCGAAAACTTAGGGTGTTTGTCACTAATTCATATTTTGAATTTGCAATGATTTTGAACTACCACTTGATTAGCAATAAAGAATACGATGACATGGCATCATTAGAAGAGTTTTACTGTAGCCTAATTATCCGGCGTTACAAATCTCCTCCATTACAAGAAATCTCGTCCCGAGATTTAGGAGGTAGAAGGAAACAAGTCGGGTATTCATCACGCAGCGATCCTCACGCTCCCAAGTGGCTTCATCTTCGTAATGGTGCGACCCATGGACTTTGAGGAACTTGATCGCTTTTCGGCGCAGCGGCGTTCAGCTTGGTCGAGAATGCGGACCGGATGCTCTTTATAGGAGAGATCTGTTGCAATTCGAGCACTTCATGATCCACCTCGGATTGGGTCCTTGAAGCAGTGGCGGAGCTGTGATACATGGAACACATCGTGAACCTGAGAAAGGTTCGGCGGAAGCTCCAGTTGATATGCCACTTTTCCACGCCTTTCGAGAATAGTGAATGGGCCAATATAGCGAGGAGCTAGCTTGCCCTTGATTCCGAAGCGGTGAGCACCCTTCATTGGTGTGACTCGAAGATAAGCCTTTTCGCCAGGTTGATAGACCATGTCCTTATGTTTACGGTCATAATTACTCTTTTGGCGTGACTGAGCAGTCTTGAGATTCTCGCGAATAATGCGGACTTGTTCTTCGGCATGTTGGATAATATCCGGACCAAAGAGTGGACGTTCCCCAGTTTCTGACCAGTTCAGAGGGGTTCGGCACTTTCGTCCATATAACACTTCAAGGGGCCATCTTCGACTAGCTTGATAGCTATTATTATAAGAGAACTCAGATACGGAGAGATTCCTCCCATTTCTTGCGAAGGAAATAACACAAGCTCAAGCATGTCTTCGAGAACTTGGTTGACACGCTCAACCTGCCCTTGCGATCGAGGATGAAAAGCAAGGCCGAAAGACGATGAGTGCCCATAGCTTCTTGGAAACTTGACCGTAATCTTGAAGTGAATAAGCTGCCACGGTCCGAACCGATTACCAATGGAATACCGTGAAGCGAGACAATTCGGACATGTAGAGGTTTGCCGGTGACTAGCAATGATCGCTTCCTTGACAGCGGAAAATGCGTAACTTTAGAAAGCCGGTCAATGACGACAAGAATAGCATCATTACCTTTTGCGATTTGGGAAATCCAAAGATTGAAGTCCATTTCAACATGGTCCCATTTCCATTCAGGAATAGAGATAGGTTGCGAGTTCGAGCAGGCCTTTGATGTTCGCTTTGATACGACGGTAAACGCCACACTCAAAGAACATAGCGAGCAATGTCTTGCTTCATGTTAGACCACGTAATCTCGGCGGATGTCTTGGTACATCTTTGTACTACCGGGATGGATACATAGAGGCGTATCATGAGCTTCTTTCATAACCTTCTCGAGGCATATCCAGGTTTTCCTCTTACTCGGAACTACTAGGCGACCTTTGAAGAATAAGGTGCCATCATCGCAATGATGAAGAATGAGGGCTTTCCTTCTTTGAGGTCGCGCTTAATCTTGTGGATTTCATCGTCACACTTACGCATCCATTTGATGGTGTCCACAAGATCTGGTTTCGCAACTGTGGTATTGAGAGAACCCCGGGAACAACATGGAGGTTCATCTTGCGAAACTCCTTAGGAGGGGAGCGGCGCACCGGAGGAACAATATGGAGGTTCAGCTTTCAAATTCTTCAACAAGTGAGGGCTGAACCTTGTGAATCTGGAGGTGGTTGCAGAAGACTTTATGCTCAAGGCATCAGCCATTACATTAGCCTTGCTCGGTGTATAGGAAATACCCAAGTCAAAGTCTGCGACAATCTCCATCCATCTCTACCGACGGAGGTTCAGTCGGCTGAGTGTGATACTTCAGACTTTGGTGGTCGGTGAAGATCTCGCAACGACACGAGAAGGTAATGTCGCCATCGCTTCAAAGGCATGAATGACAAAGAACAAGCTCGAGGTCGTGAACTGGGTAGTTCTCTTCGTGAGGGCGCAATTTCCGAGAGGCATAAGCAATAACTTTGCGGTCTTGCATTAGGACACAGCCTAATCCTTGACGAGAAGCGTCGCAGTAAATGACGAAGTCCTTCTTAGTATCAGGAGGAGCTAGTACTGGGGCAGAAGTCAACTTGTCTTTGAGTGCCTGGAAACTTTCCTGACATTTATCTGTCCATTGGAACTTGACGCCTTATGCAACAAAGTTAGTCGGGGCCTGGCAATCTTGGAGAAGTTCTCGACGAATCGAGGGCAATAGCTGGCGAGACCGAGAAAACTTCTGACTTGCTTGACATTCTTCGGAGGAGTCCAATCGAGAATAGCCTGAACTCGTTCAGGGTTGACGGCAATACCATCCTTAGAGATGACATGTCCAAGATAGGTTACTTCGGGAAGCCAAAACTCACATTTGGAGAACTTGGCGTAAAGCTGATGCTCTCGTAGCTTTTCCAGCACAAGACGAAGATGTTCATCATGTTCTTCTTCATTCTTGGAATATACAAGGATATCATCCAGATAAACCACGACGAACTTGTCGAGGTAATCCATGAATATATAGTTCATCAGTCGAGAGAAGGTGGCTGGAGCATTGGTTAAGCCGAAAGACATGACGGTGTACTCATATGAACCATAACGAGTCACGAAGGCAGTCTTTGGGATATCCTCTTCACGAACACGGATCTGGTGGTAACCCAACCTCAAGTCGAGTTTAGAGAACACTGACGAACCAGCCAGTTGATCATATAGATCATTGATCCGAGGAAGAGGATATTTGTTCTGCATGGTAGCTTGGTTAATAGGACGGTAGTCTTGGACCAATCGGTTTGTCCCATCTTTCTTCTTGACAAAGAGAGAAGGTGCTCCCCAAGGAGAGCAACTTGGGCGAATGAAACCACTTCGAAGAGATTTATCGATTTCCTCCTTAAGTTCAAGGAGCTCATGCGGCGGCATCTTGTAAGGTCGTTTGGCTATAGGAGTGGTGCCTGGTTTCAAGTCGATGACGAATTCAACAGCTCTAGCAGGGGGAATCCCTGGAAGTTCTTCAGGAAAGACGTCGAGGAAGTCACGAACGACGGTAATGTTTTCAATGCCCTCGAGTGGTGCGGCGTTCAATGCATTCAATGCATAGAGCCTTGCCTCGGCATTCTGAACCAGACGAGCATTGTAGCTTATTATTTCATCAGAAGGGTGTAGCAGATGGACGGTCTTAGTGGCACAAATTATAGAAGCAGTATGCGCCTTTAACCAATTCATTCCCAGAATGAGGTCAATGCTACAGGACTTCAGTACGATGGGAGAGGCAAGGAATTCTAGTCCTTCGATTTCAAATGGGACGTTGTTGCAAATCATGGAGGTCCGACATTGGCCCGCAGGGGTGTGCACTAATAGAGAAGCGTTCATGTCTTCACTTTTAATGCCATGCATGAATGCAAAATCTTCTGACATGAATGAATGCGATGCTCCTGTATCAAATAAAACGGATGCTGGTACTGAATTTACGAGGAGTGTACCCATCACAGTAGCAGGCTGGTCTTGAGCTTCATTCAGATCAACGTGGTTGGCATGAACACGACCATAAGACTTGGCATTGTTGTTGCGGGGCTGGCTGTTTCCACGGCCATTCTTTGGAAAAACGATTGATTCGGTTTCGATTACGATAGCGATTCTGGCAAGGTGACCTGGTTGACCACACTTGTAGCACAGACCATTATTGGGAGTGGGAACAGGTGCTCCGGGTGGTGGAGCTGGATGCCTTGGCTGCCTAGATGGTGGAGGAGGCAGACGAGGTGCAGCATAGGTCTGCCTTGGGGCAGGTGCATTTGGACGGTACATGCTGTTTGGGATCCATATCTTACGCAACCTGAGGGCGGGCTCAAGATGAGCCCGTGTCACAGTTGCGCTGTGAGAGCTCGATGTTCTGCAGACCAGTCTCGACATTGATGGCCTTGTTCACCAAGGTGGCGAAATCAGCAAAGTCATGCACTAGAAGTGCGAGCTTGATGTCAGCTTGAAGGCCGTCACGAAACTTCTCCTGTCTGCGTGCATCAGTTGCAATGTCTTCTTGAGATAGCGGGACAAGTCCGAAACTCCCGCCGATAAGCTTCCACGGTTTTGTTGCCTCGGGTGAGGTTGCGGAACTCACGCTTCTTCATCCATGATCCCCGAGGAATGAAGCGGGCACGTAAGGCAGCTTGAAAGTCGGCGGTGATGATTGTTCCAACAGGCGAGTACGCTGTGGCTGTCACACCATTGAGCTGCGGGTCCCTTCAGAAAGAAGGAAGCAAAGGTGACATAGCGGGCAGGGGCTACTTCAGCAGACTCCATCTCATAGGTGATGTCACGGAGCCAGTCATCAGCATCCAACGGCTGAGTTGAGCTGCGGTACACAGTTGGGTTGAGGCGCATGAAATCCTACAGAGTCACTTGGGCTGGCTGCTCGTTCATATTGGGGCGAGGGAACTGAGCCATCACATTCTCCATGAACTAGCGATTCATCTCAAGCTGTTGGATCATACCAGCCATGTACTCAGGCGGTGGTGGGGCGTTGTCGTCACGACCACGACCAGCTGGTCTAACCATCCTGCTAATATATAACAGGGGTAGTTCAGCATTGAGAAATTTGCATAGACAAGAATCATTTATGATGAAACATGCATAATGAAAGGGGCACGACAGATACCACATAGTAGTCGGCACAACTTACAAAAGGGTCGGACATAGGTTCAAGACACGAGTTCAAGACATAGACTAAGTCATCAAAGGCGGCACGCAGCTCGCGAATGCATCTAATACTAATAAGCAAGACTACATCAGTCCTGTGGAGGTATGTGGAGGTAGTCGAGTCTCGACAACTAGTAGTGAGGCAACGGATAGTTCACGTCGGTGGCACAGGGGCGCGGATACTCAGTGTGGAACCCGACTCGGTGGCGAAGAGGACCAAGTGCGGAGAGTAGCCTCCACCTCGCCAACCGACACCGTCGGGCATCACGGTCTGGCTGGGTAGATCGCAGAACGCGGTAGCTGTCTAGATAGAACAAAGGGGTGCAACAGCGTCAGAGCCCTGTAAATGTGCCGACGAGTGGTGTACAACTCGTGGCGAAGAGCTCGGTTAGCTCGGTCCAACCCATCAGCATGCAGAACCAGTCTCTGATGGTGGAAGGGCTCTCGAGTGACGACGGAGTAGGCAGCAGTGTAGTATCCCTCCGCACCAACATCAAATGCGATAGCAATGTGCCTGAAAGGGGAAGTGTCCAACGCCTGATACTCTCCACGAAGACGTGTTAGGGCAGCATAGGCAGCATCGTGAACTGCCATCTCGATGGTCACTCCAACACCATGAGCGGTGTGCAGCACGGTAGTGGAGTTATACTCCGAGAGTAGAGGTGGACGATGGCACGGCATCTGCTCTGGTTAAAGTCCCGGTACTCCTCATAGACGGTGTACTCAGGTGCCGGTGATAACCCAGATAGGTCATCATCTCAGCTAGCACAGCAGGTGATCCCGAGGCACCAATGGCGCCGTGTGGCGCACGACCTGCCTCGTGGGTTCCATCTGAAAACAAAGATGTTTCAATGGAGTCAAATGACAATGTGGGTACTATTCAAAATACTATCCTCTGAATAACTATGGCTTATCCAACTTTGGGGTGAACGAGGTAACGGGATCCTAATGTTAGAGTTAGTAAATTTGTTTAACCCGAGTAGAAGAGAGTTGAGTCCCGAGTAAAGGTCGAGGAGTAAAAGATCCTAGTACCACCCAATGGCGACGTGGGCCCGTAAGGCTCACAGCCAAGTTAGTAAAAGTTTTGTAGTGACTAGACTCGACTTCGGCCAAGGTGTGCGGAAGGGGGATTCCTACAGGCAGTCGGCTCTGATACCAACTTGTGACGCCCCCGATTTAATCGTACACTAATCATACACGCAAACGTGTACGATCAAGATCAGGGACTCACGGGAAGATATCACAACACAACTCTAAAAATAAAATAAGTCATACAAGCATCATAATACAAGCCAGGGGCCTCGAAGGCTCGAATACAAGTGCTCGATCATAGATGAGTCAGCGAAAGCAACAATATCTGAGTACAGACATAAGTTAAACAAGTTTGCCTTAAGAAGGCTAGCACAAACTGGGATACAGATCGAAGAGGCGCAGGACTCCTGCAGGATCCTCCCAAACTACTCCCGGTAAATCGCCGCCCGCACGTAGTAGTAGGCACCTCCGATGTAGTAGTAGTCGCCGCCGACGGTGATGTCGCGCCTGGTTCCAACATCTGGTTGCGACAACCGCATGTAAAGGAAAGGGGAAAAAGGGGAGAAAGCAACCGTGAGTACTCATCCAAAGTACTCGCAAGCAAGGAGCTACACTACATATGCATGGGTATATGTGTAAAAGGCCATATCGATGGACCGAATGCAGAATGCCGTAATAAGAGGGGAATAGCTAATCCGTCAAGACTACGCTCGCAGCCTCCGTCTTGCAAAGCATGTAGAAGGCAGAGATTGAAGTCCTCCAAATAGCATCTCCAAGTAGCATCTCCAAGAGCATCGCATAGCATAATCCTACCCGGCGATCCTCCTCGTCGCCTGTTAGAGAGCGATCACCGGGTTGTATCCGCACTTGGAAGGGTGTGTTTTATTAAGTATCCGATTCTAGTTGTCATAAGGTCGAGGTACAACTCCGGTCGCCCTTTTACCGAGGGACACGGCTATTCAATAGATTAACTTCCTGCAGGGTGCACCACATAACCCAACACGCTTGATCCCATTTGGCCGGACACACTTTCCTGGGTCATGCCCGGCCTCGGAAGATCAACACGTCGCAGCCCCACCTAGGCACAACAGAGAGGTCAGCCCGCCGGTCTAAATCCTATGCGCGCGTTAGGGTCCGCCCATCGCCTCGAGCACACACAAGACGCTTGCAGGGCGGCCGGAAGCAGACCTAGCAACCTCCATTACAAAGGAAGTTGCGTTAACGCAGTCCAATCCGGCGCGCCGCCGTCGCCGACGCCAAGAAGGCTTCGCCGATACCACGACGCCGGGATACCCATAACTACTCCCACGTAGATGGTTAGTGCGTATAGACCAAATGGCCGACTCGGATCAAATACCAAGATCTCGTTAAGCGTGTTATTATGAAGCAAACGCGACGCCGACGAGGGCAGGCCCACCTCTCACCTAGGCGGTCTCAACCTACCTGCCGCTCGACACAAAGATCCACACAGAGGGCCGTCGGGACAAAGGTCCTTTCAGCCCCCAATCCGTGAATCACTCGGGTACTCTTCGAGCGGACCCGACTTTAGTCACCATCTGTATAGTATGTATGTATGTATAGTATATACCCGTGATCACCTCCCGAGTGATCACGGCCCAATAGTATAGCAAGGCAGACTGACAAGAAGGTAGGGCCAATGATGATAAACTAGCATCCTATAGTAAGCATTTAGGACTGCAGGTAAGGTATCAACAGATGTAGCAACAATGTCGGGCTATGCATCAGAATAGGATCAATGGAAAGCAGTAACATGCTACACTACTCTAATGCAAGCAGTATAGAGGAGAATAGGCGATATCAGGTGATCAAGGGGGGGGGGCTTGCCTGGTTGCTCTGGCAAGAGAGAGGGGTCGTCAACTCCGTAGTCGTACTGGGCAGCAGCAGCGTCGGTCTCGTAGTCTACCAGAGAGAAGAGGGGGAAGAAACAATGAATACCATGCAAACAGATGCATATCGATGTATGACAAGACAAGTAACGATGATAGGTGTGCCCAATCGCGGTAGTAGGTGATACCGACGAAGGGGGAAAACACCCGGGAAAGTATTCCCGGTGTTCCGCGTTTTCGGACCGGTGAACCGGAGGGGGAAAGTTGCGTGTTCGTCATGCTAGGGGTGTGTGGCGGACGAACGGGCTGCGTAACCGGATTCGTCTCGTCGTTCTAAGCAACTTTCATGTAGAAAGTATTTTCATCCGAGTTACGGATTAAAAGATATGATTTTCTAAAGATTTAAATCATTTTCTGATTTATTTTAAAAGCAGAAAAGGTTTATTGGCCGTCGGCGATGATGTCAAGATCTGCGTCAGCTCTGCCGACAAGTCAAAGCGACAGAGGGACCCCACTGTCGGCCTCTCTGCTCTAATGAGGCTTAACTAAACTAACAGGTTAGTTAGGTCGCGTGGGCCCCAAAGATCGGTGACTAGTTAGTACTAACTAACTAACTAATTTAACTAATGTTTTAATTAATCGCTTTTATTTAGAAAACATTTATTTAACAAAATATGCGATGGGGCCCGCGTGTGTCGAGACACTGTGTGCCCGCCAAGCCTGATTGACTTGGTCAACGTGGCGATTAGGGCCCCTGTGCCCACAAAGCGGCGACCGAGGTGGGGCCCGCCTAGCCACGTCGATGGACGGCGCCGGATGACGCCGGCGAGGCAAAAGCGCGGCGCGGCTCGGGAGGTGGCGGAAATCGCCTCTGTGGCACCAATCGAAGGGACCGGTCGCGTTCGAACGGCAAGACGACGGCGGAGTGAGTGGGGTGGTTGTAGGCGGTGGTGGCGAGTCGAGCGCCACGGGCTCGTCGGCGGCGAGGTGGTTGGGCGTGTGATGAAGATGGCGACACAAAGGCGCCGGGGTGAATGGGAAGGCTAGGGAGGACTGCGCGACGCCGCAGAGCACAACGGAGCTCGGCCCGTGACCATTTGGTCACGGAAGGGCGCCGCGACAGCGCAGCGGCGACGTTGCTCGGGCGCCATCGGGATGGCGCTAGGAGGCACGGAGGTAGCATTCAGAGGCGCGTTGGGCTCCTAGAGACCCCCGAGCACAACGGTGAGTCCGGCGTCGCGTGGCGGCGGTCGTGGCCACGGCGGCGTAGGTACGCCATGCCGCGACGAAAGCTCGGCAATGGCGGCGGCTGGCTACAGCGCGCTAGGGGGGGGCCAACGAAGAGTAGCAGGGGGAGGAGAAGCTCACCTAGCGGCACGCACGATGGCCAGTGAATGGGTTAGTAGCTGCAGGGCGTCGACGGAGACGAAGAAGAACGGCGGCGACGTTTGTTGGAGCAGAGGAGGAAGACGGCGGCGTCGGGGGCGTTGCGGTGGCTCCGGTCTCCAACGTGTTGCACCAGACGAAGGAGCGGACGTCGGCGGCCCTTGGAGACACCGTGGGGCGGTGAGGTGGGCTCGGTGGCCGTGGTTAGGCCGGAGCCATGGCGGCGGTGGTGCTCGGTTACGGAGGGGAACGAGGGGGAGCGCGGTGGATCTGCGGGGGGGAGGCGCAGGACCGAGGGGGAGTGGGGGCGAATGAGAGGAGGGACCGAGGAGGCGCGGAGGCGTGGCGGCCTTATCCGCTCGTCGCCGCCGGGCGAGAGGTGTGGCGGGACGCGCCTGTTCCGACCCGGTCGGGGAACAGGGAAGGGGACGCGTGCGGGGGGCTGGGCAGTGGGTGGGGCCAAGCCGGGTCTTGAGCCGAGAGGGTTAGGCGGCCTGGTCCAGGGGCTTCCTTTTTTGTAATTTCTTTCTTTTATTTATTTTCCTTTTCTGTTTTATTTAGTTTTAGGGCATTTAGGCATTTTATAAAAAGGTGTTTGCTTCACCATAATTACCAGTGCAATATTTGGCAACCCCCGAACATTTTCGCTTTGACTTTCGAAAACTTAGGGTGTTTCTCACTAATTCATATTTTGAATTTGCAATGATTTTGAACTACCACTTGATTAGCAACAGTAACACAGATGACATGGCATCATTAGAAGAGTTTTACTGTAGCCTAATTATTCGGGCGTTACACTAGTGACAAGCATTAAGCATAGCAAAGTCATATCAACATCAATCTCAGAACATAGTGGATACTAGGGATCAAACCCTAACAAAACTAACTCGATTACATGGTAAATCTCATCCAACCCATCACTGTCCAGCAAGCCTACGATGGAATTACTCACGCACAGCGGTGAGCATCATGAAATTGGTGATGGAGGATGGTTGATGACGATGACGGTGATGAATCCCCCTCTCTGGAGCCCTGAACGGACTCCAGATCAGCCCTCCCGAGAGAGATTAGGGCTTGGCGGCGGCTCCGTCCCGTAAAACGCGATGAAACTTTCCCTCTGATTTTTTTCTCCGCAAAAGCAAATCTATGGGATTGGAGTTGAGGTCGATGGACGTCCAGGCGGCCCACGAGGCAGGGGGGCACGCCCAAGGGGAGGGGGCGCGCCCCCCACCCTCGTGGATATGGTGTGAGCCCCTGATGCTATTTCTTTCACCAGTATTTTTCATTAATTCTAAAAAGTTGCTCCGTGGATTTTCAGGTCATTCCGAGAATTTTTATTTCTGCACAAAAATAACACCATGGCAGTTCTGCTGAAAACAGCGTCAGTCCGGGTTAGTTCCATTCAAATCATGCAAGTTAGAGTCCAAAACAAGGGCAAAAGTGTTTGCAAAAGTAGATACGACGGAGACGTATCAACTCCCCCAAGATTAAACCTTTGCTTGTGCTCAAGCAATTCAGTTGACAGACTGAACGTGATAAAGAAAAACTTTTACAAACTCTGTTTGCTCTTGTTGTTGCAAATATGTAAATCCACCATTCATGTTTTCAGCAAAGGTTATGAACTAACCATATTCACAATAACAATTATCTCTCATGTTTACTCATATCAATGGAAAATCAACTAGCAAGCAATAATAATAAATCTTGGATGACAACACTTTTGTCAAAACAATCATAATATGATATAACAAGATGGTATCTCACTAGCCCTTTCTGAGACCGCAAAACATAAATGCATAGCACCTTTGAAGATCAAGGACTTACTAGACATTGCAATTCATGGTAAAAGAGATCCAGTCATAGTCATACTCAATATAAATTAACAGTAATGCATGCAAATGACAGTGGTGCTCTCCAGTGGGTGCTTTTTAATAAGAGGGTGATGACTCAACATAAAAGTAAATAGATAGGCCCTTCACAGAGGGAAGCAGGGATTTGTAGAGGTTCTAGAGCTCGCTTTTGAAAATAGAGATGAATAACATTTTGAGCGGTATACTTTCACTGTCAACATAACAACTATGAGATCTCGATATCTTCCATGCTACACACATTATAGGCGGTTCCCAAACAGAATGGTAAAGTTTATACCCCCCCACCACCAAGAATCATCAATCCATGGCTTGCCCGAAACAACGGGTGCATCCAACTAGCAACAATCTTGGGGGAGTTTTGTTTAATTATTTTGATTTGATTTGAGCATGGGACAGGGCATCCCGGTGACCAGCCATTTTCTCGTGAATGAGCAGCGGAGTCCACTCCTCTTGAGAATAACCCACCTAGCATGGAAGATAAAGACAACCTAATTGATACATGAGCTGCTCGAGCATACAAAACAGAATTTCATTTGAAGGTTTGGAGTTTGGCACATACAAATTTACTTGGAATGGTAGGTAGATACCACATATAGGAAGGTATGGTGGACTCATATGGAATAACTTTGGGGTTTATGGAGTTTGGATGCACAAGTAGTATTCCCGCTTAGTACATGTGAGTGCTAGCAAAAGACTGGGAAGCGACCAACTGAGAGAGCGACAACAGTCATGAACATGCATTAAAATTAATCAACACCGAGTGCTAGCATGAGTAGGATATAATCCACCATGAACATAAACCGTGAAGGCTATGTTGATTTTGTTTCAACTACATGTGTGAACATGTGCCAAGTCGAGTCAGTCAATTCATTCAAAGGAGGATACCACCCTATCATACCACATCACAACCATTTTAATAGCATGTTGCCACGCAAGGTAAACCATTATAAACTCATAGCTAAATAAGCATGGCATAAGCAACTATAATCTCTAATTGTCATTGCAAACATGTTTATTCATAATAGGCTGAATCAGGAACGATGAACTAATCATATTTACAAAAACAAGAGAGGTTGAGTTCATACCAGCTTCTCTCATCTCAATCACTCCATCATATATCGTCATTATTGCCTTTCACTTGCATGACCGAACGGTGTGGATAATAATAGGGACAAATTCATTTTTGCCCCTAGTTGGAACCTACCCATGGGTTTTGCCCTTACTTTTTGAATCTGCTCAATTTGCCCTTAGATTTTGCTCCGAGGTTGCCTGAATGCCCTTTGACCGTTTGACCAATACTTTGAAAATTCATAACAAATTGATATGAGCTTAGGAAAATGCAAATAAGATATCAAAATGTTCAGATAAACATTACCTTTATGTGTATGTCATTTGCACTCAGGACAAAAGTACTGTTTAAACAACCTAAGGTTATTAATGTTATTAACATTATTAAGCATAAAAAGGTATGAACAATAAATTTTTCAAGAATAAAAATTACACGCAAATGCAGGTGACGTTTTATGAACATCCTATTATCTTATTTGCATTTTTTTTTGAGTTAATATCAACTTTATATGATGTTTCTAAATAATGGTCAAAGTAGTTTGAGCGTTCATCACAAGTTGATATGAACTCAGAAAAATGCAAATAAGATATCAGAATGTTCAGAAAACGTCACCTACACTTGCATGTAATTTTTGTTCCTGAAAAAAAAATATTTTTATACCTTTTTATTTATAGTAATGCTAATAACATTAATAACCTTAGGTTGTTTAAATGGTACTTTTGTCCTGAATGCAAATGACATACACATAAAGGTAATATTTATCTGAACATTTTGATATCTTATTTGCATTTTTCTGAGTTCATGCCAATTTGTTATGAATTTTCAAAGTATTGGTCAAACGGTCAAAGGGCATTCGAGCGACCTCAGAGGAAAATCTAAGGGAAAAACTGAACAGAGTCGAAAAGTAAGGGCAAAACCGGTGAGTAGGTTCCAACTAGGGGCAAAAATGCAATTGTCCCATAATAATAATAGTGCACGTGCATTGGACTAAGCTGGAATCTGCAAGCATTCAATTCAAGGGAGAATACAAGGTAATATGGGCTCTTGGTTAAATCAACAATCATGCATATTGGAGCCACTTAAACATTTTCATTATGGTCTTGTCCTCTCGACCCCCAATGGAAAGAAAAGAAATAAAACTATTTACACGGGAAAGTTCCCAACTAGCAAAAGAAGAACGAGAAATCTTTTTGGGTTTTCTTTTAATTACTATTACAAGCATGGAAAGTAAACTAATTAATTTTTTTTGTTTTTCTTAAGGTTTATCAAACACACAAGAAGAAGGCTAGAAAAACAATTTAAACTAGCATGGATAGTACAATGAAAGAGTATGAGCACCGACAACTAGAGTGAGCGCGTGAACATAAATGTAATGTCGGTGAGGTATACGTACTCCCCCAAGCTTAGGCTTTTGGCCTAAGTTGGTCTATGCCCATGGATCGCAGCTACTCTCCCCGGTGTACTGAGGAGTGTCATTGTACTGCCACTGACTGGCGATCTCCTTTGGGTCCCACTGATAAGATGATGGACAATAAGGGTCAAGTGGTGGTTCCGGCTCAGGCTCTGGAGCTGATGCCTGGCCTCGGTGCGCGTAAATGGCCGCCGGCAGGACGAGGTAATAGCATGTAGTTAAATCAAACAAAAGGGTGCAGGCAAGATAATAATCTCATTGTGTTTCTTATTAAATCTCAAATTATACAGAAGCATCTTATCATCATTGTTAACAATAAACTCATGTGCTACCATGCTCCTACAATCTAGAAAAGTAGGGGGCAGCAGTTTCTCCTCTTTCTCATAATGCCTAATAGGTATCTGTAAATGTTTAGCAAGGCGTGCAGCATAGATACCTCCAAAGATGGGGCCCTTTGTACGATTCAGACTTAACCATCTAGCAATAATAGCACCCATACTAACAGAGTTGTCACGAAATAAAGCATGGAACAAAATAATAATATCAGGAACACTGAGGTTTCCATAGTTTCGCGACCAATTAAGCATCGACTAGCAAATATTGCAAAGTAGCGTAAAACAAGAAAATGTATGCTAGTAATTCTTGCGTTGGAAACCTTCCTCGATTCCACTACAGTAATAGTATCAATAAAACCATCCACATCTTTACGATGTGGTTCCTCTAAGCTGCCCTCGAAGGGTATTCTGCAGACCGCGCAAAAATTACGTAATGACATCTCCCTAGCCACATCATATAAATGGAAAGCTACTAAAGGAGGTGAATTCTTAGGATAATAGTAGAAGTTTTGCACGAAAGTATTGGTGAGTAAGAGATACTATTCAATCCGGTCATGGAGGAAGTCGGTGAGGCCCGCATTATCAGCCAAAGAATAAAAGTCATCATAAATCCCGGCTGCTCTCAGGAAATCATCACAAGGCCATTCACACGGCCGTACTTCCGCCACTCGAGGAAGATTATACTTGTCCTTTTATTTCTCCTTAGCTTGTTTATCCTTGGAGCCTTGGCTAGAAGAGCCCCTCAAAAATCTCTTAATCATTTTCTGAAAAATTCTGAAATTTTTAGTAACTCAAAATAAAAGTGAATCAAACTCAATAAAATTGATAGCAACTAGTCCCACAAGTGCCTAGAGCCTATATCATGCATTAGAATTACTTGGGACCTGAGAAATTTGACATGCAAGCTCAAGAACATGGTCACCTAGGAAGCAAAAAATTGCAATGAATAAAGCACTAGAACATAAACTAATTGGACCATTGGAGGAGTCACATACCAAGGTACAATCCCCCAAAGCAGTTTTATGAATGGAGCTTTGAGCAAGGAGATCAAAAATGACAGCAAAGTGAGCTAGAACTCGTGCTTGAGCTGGATGGTGATTTTTTTGGTAGGAAGATGAAGTGTGTGGGTGAAGGAATAAGTGAAGTGAGCCCACCGTGGGACCACGAGGAAGGGGGTCGCGCCCTGGACCCTCGTGGCCAGGTGCCAGCTCCCCCTGCTGTGTTCTCAGTGCCAAATATTCTCAATTATTCCAAAAAAATAGTAAATTGGCAGGGCATTTGGAGAACTTTTATTTTCAGGTATTTTTTATTACAAGGATAATTCAGAAATCAGACAGGAAATATTATTTTTGCTTTATTTAATCTAAATAACAGAAAGTAAAAAGAGGGTACAGAAGGTTGTGCCTTCTAACTTCATCCATCTCATGATCATCAAAAGGAATCCACTAACAAGGTGGATCAAGTCTTGTTAACAAACTCATTCCGAATAACATGGAACCAGAGAAATTTCGAATTACTCTAGGTTACCTCAATGGGAATATGAACATCCCCAATAATAAGAATATCATATTTCTTCTTAACAGTAGGAAGAGGAAATTCAAAACCTCCAATAATAATAGTTGAACTTTTTCCAATAGAATTGATGCTATGAACTTGAGGTTGTTTCCTCAGAAAGTGTACCGTATGCTCATTACCACTAACATGAAAAGTGACATTTCCTTTGTTGTAATCAATAACAGCCCCTGCAGTGTTTAAAAAGGGTCTACCAAGGATAATCGACATACTATCGTCCTCGTGAATATCAAGAATAACAAAGTCCGTTAAGATAGTGACATTTGCAACCACAACAGGCACATCCTCACAAATACCGACAGGTATAGGAGTTGATTCATCAGCCATTTGCAAAGATATTTCAGTATGTGTCAAGTTATTCAATTCAAGTCTACGATATAAAGAGAGAGGCATAACACTAACACCGGCTCCAAGATCACATAAATCTGTTTTAAAATAGTTTCTTTTAATATAGCATGGTACAGTTGGTACTCCTGGATCTCCAAGTTTCTTGGGTATTCCACCTTTAAAAGTATAATTTGCAAGCATGGTGGAAATTTCAGCTTCCGATATATTTCTTTTATTTGTATTAATATGTTTCATATATTTAGCATAGGGATTTACTTTAAGCATATCATTTAAGTGCATACGTAAGATGATAGGTAAATTCTTAACATCTTCAGCTTTAATACCTTTTTCTTTATAAGATTTCTTTGCCTCTTGCATATCTTTCAGGATTGAGAAATAGAACACCCCTCTTCTTCGGAGTTGGTTTGGGAATTGGCACAGGAGTTGGCTCAAGAAGAGTCCAATTATTTTCATTAGTTAACATATTATTCAATAGCAATTTAGCTTGGTCGACTGTTCTTTCCCTGAAAACACAACCAGCACAACTATCCAAGTGGTACATGGAAGCATCAGTTAGTCCATTATAAAAGATATCAAGTATTTCATTTTTCTTAAGAGGATGATCAGGCAAAGCATTAAGTAACCAGAGAAGCCTCCCCCAAGCTTGTGGGAGACTCTCTTCTTCAATTTGCACAAAATTATATATTTCCCTCAAGGCAGCTTGTTTCTTATGAGCAGGGAAATATTTAGCAGAGAAGTAATAAATCATATCCTGGGGACTACGCACACAACCAGGATCAAGAGAATTAAACCAAGTTTTAGCATCACCCTTTAATGAGAATGGAAATATCTTAAGGATATAATAATAGCAAGACTTCTCATCATTAGTGAACAGGGTGGCTATATCATTTAACTTAGTAAGATGCGACACAACAGTTTCAGATTCGTTGCCATAAAAAGGATCAAATTTTACCAAAGTAATTATCTCAGGATCTACAGAGAATTCGTAATCCTTATCAGTAACAAAGATAGGTGAAGTAGCAAAAGCAGGGTCATATTTCATTCTAGCATTTAGAGATTTCTGTTTAAGTCTAACTAGTAACTTCTTAAGATCAGACCTATCATTGCAAGCAAGAAAATCTCTAGCAGTTCCTTCATCCATAACATAACCCTCAGGAACAACAGTCAATTCATACTTAGGGGGAGAACCTTCATCATCACTATCTTCAATAATTTCATTCTCTCTAACCATAGCAAGTTGTTCATCAATATATTCACCTAATGCCACAGTAGTATCAAGCATAGAAGTAGTTTCTTCATAAGTATCATGCATAGTAGAAGTGGCATCATCAATAACATGCGACATATCTGAATTAATAACAGAAGCAGGTTTAGGTGTTGCAAGCTTACTCATAACAGAAGGAGAATCTAGTGCATAGCTAGATGGCAGTTCCTTACCTCCCCTCGTAGTTGAGGGATAAATCTTAGTTCTTTCATCTTTCAAGTTCCTCATAGTGCTCAACATATATAAATCCCAAGTGACTCAAAGAATAGAGCTATGCTCCCCGGCAACGGCGCCAGAAAATATTCTTGATAACCCACAAGTATAGGGGATCGCAATAGTTTTCGAGGGTAGAGTATTCAACCCAAATTTATTGATTCGACACAAGGGGAGCCAAAGAATATTCTCAAGTATTAGTAGTTGAGTTGTCAATTCAACCACACCTGGATAACTTAGTATTTGTAGCAAAGTATTTAGTAGCAAAGTAGTATGATAGTAACGGTAACAGTAGCAAAGGTAACAGTAGCAGTTTTGTAGTAATTGTAACAGTAGCAACGGTAAAGTAAATAAGCAAAGAACAATATGTGAAAAGCTCGTAGGCATTGGATCAGTGATAGGTAATTATGTCGGATGCAATTCCTCGTGTAAAAATTATAACATAGGGTGTGAACTAGCTCCAGTTCATCAATGTAATGTAGGCATGTATTCCGAATATAGTCATATGTGCTTATGAAAAGAACTTGCATGACATCTTTTGTCCTACCCTCCCGTGGCAGCGGGGTCCTAGTGGAAACTAAGGGATATTAAGGCCTCCTTTTAATAGAGAACTGGACCAAAGCTTTACCACATAGTGAATACATGAACTCCTCAAACTACGGTCATCACCGAGAAGTATCCTGATTATTGTTACTTCGGGGTTGTCGGATCATAACGCATAATAGGTGAATATAGACTTGCAAGATAGGATCAAGAACTCACATATATTCATGAAAACATAATAGGTTCATATCTGAAATCATAACACTCGGGCCCTAGTGACACGCATTAAGAATAGCAAAGTCATAGCAACATCAGTCTCAGAACATAGTGGATACTAGGGATCAAACCCTAACAAAACTAATTCGATTACATGGTAAATCTCATCCAACCCATGACCGTCCAGCAAGCCTACGATGGAATTACTCACACACGGCGGTGAGCATCATGAAATTGGTGATGGAGGATTGTTGATGATGACGACAGTGACGAATCCCCCCCTCCGGAGCCCCAAATGGACTCCGGATCAGCCCTCCCGAGAGAGATTAGGGCTTGGCGGAGGCTCCGTTTCATAAAATGCGATGAAACTATCTCTCCGATTTTTTCTCTGTGAAAGCAAATATATGGATTTGGAGTTGATGTCGATGGACGTCCAGGGGGGCCACGAGGCAGGGGGCGCGCCCAGGGGGAGTGGGCGCGCCCCCACCCTCATGGACAGGTTATGGGTCCCCTGACGCTATTTCTTTCGCCAGTATTTTTTATTAGTTCTGAAAAGTTGCTCCATGGATTTTCAGGTCATTTCGAGAACTTTTATTTCTGCACAAAAATAACACTATGGCAGTTCTGCTGAAAACGGCGTCAGTCCGGGTTAGTTCCTTTCAAATCATGCAAGTTAGAGTCCAAAACAAGGGCAAAAGTGTTTGGAAAAGTAGATACGACGAAGACGTATCATAGCGCCGAAGCAAGTAAATGATTCGTCAAATCACGAAATACCACCTTTCCCGCCGAGTACATCAGTGAAGCACAGTGGCTAGCTAGTTGGGCTAGTTCGAACGATTGGCTAGGCCGCCGCCACATTTGTTTTTTCACCCCTTTTTTTATCTACTTGCCGGCAGGTATATTTAAAAACCCACCATGGCGTTGCTCTGGTGTTTGGGTGCGGCAGGATTTTTAATTTTTTGATTCACGGGAGCTGGCGCAGCAGGATTTTCAATTTTTTGATTGACGGGAGCAGGCGCGACAACAATTAGTCACGATAACTCCGCCTGTAAAACCCACTGCTCCCTGATGTGAGAAGTCATCGACTGGTGTTTTACCATGGTGAAAACCAAAAGATTTCCCGCTCCTCGGCTGGCTCCCTTTGCCTTCCCGTAGATTGAATTGCCTTTTAGCCGTTTCCCACCCTTTGCTTCCTCTCCTCATTGCTTCTACCTGGTGCCATGGCGGCGCAGCAGATCACAGAGTCCGAGGTGAGGCGCCTGACTCAGGAGCTCCAGGCCAAGGATGCGGAGCTCAGGGCCAAGGACGTGGAGCTCCGTGAGCTCAAGGAGGAGAGGAGTGCCATGCTCCTCTGTTATGTGCGGGAGTTCATGGAGCTTCAAAAGCGACAGGCGTCCACCACAAAGATGCTCGAGGCGTTGGCGGCGTTGCTGCAGAAAGCGGGAGATACGATAGGCTGTCAGGGGAGCCGGCTGGAGCGTGAATAGGCCGATCGTGGCGAGGTCTAGGATCGCCACAGCCACTTGGTGAACCAATTTGCCACGCATGCTTGCGGCAGCGAGATGCCTACCGTCATGGCAGCGCGACCATGCCGGCTGTCGGGCTAAACCCGTTCGACCACATGGTCGACTTCAACAAGATGCGGCTTCCTGACCTAGTCTCCTTCTTCACCTATATCTCTGAGGAGCTGCGCGATGGCGGGGGCTGAGCTGGACAAGGAGGGGTTGCGTGCTATCGTCATCGTTGCCGGGCAAATCTTTTCAGGGCTCCGTCACCGGAATACATTCATGCCATTGGACGCCGTCTTTGACGAGCTGGCTCCCATCGACCGGAAGCGGGCTTTGCGGGCGGTTGCACCCTGCATCACCAACGCCATGCGCCTCGAGAAGCAGAGGGACTTCGGTGGTGTTTAGGTGCCCTCTGCATGGGCATGTCCATGTCTCGGTGCAACATGACTGTTGGCTCAAACTCAGGCGGTGCAGATCAGTCACTGTAGCACAAAGCGTGTGGGTGTGTTTGGTTGCATTCTCATCTCAATATAGTTGTTTCCTCTTCATGTATTTGTGTTAACCTACTAGTGTGGACTCATGCACCCTTCATGCACTCTGCCAAACACCCAAAAGTGGGTCGAGAAGGGAACTTTTGCTCCCATCCCATGCACCCTTCATACACCCTACCTAACACTATTCGTGCTTCATATGGTTCATGTTTCATGGAGTACTGTTGCACCATACTCTCCATGCGCTGTAGACCTAGTTCTGTTAACATTGATCTCACCGTTCATTCTCGACTGGACAGTCGAAAAAGCGGTAATATGTTACTACATTACTGTTCATATAGTTGACATGCGCACAACATTATTTGTTATCGTCATATCTTACGACACTAGCAACAAGATTATGTAGTACTGACGTATGAAACAGTGCACATGCCTAGTAGTAGGAGCACTGTGTATGTTCAAGTGGCTGCCGTGTTTCGCACTCCTCCATCGTAAGAGTGTAAACACTTGCTATAATCATTTTTTTCTTCAGAAAAACAGTGGACACGCTCTACCATGTGGATCCTCCTCCATCCATGCACTAAATTACTCACATTTGCTGACGTGTGGGCCAGCCAGCATCTGGGTCCACCAGCCGTGCACTAAATTACTCCGTAGTAGAGTGATGGTAGATTACCCAGATCGAAGCGCCACAGTAATGCCCAATGAGCCATCAAATCACAAAACCCCCCTCCTTTCCAGTAGTAAGTTGGACGGATGAAGCAACCATCATTTCACTCTTCTCTCTCAACTTCCTCTCTTGAAGAAAACCCCCACTCGCTTGGCTTCTCCCTCATCTCGTTCCTCCTTTCACTCTTCTCTCTTAGCTTTCTCTCTTGGATGGACGCTGGAGCACCGGCCGACATGATGTCTATGGCTCTGGCCAAAACCTTCGAGGCTCATGGTACGAAGAAGCGCCAGCACCCCGCCGAGACTACCGCAGACAAGCTCAAAGACATCGCCCTGTCCAAGCAGAGGGCATGCATGTTATCTAAGTAATCAGGATCACATGATATAATTCACATATGTGATATATAGACTAAGGAGAGGGCACTCGCATATATGATATTTGAACTAAGAACATGGGGTTGAATATATTTTTTGATCGTGAACATGGTGTTGAATATTTTGTATATTATGTCTAAACTATGCAATGCAAGACACCATATGCATGGTATGAGCAGTATAACAGTGCCAAGTTAGAGCATACACCTCGATGGGGAATAGGACTGGCCATTTGTCTCTGAATCCATCTCTAAGGAGCTATCGGGACCAAGCAAGATATCTTCTTCAACAGGTAGCACTGTGTAAGAGGTGAACAGGACGGTAAAGTAGCAGGTAATGTTAAGCAATGCATAACATAAGAAGAAACAAAAGAGTGCGACCTCTCTTGTGGACCCGTGTACTCCTCAGGTTCATCTGCTGACTCGATGATGGTGACACAGTTGCGATGGGTGCCGGCGGCAAGAAAGGAGATCTGAGGTGGCGAAAGATGGTCATGAGTCATGATGTCTGGTATGGTGGATGCTTCTGTCGATGGAGAAGCTCAGCTGAGGTGGACGATGTCGCGATAGGAGCAGGCCAAACCACACAAAGTTTTCTTCGACACCTATCTGTAACTGAAGAAATACTGTATGGGCTCCTTTGGCCTGTAGGATTTTAAAAACTCAGGGATAGGAAAAACACTAGAATAGGATAGGCATGCACGCAGAAACAAAGCATTTGTAAACACGGGATTTATGTCAACTTGGGTGTTTGGTTCATTGAAATTGGAAGAGCAGAGGAATGCAAAGAAATATGGCCAAATTAAAGTGAAACCATACGAAAGTGTGTACAGTTAGAATGTTATTCTTCCACTAATGCACTTAGTCCTGTTTTCATGCATAGGATTTTGAAAAGTAGGTATAGGTGGATGCTTTGCTCCATTCCTTTCAACCAAATGCATGAATAATTGAATGGTAGAGTACCATAGGAAAATTTCTTATTGCTATGTTTTTCCTTCACCTTTTCCTTTGAACCAAAATAGCCCTAATAGATCGACATGAATGTAGAGTAATAAGAGATTCGACAAGTGTACAACCTCTATGGTGTAGCCATGTCGACCTCAGCATCATTGGGTTGGTCGCTGAAGAAGTTACGGCAGAGGTGGCTGTCGGAGGTGTGGAGGAAGATGTGAGGTGTATGTAGACGGTGTCGAGGGTACTGCTCTGTTGTGATGGATGGTCTGTCATTGGAGCAGCTCCGGCGAGCCGTAAGACGTCGACGCTAAAGCAGTACAAGACATACATCGTTAATCTCAATTGGGATTCTAATAGCATCTCCAATATATGATGTAAAATACATTACCAAAAAGTAGTAGATGTAAAATTTACATCACCAAAAAACACCTGCCTACAACAGATGAGGTAAAAACTGTTGACTCTGAACTTAACTGTCGAAACTGAAATTTACCGTGGAATCGGAATGTTACTGTCAAAACTGAACGCACTGGTAGCAGAGAGGCACTTCACATGTAGTTTAGGCCGCTCGAGCACTAGTAGTAGAGAAACTGTGATCTAAATCAGCAGGCGATCGACAAAACACAGTCGCAGATAGCAGCCGGAGCAGCAGCGCTTGGAGCAGCATCATGAACTAGAGCCAGAGCAGCAACACATGTAGCCGTAGCAGCTCGTGTACCAGCATCAGCAACATGAACAAGAGCAAGAGCAGAGAAGCAGCATAAGCGAGAGGAAGAATACAGGAGCAGGGCGAGCGAGCGAGAGCCAGAGCAGCAGCAACAGCTCCGCCTGTTATGGCCACCGCCGCCGAGGGAGCCTCACACTGGGCCACCGTAGAGATGTTGCCGGTGGCGCTGACTACGAGGTAGCCGTGCCATGGGGGAGCGGGATCGAGCACCGACGGCGCCGGGAGGTCGAGTTAAGGAGAAGGTACAATGTGATGAGTGTACAACTTCTTTGGTGGCACAGAGTAGGCCTCGGCTTCGTCCAAGGAGTCGGTGAGGATGTTGCGGTTCGAGTGGAGAAGGTTAAGGCGATGCTGTGGGGCTGGAGAAGCCACGATAGATGAGGCAATCCTTCGAGTAGCTCGTTGGAGGTGGAGGACGGGACGGCTAAACCGGCGGGATGACGATGGATCCTCATCGGGGCGATGGATGAGGGATGTCGAGCTATTGTGGTGGACAATGTCGTCAGGGAAGAAGCTCTAGTGGGGCAGCGGTGGGGTGGCAGACTGCGGAGGGTGGGGTTTCATGGCTGGATCAGAGAGGTTATGGAGGCCTGGGTTTTTGAATGGTGAAAAGGAAGTGATGGGAGGGGGAACCATGACTTAGGGACGTGCTTGTCCAAAATGTAGGGTGTGTTATGAAAGTACCCCCACCGATTTGAACTAGCGGCCCTTTCAACTCAGAGTTAGAACGGGGATTTCTCGTGTCGGGATTTGGTAGTTGGAGAGAGTTTTCACGCGCGTTGTAATTTCAGGATAGCAAGGCATGGGTTGTGAAGGCGTGAGTTTTCGGAGCACAAACCGACAAAGCGATATCTGAAATTTCGGGATAACAAGGCACGGGTTGAAATTTCAGGACAAGCCCTAACATGTAATAATGTACGTACCAAATCAATTGCACTTCCCCTGACAAAAAAAAACAAAAAGAAAAACTATTCGCACCACACAAAGGGAGAGTTTGGTCCCATTTTACTATACAAATGCTATTCAAAACTATGACTCCATGTTATGTCCAATTAAGTTTTTTCACTACTTGTATAATGCAAGTAACCTACTCATACGAAAATTTTAGTGCATTCCAAATGTATATACTACCGCTGCAATTCGAACAAAATTTGAATACGTTTCTCTATTTGAATAAGAATCTACAATCATGATTGTTGCCAATTTAAACCATCATTTGTTTATTATCTTAACAACACACCACATGATTACTATAGAGTTAGATATGAACTATGTGTACTATGTGAACTCGAATTCAAAATTTTGAATCCACTTGATGTTGTTCCAAATAATAGTACATTTGACTGCTAGCTAGATGTTCGCAATCTAAACCATGTTTCATATGTATACTTTGTTTATCACACAATGTATAGTGCCCCACCCCCTACATTATGACAAGTATTTATCCCTGAGCTGCCAAAGACACACATTATCACAAATTCATAAAAATGTTATATATATTATATGTAGTATAACATGTTGATGACCACACCATGCGTGTCACCATTGTATTCATGCATATGCGTCGGTTTAAAACAGATCTCCTGTTCAAATATCTGAATCCACTTTTATAATGAATAATAATCTCCGTTCGTCTTTTACACCCACACAATCCTCTTCTCTTTGTAGCTAGCGCTAATATTCTCTCGTGCATGCACACGCCCGCCTCCATCTCACCCTCCCTCGGTATTCTCTCCATCACGCACATTCATTAATTCTCTCTAGGCCGTTCACCCATGATGTGTCTAGGCCTTCCAGCTCCTTCTTTCCGGCACACAATGGTCGATATAGCTTTCTAGCTAGGCGTCACACGCTTTCCCTCTTCTCTTCTCACCATCCATGCCGCCCTCCACCGTCTAATACGGTTCCACATACGTGCACACTCCTGCTCCTAATTTCATCGATCTCATACTTGCACACTCCTCCCCTTTGATATAGTAGGCCTCTCGCACCACCTCCTAGCCACATCCCTCTCTCTCTATCCTTCTCTCAAGGGTTTATTTGCTTCTAACACATGCATACATCCATATCGCCCCCCTCATCATCCGTGCATGCCTCCCAACCCGTCTCTCACACTCACGTGCACAGACATGCATGCATCACCTCTCTTATTGATATTCCACCCGTACCCTCCGTTTGTCTAGCAGGCCTCTCCCACCATTTGTGAGAAGCAACTCCACCACCAACCCACTGACACTTTAGCTCTGTCTCTCTCCAAACATTATTCCTCTCCTACACATATTCATGGATGCCGATCGATCTCCCTCAATACATAGCTAGGTCCCTCTCCTTCTCCACACATATATCAGTCGATCTACCTATCTATACTTTGGTCTCTGCCCCCCCCCACACACACACCGATAGTCGAACGATGTATGTAGGTATCCATGCCACAGAGACAAACTGCACCTCTCCCATCTCATGTTCCTGTAGGCCGGCCGGCCGCCCTATATCTTTGACGTGGGCACACACAAATTCGATGTCACTCTTTATAGATTGCGCACCACACACTTAATCTCTTTCTTCCATTCTATCGATATCTCACGCCGATGATCCCCCTCCACTCTCTTTTCATGGATCGCCCCCTCAATATATGATATATCCAGGCCTCTGTTTCACACATATTGCATATGTTGCATTTTCTAGTTGAGATATCATCGACACATTGCCTCTGCTTCGCACACACCATCTCTCTCTCTCTTACACACCCACATATGTAGGCTACCTTCACGTAGAGAAGAGGTGCACGCACGACGCACGTACTCAGGTCTCGTTCCCAGCAACACCTGCGCGGGTACACGTTGGAGCTCATTTCTGTACGAAAAGGCAACCCACGTGATTATTTGATGCGTGTAGCAGTTGTTTACTTCAAGGAGGGTCGTGTACCACATGTACACGGAACAAAGTTCGACTTGACACATTAGTTTTAAATAAAGTTATATTCCTCAATGGCACGTACAGAATATAAAACGATTATCATCGAGAAAAAAAATCAGCTCCACTATATACAATGGAGCCTGCCTACCGGGGTTTGTCTCTCTTCACACTATATCTCACACAAGGCGGCCATGGCCTCTCTCTCTCTCTCTCTCTCTCTCTCTCTCTCACCGTTGGTCACTGATCCGGTCGCATCCCGTCCGCCGATGGAAAGGGGGGATGTGCATCGTTTATCCATTTGACAACGTCGAGGTAGCACATCTCGATCTGTAGTACCCGCTGTTCTCTCTTACCAAGCTCCGACGCGGTAGGGCCTTCGCCACTTGCTTGTTTCCATGGTATGGGCAGATCCCGCCCGCTGGCCCCCTCCTTGTTACATTTCGATGACCCTCAGGTACAACTTCCTCCAGTCTTGCTCCACTGCCCATCTTCCCACGTTGCCTCATGTGGAAAATCCTGCATGTGGATCTTCTTTAGTTCTTTGCTTAAAACGTATCTCGGCCGACGTGCTTTCCATCTTGCAATCTGTCCTCACACCGTTTTTGACAAACCACCATGCTTCTATCTTTCCTTATGACATGGAATATGCTCTTTTTTGTCGGCGTATGTGTCTTCAACTATTATTGGGCAGTAATTGTTTCCTTTCTACCTCTTTTTGCAAACAGGGCTATCCATCTCACCTCATTGCTATTGCGAGCTTTTGGTGAACTGCACAAATCACTTTTTTCTTGAGCGTGTTTGTGTGGTTCTACCAAAATGTGACATGGGCAACATTTTTACATTTTTCTGTGGGATTGCAAAAAGGGAGATTGGTTTTTCTATCCTCCTCATCCAACTCCGAGCCTAATCTCCTCCAACAAGTAGTTAGTCTTAAAAAGAGATTGCAGAGGTGATAGGCTTGTATTTGTGTGTGTTATGTTTTATCTAGTTCCACTATTATTGTAATCACATGACTGAATATCTTTGCAAATAGGGATGATCAGCTCGATTTTAGTAGAACTGCACAAAATGATCAAATTGTGATGTCCTCCATACACCTCTTTCTTGCCTACAGAACTGCGTGAAACTAGCTGCCAACCAACGAACACCGTGGCCAGGAAATGGAGCTATGCCTACGAACAACATCAATCAATTATATATTTTTCTTTGTTTGTACACCTTCTCACAGATTTGTCTTCAGTTGTGATGTGAATATTGAAGCTGATCTACGAATCATTGAGATGCATTAGCAACCATGGTAGTTTCATTTGTATTTGAGACAATCTTGAGGCAAGAAGGCACATGAATCCTAAGTTGAAACTTTTTTTAGCGGAACCAAAGTTGACACATTCATAGCATTATAGTACAATTTCATTATGCTGGAAAATTATGTGTACATATAAATAAATCCTGAAAGATTGGTAGCAATGCCAGAAACCATTCAACTTTGTTTCACTGACATGTGGGACATCCTTCATCCGGATCCACCTGCAAGCACCAATATTGAGTGCACAACTGCAGGGGAGATTCACCCTGGTCATTGCGCCACAGTAATAATGACTAGTGAGTAGTCAAATCATAGAGCCCCACCTTCGCCACAGTAAGTTGCTCGGATGAAGCAACCATCATTTCACTCCTCGTTGAATCCACTCGTACTCCAATATTCCAAGAGTAATAAGTTGCTCGGATGAGCAACCATCACTTCACCTTTCCTGCAGTAACTACTACCTCCTTTTTATTATTCTAGAAACCACCACATGTGAATATTGGATGGTACCAGCACAGCATCAAGTGTACTAACACTACTCAATTCAGCAATCAAAACCTGCCAATGAACTTCTAGATGGTGAGCATTTGCTAGTATCATGTGTTCACACATGAACAAGTCATCGTGTACCTCCAACGCCAAGGGTGATGCACCGCAACTCACATCGAAAGAGACCCGTCCGGAAGTGCAGTACGCAGGCAATCCGGCGGGTGCTTTTGTAGACCCGAAACCCCACACGCCCGGGAGGGACCCCGTCAGGCAGCATGGAGGCTATGGCTGCCCTAGGTCAACCTGATCACCCCTAGGGCCTCGAGGTTCGCCACCCTGCAATGAAGAAGAACAAACGAAGATCGAGGAAGAAGAAGAATAAGGAAGAGAAATAAAGGTAAAGGTAAAAGTGGTAGATGAATTGATCGATTGTGTGTTGTTCAATAGGCCATCACCCCTTAGGTGTATAAGAGGCGGCTGCACTTCCTGTGCAAGGAAAAGTCTTGGATTCACGTCCAAAACCCTAGTCAAATTCGGATTGGTTTTGTCCGAAATTTTCAAAATTGTTAGGTTTAAACTGGCTGCACCATGCGGGTCATTTTTGCGGTGGTTAACGACCTCGGATGGAAACGAGTCCAAAAGAATCTTGACCGTTTCGACGAGACTAACAACTTTCATGTTAAACTTTTTTGATCATATGTCATCTTGAGGGTCAAATAGCTTGTGCAAAACAACTGTTTGCTCGCGCTACCCATCACACATGGCGTCTGGTGGGGCGCGTCATATTTCGCCTCCTGATAGGGCTACATTCCGATAGCTCTAACTTTTGAATACGAACTCGTATTGGGATGCTTTGTATATAAAAGTCGATAGTTTCGACGAGACGAAGACAATTCGTGTAGATCATTTTTCCATACGAGGCAGTCTTGAGGGTGTAATCAGCCAAATAATATTCTGGATACAAAATCTCAGTACTTCGAACATAACTTTGGCCTTGGAGATGAGACCGGATGGCTATGGCCCAAATATTAAAGTTTTTCATTTTGACGATACAGAACTTTGTCACATTGAGCACTTTTCCATTTGAGGTCTTCTTAATTATGCTTTTGACCATGCCAAAATCTGGTGTCAACACATGCCCCCCTGTTTTTTGGCAAATCTTGTGTGCCGAAAAATAACTTGTGCATAGCTTGTTCTAAGGACGATGTCGACACTCCATCGGCCATTTTGCATGTTCTTAGGACGATAAGTATATATCGTCCATTGCTTGTTTGAACCTCTTGATGCAAACTTGGGTGAAAACTTCTCAGCTTCTATAACAATCTGGTGATAAGGTTTCATAGGTCAAAACCATCCTTTGAACTATATTGTTCTCCCTTTCCCTACGATTTTGCAGATAAGCAAGAATGAACTTCCTCCAATCCTTACTTCATCAGCATAAAAGTTTCATTAGTGGCCGAAGCTATGGACTTCGGTTCGGCTTTACCTATCTTGACTAGACGAAGCATCGGCTATTGAGAAATGCAGTACACCATGATTAAAATAGTAGCCGGATGTTTGCTGTGCCAACTCATTCGGATTGTCATGTCTAAATATATGAACAATACTAAAGCAACCCAAGGTAAATTCTATATCTAGACATACCTCAAGGTACACTATAAGTGATTCGTCAAAACATTGATAACCCTTGGATATTTGTTGCACTACTCATAACGAATCACTGAAAGCCTCAATGTGATTAGCACCTATGGCACCAAAAAGCTCCAAACCGAATAACATTGCATATTCAGCTTTGATCATTTGTGCATAAATATTTTAAGCGGTATGAGGCTTCATAGAATAGCACCATAAGGAGATATATAAACAACACCAAGACCTTGGCCATTGCTAGAAATTTAATCATCAATATATAATCACCATGGTACTAGAGAGATAAAGCTACCATCAGTATCTTGCATGTTGTCAATATGATGCTCAATAATAAAATCAACCATGAATTGGCTTTACATAAATTCTGAAAACTAATAAGCCAAAGCACACCAATCAAAACGTAAGTCCACTTTGGAGTTTTGGTGAATTGGTCTATGCATAATATGTTCAATGGCATTTGACAGATTTCTATGCAAGCACTTATCTCAATCTCTACTCAAACTAAGGACGATGTTAGAATACCACACCGGCCATTCTTAGATATGTTCTTAGGGCGACAGATAAATATCGGCCATTACCACAAGGTCCATGCAGAATTCACCCATCAAAGTATGTAGAGACGAAATAAACAAATGAAATAGCAATAAAATATTTCGGTCCCTTTTTATTAGCAACAATAATGTAACTAATCAAATATATAGTCATTTGGTAATACCATGTCATGATATAGAAAATTATGTTGCATCCATGGACCAAAATAAGTCCATGGAGGGTAATTGATCATACTTGTGGATGAATTCCATGGCAAATGTATCAATGGCATTGTTGAAGAAAACGGATGATGTGCTAACCTAAGATTTTGATGTTGTGATGCACACCTTCAGCTTAATTGTTTGTTGCGTCCATACATCTCTTTCTTCACTTTTATTGCACTTGTCGCAATAGAAGCATGCACATCATTTTTGTTATGAATGATGCTCTTGGGAACCCATGCCATGTTCTTCTATCTCAGCTCTTGTGCACTAAGATTTTGTAATTCCTTCTTTTTCCAATACGATAAGCCAAGTGGGCATCTCGACTGTGATTCCGTTTTGACCAATGGCAATTCCTTTTCGACCTTGTGCACTCTCCACTTCTCTTCTTCGGATTTGTCACTTTGATTCTCAATATTGGTTGGTTCGTCTCATTTCCTTTTGTAGCCAATGTCAACACTTTAATTGTCTCTTTTTCATTTAAGACCAAATCTGAAGTTGCACTCTTACGACCATCCTTTTAACACGGTAAACTTACCTGACCACTTCTTTCTTCTTCCTTGAGTTCTGGATCGATTCCTTATGATTGAAACGGTCTTTAGCATGTGATTTTTCAAATGTTGATCTTCTCGGAGCTGCATAATATTGGTGAGATGGTCTAAAATAAGATGGAGAATGTGCCCTTGTATCATACCTGTCCCATGATGGATATGGATCTATATGAGCATAGGGAGGCATCCATGACACTGGCATTGGCGGCCCAAAATAAGGATATGAATTTGTTGCATTAAAATTCTGACTTTGCCAATACTGATCCTCATATTTGCGCCTAGGGGGTGATCTTAGTTTCTTTGCATGATTTGGCCGATAAGCATTGTTCTCTTCACTCTTCTTTCGATATTTATCCAATAGTTCAGCGAAGGTGATTTTTGATCTCTTACACTTGTGCTTATTTCGGTATTTGTTTCCTTTTGGTTTATTTTCATTGATCATTGAATTTGCTTGTTGTCCCCCAATCCTTGGCGTCTTCATTGTAGCCTTGATGGAATTCTCGCCCTCAATATTATGTTCATTATGCTCTTCAACAACTTCTTTACTTGAAAGCTTGATCCCATCACATGCAGCTTTTACCTTCTCTTTAAATGGATCGGCTTGAAGTAGCCGATGCAAAAACTTTTTGCCATCGGGACTAATCGGAATAGACTGTTCATCTCTTGGTGTTTCAACAAATTTCAATTGTCCTTTTTCAATGGTCGATTTAACTATTTGACGAAACATGTTCCAATCCTCAAAATTATGCTTGGACGAATCACGCAACTTACAATACATTCCTCCCTGGATTGATGACTTGACTTGGTGATCAAGAATTCTAATGTAATTATTTTTCAGCAACAAATCAAATATTTGATCACACATGCTTGAATTGAAGGTATACTTCTTATTGTTTAGTTGTTCGTGCTGTGAGGACGGCTTTGGAGGTAAGCAAACGAATGGTTCATATTTGGAATGTCCACATTCGGCCGGGCAATGTGTTTGCACTCTATATCCGATGTCTTTCGATAAGATATCATAATAGCATCGGTCTTCTCAAAAGAATTTAACCTTGGCTTTAAATTTCTGAAATGAAAATAGTTAGCACATATATGTCTCAATGGAGACCAAATGCAAGCCAAGTAAAAAATAAGCAAAGCTACCCAATTAGATATGAACTTTAGATAAAGCAATAGGGAAAGCCTTGGATGCAACAATAAGTCACTATCGGTCTTTATAAATGGCGCAATGGGTTGACCGATATGCTCAATAACAATTTTATTGCTAGCAAGTAAATTACCCTTCTTCATTGGTCTTGCAAAATTACTTATGAGAATATTTCTTATAGATGCATCAATAATGAAGTTGCGACCAAATTTGAAAATAGGTAAATTACTCGCTATTTATACCTCTTCCAATACATTGGGAGAGCATGATGGTGGTGTGACTTGAACAATATCAAGCTTCGTCTTTGGATAACTCTCCAATGCCTTTTCATCATCTTTTTCTTTATTCCGTGCATCATTACCTTGAAGATCCTTATCAGCCGAACTTTGTTCGATTACTTGCTCTTGTCCTTGAGGCTTGTCAATTTCTACGGCACAGAACTCATAGGGAAGGAAGTAGGTTCCATTAACTTCAGAAAAATCTAGCATGGTTGTTTTGCTATGCTTGCCATGCCCTTTCTCAATAATGCTTGCCTCTTTGGATTTGATGGATTCGAAATATATACTACTTGATTCGTCTTTTTCAACTAAAGCACTTTTAGTTCCGAATCATCCTTCTTTTCATTGATACTACCAATTGGCAATGCTTCTTTTATCTGGCCAATTCTTTTTCTATTTGTTTCTGGCGGCGAGCGGCAAAATTGTCTTTAAGCTTTTTCTCAATTTTAGCCCACTCTGGATATGATTACCCCCCAATGTTTTTAGATTCTTTCGGCAATGACACACGGGTGTTGCCAAAATTTTGAAAAATAGTGTAGGGGTGTATAATATGATGCAGTACTAGGTGAAGGCATATGCATTGTTGTAAAACCATATTTTTGCTCGCCAAGTTTATCAATTGGCAAAGATTCATCTTCTTGCCAAACTCTAGCTTTTATTGCGGCATAATCACGAAATAGCCCCTTTTCATGTTGTTCAAGGCAAAGTGCACTAATCCTCTTATTTTGGGCTAAACTCTTCAATGCAGCCACCACTACCTTGTCTTCTACAATATTTGGCACAACCGCTCCTGTAAAATTTACATTTATTCAGTTATAACCACGAAGGCGTGAAGCCGAATTATGAGCATCTATAGTTGTGTATGGTGCCAAAAAATTACTAACATGAGGTGTAGCATATGACGGTTGAGAGTAACTGGCCGAATAACTGGTAGTAGCATGGCCAATTCTCCCATTCATCAGCATGGTTGGATCAGTATATTGCACATTACTTGCCGATGAATAAAAGGGTGAAACAATTTCTTGCATGGCATTGGAAATTCTAACATGAGATATTTCAAATTTATTAACCGAACTCACCATGTTGCTCATCGGCGTAACGATTTGTGGGGTTGCCGATGCATGACAGTTGGGATACATGTGGTGCATGTTACTAGTATCATAAGAAATTGAAGCATGTAAATTACATTGAATCAGCCCTTGCATGTAATTAGATGCATTATTGAAAAAACTAGGGCTGGCCGATAGAGTATACTCATTGAACGATCTAGTAAAACCATATGAATCATTTGCATCTACAGTAGGGAATTGGGTATTCATATTACCTTTGTAGATTTCAAACCCTAGATGACGATCCCTTCGTAGCAAGAACAGGCCGCAGACCGTTCGAAGCTTCGTCCCTAGTGGAGTCGCCAAAAAGTGTGTTCGCACACGAACACGTCACCGTGTACCTCCAATGTCGAGGGTGATGCACTGCAGCTCACATCGAAGGAGACCCGTCCGGAAGTGCGGTACGCAGGCAATCCGGCGGGCGCTTTTGTAGACCCGAAACCCCACATGCCCGGGAAGGAACCCGTCAGGGCGCGTGGAGGCTATGGGATGCCCTAGGTCGACCTGATTGCCCCTAAGGCCTCAAGGTTCGCCGCCCTGCAATGAAGAAGAACGAACGAAGAATGAGGAAGAAGAAAAACAAGGAAGAGAAATAAAGGTAAAGGTAAAAGTGGTAGATGACTTGATCGATTGTGGTTTCTCAATCGGCCGTCACTCATTAGGTATATGAGAGGCGGCTGGACTTCCCATGCAAGGAAAAGGCTTGGATTCACGTCCAAAACCCTAGTCAAATTCGGATTAGTTTTGTCCGAACTTTTCAAAATTGTTCGGTTTAAACTGGCTGCACCTTGCGGGTCTTTTTTTTGGTGGTAAACTACCTCGGATGCAAACGAGTCCAAATCAATCTTGACCGTTTCGACGATACTAACAACTTTCATGTTGAACGTTTTTTGATCAGAGGTCATGTTGTGGGTCAAATAGATCGCGCAAAACATCTGTTTGCTCGCGCTACCCATCAGACGTGGCGTGTCGTGGAGCGTGCCATATTTCGCTCCTGACAGGGCTGCATTTCGATAGCTCTAACTTTTGCATACGAACTCAGATTTGGATGATGTTTATATTTAAATCGATCGTTTCGACGAGATGAAGACAATTCGTGTAGAACATTTTTTCATACGAGACAGTCTTAAGGGCGTAGTCAGCCGAATAGTGTTCTGGATACAAAATCTCAGTACTTTGAACATAACTTCGGCCTTGGAGATGACACCAGATGGCTATGGCCCAAATATCAAAGTTTCTCATTTTGATGATACGGAACTGTCACATTGAGAACTTTTCCATTTGAGGTCTTCTTAATTATGCTTTTGACCACGCCAAAATCTGGTGTCAGCATCATGTAATCCCTCTGTCCATGTATATAGGACCTAATGCGCTTTTTGAGACTAACTTTGACCACATGTTCGAGCAGTATAGGACATTCAAGTTGCTCAAACCATACCATCAATTTCGTATCTGAAAGGATCTTCAAATGATATAATTTTCAAATTATATAAAATCTTATCAATAGTCAAAGGCAACCTCGATAAATACATTAGGCATTGGTTAATTATACAGTGCTAGGGAAAACCTTATACACAGAATATTAGCAACAGCACGGTTTAAAAACAAACGCTACTGCTAATTAGCAGTAGCGATCTTGATGAAAGCTCGCTACTAATAACTCGGTAGCAGTAGCGCCCTAGATGAAACAGGCGCTACTACTATAATTGACACGGCGTTGCCTCCATGCTAGATATAGTAGTAGCGCCCTTCCCTGGACGCGCTGCTGCTAAAGTACTTAGTAGCAGAGTTTTCCTTCAAAACTCGCTGCTGCTAAGTACTGCACCTAATTAAGTTTAGACTTATCAGTAGCGTTTTTACGTAAAACACACTATTGCTATGTTAGTTATAGCACGTTTACTAAAGTGCGCTACTGCTAGTTCGACTTAACCACCCGCGGTCTCAAAATTTCGCTAAGTCCTCCATTGCCCCCTACTCCCCTTCTCCTCTGTCGCCGCCGCTCGAGCCTCCCTCACCGCCGCCGCCCGAGGCCGCCCTCAACCTCACCGCCACCGCCCGCTGCCGCTCTCGACCTCACCGTCGCCGCCCTCGACCTCACCGCCGCTGCCCGAGCCCGGCCAGCACCGCCGCCTCCTGATACCGAGCCCGCCCTCGCAGCCCCTACCTCTCCGTCATCGAGCACCTCCCGTCCACTGCTCTCCCCTCTGAAGCCCCCACCCTCCCGACCCCTTTCTCTGCTTAGTTAATACTAGATGTTTTTTAGTAGTAGTAGTAGTAGATGTTAATTTAGGGTTCATAGATAATGATTTTTAGTAGTAGTAGATGTTAATTAGTAGTAGTGATGGTACTAGTTAACTAGGGCAGTATGGTTAATAGTAGATGTTTTTTACTATTGCATAATGTTGTTTATTTTTACTGTTTTTAGTAAGTGTTTAAAATAATTAGTAAGTAAATTAATAAACTAGTTGAACTAGTTTAGTTTTAGTTGAACTAGTTTAGTAAGTAAATTAATAAACTAGTTGAACTAGTTGAATTAATAAAACTAATGTATTTTTAGTAAGATAATTAATATAACTAGTTGAACTACTTTATTTTTAGAAAGAACTAGTTTTTTTCTATTTATTGTAAGTTTATATTTAGTAAGAACTAACTGAATTAATAGAACTAGTTGAACATGTCATATTTGTTGTTATTTTTTTAGTTTAAGCAATTATTCGGGATGTATTAGTGATAACTTATAGGGTTTTTGCTTTTGCAGAAATCAAGGAGCCCCTCCATCATCCCCGCCGTCGTCCCCATCACCGAACCCCTCCGACCTCGAGGTGAGACTAGCCAAATCTCCATGTATATCTTGTGTTGCTCAAATAGGATATGTGATTGCCCAAGTGGCCGGTCATGTTCAGGTTACACCTCCGGTGGCCTATGTTTTGCTGGAGTGTTGACTAATTTCCGTTCCGGCAAATCTCAGGTGCTCGATATGTCCTATTTTAGCAAAGATCATGCCGGATTTTTCCGTGAATTCTGGCATGACTTGTGCTAGAATATGTAGGAAATATCGAGTGGCCTAGATTTTTCTCGAAAAATAATGATCTAATTTAGGGTTTTAGTACATATATTTAATTGTACAACTTTAATATTTGAATTATGAACGTAGGAAATGACGTACTCGGACGACGACAGTCTCCCGGGGGAGTGCAGCTGGTGCCACGACGATTGAGGTCTGTGTGGCAGGTTCCTTCAGCTGGACGAAGATCAGCGCTTCAGCATTAAGCTCGAGGAGACCTTCGATGTTGAAACGGTACGCAACAACGACAAGTTTTTTTTCGTAATTAAGCATGACTTCAACTATTTCAACGTCTAATTTTCATCTTTTAAAATTCGACTAGCTTATCCCATGCCATGCAAGACGCTATGTCCTGGAGAGGATGGGTTTTGAAGACCATGAAAATTTTGAAACAAAGAAAATACACCTAAGGACCCATCATGATATGGATTTTGAAGTAATTCTGTACAACTCTCAGAGCGTAACCCATTTTGGTTGCCAAAATTGGGAAGCACTTTGCAAAATGTATGGTTTTTATGAGGTATGATTGTCACCATGGATATTGGTGATCCTGACATCGAGCAAGACAATATGGACATTTGGGTCCTTGTTGATACGCTTCCGATTCTACCACAATGTGAGTTTCTCAAACATAGTTATTAACTAATTTATATTGTTTATTTCAAAATAGTTGACAGCTTATTTCCGTTGACAGGTTATTTTGATTCTTCAAATAATGTGCGGAAGATGGTAGACAAAACACACTACACTGATGGCTCCAAATTAACTTATAAGGAGAAAAGTCATCTGATCGTATTTTGTACTTATCTTGAGAATTACAATACCTATTATTGAACTCCTCCAAATTATGGTGAATACGTGCCAGTAGTGCACGTGTTGAACCACGGTAACTTCTATGGAGATACCCTGGTAAGATTTTTTACTATTACAACATCCGTGCATCTTTTGCATACTTCTAAAACTAGTAGATCATTGCTAACTACGAAGTTATTACTACATTTTTCAACAGAAACTCCTGATGGATTGTGTGCCTCATCTAATGTATCAGAATGGTCGCCTTGCAGTTCTAAACATACAGCCAGGTCAATCTAGGGGGCTCACCTGTGCATATCGGATTTCCAAAACCAGTGAATACATGCTAATCAAAGAATGGTAAAAATGTTTGGACATTCGCAAGGAGGTTCTTGGAAGTAACATTAAGCGAAAGGCAAGAATTGGAGACATAATAATCTCCATTCTCCATAATGGAGGCTATCTTGTTTTTTGCTATTTTACCTTAGAGAATATAGTAGGTCCTAAGAGAATTTAGTAGGTCCTATGAGGTACAATATGTTTATTATGTGGTACAATGTGTTAGAGTTGATGATGAGGAGTACTTGTGATTACGACTAGTGACCAATTTGCTATGTGACATCTCATTGATGAAAAGGATGATCTTGAGGAGGTGTTATATGACAATGATGTATTATGATGATAAGTTGTTAATGATATGATGATGATGATGATGATATTTATTATATCATTGGGTGAAAGAACCACAGATTAGTTTCAAGTGGATGGACTCATTATGATGTAAAAAGAATCTCCAAATTCCTGTTGTATGAAAACTTGTGTAAAGGTGTACAAATTGTTGGTGAACGTTGCAGAAAATTAAAAAATTTCCTACGGTTTCACCAAGATCCATCTATGAGTTCATCTAAGCAACGAGTCAAGGGAGTGAGTTTGCATCTACATACCACTCGTAGATTGGGTGCGGAAGCGTTCAAGGGAAGGGTGATGATGGAGTCGTACTCGTCATGATTCAGATCACCAATGACCAAGTGCTGAACGGACAGCACCTCCGCATTCAACACACGTACGGGACAGACGACGTCTCCTCCGTCTTGATCCAGCAAGGAGGAAGGAGAGGTTGAGGAAGATTGCTCCAACGGCAGCACAACGGCATGGTGGTGTTGGTGCAGCAGTACTCCGACAGGGCTTTGCCAAGCACGTAACGGAGGAGGAGAGGTATTGGGGAGGGGAGGGGCTTCGCCTTGGGATGTGTTTTGCAGCCCTCCCCTCACTCCTCTATTTATAGGGGAAGGGGCAAGGGGGGCCGACCCCTCTAGATGGGATCTAGAGGGGGGGCAGCCAGGGAGGGGGGACTTGCCCCCCAAGCAAGGGGGGCGCCCCCTCTAGGGTTTCCCCCCCAACCCTAGGCGCATGGGCCCAAGGTGGGGGGCGCACCCAGCCCTCCAGGGGCTGGTTCCCTGCCCCTTGCGGCCCATGTGGTCCTCCGAGAGGGGTGGCCCCTCCGGTGGACCCCCGGAATCTCTCTGGTGGCCCCGGTACAATACCGATATGCCCCCAAAACTTTCCGGTGTCCGCATGACAACTTCCCATATATAAAACTTCACCTCCGGACCATTCCGGAACTCCTCGTGACGTCCGGGATCTCATCCGGGACTCCGAACAACATTCGGTAGTCATATACAAGTCTTCCTAATAACCCTAGCGTCACAGAACCTTAAGTCTGTAGACCCTACGGGTTCGGGAGACACGTAGACATGAACGAGACGGCTCTCGGGCAATAACCAATAGCGGGATCTGGATACCCATGTTGGATCCCACGTGCTCCTCGATGATTTCATCGGATGAACCACGATGTCGAGGCTTCGATCAAACCCCGTATACAATTCCCTTTGTCAATCGGTACGTTACTTGCCCGAGAGCACGCGAGCGATTTTACCCAGCTTCGGAGCTCTCCGGAGAGATAATACTCCTACTGCTGCTTTGTGGTTGTATTATGCTCTTGCTCGAGAGCGTGAGAGTGTCCTGGTTTCGAATGAGTCGAACCCCTTCTACGTTGCGCATGGGCCTCCTTTTATAGGCTAAAGGGGTCACCGACAGGTGGCAACGCATGCAGGGGTAAAAGTGTAAAAGGTGGGGTTGGTACAACTGCCATCTACAGTGGATCCTACCTAACTCTGACGGCAGGGGACAAGAGCATTTAATGCCCGTCCGCATCACCCAAACAGTGCAGAAAAGTGACCGTTAGGGGAGCCACCGTTCGCCACGATGGCCTTCTCGTCATCTCCACTTGCCACCTCGCACCGCTTGGTTGCACAGCTTCCCGCCACGTGCGCCTGGAACGGTCCTGCGGTGACACGTCGACGGATGCGCTGGAGCGTGGGCACAGAGTGGTGGCTTCGCCACGGCAAGCGCCTTGCCGCGGTCGTTGTCTTGTCGCGCCCGGGAGCTTGTCGTTCGCCGGGTCTTGCCGGGAAGCGCGGCGCGTCGCGGCAAGTTTCTTGAAATGCTTTGGTTGGCTTTCCCGGCAAGCTCCTCTTGCCGCGGCCTTGTCCTTCCCGGCAAGCTCCTCTTGCCGGGGTCTTGTCTTCTCAGTTAAAACACTTTGTTCTTGAATGGCTTCAATAGGAGCTACAGAGGATCTTGGCAGGCACCCGGCAAGCCTTGCCGCGGGACGCTGCGACTGCCCGTGCGCAAGTTCGGTATACTAAAGTACCCCTACTTTAGTACACCGACAGGAGCCCCCGGGCCTGGGCCACACACGGTGCCGAGCGCTGTTGGGCGAGGCCCAAAACAGGGCACGGGCACACGCGGCCTGGGTCCACGCGATATCTGACTCCGTATCCACCGCGCCCTCCCGTAACGGCACGCGTCGAACGCGGCGTCGTGGGAGAGATCGTTGGTGATTCTTTATTCGGAAAAAGTGTAATGTTCGCCTACTCCTCTTTATAAGCAGGGGAAACAGGGGTCGTTGCCCCACCTTCGCCACTTGCGGTTCCCTCCTCAGAAATCTCCGCCGCTCCCCTCCGCTTCCCAAAGCCGAAAGAGAGCAGCACTCCGCCCCCCGTCGCTGCCGTCGCCGCCACGCCCTCGATCTTCCCCACCGCCTCCGCCATGGCTCCGAAGACCGGGAAGGGTGTGAAGTCGGCCGAGGCTCTGCGGCTAGAAGCACTGCGGAAGGAGCGGGCACTCTTCCCCTCTGAGCTATCCGCGAAGGAGCTGAGGGAATGGTTCTATCTCTTCTGGTCGACGGAGACGCGGGCGCATCTGCGCACGCAGGTACTTTCCACCGCCGCTTCCACTTCGAAACGGTGTCCAAGAGGATACCCCTTCTTCGCACTGTTCTTCTATTGCGTGCTCTGCCCGCCCTTTTCTGATTTCTTCTGTGACATCATGAACACCTACGGGTTTCATCTCCTTGATTTCACCCCCAATGCTGTCCTGACCATGGCGGTTTTCGCACATCTCTGTGAGAACTTCGTCGGAATCCACCCGAACGTAGCCCTTTTTCGCCACTACTTCATGCCCCGGGTCGAGAAAGGAGAGCCCTTAGCTGGCGGGATCGCCTGGATCTCGAGAGCCGGTATGAAGGAGGTCTATCTGGAGGGGGAGCTCTGCAGCAAATGGGAGGAGTGGAGAGCGGAGTGGTGTTGGATTGTTGATGAGAACCCGCAGCCATTCACCAACTTGCGCCAAGCCCGAGTAGTGCGCGGCGGGGATTGGAGCGCCCTGGCGGCGGACGATGCTAGACTGAAGATCGCCACCACCCGGATCTTGCGGCTCAGGCTTGCCGGGCTCACTGTAGGTGCTATTGGCGTGGACTTTCTTCGCCGCCGCATCGCCCCTCTGCAGGAGAGGGGAAGACACGCCTGGCTGTTTGGGGGTCCAGCGGATATCATGAGGCTGCGCCCGGGCCTCAATTTTAATTTTACTGTCTTGGAGTTGGATGGGACGCTCAAGGAGCTGTTCAAGCACGACCCCAATCATCCCGAGTGGTTCCGGCTGCCACAGGGCATCGTCCCGTTGTGCAATAACTCCGCGCTTGATCGCATCCGCGCAATGATGCCAGAGTGCGACTCGCATGGAATTATTCCAACTTGGCAGGAGCCCGCCGACGACGTAGTGCAGCAGTTCTTCGATAGCTTGGTGGAGGTGGCGGTCCACGCCGACGAACAGAGGCTCCTCACCCGCGACACCACCGATGACGAGATGCGCGCGACGCCACTGGGGCGGAAGAAGCGGCGGCCGCCCGCTCTTGGAAGTTCGGTTCACTGTGGAGGAGGCAGAGGCAGCCGCGGCGGCAAGCCTTGCCGATCGAGACGAGCTTGTCGGTGAAATTGTTGGTGAGGGAGGGTCCGAAGCCGAATCGAGCGGGCCTGCCGAGGATGCAGGTGGCCGGACGTCTTCAAGCAACTTGCCGCAAGCGGAGCTCCCAGTGCATCCCCCAGCTCAACCAAGAAGGCGCCTCCGCAGGACTGGAGACATAGTAGGGCGGCAGACGGGTCAACAGCCGCCGCGGCGCGGGGCACGCTCTACCGCGGCAAGCACCGTTGCCGCGGGAGCATCTCACGCCGCGCCGGCAACTGGATCGGGGTCTTCTCGGGCCGCCGCTTCTGATCCTGCCGCAGCTCCCGCCAAGCGGCCAAGGGAGCCTACTCCTCCGCCTCGTCGCGCCGAAAGAGTACCGGACTTCGATCTCTCTACGCTCAGCTCCGATGAGGAGGAAGAAGAGGAGTAAGTTTCTCTGTTGTGTTTGCGTTTCTTCAACTCTTGCTGTTTCTTGTCTTGTATTTAATCTGCTTTCGTATAAAACTTGTTCCTTTTCAGGACTCTGGCCCAGAGAGCAGCGAAGAGGGCCAAGGTCCCCGTGGTTGTCGTCAAGGACGATCCCGTCGTGTCAACACAGGGCGCGTCCGAGACCACCATGTCGGACCCAGCAATCACTTCTCGAAGCAGCCCCCAGCGCAGCCCCCAGTGTAAGTACATAGTCTTACTTCCCGCTATTGGGTGTGCATGGGTGTTTTCTTCTTGCTGATATCTTGATTGTTGGTTTGCTTGTGTAGGAGCAGAACAAGCCCACCAGGAACAGCCAGAAGCCGCCCCTGAGGTGCTATCTGCTTCCACTACGCCGCCAAGGGATGATTCCCCGGCAAGGGAGCGCTCTTCGGCAAGGGAGAGGTCCCCGGCAAGGGGCAGTTCTCCGGCAAGGGACGGGACCAGTGATCCCCCGGTGGCGGAGCCCATGATTACGGAGCCCAGAACAGGTAATCCTTCTTGTCAGAAAACTTCCCTTGGGTTCTTCTTCTTCTGTTGTTCTTTTTTGGATATTTGCTTGACTTTTTCTCCCTCTTCCTGTCTTCATATCCTCCCTCCACGGAGCCGATGGAGACCGAGGCCACCGGCGAGGAGAACGTGCGCGGCAACACTGACGATGCCGCTGCCACCGAAGGAGAGGCCAGGCCGACGATCCCTTGGCGAAGAGGTTACCAGGCTCTTTGGCGCAGAGCCGGGCGAGGGTCCGCGATCGCGACCGACAACCCTGAGGGCGCAGGAGCGCAAGGCGCTACACCGACCGCCGACCCCTCCACCGCTGATGCAGCGCCAGGCTCCGAAGAGCCCCAGCCTGATGCCTACTTGAAGGCCGGCGAGGGTGTCTTCATCAAGCTTCCCTGGGCGTCGAGCTCCAGGGCGCCTGTTGAAGGAGAGACATTTGACGAGGAAGTGCTCACCTCCGCCGGGCTAACGCTGGTTGACGCGCCAAGCAGCAGCAGCGGCGAGTCTGAGGAGGAGCAGCTGCTCCGGAAGCTGGTGTCGCTCTACCGCGCCCGACAAGCCAAACTGGAGTCCCGGGAAGCTCTTGTCGCGCAGGCGGGAGTAGACATTGAGAAGCATGCAGAGGAGCTCCAGAGCCGCAACCAAGAGGCCCTTCGGTCCATTGCAGAGGAGAGGGCGCAGCTTGCCGAGGCGCGGAAAGCCTTCCTCCTCGAGAAGGCTGAAGCCGAAGAGCAGCAGTGGCTTGCCGCCGAGGAGATGTCCGTGCGAGAAGGCGAGCTGACATAGCGGAAGGTCAACTTGGACAGCTATGAGGAGGAGCTTGCCGCGCGCGAGGAGACACTTGGCGGAACCCTCAAGGAAGCGAAGGATGCTGCTGCAGCTGCCGAGACTGCCAAGAAGGAGCTGGAGGTGAAGGTGACGCAGCTAGAGGCTGATATCAAGGCGAAAAATGACGAGCTTGCCGCGCTCAGTATGAAGGCGAGAAGGACATCTTGCCCATGGTGAGCTGCAGGGTCGTCTCTCTGAGAAGGGCAGGGAGCTGAACACCAAGGACTCCAATGCCGATCTCGAGCTGAAGCTGGCTACGCTAACTGAGACGCTGGACGGCGCCATGAAGCGGGAGGAGGACTTGAAGGGGGAGATCAAGGCCAATGAGGAGCTGTTAACGAGGGCCGCCGAAACCCAGAACACCTTCAGGGCTACTGTGGAGCTTTGGACGGAGGGCCTCGTGAACATTGCCGCTGTCATTGATGAGGAGCTGGCGCAACTGGAAATGGAGGGCTTCGGGTACTCCTCCGACGAGAACCTCCAGCCCAGCGCCAAGCTCACTCTGTTTTTCAAGGGCGTGGCGACGGCCCTCCAGCAGCTCCGGGAAAGGATCCCAAAGCAGCTGGCCGACGAGTCGCGCATGATCTGCGCCAGAGTCCTAGAGAAGGTGTTGGTGAAGGTGCTCTTCCGCAACCCAGGCCTCAACCTCACCAACGTCCTCAAGAAGCTGCCGGCGGGTGCTGATCTTGAAGAGCTCAAGGCCCTTGTCGCACCCATTGTGGACAAGGTGAATGAAGTCAAGAGGGTCGACGGCGACCATGTAGACTAGACCGCCCGTTTCCTCCTTTCCTTGCCGCTGCTAGACATGTTATGGGAACAATCTATTAGAGCGCGGCAAGTTATCTTTGTAATATAACTTTATCTTGGGCAGTATTTGCTATGTTATTTCCTTTACTTGATTCCTTCCTTTGTATGTTTTTACCCTACGCTTTTAGGGAACTTGCCGGCGCAGGCACCCTTGCCGCGTTGTTGAGTCTTGAACATCGGCAACCTCTTGGCGGTGTTGCTTCCGGCAGAAACCTTGTCGCAACTAGTCGCATGACACACTTAAGTTGTTGAGCGGACTCGAAACAAAGTAAGGGAGCAACTAGCTACGAGTTGGTTCCTCCGCGCACAGGTTTTCCATACAAAGCACGGTCGTTCAAGGAAGATAACTTAAAAAAAAATTAAAACTGATTGTGCTCAAACTTTGGCAACTAAGCTTTTCTGTCGTTTTCGCCCCGGCAAGGCGATACTTTCTTGAACGACGCCTGCTCCACACCATTATCTTCTCCCCCGTGAACTTGTGTGCGAGGGAACCTTCCTTTTGAGAAAAAGAAAGAAGAGAAAATAAACATATGGAGCCTCGAGGCTCGTTATTGCTTACCGGTGGCAAGTGCTGCACAAAGTGTCAGAGAATACATGCGAGAAATAAAAAAGCATGAAATATGACAAGATGTGCGGAGCATATGATCTTTATTTATGCACGGGATCTGCGCCCGGCTTTGTACAAAGGGTTACATGCAACAGCGGCAAGGCTTGTACAAAAGGTGGTTGCCGGAACGGGTTCCGGCAACCGCGCCTTACGGGTAAAACTTACGAAGATGCTCAATGTTCCAGGAGTTGCTCACCGGAGAGCCATCTTCGGTCTCAAGGCGGACAGCGCCAGGCCTAGTGACTCGCTTCACCCGATAAGGGCCTTCCCACTTCGGCGTCAACTTGTTGGAATTCTTGGCGGATTGAACGCGCCGAAGAACAAGGTCGCCTTCCTCAAGACTTCTGGCATTAACTTTGCGGCTATGGTAGCGGCGCAAAGCTTGCTGGTATCGAGCAGCTCGTACAGCAGCCTGAAGACGATCTTCCTCAAGGAGCAGCGCGTCATCTTGTCGCAGCTGCTCTTGCTCAAGCTCATCATAAGCGAGCACTCGAGGCGATCCGTATACGAGTTCTGTGGGGAGAATTACCTCTGCTCCATAGACTAGAGCGAAAGGTGTCTGGCCAGTGGCTCGATTTGGCGTCGTCCTGATCGACCAAAGAACCATCGGCAGCTCCTCGATCCAATTCTTTCCGCACTTGTGCAGCCTGTCGAAAGTCCTGGTCTTTAGCCCGCGCAGCACTTCAGTGTTTGCCCTCTCCGCTTGACCGCTGCTTTCGGTGAGCAGCGAAGCGGCGACGTTGGTGCCAAGATCTTGGACGTATTGCATGAAGGTGCGGCTCATGAATTGCGTGCCATTGTCGGTGATGATCCTGTTGGGGACTCCGAAACGGCGAACAATCGACCTAAAGAACTTGACTGATGACTGTGCTGTCACCTTCCTCACTGCCTCCACTTCCGGCCACTTTGTGAACTTGTTGATTGCAACGTACAAGTACTCAAAGCCCCCGACAGCTCGGGGAAAGGGGCCGAGGATGTCGAGCCCCTGCATCAAAAATGGCGGTGACAAAGGGATCGTCTGGAGAGCTTTAGCTAGCTGGTGTATCTGCTTGGAATGGAACTGGCACGCTTCACACTTGGTTACTTGTGCAGTTGCATCCTGGAGGGCTGTCGGCCAAAAGAAACCTTGCCGGAATGCTTTGCCGGCAAGTGCTCTTGCACCAATGTGGTGACCACATATGCCTCCATGTATCTCCGCCAACAGCTCCTGTCCATCTTCCCAGGGAATGCACTTCAATTTCACTCCGTTGAATCTTCTTCTGTACAGTATGTTGTCGACAAACTGGTACATACTTGATTGTTGGGCTACTCTCTCCGCTTCTTCTTGCTCTTCGGGAAGTTCTCCTGTTTGAAGGAAATGGACGATCTGTTGTGCCCATGCTGGAGCTTGCGGCTCGACAACAAGGGCTAAAGGCACATATGCTGCTGCGGGAACATCCGCTTCTATCGCAAGAACCTGCGGCTCAGCCGGAGCTTGATGCTCCCCGGCAAGCTTGCCGGAGCGAAGCTTGTCGGGAGCGTCTGCTTCAACGAAACAAACCTTAGGGCTTGTCGGAGCAGACTGCTCCTTAGCACTCTTGGTGTTGATCTTGGGGACTTTCTTAGCGGCAGCTTCGGGGAGCTCTGCCGGAAAGTAGTCACCGGAAACCAACTTCCTCTTCCTGCTCTGTCCAGTTGATGGTGTTACAGATGGTTGAGTCAGCTTGAGCACAAAGATCCTTGGTTCCACAGGTAACTTTAATGCAGCACATTTTGACAGGCCATCGGCAACTTCGTTCTGGGCTCTCGGGATATGCTCGATCTACAGGCCGTCAAAATGCTCTTCCAACTTTCTCACTTCAACGATATAGGCTTCCATCAACGGACTCTGATAATCTTTGTTTACTTGGCGGACGACAAGCTGCGAGTCACCCCTAACAATAAGCTTCCTGATCCCAAGGTCTGCCGCAATCCTGAGACCGGCAAGCAAGCCTTCATACTCTGCAGTATTGTTTGTCGCTTGCTCCTTGGGAAAGTGCATCTGGACCACGTACTTGAGGTGCTCTCCGGTGGGTGCGACAAGTAACACGCCCGCACCGGCGCCTTGCAGTGAGAAGGCACCATCAAAGTACTTGATCCATTCTTTGCTTGCTTCCTTGACGGGGATCCTCGTCTCTGGAATTTCTTCGTCAGGTGTTGGTGTCCATTCTGCTATGAATTCTTCCAATGCTCGGCTCTGGATAGTTGAAGTACTCTCGAACTTGAGGCCAAAGCTTGACAGTTCTAGTGCCCACTCGACAATCCTGCCTGTTGCTTTTGGATTCTGCAATATCCTCTTCAACGGAAAGCGAGTGACAACTGTGATCTCATGTGCTTGAAAGTAATGGCGCAGCTTCCTCGAGGCCATGAGAAGGCCGAAAAGCAATTTCTGCACACCAGAGTACCTTGATCTAGCCCCCTGCAGAAGGGAACTAACAAAGTAAACTGGGCGCTGCACCATTTTCTTCTGCTTCTGTTCTTGTGGCTGTACAGATTCATCCTTGTCGGGACCAGAGCTTGTCGGGGAAGCCCCCTGCTTGTCGCTGGATGCACTTGCCGTGGCCGTTGGCTCATCATCCGCCTCCCTCTCCGCTACTAACGCAGCACTAACCACTTGATTGGTTGCCGCAAGATACAGCAGCAACTTCTCTTGTGGCTTAGGTGCGACAAGTATTGGAGTGGAGGGCAGTATCTCTTCAAGTCTGCAGCGCAGCCTCCGCTCCGAGTCCATTTCATTGACCTGCCTTTTTCAAAATTTTGAAAAATGGCAGGCTGCGCTTCAGCAGATTTTGAGATGAACTCCGCCGAGAGCAGCCACGCAGCCGGCAAGCCTTCAGACATCCTTGACGCGGTGCTTCGATCCGCTCGATGGCCTTGACCTTGTCGGGATTGGCTTCAATCCCGCCGAGATCTGAAGAACTCGAGAAGCTTGCCGGAAGGACTCGAACACACACTTCTCGGGTTTAGCTTGAGGTTGATCTTGCGCAGATTTGCAAAGGTCTCGTCCAAATCTTGGATCAGAGTTGCTCTGTCTTTGCTCTTGACCACTATGTCATCCATGTAAGCTTCTACATTTCTGTGCAACTGTGGCTCAAAAGCTTCGTGAAATGCCCTTGCAAACGTTGAACCAGCATTCTTCAAACCGAAGGGCATCCGCACAAAACAGTATGTGCCACATGGAGTGATGAATGCGGTCTTCTCCTCATCCTCTTCTGCCATGAAGATCTGATGATATCCTGAATATGCATCAAGAAATGAAAGCAAATCACATCCTGCTGTGGAGTCGACAATCTGGTCAATGCGTGGCAAGGGAAATGGATCTTTGGGACAAGCTTTATTAACATCAATGAAGTCAATACAAAGCCTCCATTTCCCGTTCGCCTTGCGCACGACTACCGGATTAGCCAACCATGTCGGATGGAGCACTCCTCTGACAAGGCCTGCTGCATCCAACTTCTTGATCTCTTCTGCGATGAATTCTTGGGGGCTCCACTGCTTGCTTTCTGACTTTCTGCTTGACGGGCCGCGCGTGAGGACAGACGGCAAGGTGGTGCTCAATTACTTTCCTAGGAACACCGGGGATGTCAGATGGTTGCCACGCAAACACATTGACATTCGCCCGTAGGAAAGCAACGAGCGCGCTTTCCTATTTAGGATCAAGCGTGGCACTGATGGTGAAGGTACCACCAGTGCCGTCCTCCTTGGCGGCCACTTTCTTGGTCTCTGGTGAAGCTGTCTTTGTTTTCTTACACTTGCCGGTGGAGCTCGATGGTGCGTCCTCGTCGGTAGCGCAGCACTCCGAAGAGGTGCGCTTGCCGGAGTGGGCATCAGAGCTCTTGCCGGACTTGGTTTTCTTCTTCCCCCCGGGAGCTTCAGCGGCAAGTGTCTTGCGATCTGCTGCGGCTGCTGTTTCCCGGTTAATCTTGTCGGTACAGATAAGGGCATCTTTCTTGTCGCCAAGGACAGAGATGACACTTATCGGACCAGGCATCTTGAGCACGTTGTAGGCATAGTGAGAGGCTTCCATGAACTTGGCGAGCGCTGGACGACCAAGTATCCCATTGTAGGGCAATGGGAAATCAGCCACGTCAAAAGTGACTTTCTCTATTCTGAAGTTCAGCTCGCTGCCAAATGTTATTGGCAGTGTGATCTTCCCCTTCGGCTTGCTCCTTCCCGGATTGATTCCTTGAAACGTGCCGGTCTCTTCGAGCTCGCTGTCGAGGATCTGTAGCTTCTTGAGTACCGCGGAGGAGATCAGATTCAAGCCGGCCCCGCCGTCAACTAGCATCTTTGTGACCTTGAGATTGCGGATAGTTGGTGAAACCAACATCGGCAAGCACCCAACCGCAGTTATGCGATCAGGGTGGTCCTCAATGTCAAAGATGATAGGCGTGCTGGACCACTTCAGAGGTTTGCGTGACTCAACTGGTGGCTCTGCTGCATTAACTTCCCGCACCAACTGTTTGAGCTGGCGGTGCGAAGCATGCAGAGAAGCACCGCCGTCAACGCATAGAACCTCTGTTGCTTTCTGAAACTACTGCTTGTCGGCCTCATCATCATCTATATCCTCATCTTCGTCTTCATCTTCATCCTTGTCGTGGCTGCTGGGAGGCCTGTCTCCTTGCCGCTGCTTGGCCTTGCCGCGACGTCCTCCCCGGTCGGGACGCTTCTTGCCGGACCCAGCAGTACCTTCTTGGGCTTTCTCCTTGTCGCGTCGCTCATACTCAGCCTTTTGCAGCTCAACGAGCTGCTCAACTTTCTTGCAACTTTGGAGATCATGGCCCTTGGTACGGTGGATCTTGCAATACTGCTTGTCGGAACCGCCCTGCTTGTCGGCGGCTGCCACAGGTTCTGCTTCCTTGGCGCCACCTCCGCCACGGACCGCTTTCGGCCTACCACATCTTTGCCTTTCCTTCTTCTGTTGTTCCGCCGCCGGTTTTTCTTTGCCGGGGCAGCCTCCTCACTGTCAGATCCTCCTGCTGCTGCATTCTCTCCGGGGAGTTTCGTCCCTTCTTTAGCACATGCACACTTGTCGGCCAGGGCGTATAGCTCACTGACGTCTCTGATCTTACACATCGCCATCTCTTCCCTCATCCTGCGGTTTCGCACATTCTGATGGAATGCGCTGATAACCGCGGCAGGGTGGACGTCTGGGATGTTGCGTTGCACTTGGCTGAACCTTTGAATATACTTGCACAGGGGCTCTCCTTCCTTCTGGGCGAGCAGATGAAGATCGCTCTCCTGGCCATGGGGCTTGTGGCCGCCTGTGAAGGCGCCGACAAACTGATGGCACAGATCCGCCCATGAGGAGATGGAGTTGTCCGGCAAGTGCATGAGCCAGGATCTGACGTTGGGCTTAAGCACCAGCGGGAAGTAGTTGGCGAGGATCTTGTCGTCGCGCCCCCCGGCAGCTTGCACCGCAATGGTGTAGATGCTGAGGAACTCCGACGGATGCAATCTACCATCGTACTTCTCGGGTACATCTGGTTTGAAGTTCTTTGTAATGGGCCACTGGACTTGCCGCAGCTCACGAGTGAACGCAGGGCAACCTACCACGTACGGCAAGTCGCCTGGTTCCCCGGGCACGTGCATATCAACAGTGGGCCCATCGCGCTGGTCTCACTGACGCCGCGCTTCTCTTCGACGCTCGATGCGGGTACGAGCATCTTCTTGTTGTCGTTCTTGAAGAACTTGGCGCCGGTCGCGGCGAGCTCGCGGATCCGACGACGCCGTGGAGTCGGTGTCAGGGTTGACCCGACGAGTCGGCGATCTTGACCTTCGGGGCGGGGAGTGCACGGTGGTGGCACCTCCGCCAGTCTTGTCGCCATCGACTCGCGTCCGGCAATCTTGCCGCGGCTGGGATGCATTTGGCTGCCGTGGAGTATCGCCTTGGCGAAACCGATGAGGCTCTGAATGGTGGCCCTCCAATCGTTTATCTTGTCCGCGGTTGGAGGGTAATCCAGGAGCAGTTGGGCTCGGGCCAACGCTTCTTCTGGAGTCTTCGATGGCGGCGGTGAACGGTGCGAGGAGCGGGATATGCTCGGACTTCCAACTGGGTTGGAAGGAGCAGTACCCCGTCCAGGCGACCGTACCTCCTTCGTGCCGGCATGCTGACGCGCATGCCGGTCTTGAATGCCCCGAGATCCACCAGCTTGGCCTTGTTCTAACGCGAGTATGGTGCTGCGAGCACCAAGATGTTGTCGGTCCCGCGCCTCCTGAGATGGGCGCGGTGCGTGTACGGACGCCGAAGTTTGCGGGGCCTTGTCCTTGGATCTGGTAACAACATGAGCTCCCCCGTCGGCGCCCGTTCCTCCGCCGGCGTTTACCCCACCGCCCGTTTGCTCCTGCAGCGGCCGGATCGACGTGGACAGAGCAGCCACCTCCGAAGCCTTCTTCTTCGGTGGCATGTCGATGAAGATGATGATGAACTGGCTCGCGTGAACGCCGAATCGGGTTCACACAAACTCGACGCCCCCCTACCTGGCGCGCCAAAGATGTCGTGGGGAACGAACACCTATGGGGCAGGGCCCCTTTTTCGGTCCGGCAGGGAGCGAAGGATCGCACGAAGAGCGGATCGAGGCGAGCACGCGAGCGATTTTACCCAGCTTTGGAGCTCTGTGGAGAGATAATACTCCTACTGCTGCTTTGTGGTTGTATTATGCTCTTGCTCGAGAGCGTGAGAGTGTCCTGGTTTCGAATGAGTCGAACCCCTTCTACGTTGCGCATGGGCCTCCTTTTATAGGCTAAAGGGGTCGCCGACAGGTGGCAACGCATGCAGGGGTAAAAGTGTAAAAGGTGGGGTTGGTACAACTGCCATCTACAGTGGATCCTACCTAACTCTAACAGTAGGGGACAAGAGCATTTAATGCCCGTTCGCGTCGCCGAAACAGTGCAGAAAAGCGACCGTTAGGGGCGCCACCGTTCGCCACGATGGCCTTCTCGTCATCTCCACTTGCCACCTCGCACCGCTTGGTTGCACTGACTTCCCGCCACGCATACCGAACGGTCCTGCGCGTGACATCGCCGACGGATGCTTGTTGGAGCGTGGCACAGAGTGGTGGCCGCCACTGCAAGCGCTTTGCCGATGTCGTTGTCTTGTCGCTACCGGAGCTTGTCATTCGCCGGTCTTGCCGGAAGCGCGCGTCGCGGCAAGTTTCGAAATGCTTTGTTATTTTCCGCAAGCTCCTCTTGCCGGGGCCTTGTCCTTCTCGGGAAGCTCCTCTTGCCGGGGTCTTGTCTTCTCAGTTAAAACACTTTGTTCTTGAATGGCTTCAATAGGATCTACGGAGGATCTTGGCAGGCACCCGGCAAGCCTTGTAATGACGCCATGATCGTTGCCGCGGCACAAGTTCGGGATACTAAGGTACCCCTACTTTAGTACACCGACAGCCACCGCTGAGGCAACTCCAATGTAAACAACCGGTGTCTTGCATGATTCTGGATAAGGAAAAGAGATCGGCCGACGACCATTTATATTAGGTATATTAATTCTACCTTTAGCTCTGGACTAGAACAGCTTATTAAATGCAAATGTAATGAAATCTGTCATGTTTATATGAAATCCGGTCGTGTTTGCACGATTTTTCGTCCATGTTCATGCTATCAGGCGAGCGCTCTCTGTCGCTGGAGTGGGACGACAGACTCCGTCTCTGACAACACCGCAGTGTGTGTCACCACCGTTGGGATGGCCAGGGTGCGGCGAAAGAACGATGTCCTTCATTTTGCAGGTGATGGCCATTACTGCGCGCTCTTCTAGACTTCTCGGTAGCTCATGAAGCAGCACCAATGACAGGCCTTGTGCGTATAGTACTCCATTGCAGTCGTAGTTGCTGCATGCACAACTCCGGTTGCAGTCGCAAGAGAGCACGATGACACTGCATGGCCATCCATCAATAGTGGCTAGTGTGAGGATGACATCACCATGTGCATCCTATTTGTATTAAAAATCATGAATGAAGAGTATAAACATGTTGACGTACAACTTGGGTGGATTGCTCCAGTGGTCATCACACGTGTAGTGTCATGCAAAGCTTCACTTATTAGGTTTTAGAGTCATTTTGTTTTGGTATGTGTGGTGTTACTCATAGAATGAGTAACTAGAAGTTACTCAATTTATCTCTCTCCTCATTAACTAGTTGCCACATAGGCGAATTTGCTGAGTTGGACCTGATGTTACTCTTGAAGTTACTCCCACTATGTTTAGTCTTAGGCCTTGTTCGGTTCAACCTCCTGCCAAGGGGTTTGGAGAGGAATGGAGGGGAATTTGGCTTGTACATTATTTAATCCCCCACAATCCATGTTAATCCCCGTTAAAACTCCATGAACCGCACATGCCATTAAGGTTAAAAATGACCGGGATTACAGAGGACAGGGTAGAAACTTCAGGGATTTAAAGGTGAGGGTTTGTTTCCGACTAGCTCTACAACCTCAAGGTTTATAAATCGGACTTCACTCTCCCTCCAGGTTTATAAATTAGACTTCACTCAAGGTGGAGCGCATTTGCACAAGAAAACGCAGGTAATGTGACAATTTGAGACATCTAGTTGTCCACTTAATGTGGGGTCTGGGACCAAACATCAGCCATACCTAGTGCGACCTAAACACGATGGTGCGCTTATTGATCGAGTTTCATTTTACTGGTACGTTAAATGGAAATATGGCTCCACGCTTATTCAATTTAAAACCAACACTACGAAGAGAAAAACAATTACTACTCCACTTCGGGACTTGCTTCCTAGGGTTGCTCTCTTATTCTCACTCTATCACCCTCTCTGGATCTAAATAATATAGTGGTGTCCTCTCTCTCTCTAGTTGTCATAGATCCGGATGGATCCCTTCCGCTGGTGGTCGCCGGTGGCGAGGCCCGAAGCACGCCGTCTTCTCTGAGTTGGTACCAACATGGGAGGTCCTCCGCACCCTTGCTCCTTGCCGGCGTCTTGGCAGATCCCGCCGCCTGCCTCGCACATCCCGCCGACCGGAGTTATAACTTCTTTTAGAACCATCCATGTTCTAATGGCCTAGCTCCCCACGTTGTTGCATCCCTTTTTTCATCAAGTTAGGATTGCTCCCCACGTCGCTGCATCCTGCATGTGGATATTCTTCTAGTATTACAAAGCTCCTCATGTAGCTAGCTCCTTCGGCTTGTCGAACACTCGAACACCACCTAAACTTTTACTATTAGAGGGAAAAAAGGTACTATAGATGCTAGCTAAAGAAACGATCTCTTGGTTGGAAAGGGAAATAAAGATGTTGGCCTGACCAGAATCTTGCTCGAAAAGGGACAGAAAGTGGGGGGGGGGTGTTGGGTCGACAATGCAACCGAGAATGAGCACGTTTAGATTTCCTGTGGTCACATAGGAAAGGTCATTGACGAGAACAAAAAATGCACAAATCCAAACATGCTTTGCATGTTTTCCGCACTCAGCAACACCTCTACCTCACCACTTTATGCCCCGGTGGACGTAAAACGTGCTTATGCCTCCCCTATTCCTATGCCCTTACTGTTGTTGTTAATCTAACATCACGGGTAAAATGAAACAATGCCAGTGTTAATGTGATGTAGCTGTTAATTAATGTTGTTGTCAATCTATTGCCATTGATAAACTAAATCAATGCCACCATCATTTTACGAAATGCTTATGTCTTGCTTTATTTCTCATAAAGAGTGTTTCAGGCCATTACACTAAAATCTGACACCGGTAACATAGCCGCATCTCCGTGGAACTGCACAAAATTTAATTGCACAATGGTTGACACGACGATGTGTTTCTCCTTCCCGTATCACCCTTCGTTAGAATGATCGTCCCTGTTAACCGTGCACGTACGTACTGATCAAGTGCTACTCTCAATCTGTCATCACAAAGTAATAATGCAATTGTTATGCATGTTAATGTAAGCCCTGATTAATCTAGTGCTAGTGTTGATTTGATGTAATGGCACTTCTTAGTCAATGGCACTTTTTCATATTGTCAGTGTAATGCCATTGATAACATATGGGATGCTATTGTTAACCACATGCCGCTGCAAAAAAATGACACTGCTTAAATAACCCTGTTACATATTTGTGCAAACGGGGTTGTCTATCTCCATATGGTGTCTATTTGTGCAAATGGAAGCACAAACCTCAATTTAGTGGAACCTGTTGTCAGCTCACCTTACGGTGCTCCAGGTATTCCTACATTCGTAACTAGGTACAATGACCAATGCAAGATGAAATAAGCTTATCCGTACATTGACTTGCTAATTACAATGTGGAACGAGCCTGTCATGTGCGGAGGAGCAAACAAGCACTACAGCCATGCCATCAATGCAAGATAAAAGAGACAGAGTTATTCATGGCCTGCCTGGCTAGTAGGGGTTGTGCAAACAGCACTGCATTATTTTAGTGGAACTACACAACAAAGATATAGGAGTTAGTCGAACAAATTTTCTATAGCCATACGGAGGGAATTTTTTTCATCGATTGCATAGAATTTCCTTCGTGCCATCATAGGAGATCCCAAGGTGGAAATAAACTAACCACCTATAAAATTATGCATAATCTTCCTCACGCGGGTCAGTATCCCCTTCGTCTAGATGATCGTGTCTTGTCATGTTGAGCTATTGTTATGTGCTACTGTGTTGCGACACCGTTTCAGTACAACGCTTTCCTATCTTTTCACATTCAGGACAATGAAGATGATTTCAGTGGACTGCACAAAATAGTCTGATGTTGAGTGATCTCTATTGCCTCCTCTGTTTGCTGCAATGAGTCAGCGTAAATTGAAACATGGGCCATCAAGCTGTGGAGTTGCCAACATGCTCAAAGTGCATGCAACATTGAGTAGAAAGAAGCATGCCCAGGAAATTAATGTGTGCGTAGGGAGGCCCTTTGCTCAGAGAAGCATTGATCATTTTTTTCTTTATTTCTACACCTTCTCACAACTTTGTCTTGGTTATAGTCTTGTCAATCATTTTGATGCGTAAACATGCTGAACTTAAGTGCTTGGGAATCTTAGCTAGTATGCATACCGTATCTTGTCAAGCTTAGTTTAGTGTGAATGTCTAGTAGCGTGTCAACCTTTACAATCTACTCCCTCTGTCTGAAAATACTTGTCCTAGAAATGGATATATCTAGACTTATTTTATCTATAGATACATCCATTTTATGCATTTCTAAGACAAGTATTTCTGGACGGAGGGAGTATATTGTGGGCCTGTAATTTGACCCCTCATTTTGCCACTCCACGACTAGTGTGAGTGTCTGCATGCAGTACCGCATCCTATAATTTGGTGGATGCCAAGCCGGCCCGAGAAGGAGCTATAACTTTTTTCAAGTCGAAAAATGTTACCATGTGGAGCCATAAGCTGGAGGTGTCATTTTTTCAAATGGGCAATAATCTCGAGAGCTGGAGAGTGTTTCTAATGGGCTGCCTCTAGTGTTAAGGTCATCCAGTACGAAACACGCGCAGCCGACTAGTCCGATACAAAATCCTATCCATCTTAAAGCCCTTTTGTTTTTGTTTTTGTGAGGAAAAGCCCATATTTCTTGAATAGGGGCGATCCCAGAAAACCCTCCTTCCTCCTCGCCTCCACTTATACTGCACCTTTCTGGACTCTCCCACTTCCGTCGCCCCCCAATTCCCCCCGCTACCCATCTTCCTCACTCGAACAGAAAACCCACGCTCACCTTATTCCTCACTCGTACAGAAAATGCTTGCTCCTCTTCTTCCTCGCTCCTACAAAAAACCCTAGCCCTCCTTCTTCCCCACTCGCACTGCCACTAGGCTTGCCTCTCGCTACTCTGCTCAAACCTGTGACCTTGGCGCGATGCTCTCAAGGAAAATGGAGTCGGCTGGCCCAGTGCCAAGAAGATGAAGCTCCCACCAGCGGCGACGTCGGTCGTAGATCCCGCAGTCGGCAGCGCGGGGAGAAGCGGCAGCCCCCCCAACCCGGTCTGAGGAACCCGTAGAATCTCGGGTGGACCACATCAGCAATCTCCCGGATGCCATCCTTGGGGAGATCATCTCTGCTTCTCCCCATCAAGGATTTGTGCCGCACCCAAGTCCTCTCAACTAGGTGGCACCCTCTATGGCGAGCCACGCCCCTTAATCTCGATTGTCGTCAGCTATCTATTGTTCATGATTTTCTACTCCTCATAGCCATCATCTGCTCCCACCAAGGCTCCATTAAACGCCTCTGCATCCGGACACGCTACCTGCTATCCATACTCTATATGGTGGATGCCTGGCTAACATCCCTTGAATTCGAAAAACTCGAGCAGTTTGAGTTCTACCATTACCACGAAAATTACATACCACGAACCGAATGCCAAGAATTTGTGCCCACACCACTGTTGTCCATCTCGTGGTTTTCCTCTCTCCACACAGCCACCTTCGCCCGGTGCCATCTACCAGACAATCTAGTACAAATGCTTGGACTCCCACTGCTAAAATAAACTTTTGCTTGAGGTGGTTTATCTGTCGGAGGCCTCATGCACAACATCATCCACTCTAGTTGCCCCTGCCCTGTAGTGCTTGCTTATTGTTTGGGGAATGGAAATCTGTTTCAGTTGTCTCCAAATAAAGTTGCCTCACCTTAAAAGAATTGGAATTTTTTTGAAGGACGGCAGCTCATAGTCGAAGATGCCCCTTCACTTCAAAGGTTGCTCCTTCATTATTGTTATATACCTTCACAAATTATTGTCTTCTCTGCGCCTAAACTAGACACCTTGAATGTAGTTCATGATCCATTTAATTATCACAAGTCCGTGCTTGGCTCCAAACTTATTTAGGTACCGTATATTATCACCTACATATTTGTAATCATAAGCTGCATTTTTCATTTGTGTGCATAAGTTTTATATCATCTTGGAGTACACTTTGGGTACTAATATTAAGTTATATGCCCAATGAAGAGTTCGTCCATGGATAGCCTATCAATGGTGCTAGATTCTGTCAAGATCTTACATATCAGAATGTTTAGTTATGATCTGAACACAATTATTGGCTTGCTGCGATGCATTCCATGTCTGGAGATTTTGTATATAAAGGTGATGATTTCGTGCACATTGAAAGCCCGTATATATTGTGCTAGAATTAACCGCTCAGTTGTCGCTCTTTCGACATACTCTTTGTTTAGACCTTAATTGTTTTCAATCTTCACGTCTACTTAGGCACTAACACATGGAGAAAAACATATAACCAACTGGTGGAATAATAAGCATCGGGATTTTCTCAGTTCTCATGACATTCATTTGACGACAATAACGATGGAAGGATATGCATCCAACCAGGCAAACAGAAGCTTTCTCGCATTTTTCCTGTTGAATGTGAGGTTACTATTGTTCATGAGGCTTAAGCTTTTCAAAAAGAACTTTCTCACGGACGGATATGTTGAACAGCAAAAAAAAGAAGTTTCAGGTGGACAAATGGGCTTCTGAATGTGCTCGGCTTCTATTTACAATAACTTGTGGTCATGTTCAAGTAAAAAAATTGGCAGAAGATGCTAATTTTATGGATCAGACCGATCCATTTGTTTGTTACTGCCAAAAAATAGTGATTGGGTTAGATTTTATTGCCATGTTCAATATGGGTTTTGTCTAAATTTGATGAACAATTAATCCTTGGGCTTTTGTACCATTTGTAAGCTTTAGTTAGATGTTCTTGCCCTTGTACTCCCCTCCACCCGCCACAACATTGTCGCATCTTCCACGGCTCCTGTTTGTTCCCGTCCTAGGCCTCACCGTCGTTCTCCCCTTGGTTCGCTCACGATGTGTCCGCCGCCGTATGGCATTGTCAACATGGTCAACAACTGAGAGGAATAATGAAATGACCGTACATGGAGAGGCTGATAGTAGGAACCCACCAGGGTCATCAAATTATGCAAGCAGGTGCCTTGTTATTACAAGACAAAAACAAACCTCCTCCTAATGGTTTGACATCTAGGTCCCACACCATTATCAATGTAGTCAATAAATGAGAAAATTACATCGCGTGAGGTTAACACCAGGGATACAGTAGCTCGCCCAATTGTTTTTTAGTTTTAGAGATGATGCAAGGTATCAACTGCGCGCTGTGCGGGGGTTGTGGACCGTCTAGCCCAGGCATTTATTTAAGGACATGAAGAGCCCAATTGATATCTTTTTTCTTTCTGAAAATGGCTAGCCCAGTTCTATTTTTTTAGAATGCCCAACCGAGGCCTACTTGCTTTTCTCAACCCTGCTGTGTTGCAAATCTTTCAAGACGAGGAGGGATGCATTCGACTTCTCCAGAAAATGGGATATAAGTAGTAAGAAATGGGTTGTAAATTCTAAAACCAAAGCCAACCGGCAATTAGATTCAAATCTCATTTTTTTCAGGATTTCAAGATTTTAAATTTCATTGATTTTTTTTGTGGAGAAAATTTATTTGTATTGTATTATGATACAATTTTTAAAAATTATTTTTAGCGTGACTCGAAATTTCATCATTAAAAGAGTTCGGACCCCACCGAAATATGCAAAATTTCGTTGAATTTTTTAGCAGGGCCAGAATATGGTCTTTAATGCTAATAAAAAGAATATGGACTTTAAAATGTCCTTAAGAATTAGCGATGGGCTGTAAATTATTAAAAATAATGGCAAATGGGTTGTATGTTGTTTCCCACAAATTTGGAGGCTGACTTTTGGGCCTACTAGGTTGACGATGACGCTGTCCTAAAAAAATTGACATGTACGCAAGGCTTTGTCAACTTAGTGAACATAGAGCAGTGCTTGTTGGATGTCCATCCAACGGCCGTCATACTTCTTCAATCTCTGATCTTCCTGCTCCAGCCGCCCAATCCAATGCCGACGAGACTGCCTGTTCCCTCCTCCTGTGGCTGGCTGTGCTGCCGTGCAATCCTCACCAGCCCACCCTACTCCCACCGCTAGCCAGCCATCCCTCTACCCACCCGCACCTCCTGTTATTTTCCAACAACGTCAACCCCACCCTGTAGTCGACTAGTCAACCCTCATACTCCCCTCAGCGTGGGCATCCGCTGTTGTGGCTTCGCCAGCTCCAGGTCGTTCCCTTCCTGGGCCTCGCTGTCGTCCATCGCATTGGTGCTCTCGGCACGGCGTGGTCAACATGGTCAACAAATGACAACCATTGGAAGAGGGATGTAAGTGGAGAGGTTGACAGTAGGGACCCACACAAGCAAGTGCCTCCTTATTACATGAAAAAAATGATTACTCCTGCTGACAGTTGGGACCCACAGGCTATATCTTCGCGCGGAAGGAAGTGCCTCCTTGTTATGCAAAAAAACTATTCCTCTTGATGACAGCCGGGACCCGGCATATTTGGTGGCTGACTTGTGGGCCTACTAAGCTGACGCATATGCAGGGCTTTGTCAACTTAGTCAAAAAAGGATTCTAGCAGCTGGACTATTGGATGTTAATCCAACAGCTGTGCTGCTTCTTCAACCTCCGATCTACTTGCTCCAGCTGCCCAAACCAGTGCTGGCGGGACCGCCTTGCCTCCTGTGGGCGGCAGTGCCGCCGTGCAGGCCTCACCGCCCCACCCTAATCCCACCACTGGGCAGGCCATCCATCCCTCTACTTACCCACACACCCTATTATATCCCAGCGACGTCAACCCTCATACGCCCCTTGGCGTGGGAATCCGCTGTTGTGGCTTCGTCGGCTCCGGGTCGTTCCCTTCCTGGGCCTCGCTGTCATCTAGCACACTGGTGCTCTTGATGCGGCGTGGACAACATGGTCAACAAACAACAACCATCGAAATAGGGATGTAAGTGGAGAGGCTGGTAGTAGGGACCTACACAAGCAAGTGCCTCCCTATTACGCGAAAAAATGATTGCTCCTACTGACAGCTGGGACCCATCGGCTATATCTTTGCATGGAAGGAAGTGCCTCGTTATGCAAAAAACTATTCCTCCTTATGACAGTTGGGACCCGGTAGATTTGGTGGCGGACTTCTGGGCCTACTAAGCTGACGCGTACGCAGGGCTTTGCCAACTTAGTCAACAAATGATTCTAGCAACTAGACCATTGGGTGTTAATCCAACAGCCGTGCTGCTTCTTCAACCTCCGATCTTGCTCCCGTCTCCTGTGGGCAGCAGTGCTGCCACGCAGGCCTCCCCGCCCCGCCCTACTCCCATCGCTAGCCTGGTCATCCCTCTACTCACCCACACCTCCTGTTATTCTCCAGCGATGGCAAACGAACAAGAAAACCCTCATACTCCCCTCCATGTGGGAAACAACTGTCGAGTCTTCCCCGGCTCCATGTCGTTCCTTTCCTAGGCCTCGCCATCGTCCATCCCCTTGGTGTTCTCGGAGGCTGACACTTGGGTCCACGGCTGCACGCAAGGAAGTGCCTCTTTATTAAGAACAAAATAATGATTCCTCCACCTGACAATGGGGACCGACCAGAAGGGCCTCTATATTTTGCGAAAAATGTTTCCCCTAACAGCTGGGACCCACTAGCTACATCTTCGCATGGAAGGAAGTGCCTTCTTACCCCTGGCAGCTGGGACCCACCATGTCAAAGCTTATGTTGCGTTATCTTGGTCGCGAACTGATACGTGTCCAACGTATCTACTTTTCCAAACACTTTTGCCCTTGTTTTGGACTCTAACTTGCATGATTTGAATGAAACTAACCTGGACTGACGCTGTTTTCAGCAGAACTGCCATGGTGTTGTTTATTGTGCAGAAAACAAAAGTTCTCGGAATGACATGAAAATCCACGGAGATAACTTTTGGAAAATATAAAAAATACTAGCGAAAGAATCAAGGCCAGGGGCCCATACCCTGTCCACGAGGGTGGGGGTACGCCCCCTCCCCCTGGGCGCGCCCCCTGTCTCATGGGCCCCCTGATGCTCCACCGACCTCAACTCCAACTCTATATATTCCGTTCAACGGAGAAAAAAATCTGAGTGAAAGTTTCATCGCATTTTACGATACGGAGCCGCCGCCAAGCCCTAATTTCTCTCGGGAGGGCTGGTCTGGAGTCCGTTCGGGGCTCCAGAGAGGGGGATTTGTCGTTGTCGTCATCGTCAACCATCTGAACCTATTATGTTTTCATGATTATATGTGAGTTCTTGATCCTATCTTGCAAGTCTATAGTCACCTACTATGTGTTATGATCCGACAACCCCGAAGTGACAATAATCGGGATACTTCTCGGTGATGACTGTAGTTTGAGGAGTTCATATATTCACTATGTGTTAATGCTTTGGTCTGATACTCTATTGAAAGGAGGCCTTAATATCCCTTAGTTTCCACTAGGACGCCGCTGCCACGGGAGGGTAGGAAAAAAGATGTCATGCAAGTTCTTCTCCACAAGCACGTATGACTATATTTCGAATACATGCCAACATTACATTGATGAACTAAATCTAGTTCTGTGTCACCCTATGTTATGGCTATTACATGAGGAATCACATCTGACATAATTATCCATCACTAATCGAATGCCTACGAGCTTTTCACATATTGTGCTTTGCTTATTTACTTTTTCGTTGCTACTGTTACAAGTACTACAAAACTGCTATTGTTTCTTTTGCCACTGTTACCTTTATTATGATACTACTTTGCTACTAAATACTTTGTTGCAGATACTAAGTTATCCGGGTGTGGTTGAATTGAAAACTCAACTGCAAATACTTGAGAATATTCTTTGGCTCCCCTTGTGTCGAATCAACAAATTTGGGTTGAATACTCTACCCTCGAAAGCTGTTGCGATCCCCTATACTTGTGGGTTATCAAGACTAATTTCTGGTGCCGTTACCGGGTAGCATAGCTCTATTCTTTGAGTCACTTGGGATTTATATCTGCTGATCAGTATGAAGAACTTGAAAGACGCAAGAACTAAGATTTTTTCCTCAACTACGAGGGGAGGTAAGGAACTGCCATCTAGCTCTGCACTAGATTCTCCTTCTGTTTTGAGTAAGCTTGCGACTCCTAAACCTGCTACTGCTCTGAATTCTGATATGTCGCATGTTATTGATGATGCCACTTCTGCTATGTATGATACTTGTGATGAAACTACTTCTATGCTTGATACTACTTTGCCATTAGGTGAATTTCTTGATGAACATCTTGCTAGCGTTAGAGAGAACGAAATTATTGAAGATGAAATTATTGATGATAGTGATGATGAAGGTTATCCCCTAATTATGAATGACATGTTGTTCCTGAGGGTTATTGTCGGTGTCAAAACTGGCGGATCTCGGGTAGGGGGTCCCGAACTGTGCGTCTAGGCGGATGGTAACAGGAGACGAGGGACACGATGTTTTTACCCAGGTTCAGGCCCTCTCGATGGAGGTAAAACCCTACGTCCTGCTTGATTAATATTGATGATATGGGTAGTACAAGAGTAGATCTACCACAAGATCAAGGAGGCTAAACCCTAGAAGCTAGCCTATGGTATGATTGCTGCAATGTATGTTGTCCTACGGACTAAAGCCCTTCGGTTTATATAGACACCGGAGGAGGCTAGGGTTACACAGAGTCGGTTACAATGGTAGGAGATCTACATATCCAGATTGCAAGCTTGCCTTCCACGCCAAGGAAAGTCCCATCCGGACACGGACGGAGTCTTCAATCTTGTATCTTCGTAGTCTTGGAGTCCGGCGGATAATGATAGTCCGGCTGTCCGGACACCCCTAGTCCAGACTCCTCAAGAGTCTAACCAGTCTTCAATGACGATAAGTCCGCACGCATAATGTTCGGCATTGCAAGGCGGGTTCCTCCTTGAATAATCCAGAGAAGATCATGAACACCAGATAGTGTCCGCTCGCAAAATAAATTCCACATTCCAATCAGAGAGAATAAAATATACACTAGCTCAATCACGACGATTATGCGACGTGACATCACACCGCTACCAAGCCTTTGTTCAATTACTATACCACCTCAAAGACGCTTAGCGAAGCGGTTTCTTGGCACGCCTTGCCAAGCGAGATCGTGGTTCCCTTATTCGGGATCCTCATCAATACGGACGTAGTAACCCAACCGCGCCATTGATGGTGGCGCTTTGGGAGATAAGCGAGTTTTACTAGGCCGGTGGGGACGATAGTTTTCGCCCACCTATATATAAGGGATAAGGATTCACCTCTCACCCACGCCTTCTTCCTCCTTTGCTTATCCATCTCCGCCACTCAAGCTCCAACGCCTAAGCTTATGATCTCGCCGACCTTCTCCGAATATGTCCGGAGCGGAGGTAATGGTTAGCCTCCACCGCTAAGGAGGAGGACATCACCAAGTTGCGCAGCGCGGATATCTTTCCAGCGATATCGCAGATCGGCCGCCCGACGAGGGGCAGCTCATCCCTACCCCTAGGCCTCATGAGAGGGTCATCTTCCTCCCCACTTCCTCCGCTGGACGGGCTTTCCGCCCATCCATTCGTCCGGGGCTCATGTTTTACTACGGCTCGACTTCCACGATCCGGGCGCCAACTTCATCCTCAACATCTCGGCGTTTATCGTCGTGTGCGAGGCCTTCTCTCGCATCCGCCCCACTTCGACCAGGGCTCAAGACCTTCAACGCTGTCAAGGTTGTGAAGGGCACGCAAGCGGAATGCGGAGGCGCCATGTTGGGCAAACCGCCCAATGTCCTTTGGCTCAAGGCCTTTGTGGACTCCGCCAAGGGGTGGCATCGGGTGGTTCTACATCACCGAGCCGCGAAGCCCACATGGGCGGCGGCCCCGAAGTTTAGATCTGCATCCCCATGCAGCTCACCTCTCGAAAGAGAAGGGCTTGCAAGGGGGCAATCCGTGGAGGTGACGGACTCGAGCCTGCATCCGTAAGATGGTGAGCAATGGGCCTGCACTCGCCGACGTGGTCCAAGTCATGCTCATCCGCAGATCCTCCGCGAAGAACGGGCATTCAATTTGTGGAGTTCAATCCGAACAGCACCAGCGCTAAGCGGGCTCTTCGATACAACATACGAAGGCGCCTGGAGGGTGCTGTTCAAGGGCGCCAAGCCCCGTGATTCCGCGACGGAAGATCATGATTCAGCTCGCAGATTCAACTAACGAGGTAAGTGATTCAACCCCATCACGGGACACTTGTGATAATTAAATTGACTCTTAGTGGGGTTTCATTCTGCCTCTTCCTTTGACAGAATGGATGGAGAAGGCTGCTGCTTATCAGCCCGGCCCCATGCCAAAAGACCAAGTGGATGCCCGCTATCAGGCTGGTGGTTCCGCACCGCACGTGGTGCCGAGAAGAAGGCCAAGAGCAGGCCGCGGGGACTCGAAGAGTTCCTCAGAATCAAAGGCTCGACGACGGACTCCTCCCCAAGACGAGGAGGAGGAGTATTCTCTCCTGAGGAGGGAGGTCGGTGTAGCTAAGGTAGGGGTACCTCAAGACCCCAACTTGTGCACGGGTAGCCGCAGCTCCCCACAAAGAAGATCCATCAGATGCTTGCCGGAGACCATTCCGCCCTCGCCAAGCCATTCAAGAACAAAGTGTGCAAGACAAAACTCAAGACCCCGCAAGAGGAGCTTGCCGGAAGGCCATTCCTGTGCTCAAGGCTACATTACTCTTCAGCAGATCCCCATGAGAGGAGCCTGCGGGAGGACCAAGATCACATCACAGAAGACACGCCGGGCGCCTGCGCGCTGCCGGCAAGGACCCGGGGCGGTAAGTCACAGAGCCCGACAAGCCCCCGGTCCGCAAGATCAAGGCCCCGCAAGGTGCTTGCCGGGAGAACTATACTACGTGTTCGCACCCAGCTCATTCGCCCACGCCGCCTCCAGCCTTCTCCAGAGACGCGGGCGGGTGGTCAGGCTGCATGAAGGATGCGTGGCACTCCACGGTGGTGGCTTCGCCGCTGGCGGAAGAAGACGCAATGGCGGAGCTTTTTGGGCGACGGCGACGGGCATTTAATGCCCTTGTCCCCCTCGTCAAAAGTAGGTAGAAAGCAATCGTAGCTGCACTGCTCCCGCGACTGCTCCAACTACCACCTCTTTACGCTTTTTACCCTCTACCTCACGCTGACACTGCCGGTGACCCCTTGCCCTATAAAAGGAGGCCCATGCACAACGAGAGGGGTTCCGATCATTCGCTACTCTCGCAGAGCGGTTCCAACCATTGGCTATTCTCGCGAGAGGGCTCGGCGACTAGCTACGCCGCGAGGATTTCGACACCACTCCACCGCTTTTGCTCGTGATCCTTGAGCAAGATCAAATACAACACAATGCAGCAAGAGGGTTTACGCGACCATCGCGTCCGGCCGGGTAAAATCCCGTGCATCGCCGATCTGCTCTCCGCGCAGCCTCCGCCTCCTACCGAACACACGAAGGCCCTGCCCCATAGGTGCCGGGCGCGACCATCCCCGAGCGCCGACATCTTCGGGCGCGCCCTGTAGGGGCGCTGAGGTTGTGCGAACTCGATCCGCGTTCAAGCGCCAAAGACTCTTCGTCACCCTCCAGCCTTCGGCAGCAGCTTCATCAACAATCAGGTCACGGCCTCAAGACGAGAGCTTCGAGGGTCGCAGACCATCTCCGTTTTCCCGCCGCCGCCGAGCCGACGGCAGCGGAGGAGACGCCGGTGGAAGGGTGGACACCGGCGAGGGCGCCGCGGTGCCACCAGATTCAGTGGATGTGACGGAGGACCACGCCGCCTCCGAGACCCACGCCCATTCAGCTCACGCCCATCCCAGCGCGCCGCGTTACGATTTATGGTGCCCGCATGTCGGGCTGGAACATGCCGGGGCTCGCGGGATGTTCCGGACCGCTGTCCGAGCATGAGCAAAGCGAGAGCGCCGACAAGACCTCGCCTTCTTATCGCTACTAAGAGTCCGAGCACGCCCGTTGCTCGCGCCGCCGCTCCGCTCCCCTACGCCCGCAAGCGTGTCTCCTCGAGCGCTACGCATCGCCGAGGACGCGCCATCGAGCTCTAAGTCCGGGCGAGACGGCTCTCAGTGCTTACTCCGACGAGCGCTCCTCGAACGCCTAAGCCCGGCGAAGACAACTTTGGTGTTCGTTTCGCAAACGCACCTCCCGAGTGCTGCGCCGACGCCAGAACGCACCATTGAGCACCTTCAGCGGTGCGAGGAAACAAGGAAAAGAAAAGCTAAGTCGCATGCGCTTCGCAGGCGCTTACTCCAAAGGTTGTTTTTCCGTTATATCCTCTCGCATTCATCGCTTGTGTTCAAACCCTGCACGCCGAGGAGCTCTGCTCGTGGATAGCCGCACCTTACTTCGCTTCAACACACTCAACGAGTAAAAGAGCGAAGCGGCGACCAGCTTCGCACCTCGTTTTGCTCGAGTCCGCTCAGCAAGTTAAGCGGCGCCGCGAACCAGACACGGCAAGGTTGCTTGTCGGAAGCGACGCCACCAGCGGGCTGCTGATGTCCCAGACTCAAGCAAGCGCGTTAAGCGCCGCAAGTTCCTCAAAGCGTAAGGCTAAAGTGCACAAAGGATGCTGGGTAGAGGGTGTAACGTCGCAAGCCTTGCCGTGAGATGTCCTTGGTACGGGAAGCTTGGGCGCAAGAGGAGCCAAGTCGTGGCCCAGTTACGTGCTTGTTTTGTTTCCGAGTCCGCTCAACAAACACAAGTGTGATGCAGCACCTTATCTTGCTTCCGAGACACGCCAGCAAGTTGTTGTCGAGCTGGCCCGACAAGGTGGCTTGTCGAGCGACACCACCAGCGGGCTGTCCTGCTGCAAGCGTGTTCGCCCGCAAGCTCCCGAGAGCGAGAGTACAAACATACAAGGGCAAAGCACGGCATTGTTTTGCATAGTTAAGATTTATATACACATACATGTGCATTGAGCAATTGCATATCTACCTCAGCTATTTTCATGGCTAAAATTGCAGCAACAAGGAGAACCAAAAGACCTCGCTTAACGACTAAGATCCGCAAGTCCGGTCGCCGAGGCTGCGAAAGTGCTAAGGCTCTTCCTCGGCAAGCCAGCCCCACTGGGCCGCGAACGCCAAGATTCGCCTCCGCAAGCTAGAGTTGCTGGGGCTGCCATTTCAGATAAGTTTTTCATCCTCGTCATGCATCCTTTCATGGACCGAGCTGCGGGATGCGGCTTTGAACAAGCGTGTCTTGTAAAACCCATACGTGGAGGAGCTGAGTCGTGGCCCAGCTTGCGTGCTTGTTTTGTGTCCGAGTCCGCTTCCACAAACACAAGTGTGCCGCTGCACCCTTATCTTGCTTCCGAGTCCGCCAGCAAGTTAAGTTGTCAGAATCGCCCGGCAAGGTTGCTTGCGGGAGCAACACCGCCAGCTGGCTGTCCCAAGACTCGGCGCCAGCATGTTCGCCTGCAAGCTCCCCAAAGCGAGGAACATACAAGACATGTAATTAAGTAAAAGATTCAGTCCGCAAGCTTTCCTTCTTTTCATTAAAAACATCCAATTTAGTACAAGTCCATGGAGGATGAAAAACATGGTAGAGAGGATTACAAGTTCTTAATGTCGCTAATGCCCGAGGGCTTACAATATGAAAAGATAAGGTGCCCGTGATCCTCTCCTGTTTCTCTGCTCAGAGTTCAGGAGGTAGGTCAGGAGCCCCGCAAGATAGGCTTGCTGGAGAGAAGACCCCGCAAGAAGAGCTTGTCGGGAAGGGCTAAAGGAGGACAAAGACCGCAGTGAAAAAAGCTGCAAGAAGTAGTACCGCCGGGATATTTGTCCATGAGATTGGCCGGATGGGCTCGTCCGGTGCGCCGAGGTCCTCTTGGACCGTAACAAGAAGTACTTGCCCTGAGTTCGCTCCACACCGAGCCGGCGGGAAGACGATGTTCTCCCTCCGTGATCCGAGCGAGCTCTTCCGCCGCCGGATTTCTCCTTCTGGTGCCTTCCGCTTCTCCTTCCCTTCCGGTCTTGGGCCATAACGGTGGCGTAGGGAAGGGGATGAAGGTCCGGCGACGCCGCGGACGACAGAAACAGCGGGGGGAGACGCAGAGATGGAGCGCGAGGAGGGTTTTCTGGCGGAGGAAGAAGAAGCAATGAAAACAATGGAGGGGAACCGCGCCTGCTGCCTCTGTTTTTATGGGGAAGTGGGGCGGGGGCACGTTCCGCCTCCTCATTAAGGGACGGGCACGCCCCATCTCTGGGCGCCGCAATCGACGCAGATCGCTGCACGGGAGGGCGGCAGACGCAGTGGATTCGACGCGCCATGGGCTTCAGCGTGCAGACCGTGCAGATTGTCTTTGGCCCGCCCAACAGCGCTCGGCACTGTATGGCCCAGTTCGGGGCTCTGTCGGTAGTACTAAGGTAGGGGTACCTCAAGACTTCAACTTGTGCACGGGTAGCCGCAGCTCCCCACAAAGAAGATCCACTCAGATGCTTGCCGGAGACCATTCCGGCTCCCTCGCCAAGCCATTCAAGAACAAAGTGTGCAAGACCAAAACTCAAGACCCCGGCAAGAGGAGCTTGCCGGGAAGGCCATTCCAGTGCTCAAGGCTACATTACTCCTGCAGATCCCCATGAGAGGAGCCTGCCGGGAGGACCAAGATCACATCACAGAAGACACGCCTCGGCGCCTGCAGCGCTGCTGCAAGGACCCGGGGCGGTAAGTCACAGAGCCCGGCAAGCCCCGGTCCGCAAGATCAAGGCCCTGCAAGGTGCTTGCCGGGAGAACTATGCTACGCGCCCGCACCCCAGCTCATTCGCCCACGCCGCCTCCAAATTTCTCCAGAGACGCGTGGCGGGTGGTCAGGCTGCATGAAGGATGCGTGGCACTCCACGGTGGTGGCTTCGCCGTGGCGGAAGAAGACGCAATGGCGGAGCTTTTGGGCGACGCGGCGGGCATTTAATGCCCTTGTCCCCCTCTCACAAAAGTAGGTAGAAAGCATCGTAGCTGCACCTGCTCCCGCGACTGCTCCAACTACCACCTCTTTTACGCTTTTACCCCTCTACCTCACGCTGACACTGCTCGGTGACCCCTTGCCCTATAAAAGGAGGCCCATGCACAACGAGAGGGGTTCCGATCATTCGCTACTCTCGCAGAAGCGGTTCCAACCATTGGCTATTCTCGCGAGAGGGCTCGGCGACTAGCTACGCCGCGAGGATTTCGCACACCACTCCACCGCTTTTGCTCGCATCCTGAGCAAGATCAAATACAACACAATGCAGCAGAGGGTTTACGCGACCATCGCGTCTGCCGGGTAAAATCCCGCGTGCATCGCCTCGATCTGCTCTCCGCGCAGCCTCCGCCCTCCTACCGAACACACGAAGGGGCCCCGGCCCCATAGGTGCCGGCGCGACCATCCCCGGAGCGCCGACAGGGAGAGAAGAAGAGGAAGGCTTCCCCGATCGGGGATGCCGAAGGGTCCAAGAGGGGGAGAACTATCCCCCCGGACAGTTTTGCCAACACTAGCGTTGGCGAGGATGAGTGGCCTCCAAGGGCCAGGCGTCCGGCAAGATCGTAAGTATCCGGATCATTTATATGCCGTATCTTTTATGTCACGTAGTATCCTTCTAACGCCGATTTCGCCTGTAGTCCGCCGATGACGATCTCCCGACCGACGAGCGGGTCGTTGGCCTCGCCGGATGTGAATTCCATCCCGACCGCCTCTACCCCACGCCACCGACGAGGACGCCGAGGTGGGATCCTAGAGAGGGACCCATCAGAGGAGGCCCGGAGGCGCCGCCAGCAGCCTCCTCGACTTTGTGCCGACTCTACATCGAACCCGCAGTGGTTCCAGAGTCCGCAAGTGGCCCTTCGAAAGAAGGGCAATACTGCGGATACCGCAGCCTCCGCCCAACCGAGGCATCGGATAACTTGTTGGAGGCGCTTAAAGGCGCTCCATCGAGAAGAACACCGCACAATTATGAGTGCGGTGATTCAAAAGGTTCACCGCCAAAAGCGGGCTGACCGAAGCTTGCAGCAGCCTTTTAAGAGGCTTTGAGGTAAGAAGTTAAAATCATGTAATGTAATACCGCATAGACAGTAGCCCCTGATGCTCAGTTTTATGTTCGGAAAGAAAAGCCGGACTGAGGATCTAACAAGATATGCGCAGGGTTGCTAAAAGATATGTCAATATGGGTTTGCAGGCTGCGCTGCTGGCCTATGCCGCCTTAATGGCGGAGGTCGATGTGCTGAAGCAGGATCTCGAGCGGTCCGAGCGAGAGCTCGGCCATGCGAAGAAGCAGCTCGAGGACAAAGAAGGTGAGTAACACCACTTTGAATAGGTACCTTACAAAAAAGGATTTTGGTTGCAATAAAATTAACAAGGATAATATGTGTATTGCAGGGGCCACTAATGAGGTGGCAGCCCTGAAGGATGCTGTGTCCGCGTCAACGCAACGCGCCATGAACGGGTTGAGCGAGAAAAGCAAGAGGCACGGTGGCGGAAGTTCGGCAAGAGCTCCTGTGCTCATGGAAAAGCATGAGAGTTTGGAGCGTGACTCAAGACTCGAGAGTCCGAGCTTGCCTCGCCTCGAAAGTGCCAAGTCCGCCAAGGCCGAGGCCCATAAGGCCCTTCAGAGGTTGAAGATATAAAGAAAATAGCGGCGGTAAGGCATTTTTCATGCAGAGCAAGCATGTTAATGTAAATTACCCGACACTTACCCGCATTCGAGCTCTGTATGCTTTGCAGATCTGCCACGAGGCGTCCGATGCCGCCAGATTTTATCGTGGCGAGGAGGGAGCTCGACGGAAAAAGTCTTCGGTCTCAAGATGTCGAGGCCGACACCGGTGTTTCAAGCGACCACCAAGCAGCTGGTCGAACTCCACAAGGTAGCTGAAGAGGCCATGAAGGGCCTTATAGTTCGGCTATGGCTCGACAAGCCATGCCTGGAGCTACTTTGGCCTCAGGCGGCGGCTGGTGGATGCATGCCCTCGGTGGATGTCATCAAGCGCCCGCCAGATTGAAGGCGCGCCGGGCTCTTGCTCGCATTAAAGGTGCAATGGGCAGGTTGATGCGAGAAGCTTTCACGGACCCACCGCCGCCGGCCAAGGAGTATCGCACGCCCGAGATGTATTATAAAACTGTCTTGAAGGGAGCCCGCAATATTGCGGATGAGTGCCCCCGAAATGTAATTTTTGAGTGAATTTGCTATGTATTATCCTGTGCGCTGAAACTTTGTTCATGTGCGCATTAAGCAATGCTTGTTTAATTTAAAATATTACCTTCTGTGCGGCCATTTATAAAATCTGAGAGATGGCAAGTCGTTGGCTTCAGCCCCCAAGCCACGAGTGCTAGGGTGTTTGGGATAAACTTGAGCACTCTTGTTCCCATTGTTGGGTCCATCGAGGGAGGCGCTCAACACAACGAACAAGGCAACCGGACTTATAATGCTTGAACACTCTCACTTAGCCATAGAATTCTATAATTTTAAATTCAGTGAAGCCCCGGTATTCGAAGACCGAATCGGGCGCTATCCAGCCTTCATCGGACAATGTCCGAACTTCAAGCGGCGTGAGTCTTTATGACCTGAAAACCTCTCTAACAGCGACCAGTCTCTCGCTTTGTCATGCCGCCGTTTTAGCTTTCCATCGAGGCGCCGCCCAGCTCAACCGGGCGCAATCGCAGTGGTTCTCCCAAAGGCTACCTTAGACGACGGAACGGAACGTAAGGCACCAAAACGTGGGAGCCGGCAAACCCAACTATTGACCCAAGACATGATTCGAGCCGATTCATATAATGCTATAAGTTCGGGTGCCGACTTGTGAAAGTGTTCGACTTATCACACCATAGGATGGGGATCATAAGCCCCGGTGTATTAGGCCGCACTAAAATATACAGTGCAAGATGTCATATAATGAGTATATATATATATATATATATATATATATATATATATATATAGAAGGTAATGCAATTGTGATCAACAAGGTGCTGCATTATTTATGAAAGAGGGTCTTAGTAGAGCGGATCGATACAAATAGTGCGGTAAGCAAGGGATTTGGACTAAATAAACATGTCCTCTCCAGGATGAGCTGCAGACTTGGTGTATATAATCGAATTTAATGCTTGTAATCGAGACCACCCGAGTGTTCGCCGCGCCTTCTTTAGTCCCCGATCACAGATCATGAGTTCGGCAGTTCGCCACGGACAGGCTTCCGTTAACAGAGTCCCGTGTACATAAAAGAAGAAGAAAAAAAATAAAAAGGGGGCACACTTGCGAGCCCCGTGTGGTCGAACCGCACTGGGTCCGCGGCGATCGTGCCCTCCCCTGCGCCCATGGTATCTCCAAGGCGTAATGATGTACGCGGAGTGTTATTCCTGCGATCATGCACGGGCGAGGGTTGGAGCCGCATTGCTACGCTGCGGCTCGATCGCGCCAGTGGTCTTGGTTGGCATTGCTCCGGGCGCTTTGTCAGATCCGCCTTTTAGCTCCGGACTTGAGAATTGCCTTAGAAGGCTGCTCAGATTTCCGCCGAGAGCATTGCCAGATGTTCCTCCGCTCGAGGAGCGCTCAGATTCCCATTGACCGTGATGACTCCACGGGGCCTCGCATCTTGAGCTTTAGGTATGCATAATGCGGCACCGCGCTGAATTTTGCAAACGCGTTCGTCCGAAAGCAGAGCGTGATAGCCATCGCGAAACGGGACTATGTCGATGATTAACTCTTCGCCCGAAATTATCCGGGATCCGAAGACCACTTCCAGCAGGATCGAGCTCGCATATTGGCCTCCACTCCTGGTATGACACCTTTAAAGGTTGTCTTTGTAGGCTTAATCCTTGATGGGTCTATGCCCATTTTACGACCGTATCCCGATAAAGCAGGTTCAGCACGCCGCCGCCCATCGACTCTCGTGAGGTGAAATCCATCGACAATTGGGTCTAAAACCACGCGCGAATCCGCCATGGCGATGTTGGTCGGATGGTCTCTTCGATCGAAAGTGATCGGACAAGAGGACCATGGATTGAACTTTGGGGTGACTCGCTCCATCGCATAGACGCCCTTAGTGCGCCGCTTTCTCTCCTCTTGGGCATGTGGGTCGCAGATATCATATTCACCGTCCTGCACTTGTGGGGAAAACCCTTCGTCCTCTCGTTGTTCGGGCGGTCGGGTCTCTTCCTCATCGCCGCTATTTAGACCGTTGTCATTGTTATCGCAATTAACTTGCGGCCTGCTTGAACACCCAAAGAATCTCTATTGGTGTGGTTAGCTGGCTTTTCAGAGGAGCCATGTATCCGCATGAGCGGTCGAGTATTCGGTCCAAATTGACGGACCCGGAGTGGTTCTTTGAATGGCTTCTTCCACGACCGGTTTAGAGCCTCGAATCCGCATTGATCGTCAGATCCTCCTTGTCGCCGCCAAGCACGCGACGCTTGTTTTGTTTCGACGTGACCTGCCGTTGTTGTCCTTGGTATCCGGACTGCCAGAATTTTTGCGGAGGTTGTTGCTACAGGCTAGCCAGCTGTCCTCTCTCGCGCAAAAGCGGTCATTAACGGCGTGAGGGCTGCCATGGATTTCGCATTTCCTGCCCTAGGTGCCGGGCTAGCCATTCGTCCCGGATGTTATGTTTGAAGGCTGCAAGGGCCTCTCAGATCCGGACAATCGACGATTTGGTTTTTCTTTGTCAAGAACCGCGGTCCAAAATTGTCCGCCGATTCGTTCGCCATCGAATGATGTGGCTTAGGTCATCGGCGTCGGTGGTCGCACATACGCCTCGAAGTTGTCGAGGAATGCGGCTTCCGTGTCTTCCCAAAGACCCAATCGACTCAAGGGCAAGCTGTTTAGCCAATGCCAAGCTGGTCCTTTAAGCTTGAGTGGGAGATACTTGATGGCATGGAGATCATCGCCGCGGGCCATATGGATGTGGAGAAGATAGTCTTCGATCCAAATCGCTGGGTCTCACAGCCATCGTGAAGATTCGGCGTTTACGGGTTTAAACCCTTGAGGATCCGATGACCCATTACTTTGTCGCTGAAGCATAGAGGGTGTGCGCGCCTCAGATTGAGCAATGTCGCGACGCAACTCAAGAGAGTGCCGTCTCGCTGTGTTCGCCCGCCGGGTTATTGTATCCGCGCGACGGTATCCGGACGTGGGTCGAGGGCGCCCACGTGATCCGTGAGATGGATCTGGATTGCCTTGCTTTGTCCTCCAATATGTCTCGCAAGTCCGCACGCTCCTCTTGGCTTCAGACTTTTGGAGCGATGCTGGGTACGGTCTTGGCTGGGGCCTGATGCCTCTTCGTCACGACCACGGGTGGTCGGTCAGCCATATCGCAGGTTGGTGATGGAGGTATGTATGCTTCCTCCTCTAATCGGGGAGCAGCATGCGCCTTGGGTAACTTTTGAGGGCGCTCGAGTTTATACTCTTCGCCGCGAGGACCTCGGTCCATCGATCGGCCAAGAGGTCCCGATCAGCTTGGAGCTGTTGCTGCTTTTCTTTAGGCTGTTTGTTTGTGGCGATAAGCCCGCACCAAGCACTCTTGTTCGACGGGATCCTCACGCATTTATTTAATTCATCATCGTTGAGGCTTGCTTCGCCTTCGGAGGGAGGCATATAGTTATGATCCTCAACCCTTCGCTGCCGCCGCCTCTCATGAGGGCTTGCTTCAAAGATCCTCCGCGCTGAGTCTTGCTGGAGGGGATTGTCTTCGACACTCTCGAGTATTATTATCTCCCGTGCGGAATCTCCATTCTTGCTTTGTGGCGGGATTTAGAGCGGCGCCACCGACGCCGGCGTTGGGCTGCTTTTTAGAGAGTCGCCTCCACGCTTCTTCGCCATCCCCGTCTTTTGGGGTGTCCACCATATATATGTCGATGACGAGGTGGTCTTCCATGCCTCGTAGGCGCTGGTTTCGCTTCGCCTCCGCATCGCCGCCCATAGCGCCGATGTCGCCGAGTCGTAGTCTAGCATGTCGGTTAGATCATCGACAATGGCTACAAAGTGGATGGTGGGTGGCTCTCAATTTCTTCGTCGTCTGCACCCCAGCCATCCCCGCCATAGTCCGCCAGACTCTCCCGATAACGAGAGGTGCTTTAGTGAATTCAGGATATCGCCAAAAGGCGAGTATGAAAAGATGTCCGCGGGCGGTGAATTTATAACCGCGCCCAATCCGGATCGATTGGTAGGGCGCTGGAGGTTCGAGTCCGGCAGGAGTCCGCGCTCGGAATCACGAAGTTTCGCAGGGACAAGATCAGTGTTCGCCCATCGCTGTGGATGTTGAAGCCCCTGTGGCGGCGTCTATCCACCGCCTCGACCGGGCGACGGCTCCGGCTGATGGCCGAAGCGGATCCGTGTGCAGCCACCAAGGCACTATTCGGAGACAGAGCTAGATCATTCCCATCGTCACAATGTGGTGTGCTCGGCTGTGGCTCGAGTCCGTCGAAGATCAAGTCTCCGCGGACATCGGCCGTGAAGTACAAGCTTCCAAATCGACTCGACGGCCAGGGGCGAGCTTCGATCTGCTCCGGATGGCCAAGTGAATTGCCCGCAAGGCGGCCGCCGAATACGTAAGATCTGTCCGGGAGAAAAGTCTCACCCTAGACAGCGCCATTGGTTGAAGATGCCATCAAGCCTATCGGTGACGACACGGAGGAACTCTCAATGAAAGCACCAATGTCGTGTCAAAACCGCGGATCTCGGTAGGGGGTCCCGAATCAGTGCGTCTAGGTGGATGGTAACAGGAGACGAGGGACACGATGTTTTTACCTGTGTTCGGGCCCTCTCGATGGAGGTAAAACCCCACGCCCCGCTTGATTAATATTGATGATATGGGTAGTACAAGAGTAGATCTACCACGAGATCAAGGAGGCTAAACCCTAGAAGCTAGCCTATGGTATGATTGTTGTAATGTATGTTGTCCTACGGACTAAAGCCCTCCGGTTTATATAAACACCGGAGGAGGCTAGGGTTACACAGAGTCGGTTACAATAGTAGGAGATCTACATATCCGTATTGCCAAGCTTGCCTTCCACGCCAAGGAAAGTCCCATCCGGACACGGGACGGAGTCTTGAATCTTGTATCTTCATAGTCTTGGAGTCCAGCGGATAATGATAGTCCGGCTGTCCGGACACCCCCTAGTCCAGGACTCCCTCAGTTATGTTATGGATGAAGAAGCTGCTAGAGCTATTTTTACTTGCAATGATAGATATGATCTTAAGACGTTATTAGCTAAATAGAAGCAGCAATCTCTTAATGCTAGAATGAAATATGACCCCACTTTTGCTACTTCACCTATCTGTGTTACTGATAAGGATTATGAATTCTCTGTTGATCCTGAGAGAATTACTTTGGTTGAATCTGATCCTTTTATGGCTATGAATCAAACTGTTAGGCACATCTTACCAAGTTAAATGATATAGCCACCCTGTTTACTAATGATGAGAAGTCTCACTATTATTATATCCTTAAGATATTTCCGTTCTCATTAAAGGGTGATGCTAAAACTTGGTTCAATTCTCTTGATCCTGGTTGTGTGCGTAGTCCCCAGTGATATGATTTATTACTTCTCGCTAAATATTTCCTGCTCATAAGAAACAAACCGCCTTATGGAAATATATAATTTTGTGCAAATCGAAGGAGAGAGTCTCCCACAAGCTTGGGGGAGGCTTCCCCGATTACTTAATGCTTTTCCTGATCATCCTCTTAAGAAAAATGAAATACTTGATATCTTTTAAAATGGACTGACCGATGCTTCCAAGGACTACTTGGATAGTTGTGCTGGTTGTGTTTTCAGCTAAAGAACAGTCAACCAAGCTGAATTATTATTGAATAATATGTTGACTAATGAAAATAATTGGACTCTTCCTGAGCCAATTCCTGAGGCAATTCTTGAGCCAATTGAGCCGACTCCTGAGCCTATTCCTAAACCAACTCCGAAGAAGAGGGGTGTTCTATTTCTCAGTCCTGAAGATATGCAAGAGGCAAAGAAATCAATGAAAGAAAAAGGTATTAAACATGAAGATGTTAAGAATTTACCTCCTATTGAAGTATTTCTGATGCTGAAACACAATCAGGTGATGAACATGAACCTAGCAATAATGTTAATGATAATGTTCATGTTGATGCTCAACCAGCAATAGTAATGATGTAGAGATTGAACCTGATGTTGATCTTGATAACCCACAATCAAAGTATCAATGTTATGATAAAAGAGATTTTGTTGCTAGGAAGCACGGTAGAGAAAGAGAACCATGGGTTCAGAAACCCATGCCCTTTCCTCCTAAACCATCTAAGACAAAGGATGATGAGGATTTTGAGTGCTTTGCTGAAATGATTAGACCTATTTTATTATGTATGCGCTTAACTGATATGCTTAAATTAAATCCTTATGCTAAGTACATGAAGGATACTATTACAAATAAAAGAAAGATACCAGAAGCTGAAATTTCCACCATGCTTGCTAATTATACTTTTAAAGGTGGAATACCAAATAAACTTGGAGATCCAGGGGTACCAACTATACCATGCTCCATTAAAAGAAACTATGTTAGAAGTGCTTTATGTGATCTTGGAGCCGGTGTTAGTGTTATGCCTCTTTCTTTATATCGTACACTTGAATTGAATAAGTTGACACCTACTGAAATATCTTTGCAAATGTCTGATAAATCAACTGCCATACCTGTCGGTATTTGTGAGGATGTGCCTATTGTGGTTGCAAATGTCACTATCTTAACGGACTTTGTTATTCTTGATATTCCCGAGGACGATAGTATGTCGATTATCCTTGGTAGACCCTTTCTGAATACTGCAGGGGCTTTTATTGATTGCAACAAAGGCAATGTCACTTTTCAAGTTAATGGTAATGAGCATACGATACACTTTCCGAGGAAACAACCTCAAGTTCATAGCATCAATTCTATTGGAAAAGTTCCAACTAGTATTATTGGAGGTTTTGAATTTCCTCTTCCTACTGTCAAGAAAAAGTATGATATTCTTATTGTTGGGGATGTTCATATCCCCGTTGAGGTAACTTAGTGTCATTCGAAATTTCTCCGGTTCCATGTTATTCGGAATGAGTTGTTAACAAGACTTGATCAACCTTGTTAGTGGATTCATTTTGATGATCATGAGATGGATGAAACTAGAAGGCACAACTTTCTGTACCCTCTTTTTACTTTCTGTTATTTAGAATAAATAAAGCAAAAATAGTATTATCTATCTGTTTTCTGAATTATCCATGCAAGAAAAAAATATCCCGAAAATAAAAGTGCTCCAAATGCCCTGCAAAATTAGTATGATTTTTTATGGAATATTTGAGGATTTTAGGCACTGAAAACACAGCAAGGGGCAAGCACCTGGCCACGAGGGTGGAGGGCGCGCCCACTCCCCCTAGGTACACACCCCTGTCTCGTGGGCCCACGGTGGCCCCCCTCCACTTATTCCTGCACCCATACACTCCATCTTCCTCCCAAAAAATCTCCATCTACACTACTAGGAAAAAGGCTACTAGCAGCGTGGGTAAAATGGCTACTAGCAGCGCGGGTACATGCGCTACTAGTATCGCGCTACAGCTAATAGTTAGTAGTAGCGCGGGTAGACCCGCGCTACTACTAACTTTGTTAGTAGTAGCGTGCGTGACACCCACGCTACTGCTATTACAGAACCGCGCTACTACTAACGAAGTAGTAGTAGCGTGCTTATAATACCAGCACTACTAGTATCCTAAATACTAGTAGCGCTCAATTTGTTCCCATGCCACTACTAACTATTTAGGATTTAAAAAAAAATCAACCAATTCCATTTCATGCATACAATTCCGAGAAACAATAGTGATGCAAAAATGTCACTATCACACAGTTGCCATATTCCTTATTCCTGATTCTACTATCACTTTGCTGCCATATATCTGCTACCACACGCTTCTCACCACATGTCCTCACTCCAATAGTAAGAAAAATGAAAAGGAAAAATAGAGCTAATATGCCACTGAAATGTCCTTATTCCTGAGTAATATTCAATGGAACGCTGCAATTGCACTACAGTCTCATGGATTCACTTTGCCGCTTCAACATCTCATTATCCTGCAGCGATAGAAATGAGCCAAGGCATATAGATATAATGAATAAATGGAGAGGAAGCATAATCTCAGACGATACAGGAGAAAAGGACTAAGATTCTGATACAATGCAAATATGCATTGTAAGTACACATATATTTCAGTTACAAAAAATATTTCAGCTTAGGAATGCAGTGTATATATCAAACTAAATAGATAACACTACCGAAGCTTAAATTTGAAATGTGCAGTTTAAGTACGAGCACCTACCAACTGAATATAGCTAGCTAGCATAAATGTCAATTGGTGCATGATTTTTCTTAGTGCATTTGCACTAGGAAACAAGTCCTAACATATCAATATTTTGATCAAGATTATCCTACTGCACTCGTGTAGCGTAGTTGATGATCTTATTATCCTCTGCACTCCATCACTCAAGTACATAACTAACAAAGAGTAACCATCAACAAGATGATGTATGTAATAACATTACTAACTCAAAGAAGATGCTAGGGGTTCGTTAAGAATGCTAAATATCTCTAAGTTACCAAAGCTAGTGAGAATGATCTCAAATTCGGAAACCCACTTCATTCATCTTGTTCCGACTTGTGAATGGCGACTAAATTTGGTTTAGACAGTAAGGTTGGTAACGGTGCAGCAGACTGGCAGGATTCAGATACTATTGCAGAAAGAATGGTGGTGGTAATGCAGAAGGCGGCACATCTCTAGGAGGAAGCTTAGAGGCACAAAAGTCAATAGGCCAATTCAGTCGAGGAATCTGGGCTCTAGGGGTGACTACGTTCAGTTCAGGCAACTTCATCAGCCAAGACGACATGTACGGGCACAACTCCCAACCCACTGCCTCACCTAGGAGGAGAAGCCAAGAGCGCGGAGAGAATCAACACCCCGGCGGAAAAGAGTAAGTCGAGAAGAGAGCACCCACCTCCGTTCCCGGCGACGGCGTCAATGCGCCATCCTGAGGCGGTGGCCGCCGATCTCCCAATGCATCTGGCAAAGGAAAAGGCGATGGACGACCAGGGCGGACTCGCCGCGTGCCGGTGCACGGAGGGGCCGCTGGCAACGGACGGGCAGCTCATGCAGGAGAGCGCCATGGGCCCTCCCTCGCTCGCTCGGTGGCCGTCTTTGTCCCTGCCATAAGCACCAACTAGCAGCAGTAGCAATCCATCAGACTAGCGACCAAATACGAAATAGAACTGGGATCAACCTCTGGATCACCTGCAGAGTGCTCAGAATTGTTCCCTCCTTTACCTGAACCCAAATGCACCATCAATCATATTTCCAAGATCCATAAAAACAGAAGTAGGTCTGACTAATGAACCCATGGCAATCTGACTTATGATGTTCAATTTTCCATATCAAATGGATAAGTTCAGTCTTCGAACAAAAAAAGCATAAGTTTCAGAAGAATCGAATCTATATAGCATTAGTTACATACTAGGTTCTTTTCGTGTCATGCCACGACAGAATAAAAGAAAATGTTTCTTTAACCCAAGAAAATGTCAGAATTTCCATGGCACGTGTCTACAGACTAGTTATGCGTTGGGGTGTTCTTCTCATGTCAGGAAATAGCATAATTGTGCAGTATGGTTTTTCTGAATCAAGATGTGATTGATCTCTCAATGAAGGTATACACAAATTGGCAATACTTATGCTAGAAGAAACCAGTAAATTTAAGAGCATTAAGATCACTACTTTTTTTGCAGATTGGAAAGTACTCCCTCTGTAAAGAAATATAAGAGCGTTTAGATCACTGAGCAAGTACTAATTTTTTATCTAATTTAAGCTAATTAACTCACATATTCACACTGCGGTAAGCATTCTAGTATCTGGGTTTACACTTCATACTAAAAATTATCTACCTTTCTTTGAACAACACCAAATTTGTCTACCTATGTCGAGAAATAGGTACAGATAGCGCCAAATTTATACAGAAACTTAAATTACCGAGAGCTGAACCAAACCCTGTGTCATTCACATGTATCACATCATTCTCTACTCTTTTCTACTAACATGCATAGATTTAACTAATTCATTGGGCATGGCACATCATACTCTTCTCACGGCGCATTACATGGTTTTCTTGTAATAACCCTATTATCAGAGATAAACATCTAAGATCATACTATGTGCACTTGACATTACCTAAGCTCACCTAGAACTGCATTCTCTATGTCTACATATGCTACAAACATTGCCAAATTTGTACTGAAACATTTTTCTGTGTGTGAATGCTGAAACTTAAATTACTCAGAGCTGAACCCAGCCATGTGTCACACCACTATCTACTCTTTTATACTAACAAGTGTAGCATGCACGGATTAAACAAGCTCATCTCACGCCACAAAACAAATACGCATCTCAAGGACAGAGCAGACTCACCATGAGCCATGGAGAACTTCAGAGCGTCAGGGATGCCCCTCTCCCCCACCGGCTGCGGCAAGAGGGGCACCGCGTCAGCAGCGCTCGGGCCTCGACACGACTCGAACAGGGCTGCCCCGGCAGCATCCTCCGGCGGCGACATGGACATGGTCGTCTTGTGCTGCGGCGTCAAGGTTGTCCACCTCCTCGTCCAGCACGTCGTAAGTAGCCTTCTGGTTGCCATAGCCGTGGTCGGTCGAAGGCAGAAGAGGTTGGATCTGGAGCACGAAGCTGCCCCGCATGAGAGGAGATGGAGAAGAGATGTGGGCGGAAGGAGGAGGAGGAGGGCGTACCTTGGGCTATGACGAGGTCGTGCAGCCCGTCGGAGATGCTGCTGGCGTCGACGGCCACCGCAGCAAGCTCCCGGTGTGCCGCACCCCACCGAGAGAAGAGAAGGGGGCGAATACCGTTGCGGCCGGGGAGGGTCCATGGAGCTGCAGGTGGGTGCGGGTGCGAATCCGGCGGTATCGTCGCCCCAATCCCATCCCCATCCATGTGTGGGTGAGGGGCTAGGGTTTCGGGCGTGGTCGCCCCATCCATCCCATCCATGGGTGGGCGGAGGTGTCGCCCCATCCATGGGTGGGTGGGTGGAGCTGTTGGCCCATCCATCCATGGAGGGAGAGGTGAGGTCGCCGGTGGGGGTCGGCGGCGGCGGGATTATAGAGGAATCCGGGTGGTGGGGAGAGGACGGAGGAGCTCGAGTGGATCTGCGGCGAGGGATGGCAGAGGAGAGAAGGGGGAAGGGGTGGCCGGCGGTGGAGGGGATCTGGATTGGGCATTGAGTGTTTTTTTTGAGACATGGCGTGGGATGGTTGGTGGGGTGCGAGCAGATCCAGGTGGTAGCGTGGGGTTTATAACCCACGCTACTACTATCGACTTAGTAGTAGAGTGGGTTTATAATCCGCGCTACTACTACAGTTGGTCCTGGGAGGCACGGTGGAAATCACTTAGTAGTAGCGAGGGGTAAAAACCCGCGCTACTACTATCGAGTTATTAGTAGCGCGGTTTCCTCAAGCTCGCTACTGCTAATTAGCAGTAGCGTTTGTTTTTAAACCGTGCTGCTGCTAAGATTCTGTGTATAAGGTTTTCCCTAGTAGTGCTAGCTCAAGCACAAGTTCTAGCTCATTTGGCTGCAATTTTTTATCTCCTTGCTCAAAGCTCCATTGACAAATCTAGTTTATGAGATTGTTGCTTGGTATGTGACTCCTCCATTGGTCCAATTAGTTTTTGTTCTAGTGCTTTATTCATTGCAAATTTTTGCTGCATAGGTGACCCTGTTCTTGAGCTTGCACGTGAAATTTATGAGGTCCCAAGTAATTCTAATGCATTATATAGGCTCTAGGCACTTGTGGGAGTACTTGCTATCAATCTTGTTTAGTTTGATTCACTTTTATTTTGAAGTTACTAAAAATTTCAGAAATTTTCAGAAAATGATGAGGAGATTATTGAGGGGCTCTTCTAGCAAAGCCTCCAAGGATAAACAAGCTAAGGAGAAGGAAAAGGCCAAGTATAATCTTCCTCGCGTAGCGGAAGTACGGCCATGTAATGGCCTTGTGATAATTTCTTGAGAGAAGCCGGGATTTATGAAGACTTTTATTCTTTGGCTGAAAGTGCGGGCCTTATTGACTTCCTCCATGACCGGATCGATCAGTATCTCTTACGCACCAATACTTTCGTGCAAAACTTTTATTACTATCGTAAGAATTCACCTCCTTCAGTATCATTTCACTTATATGATGAGTTCAAGGAAATGTCATTCCGTAATTTTTGCGCGGTATGTAGAATACCCTTTGAGGGTAGTTTAGATGAACCACATCGTAAAGATGTGGATGGTTTTGTTAACACTATTACTGTAGGGGATCCGAAGAAGGGTTCTGATGCGAGAATCACTAGCATACATTTTCCTGTTTTACGCTACTTTGCCATATTTGCTAGTAGATGCTTACTTGGTCATGGAAATAGTGGAAACTTCAGTGTTCCTGACATTATTATTCTGCTCCATGCCTTATTTGGTGATAACACTTTTAGTATGGGTGCCGTTATTGCTAAACGGTTAAGCCTGAACCGTACAAAGGGCCCCATCTTTGGAGGTATCTATGCTGCATGCCTTGCTAAACATTTTGAGATACCTATTAGACATGATGAGAAAGAGGAGACACTGCTGCCTCGTACCTTTTTAGATTACAGGAGCATGGTAGCGCATGAGTTTATTGTTGACAATGATGATAAGATGCTCCTATTTAACCTGAGATTTAGTAAGAAACACAATGAGATTATTACCCTGCCTGCGCCTTTGTTGTTTGATTTAACTGCAGGCCATTACCTTGTCTTGCCGAAGGCTGTGTACGCGCATCGAGGCCAGACACCGGCTCCAGAGCCTGAGCCGGAACCTCCACTGGACCCTTATCATCCATCATCTTATCAGTGGGATCTAGAGGAGATAGCTAGCCAGTGGTATCCTGATGACGCTCCGTAGTACACCGGGGAGAGTAGCCCCGATCCTTGGCATTAGACCAACTTAGGCCAAAAGCCTAAGCTTGGGGGAGTACGTATTTCTCACCGACTTTACATTCATGTTCACACACTATTCTAGTTGTCGGTGCTCATACTCTTTCATTGTATTATCCTTGCTTGTTTAATTTTCTTTTTCTAGCTTTCTTTTTGAGTGTTTGATAAACCTTAAGAAAAACCAAAAAAAATTAGTTAGTCTAATCTCCATGCTTGTAGTAGTAATTAAATGAAAACCCAAAAAGATTTCTCGTTCTTCTTTTTGCTTGTTGGGAGCTTTCCCATGTAAATAGTTTAATTTCTTTCCTTTGGGGGTCAAGAGTAGAAGACCATATTGAAAATGTTTAGTGGCTCTCATATGCATGATTGTTGATTTAACTTAGAGCACATATTACTTTGTCTTCTCCCTTGAGTTGAATGCTTGCAGATTCCAGCTTAGTCCAATGCACGAGCACTATTATTATTATACACATCGTTCGGTCATGCAAGTGAAAGGCAATAATGATGATATATGATGGACTGCTTGAGATGAGAAAAGCTGGTATGAACTCGACCTCTCTTGTTTTTGTAAATATCATGAGTTCATCGTTCCTGATTCAGCCTATTATGAATAAACTTGTTTGCAATGACATTTAGAGATTATAGTTGCTTGTGCCATGCTTAATTAGCTATGAGTTTATAATGGTTAACCTTGCGTGCCAACATGCTATTAAAATGATTGTGATGTGGTATGATGGGATGGTATCCTCCTTTGAATGAATTGAGTGACTCGACTTGGCACATGTTCACGCATGTAGTTGAAAACAAATCAACATAGCCTTCACGATATTTATGTTCATGGTGGATTATATCCTACTCATGCTTGCACCTGGTGTAGATTAATTTTAATGCATGTTCATGACTGTTGTCGCTCTCTCAGTTGGTCGCTTCCCAATCTTTTGCTAGCCTTCACCTGTCCTAAGCGGGAATACTGCTTGTGAATCCAAACTCCATAAACCCCAAAGTTATTCCATATGAGTCCACCATACCTTCCTATATGCGGTATCTACCTGTCGTTCCAAGTAAATTTGTATGTGCCAAACTCCAAACCATCAAATGAAATTCTGTTTTGTATGCTCGAGCAGCTCATGTTTCAACTAGGGTTGTCTGTATCTTCCATGCTAGGTGGGTTATTCTCAAGAGGAGTGGACTCCGCTCCTCATTCACGAGAAAATGGCTGGTAACCGGAATGCCCAGTCCCATGATCAAAAAGATCAAAGCAAATCAAAATAATTAAACAAAACTCCCCCAGGGCTGTTGCTAGTTGGAGGCACTCGTTGTTTCGAGCAAGCCATGGATTGATGCTTGTTGGTGGTGGGGGAGTATAAACTTTACCATTCTATTTGGGAACCGCCTATAATGTATGTAGCAAGGAAGATGTCGCCATCTCATAGTTGTTGCGTTGACAGTGAAAGTATACCGCTCAAAATATTATTCATCTCTATTTCAAAATCGAGCTCTGGCACCTCTACAAATCCCTGCTTCCCTCTGTGAAGGGCCTATCTATTTACTTTTATGTTGAGTCATCACCCTCTTATTAAAAAGCACCCGCTGGAGAGCAAACTGTCATTTGCATGCATTACTATTAGTTTATATTGGGTATGACTTGACTGGATCTCTTTTTACCATGAATTACAATGTTTAGTCAGTCCTTGATCTTTAAAGGTGCTCTGCATTTATGTTTTGCGGTCTCAGAAAGGGCTAGCGAGATACCATTTTGTCATATCATATCATGATAGTTTTGAGAAAGTGTTGTCATCCGAGATTTATTATTATTGCTATTAGCTGATTATGCCATTGACATGAGTAAATATGAGACCTAAGTGTTATTGTGAATATGGTTAGTTCATAATCTTTGCTGAAAACTTGAATGCTGGCTTTACATATTTACAAAAACAAGAGCAAACAGAGTTTGTAAAAGTTTTTCTTTATCACTTTCAGTTTATCAACTGAATTAGTTGAGGACAAGCAAAGGTTTAAGCTTGGGGAAGTTGATACGTCTCCAACGTATCTACTTTTCCAAACACTTTTGGCCTTGTTTTGGACTCTAAGTTGCATGATTTGAATGAAACTAACCCAGACTGACGCTGTTTTCAGCAGAACTGCCATGGTGTTGATTATTGTGCAGAAAACAAAAGTTCTCGAAATGACCTGAAAATCCACGGAGATAACTTTTGGAAAATATAAAAAATACTGGCAAAATAATCAAGGCTAGGGGGCCCACACACTGTCCACGAGGGTGGGGGGTGCGCCCCCTCCCCCTGGGCGCGCCCCCCTGTCTCATGGGCCCCCTGATGCTCCACCGACCTCGACTCCAACTCTATATATTCCGTTCCGCGGAGAAAAAAATCAGAGAGAAAGTTTCATCGCGTTTTACGATATGGAGCCGCCGCCAAGCCCTAATCTCTCTCGGGAGTGCTGATTTGGAGTCCGTTCGGGGCTCCGGAGAGGGGTATTCGTCGTCGTCGTCATCATCAACCATCCTCCATAACCAATTTCATGATGCTCACCGCCGTGCGTGAGTAATTCCATCGTAGGCTTGCTGGACGGTGATGGGTTGGATGAGATTTACCATGTAATCAAGTTAGTTTTGTTAGGGTTTTATCCCTAGTATCCAATATGTTCTGAGATTGATGTTGCTATGACTTTGCTATGCTTAATGCTTGTCACTAGGGCCCGAGTGCCATGATTTCAGATCTGAACCTATTATGTTTTCATGAATATATGTGAGTTCTTGATCCTATGTTGCAAGTCTATAGTCACCTACTATGTGTTATGATCCGACAACCCCGATGTGACAATAATCAGGATACTTCTCGGTGATGACTGTAGTTTGAGGAGTTCATGTATTCACTATGTGTTAATGCTTTGGTCCGGCACTCTATTAAAAGGAGGCCTTAATATCCCTTAGTTTCCAGTAGGACCCCGCTGCCACGGGAGGGTACGACAAAAGATGTCATGCAAAGATCTTTTCCATAAGCATGTATGACTATATTCGGAATACATGCCGATAATACACTGATGAACTGGAGCTAGTTCTGTGTCACCCTATGTTATAGCTATTACATGAGGAATCGCATCCGACATAATTATCCATCACTAATCCAATGCCAACGAGCTTTTCACATATTGTGCTCTGCTTATTTACTTTTTCGTTGCTACTGTTACAACTACTACAAAACTGATCTCGTTACTTTTGCCACTGTTACCTTTATTATCATACTACTTTGCTACTAAATACATTGATGCAGATACTAACTTATCTAGGTGTGGTTGAACTGACAACTCAACGGCTAATACTTGAGAATATTCTTTGGCTCCCCTTGTGTCGAATCAATAAATTTGGGTTGAATACTCTACCCTCAAAAGCTGTTGCGATCCCCTATACTTGTGGGTTATCACGAACGTGTACGCACATAGCGGTCGTTCGGTCTCTCTACAGCAATGAACCACGACCGAGTAAGGAGTCGCACATGAGGTAGTAGAACTGCTGGCAATCAGTCCCGTCTATATCGTGTATACGTACGTACAACCACGCTGCAAGAAAGTAAATACGGCTACATACATACATACGAGTGGGGTCTCGAACGCGTTCAACGATGGCTTCCTATTCATCAACAGCCAACCGGCTAGGTCGAAATGGAGAAACTGCATCGTGTTCATCGGAAGGCAACGTAATGCATCGTGTTCATCGGGAGCCAACCGGCTTGGACGGAACAGCCGAAACAAGGCCTGACGTACCATAGAACGAAGGAATCAACCTTCTGTTCGACCGCGTACGGTCAAAACGAGATCCTGTCCATCGGGAGGGGTTTGGCATACCGCAAAACAGAGGAAACGAACTTCTATTCAAGCGCCTACTGTCAAAGCAGGGTCCTGTTCATCGGGAGGGGTGTGGCGTACCGCAAAATGGAGGAAACCGACTTCTATTGGAGCGTCTATCGCCGAAATGGGGTCCTGTTCATCGGGAGGGGTGTGGCATACCACAAAATGGGACTCCATGGGCTACTGATCATCCACCGTCAACTACCTCTCGCTCCAGCCTACACGGCGTACTGTTCATCCACCGTCGTCCTCCAGCCTCCACCGGCTACTTTTTATGGAGCCTCCACGGGGTCCAGTTCATCCACCCCAACCGACTGGGTTGTGTTGGGCTCCTCGGGGTCCTGTTCATCTAGCGGCAATGGCCTACTACCACAGGGTCATGTTCATCCAGCCCATCGGGAACTGTTCATCCATAGCCAACCAATCGGCTCGACTCACCAGGCACCACGTCTCAACTTGTTCTACGTACTGCGTGCACGGTAGCAACGATCATTGTTCATCGAGAGGCAACCCAACACTGGTTGGCTAGGTCTCGCACGGGAGCTCGACCGACTTCAGTAAAGTAGCAGCAGCGATCGATCGCTCGGGTTCAATTAGCAGAAGTAGTGAAGGAATCTCCCGGGTTCAGTCATCAGCAGCAGCGAACGAATCGGCCGGGTTTAGTTAACAGCCAACGGATCGATCGCTTAGGTTCGTTAACGTAGCTAGTGTGATCACTCGGGTTCATTAACGTAGCTAGTGTGATCGCTCGGGTTCATTTAGAGCCAACACCTCGCACACTTGTGCGTACAAGAGAGAAACACACAAACCACAATGCATCGCTCAGCCACGACCACCCACCCGTAACCGGGAACTTCCCGATATTTTCCTCGCCCTTGCATCTACCATGATTTTTTCCATCATGGATGGCCCGAAGAATGTCATGCAGGTGCATCTCCGGCCCGCCTAGGATGAAAATCCCATTTTCTATCATGATTTTTTGTCGTAGAAGTAGGAGCCCACCACATCTATGATGATACGTGTTTTTGTCACAATTATTGTCATAGAAGCGTCATAAGCATGACATAATTTTTTTTGTTCGGGCCGAAATGTCACAAATGTGTCTTTTTTTGTAGTGTAATGCAAAGGAACATCATGTTATATTGCCCCTTATGATAGCAATCTTTATTATGCAGTCTGTCGCTTTTATTAATTTGCCATCACAAGTTTGTACAACGCTTGTTTTCCTTACAATAAAAGATCTAACATATTTTGGAGCAATTTTTATTGCTTCATGCACTGATGACAACTTACTTGAAGGATCTTATTCAATCCATAGGTAGGTATAGTGGACCCTCATGACATGAAACTGGGTTTATGGTTTTTAGATGCACAAGTAGTATCTCTACTTGGTGTGGATTTTTGGCTAGTAAAGATATTCGGCAAACAACACATGTTGGAGGATCTATGACAATATAACTTTTATGTGAAAATAAGAAAACATAATTCATTACGTTGTCCTCCTTGTACAACGTTAACAGTTTGGCACAAAATACTTAATGGGGGCTCACAATCATAAAAAATGTCCAAGATTGTGTATTTGCATAAGATTAGCATATGATCTTATCAATAAATTTGCAAAATACTTCTATGTTTGTCAACTTTCTACAAATTTTACCACTTATACTTTTCCTTATGTAATGTCATTACTTTCTACCACTTATACTTTTCCTTATGTTATGTCATTACTTTTCATATTAGCATATCACCATTTTCATTATTTTCATTTCTAGGATTGAAACATAAAAGTAAAAAGCAAAAACTCAAACTACTCTTTATTATATAACTCTCAACTCCATTACATAGATAGATAGATCATGAAACTAGCACTCGAAAAAAGATCATACTAATTTTTATTGATAAATCATGAAATAACTAAGGATCAAACTCAGATAGGTGAAGGAAATAAAAGTGGTGGTGATACGATACCAGGGCACCTCCCCAAAGATGGGCACAAGCCAAGGGGAGTGCCCATACCCATGTGCTCAAGTCTTCTTCTATGGTGATGATGGTGATGATAAAGTAGTCGGCTTGTCGTTCGGTTTCCAAAGCATAGGCTCCCCATCATAAAAAGATGAACGTGTCTCCGAAGTCCTGAAATATGCAACTAAACTCATACCTTTACACCTTGCCTCATGCTCAAAATTTTGGTTTTGCAGATCATACATTTGGCCTTGGAGATAGTCGATTCACTCATTGAATTCAAAGTCGATGTCGCCCATTGACTTGCCGTCCACCTTGTATTCACAAGTGAATTCCATGATCATGGAGTGCTTGGCGCTAAGTCCGTGTTCCACCATCCGTTGGCACTTGCAGATCTCTTGCTCAACGGCTTCAAGCCTGGCCTCCATGCTTCCGGTCTTCTTAGGCCCTCAAACGTCATGGATGTGAAGCACCCCTGTGTAACATCACAAAATTCTAAATTCTGGAATGTTATATTAAATAATAAATAGTTTTGATTTGATTGTTTGATTGTGGTGTGGTTGCTTGTGTGAAATTGAGTGAAATTCGAAACTTAATGAAAGTTAAATGAGAGGGAATAAAAGGACTTTCCCAAACTTTCAAATTTTTTGCATTTATTATCTCCATGAATTCAAATTCATTTCATCACAAAACCCTAGAGAGAAGATGACATGACTTCTTCCATTTAAATAAATGAAAAGGGTTTTGAAAAGATTTGAATTCCATTTGGAACTATTTCAAATTCAGAAACTTTAAGAAACTCAATGATTTTCATGAGAGAAGATAAAATGACTTCTTCGAAACATATGAAATATGAGTTGAAAGTTTAAAAGAATCAAATTGAAAGTCTCTTTGAAATTATTTTCAATTTGGAGTTATTTGGTATTTATTCAGATTAATTTTTCCACATATAAAATATATGGAAATTAGGGTAAAATGATTCCTAAATTAGAAAAATGGAAAGAAATAAATTTGTAATCATTTTAGTATTTGTTATGAGGTTTGAAATAAATTTGATTTTTATGAGGTTTTATTGCAACCGTAGCACATTTTAGTTTAGTTGAATTTTTGTGGAACTTATTTGCCGCTAAAAATATGTTCATGTTTTAGAAAATCTTTTTATGAAAATTTTGATATATAATATGCCTATGTACAATTTTATTTTTATTTTCGTTATTCATTTTTTTTCATTTTCTGATTTTTTAAAGAAACTCTTTCTGCGGCCCATAACTATCCGACGCCCACATGCGCAACATAATCAGCAGATAAACCATAACTTTATTTATTTATTTTTCGGTTATGCTTGGAGAAAAAAATTATTTTCAGAAATATATATTTTTTTAGAAAAAAAAATTAAAGAAAAAAACTTCAGCGCAGTACACGCGGCCGGCCAAACCGCCTAAGGCCTTTAGGCCCATGCGACGCGCCTCCTCTGTTTCTTTTCTTTTCGTCTACATTTAGTCCCACATTGCCTAGCCTTTGACTTTAAAACCTCTTTTCCACCTATAAATATAGACTCATAGAGCCTCCAAAAATCATATGATTCGGGTTAAAACAATATATTTTGGTTTGACTAGACTCACCAAAGAAAAATATTTTTTCTCCTCTCCAGCGGGACTTCTGGAAGTTGTCTTCTCTCTCCGAAGTCGTCTTTTCTCTACCATATAAAGGTACCTTTCTTCGTTTTTTTACTTCTGTAGTTTATTATTTCTAGACTAATACGGTAGAATAACTAGATTATCAATTAGTCTCTATATTTATATATTAGACCTAGAATTCTTTTAGCCATAGCCCTTTTTCTTCCGTAAAACAGCTTGACCCTCATTTTTCAAATAGCCATAACTTTTTACTTGTTCATCTAAATTAGACGAAACCAACGCCTTTCCACCTATCTAATGAATTTATCAAATAAACTTTTTGCAAGTTTAAAATTTCAAAATTTGTTCAGATTCATACTCAAATTTCTTTTGATCATATCTTTTTATCCGTATCTCTGTTTTCGATGAAGCCAACGCCTAAATCTTTGTTATGATCCCCTCTATCCAGATAACCAACTTAAACATATTTTTGAATATTTAAAATTTGGTTTCAAACAGATTTGAATTCAAACTTCTTTTGTTCATAACTCGATTTTTATAACTTCGATTTAGTTGATTCTTTTTGCAAATCGAAGCTCTTGACCTAAACTTTCTGATAAGACCAAATCCACCCAATTTTGGTACTGTTAGAAATTGTTTTCTGTTGCAAGAGTTAATTGCTTATTTTCAAATTTTTTCTAGATCTTTTCTTCGAATTTTATGCTTGAGTGCTTATGTATGCAATTGCTTGCTCTCGATAGATTGAACGGAGTGTGACAAATAGAACTATCAAGAATTATGAGTGCGAATCATCTTCATCAACAGTACCAGGCAAGTACACACTTTGATCATATTTTTCATACACACTTTTTATGCATTAGTTTCAACCCTCAAACATTGCACGAGTAGGTTTGACAACGTGTGGGTACTGGGATGTAGTTGATGAGGTAGGAACCTATTGTCTTATATTCAAACCCTTGGGTGTTACTACAGCATTCTTATATTGCTATGCTATGCTCGTAGATGTAGTTTGGTTTGAGGGAATTCATGAAAGATGTGAGAGATATTTTAATTAAGGGTTTAACTTAAGGTCGCTACTTTAATTCACATCTGGGTGGAATCATTTGGTACACCCTGGGGATACTAGTGGCTTGACCGGACACCTGGGGAATCCATTGTTGTCCTAGGAGATCCCGGGGTTACCGTGTCATCATCCTATGGTTTGCCACACAGGCTCAAAGGGATCATAAGATTATTCATGCTAGAAACTTCCGTGTGCAGCCACAAGCCATTATGGGCTCTGGCATAGTTGAGTAAGTTGAGTGCACTCTTGAAGAGGTGGACTAGCACATGTAGGGGGATGTAGGTGGTACTGTCTACCCAGAGTAAAGAGTTAATGCGTCTGAAAGACTGTGTCTTGGTCATCCGTTTCTCAAACATCATGTAGTTCGAGAAATCCAACGGAGGAGATCGAGTCTTGCGGGGAAAAGTATGCAAACCTCTACAAAGTGTACAAACTAATCATGATTAGCCGTGTCCCTGGTTATGGACATCTTGAGTATCTGGTACTTGAATTATTGATTTGATCTCATCACTCTACTTAATAAATTTGTTGGGTTGTCCATGTTTAATTTGGGATTGAGTTGGGGTTTCGACAACCTTTGTAGTGAAATAAAACATATTCCTTTGTTGTAGGAAAAATTAGCTTTATGCAAAATTAAACTTAGAGCCTCCACCAGCCAAATATGCATGTAGTGATAGCCCTTATTCAGCATTGCTCTACAGTGTGAAATTGCCAGTACATTCAATGTACTGACCTACATGGCTGCAATGTCTCATGTTGCAGGATTCTTATGATGAGTAAGTGATACGTTAGGGTTACGATTTCTACACTCAACTTTGTTGTTGGTGTTGATGGGAATCCACAACCTTGTTGTTACTTCCGCTATATGGATTGAGGTAATAGTATTTATGTTACTTTATACACGTGATTTACCTCTGTTATAAATCCTTGAGTACTATGAGTGTCAGCATACCAATCCAGGGATGACACTAAAGCATAGAGACTTGACCCATTTGGGTCGGGTCACCACAAGATGGTATCAGAGCACATGTTGACTGTAGGATGTGACCCTAGAGACTGGCAAGCCCATAGGAAAGATTTTCTCTAAAAACCTTATTTTCAAAAGGATCTTTTACATCTCTTCTTTTCTGAGATTTATCAAATATTCCCTTTTAGTTAGACCATACCCTTTTCCCCTGTAGACCACACGAAGATACGACTGATGAGACCACTCCAAGAAGTACAAGATATCGGACAACTAAGACCACTTTGGAATAAAGAGGATTTTTACCGTGCATTACAATGATGGAAACTACAACGGTTGAAGACTCCGAAAACTAGGAGAATTTGAAGGTTCTAAAGAATTTACAAATTAGTATGACCTAGGAAGCCTACCCTTATGGAACTTGGCAGACTATGGAAGTTGTCAATACCCAAGAATCAAGGTGTGTTGGAGAAAGACCGGAACATGGAGCATTAAAACACGAAGTTTTTGTCAAGGAAAACCCTAAGGCAGGAGATCAACTATGGAATGATAGCTCATGGCAATGACAAGGGCAGAAACACGACTATCCATGATGCTATTGCCAGCTTGTGCTATCGTCACTGTGCTGAGTTAAGCATGCATTTCTTTAGAATGATTGGATGGTAGAAGGCTAATGGAGCACCTATCAACAAAAGATGAAGTTTTAACCTTAGCTAGTGTATCGTCAGGATCTGGAGTATTAAATCAAGAAGTTTAGGGTGGATCTTCAGGAAGCCGTATTTGACAAGGAAGTATTTCATGAAGAACTCAGCCCCAAAAACTGAAAATAGCCAAGCTGGAGGAGCAAAACATCGAGATAGCGGAGATTCATCTGGAAACGAAGGATAGTAGGACCGTGGATCATGCCAAGTATGTTGAAACCCAGAAGTTTGGAACGCAACTCTAGAAATATTAAAGGACGCAACGAGAGACTTCGCCTCAACAAAGATGATCTAGCAAAAGAATTTTAGAAGGACAAGTACGATTGGAAGAAGCCATCGGAGACATGAACAAGAAGAGTTTGGCGACTTTGAAGATTGATTGACCTTTAGGAGACCAAACCCCTGTTATATACTTACGTTAGATGCGACGATTGTGAGCTGTCATTTGTTTGATGTTTTTTCGAGAGCCACAAAATAAAACCCGTCTCTTCAAAACTATTGTTTGTATTGCGTGTATCCCTCTCTATCTCTCTTATCTCACCCCAAAACCCTTGGAACCAATATAGGATGAATGGAGATGAAGTCACATTTCCGGGACTGATAAGTCAACTGGAGACGGACTAATGGATTCAGAACATGGAAGGTCACATGAAGAATGACACTATAGCCGGAAAGGATATGGCCCAGCATGCTCTTCAGTGCTTTGAATGAGGTGCCGCTACTAGGTGGAGGATGTACAAAAACATCAATGGATGGCAAGGAGTAACCACTTTGTCGGTGTACTAAAGTAGGGGTACCTTAGTATCCCGAACTTGTGCACGGGCAGTCGCAGCACCCCGCGGCAAGGCTTGCCGGATGACCGCCAAGGTCCTCCGTTGGTTCCTTTAGAGCCATTCAAGAACAAAGTGTTCAAGCTGAGAAGACAAGGCCCCGACAAGAGGAGCTTGCTGGGAAGGACAAGACCTCGGCAAGAGGAGCTTGCCGGGAAGGCCAGCCAAGGCATTCCAAGCAACTTGCCGCGACGCGCCTCGCGTCCCGGCAAGGCCCGGTGAGCGACAAGCTTCCGGACGCGACAAGACAACGATCAAAGGCGCTTGTCTTGGGCGGTTACCACTTTGCGCCGTGCTCAAACAAGATCCACCAACGTGTCGCCTGGCCTTTCGGTAGCGTGGCAAGAAGCTGTGAAGCTAGTGGTGCGAGGTGGCAAGCGGAGATGACGAGAAGGCCGTCGTGGCAAGCGGTGGCGCCCCTAAGGGTCACTTTTTTGCACTGTTTGGGCGACTCAGACAGGCATTAAATGCTTTTGTCCCCTGCCGTCAGAATTAGGTAGGGGGCACTGTACAAGTAGCTGTACCAACCACATGTTTTACATTTTTGCCCTTGCCTATGTTGCCACATGTCGGTGACCCCTTGAGCGTATAAAAGGAGGGACATGCGCAACGTAGAGGGGGTTCGACTCATTCGAAACCAGAACACTCCCACGCTCTAGAGCTAGAACATAATACAAACCACAAAGCAGTAGTAGGAGTTTTATCTCTCCGGAGAGCTCCGAAGCTGGGTAAAACTGCTCGTGTGCTTTGCCTCGATCCGCTCTTCGTGCGATCTCCGCTCCCCGCCGGACCGAAAAGGGGCCCTGCCCCATAGGTGTTCGTTCCCACGACATCTTTGGTGCGCCAGGTAGGGGGGTGTCGAGGTTGTGTGAACCTGATCCAGCGTTCACGCAAGCCGCATCGTCATCATCTTCATCGACATGCCACCGAAGAAGAAGGCTTCAGAGGTGGCTGCTCCATCCGCGTCGAACCCACCACCACCGGAGCAAACGAGTAGTGGGGTAGACGCCGGCGGAGGAACGGGCGCCGACGAGGGAGTTCACGCTGCTGCCAGGTCCAAGGACAAGGCCCCGCAAACTTCGGCGTCCGTAAATGCACTGCGCCCATCTCAGGAGGCGCGGGATCGACAGTGTCATGGTACTCGCAGCACCATACGCGCGATAGAACAAGGCCAAGCTGGTGGATCTCGGGGCGCTCAAGACCAGCATGCATGCCAACATGCCGGCACGAGCGAGGTACGGTCGCCTGGACGGGGTACTGCTCCTTCCAACCCAGTTGGGAGTCCGAGCATATCCCGCTCCTCGCACCGTTCACCGCCGCCACCGAAGACTCCAGAAGAAGCGTTGGCCCGAGAACAACTGCTCCTGGATTACCCTCCAATGGCGGACAAGATCGACGATTGGAGGGCCACCATTCAGAGCCTCATCGGCTTTGCCAACGGCGACACTCCAGGGTAGCCAGTTACATCGCAACCGCGGCAAGATTGCCGGGCGCGAGCCGATGGCGACAAGACTGGTGGAGGTGCCACCACCGTGCACTCTCCGCCTCGAAGGCCAAGATCTCCGACTCGCCGGGTTAGCCTCGACACCGACTCCACCGCGTCATCGGATCCACGAGCTCGTCGCGATCAGCGCCAAGTTCTTCAAGAACGACAGCAAGAGGACGCTCGTACTCGCATCGAGCGTCGAAGAGAAGCGCGGCGACAATCAGACTAGCGCACTGGGCCCACAGTCGTCATGCATGCGCCAGGGGAACCAGGCGACTTGCCGTACGCAGTAGGTTGCCCTGCGTTTACTTGTGAGCTGCGGAAGGTCCAGTGGCCCAGTACGAAGAACTTCAAGCCAGATGTACCCGAGAAGTACGACGGCACGTTGAATCCATCAGAGTTCCTCAGCATCTACACGATTGCGGTGCAAGCTGCCGGGGGGCGCGACGATAAGATTCTCAAGCCCAACGTCAGGTCCTGGCTCATGCACTTGCCGGACAACTCCATATCTTCCTGGGCAGATCTGTGCCATCAGTTTGTCGGCGCCTTTACAGGCGGGCACAAACCTCATGGCCAGGAGAGTGATCTTCACCTGCTCGCCCAGAAGGAAGGAGAGCCCCTGCGCAAGTACATTCAGAGATTCAGCCAAGTGCAGCGCAATATCCCAGATGTCCACCCCGCCGCAGTCATCAGCGCGTTCCATCAGAATGTGCGAAACCGCAGGATGAGGGAGGAGATGGCGATGTGCAAGATCAGGGACGTCAGTGAGCTATACGCCATGGCTTACAGGTGTGCACGTGCTGAAGAAGGGAGGAAACTCCTCGGAGAGAATGCAGGAGCAGGAGGATCTAACAGTGAGGATGCCGCCCCGGCAAGGAAAAACCGGAGGCGTAACAATAGAAGGAAGAAGGGCAAAGATGTGCTAGTCGTCGAGTAGTCCGGCAACGGAGGTGGCGCCAAGGAAACCGAACCTGTGGCGGCCGCCGACAAGCAGGGCGGCTCCAACAAGCAGTATTGCAAGATCCACCCAACTAAGGGCCATGACCTCCAAAGTTGCAAGAAGGTCGAGCAGCTCGTTGAGCTGCAAAAGGCTGAGTACAAGCGACGCGACAAGGAGAAGGCCTAGGAAGGTACTGGAGGATCCGGCAAGAAGCGTCCCGGCCAGGGAGGACGCCGCGGCAAGGCCAAACAGCGGCAAGGAGACAGGCCTCCCCGCGGCCGCGACAAGGATGAAGATGAAGACGATGATGAAGAGATGGATGATGATGAGGCCGACGAGCAGGAGTTTCAGAAAGCCACAGAGGTTCTGTGCGTTGACGGCGGTGCTTCTCTGCATACTTCGCACCGCCAGCTCAAACAGTGGGTGTGGGAAGTTAATGCAGCAGAACCATCGATTGAGTCACGAAGCCCTCGAAATGGTCCAAAGACGCCTATCATCTTTGATATTGAGGACCACCCTGATCGCATAACTGCGGTCGGGTGCTTGCCGATGTTGGTTTCACCAACTATCCGCAACCTCAAGGTCATAAAGATGCTAGTTGACGGCAGGGCCGGCTTGAATCTGATCTCCTCAGCGGTACTCCAGAAGCTCCAGATCCCCGACAGCGAGCTCGAAGAGACTGGCACATTCCAAGGAATCAACCCGGGAAGATCACTTTGCCGGTAACATTCGGCAGCGAGCTAAACTTCAGGACTGAGAGGGTCACTTTTGACATTGCCGATTTTCCATTGCCTTACAATGGAATACTTGGCCGTCCAGCGCTCGCCAAGTTCATGGCAGCCTCTCACTATGCATACAATGTACTGAAGATGCCGGGTCCGATAAGTGTCATCTCTGTCCCTGGCGACAAGAAGGATGCCCTTATCTGCACCGACAAGATCTATCGGGAAGCAGCAGCCGCAGCAGAACGCAAGCCACTTGCCACTGAAGCTCCCGGGGGGAAGAAGAAGACCAAGTCGGCAAGAGCTCTATTGCCCACTCCGGCAAGCGCACCTCTTCGGAGTGCTGCGCTACCGTCGAGGACGCACCATCGAGCTCCACCGGCAAGTGTAAGAAGACGAAGGCAGCTCCGCCAGAGACCAAGAAGGTGTCCAAGAAGGAAGGCGGCACTGGTGGTACCTTCACCATCGATTGCCACGCTTGACCCTAAATAGGAAAGCGGCTTTCGTTGCTCTCTGGGCGAATGTCGACATGTTTGCATGGCAGCCGTCTGACATCCCCGGTGTTCCCAGGAAAGTAATTGAGCACCACCTCGCCGTCTGTCCTCACGCGCGGCCTGTCAAGCAGAAAGTTAGGAAACAGGCAGTGGAGCGCCAAGAATTCATTGCAGAAGAAATCAAGAAGTTGGAAGCAGCAGGCCTTGTCAGAGGAGTGCTCCATCCCACGTGGCTGGCCAATCCTGTAGTCGTGCGCAAGGCAAACGGGAAATGGAGGCTTTGTATTGACTTTACCGATGTTAATAAAGCTTGTCCCAAAGACCCATTTCCCTTGCCGCGCATCGACCAGATTGTTGACTCCATGGCTGGATGTGATCTTCTTTCATTTCTTGATGCATATTCAGGATATCATCAGATCTTCATGGCAGAAGAAGATGAGGAGAAAACCGCATTTATTACTCCATGTGGCACGTACTGTTTTGTACGGATGCCTTTCGGACTAAAGAATGCTGGTTCAACATTTGCAAGGGTAGTTCACGAAGCTTTTGAGCCACAGTTGCACAGAAATGTGGAAGCCTACATGGATGACATAGTGGTCAAGTGCAAGGACAAGGAAACCCTGATCCAAGATTTAGATGAGACTTTTGCAAATCTGCGCAAGATCAATCTTAAGCTCAACCCCGAGAAGTGTGTGTTTGGAGTCCCCTCCGGCAAGCTTCTCGGGTTTTTTGTGTCTCTGCGGGGCATTGAGGCTAATCCCGACAAGATCAAGGCCATTGAGCAGATTGAAGCACCGAAGCGCGTCAAGGATGTACGAAGGCTTGCCGGCTGCGTGGCTGCTCTCAGCAGGTTTATCTCTAAGTCTGCTGAGCGCGCCCTGCCATTTTTCAAAATTTTGGAAAAGGCAGGTCCAATGAAATGGACTCCAGAAGTGGAGGCTGCGCTGCAGGATTTGAAGAGATACCTGTCCTCCACTCCAATACTTGTTGCACCTAAGCCACAAGAAAAGTTGCTGCTATATCTAGCGGCGACCAATCAATTGGTTAGTGCTGCGTTAGTAGAGGAGAGGGAGGCGGATGATGAGCCGACAACCATGTCAGACGCATCCAGCGACAACCAGGGGGCTTCCCCGACAAGCTCTGGTCCCGACAAGGAAGGATCTGCGCAGACACAGGAAGAGAAACAGAAGAAAATGGTGCAGCGCCCAGTTTACTTTGTCAGCTCCCTTCTACAGGGGGCTAGGTAAAGGTACTCTGGTGTGCAGAAGTTGCTTTTCGGCCTTCTCATGGCCTCGAGAAAGCTGCGCCATTACTTTCAAGCACATGAGATAACAGTGGTCACTCGTTTTTCGCTGAAGAGGATACTGCAGAATCAAGAAGCAACAGGCAGGATTGTCGAGTGGGCACTGGAACTGTCAAGCTTTGGCCTCAAGTTTGAGAGAACCTCAACTATCCAGAGCCGAGCATTGGCAGAATTCATAGCAGAGTGGACGCCAACGCCAGACGAAGAAATTCCAGAGACGAGCATCCCCGTCAAGGAAGCAAGCAAAGAGTGGATCATGTATTTTGATGGTGCCTTCTCACTGCAAGGCGCCGGTGCGGGCGTGTTACTTGTCGCGCCCACCGGAGAGCACCTCAAGTACGTGGTCCAAATGCACTTTCCCAAGGAGCAAGCGACAAACAATAATGCAGAGTATGAAGGTTTGCTTGCCGGCCTCAGGATCGCAACAGACCTTGGGATCAAGAAGCTCATTGTCAGGGGTGACTCGCAGTTTGTCCTTCGCCAAGTGAAGAAGGATTATCAGAGCCCATTGATGGAAGCCTATGTTGATGAAGTGAGAAAGTTAGAAGAGCACTTTGACGGCCTGCAGATGGAACATGTTCCGAGAGCCCAGAATGACATTGCCGATGGCCTGTCAAAGTGCACTGCACTTAGGTTACCTATGGAACCAGGGATCTTTGTGCTCGAACTAACCCAACCATCTGTAACACCATCAACTAGGCAGAGCAAGAAGAGGAAGTTGATTTCTGGTGACTACTTTCCGGCAGATTTCCCCGAAGCCGCCGCCAAGAAGGTCCCCAAGATCAACACCAAGAGTGCTGAGGAGCAGTCTGCTCCAACAAACCCTAGGGTTTGTTTCGTTGAAGCAGACGCTCCCGACAAGTTTTGCTCCGGCAAGCTTGCCGTGGAACATGTCGTGGGAAACGAGCACCTATGGGGCAGGTCCCCTTCTCGGCCCGGCAGGGAGCGGAGGGTGCACGAAGAGCAGATCGAGGTCAAGCACGCGAGGGATTTTACCCAGCTTCGGAGCTCTCCGGAGAGATAAAACTCCTACTGCTGCTTTGTGTTTGTATTTGTTCTTGCTTGAGAACGTGGGTGTGTTGTAGTCTCGAATGAGTCGAACCCCTTCTACGTGCGCATGGGCCTCCTTTTTATAGTCTAAAGGGGTCACCGACAGGTGGCAACGCATAGAGAGGGGTAAAAACGTAAAAACGGGGGTTGGTACAACTGCTATCAACAGTGCCCCTACCTAACTCTGACGGCAGGGGACAAGGGCATTTAATGCCCGTCTGGTCGCCCAAACAGTGCAGGAAGCGACCGTTAGGGGCGCCACCGATCGCCACGATGGCCTCCTCGTAATCTTCTCTTGCCACCTCGCACCGCTTGGCTGCACAGCTATCCGCCACATGCACCAGGAGCGACCCTGCGGCGACACGTCGTCGGATGCGCTGGAGCGTGGGCGCAGAGTGGTGGCTTCGCCGCGGCAAGCTCTTTGCGGCGTTCGTTATCTTGTCGCACCCGCAAGCTTGCCGCTCGTCGGGCCTTGCCGGGACACGCGATGCGTCGCGGTAGGTCTTCTGAAGTGCCTTGGTTGGCCTTCCCGGCAAGCTCCTCTTGCCGGGGTCTTGTCGCTTGCCGGGGCCTTGTCTTCACAGTTAACACTTTGTTCTTGAATGGCAGTAATAGGAATAGCGAAGGGTCTTGGCGGACACCCGGCAAGCCTTGCCATGACACCGCGATCGCCTGCAGACAAGTTCGGGGTACTAAGGTACCCCTACTTTAGTACACCGACAGGAGCCCCCAGGCCTGGGCCATACACGGTGCCGAGCGCTGTTGGGCCAGGCCCAAAACAGGGCACGGGCACACGCGGCCTAGGTCCAAACCAAATCCACTCCGTATCCACCCCGTCCTCCCGTAACGGCACGCATCAATCGCGGCGTCGTGGGAGAGATCGTGGGTAATTTTTAACTCAGGAAATGCGTAACGTTCGCCTCCCCTGTTTATAAGCAGAGGAAACAGGGCCGTTCCCCCCACCTTCGCCACTTGCAGTTTCTTCCTCCGAAAGCTCACCGCTCCCCTCCGCTTCCCAAGCCGAAAGAGAGAGAGCAGCGCTCCGCCGCCCGTCGCCCTCAACACTTCCGCGCCCCCTCCGCCTCTTCCTCCATGGCTCCGAAGACCGGCAAGACCACGAAGTCGGCCGAGGCGCTGCGGCTTGAGGCGCTGCGCAAGGAGCGGGTGCTTTTCCCCCCCGAGCTCACCCCGAAGGCGCTGCAGGAGGAGTTCTACCTCTTCTGGTCGACGGAGACGCGGGCGCATCCGCGCATGCCGGTGCTCTCCGCCGAGGCTTCCAAATCAAAGCGGTGCCCAAAAGGATACTATTTCTTTCCGGTGTTCTTCTATTGTGGGCTATCCCACCTTTTTCTGATTTCTTCTGCGACATCATGAATACCTACGGGTTTCATCTTCTTGATTTCACCCCAACGCCGTTCTGACAATGGCGGTTTTCGCACACCTCTGCGAGAACTTCGTTGGCATCCACCCAAATGTTGCTCTTTTTCGCCACTATTTCACCCCCCGAGCCGAGAAAGGAGAGCCATTGGCTGGCGAGCTTCGCAGCAAGTGGGATGAGTGGAGGGCGGAGTGGTGCTGGATCTGTGATGCCAATTCGCAGCCATTCACCACCCTGCGCCAGACTCGGGTAGTTCGCGGGCGGCGATCGAGCGCCTGTCGCGGATGACGTAAGTGAAGATTGCCACCAGCCGAATCCTCTCGCTCAGGCTTGTCGGGCTCACAGCAGGGGCGGTTGGCGCGGATTTCCTTCGCCATTGAATCGCCTGGCTGTTTGGCGGCCCGGCGGATATCATGAGGCTGCGTCCAGGCCTCAACTTCAACTTCACAGTTCTGGAGCTTGACGGGATGCTGAAGGAGCTGTTCAAGCATGATGCCAATCATCCAGAGTGTTTCAGGTTGCCGCAAGGCGTCATCCCATTGTGCGAAAATTCCCAGCGCGACTGCATCTGCGCGATGATGCTAGAGTGCGACTCGCACGGGATAAGCCCAACCTGGATGGAGCTCGCCGACGATGTCGTGCAGCAATTCTTCAATGGCTTGACGGAGGTAGCAGTCAATGCCGACGAGAAGAAGCTCCTCACCCGCGACACCACCGATGACGAGATGCGCTACATCGCCACCAGGGCCGAAGAGGCGGCAGCAGCCGCCGCCGCGGGTGAGTTCGGCTTCACATTGGAGGAGGCGGAGGCGGCCGAGGCGGCAAGCCTTGCCGACAGGGAGGACCTTGCCGGGGAGGTCGTTGGCAAGGGGGAGCCCGAGGCCGAAGCGGGCGAGCCCGCCGAGGGCGCGAGCTGCCAGCCGTCTTCGAGCAGCTTGCCGCAGGCGGAGCCCCCAGTGCAGCCCCAATTCCAACCAAGAAGGCGCCTCCGTCGAGTTAGAGATACGGCAGGGGGGCAGGCAGGCCAGCAACCACGGCGCCGTGGGACACGCTCCACCGCGGCAAGTACCGTTGCCGCGGGAGGGTCCCAGGCTGTGCCGACAACTGAGGCGGGGTCTTCCCGGGCCGCCACGCCTGATCCTGCCGCAGCCCCCGGCAAACGTCCAAGGGAGCCCACTCCTCCACCTCGCCGCGCAGAAAGGGTACCAGACTTCAGCCTCTCTGCGCTGAGCTCCGACGAGGAGGAAGAAGAGGAGGAAGAGTAATGCTTTCTCCTTGCTGTATTTGTATTTCTTCGATCTCTGTTATTTCTTGTCCTGCATCTGATCTGCTTCTCTCTTAATCTTTTTCCTTTTTAGGACTCTAGCCGAGAGAGCGGCGAAGAGGGCCAAGGTCCCCGTGGTTGTCATCGAGGACGATCCTGCTGTGACGGCAGAAGACACGTCCGAGACCACCTTGACGGACCCGGTTCCTTCTCCTCACAGCAGCCCCCAGCACAGCCCCTAGCGTAAGTGTTGGGTTCACTTCCTGTTGTGGGGCACGCATGGGTGCTTCTTCTTTTGCTGACATCTTGATTGTTGATTCATTTGTGTAGGAGCAGAACATGCCCACCAGGAGCAACCAGAGGCCGCCCCGGAGGTGCTGTCGGCTTTGACTACACCGCCAAGGGGCGATTCTCCGACAAGGGAGCACTCCCCGACAAGGGAGCGCTCCCCGGCAAGGGAGGGGTCCCCGGCAAGGGGCGGAACCAGTGAGCCCCCAGTGGTGGAGCCCATGGTCACGGAGCCCAGCACAGGTAACCCTCCTTGTCGGAAATCTTCCCTTGGGTTCCTATTCTTCTGATCTTCTTTCTTCTTCTTCTTTTTTTGGATATTTACTTGACTTTTCCTTCCTCTCATTGTCCTCAGAACCTCCTCTCACAGACCCGATGGATACTGAGGCCACCGGCAATGAAGGCGCGTGCGGCAATACTGAAGATACCGCCGCTGACGAGGAAAAGGCCGACGTTGATGAACCCGCCGACGAAGAAGCCGCCAAGGCTGCTGGCGCAGGAGCTGGCGAGGGGTCCGGCGATCGTACTGACGACCCGGAGGACACAGGAGCGCAAGGTGCTACACCGACCGCCGACCCCTCCGCCGCTGATGCAGCGCCGGGCTCCGAGGAGCCCCAGCCAGGCGCATACTTGAAGGCCGGCGAGGGCATATACATCAAGCTTCCCTCGGCGTCGAGCTCCAGGGCGCCGGTCGAAGGAGAGGAGTTTGACGGGGAAGTACTTGCCTCCGCTGGGCTGGCAGTGGTTGACGTGCCCAGCAGCAGCAGTGGCGAGTCCGAGGAGGAGCAGTTGCTCCGGAAGTTGGTGCCACTCTACCGTGCCCAGCAAGCGAAGCTTGAGTCCCGGGAAGCGCTTGTCGCGCGGGCGGGAGTTGACATAGAGAAGCATGTGGAGGAGCTCAAGAGCCGCAACCAGGAGGCCCTCCGATCCATTGCGGAGGAAAGGGCGCAACTTGACGAGGCAAAGAAGGCGTTCATCCTGGAAAAGGTTGAGGCCGAGGAGCAGCAGAGGCTCGCCGCCGAGGAGATGTCCAGGCGGGAAGGTGAGCTGACGCAGAAGAAAGTGAACCTGGACAGCCATGAGGAGGAGCTCGACGCACGGGAACAATCACTTGGCGGGGCATTCAAGGAGGCAAAGGACGCTGTCGCGGCCGCCGAGGCCGCCAAGAAGGAGTTAGAGGTAAAAGTGGCGCAGCTGGAGGCGGATATGGGAAAGAAGAATGAAGAGCTTGCCGCACTCCAGCACGAACGCGAGAAGGATGCCCTTGCCATGGCGATCTGCAAGTTCAACTTGCTGACAAGGTCAAGGAACTGAACGCGGCCAAGGACTCAAACGCTGATCTGGAGCTGAAGCTGGCCACATTGACGGAGACACTGGACGCTGCCAAGAGGCGAGAGGATGACTTAATTGTGTCATAGCCGTTACACCAATATGTTTGAAAATTCCTTCCAATTACTACACGTGGAATTAAATCGCACACAAGTACACAAAATATGACTTTTCAAACCGTTGTGATTAGCTGCTGCATGTACATGTAGTTCAAATTTCAATTATGGTCATTAAATGGCTAGAAAATCACTTAAATGTCTTAAAAGGTCAAATGGCCCCTGAAATTTTCCAAATTTGACATGATAGTTGAATTAGTACTACAAATTTTCTCGTACATTTAAAACACCATCCATTGCCACTTTACTCCAAATTCGTCTTTCACAGCTAATAAAAATATCTACAACATCACACAAAGTTGTTTTGTAGGAATCGTTTGCGATGAAAAATTATGGGTCTATTTAAGTCTTGCTCCTTAAGCTTCGCCGGCTCGTCTGCTATAGTGCCGGCAACCCCCGAATCCACAAATTCCGATCCTCATTCCCGCCACCCTTCTTGCAAAAATGACGCCGTGGAAACGCTTCGTGAAGGCCCGTACGATGGTCGTGTCCCTCCCGAGCGCCACTGCCTACGCCGAGAGTGCTGCCGCATCCATATTGAGCGTGGACGCTTCCGTCAAGAGGGTGTCCGCGGCAGCGGACAGCATAGCTGCACCAGTCGAGACGGCTGTAGCTGCTACTGTGACGGCGGCTACAAATGCCGAGAGCGCTCGAGCTGCCGTCTATGTCGCCGATGTCGCCCTGGCCCGGGTCGAGGCCATCCACGCCAAGATATTCGAGGCCACCTCGGAATCCAGCATGCAACCCACGTCTGAAAAGGCGGCGGTGGCCGTGGAGCATCTGCTTCCTCATTAGGTCATCGAGCGGGAGCTATATATGCAGGAGGCGGCGGAGATGGAGGAGCGCCAGGAGGAGGAGTTGCGCGTGGCCCAGGTCGAGGTAGAGAAGAGTCTGTATGTCGAGGAATGGGCGGTGGAGTACCAACATGAGCTCTGGTGCAGCCACTACTGTGAGTACTACAACCTTGAGGGTGGCACCGAGGATGAGGACGAGGACGCGGTCAACTTCAGCAGGGGGATGCAGAGTCCAACAGTGGCATGTCGCCAGGACAAGTCATCGACGTCTCATCTCACACCGGCGATGCATAGGTCGGCGCGGTGGCGGATTTGTTGAAATTATTCGTACTTAGCCTTTGTTTTTAATGCTGGTGTTTTGTTAGAGCAATGTTTAGGTGAACTTTCTCTGTTTAATTACTAAAATTGCTCAATTCAGTAAGTCTGGTCTGTGTGTTATACGCTCTTTTGTGCCCAAATTAGCAAGCGATGTTAAATTATGCAATGATGTACGCGGGGAAATTTCCACCAAAATTTCAATAATCAAACTCATCCATGCGCGTTAAGAAGAAGAATCATTTACGATGCACACTATCGTTCAAAGTGAATGACGTCCGGCGGCACCGCGCGCAAAGTTTCACTCCACATTTCAAACAATTTGGCCTGCCGCCGAAATAT